>CM065594.1:56527204-57127204 GCA_033119425.1 Bufotes viridis
GCACAGCAGCGGCAAGACGCAAGACAGAGTCACTGTTTTGTTTTTGTTCCCACTTCCCTCCTCTCTCTGAGTCTGACTCACTTCACTAGTTAAGTTCACTAATCACTTCACGACTCACCACACCAGTCACTCACTGGGTCTGGGTGCCGGTGGGATCCGGATCCGGATTCCTGGCGGGCGGTGAGGCGACTTCACAGCAGGGGCAGGGCGGGTGCCGGGTGGGCGCACACAGCCAGGCAGCTCTTCTTCTCTGCTCAGAAGACTGCCTGTGCGCGCCGCCCGCACCACGTGACTTGCCGGCGGGTCTGGACTTGTCTTGAGACTGAGATTGTAAGGCAGCAGGCTAAGATTACTCCGCGAACCGCCGCACAGGACAGGCTGACACTAGCGCCACTTGCGCCAGCATCTAAACCGGGTGGGAGGGGAGCCGAGCGCAATGCATTATGAAAAAAAAAGTTCAAAAAAAAAAAAAAAATGTCAGTGAGCTGAGGGCATTTAAAGGGACAGGGATGAAGGGGGCAGGGGCTCAAGCCCCCTTTCATCCCTATGTGTGCACGTCCCTGGGGAGGTGTAATGACCGCTAAGCTACACCTGAAACAAGGGGTGTGGTCATTAACAACAACAACACTGGAGCAAGAGTAAACAAAGAGGCTGTTAGATCCCTTCACGTGTAGCCAGTCTCTTCGATCTTCTGACATCTGTCACGGGAGGGACCATGACAGTTTGGCGGGGCACTGTGGGGGGGTGTGGATTTCACTGTTAAGGGGGCGGAATGCTATAGAAGTGACTTTTATGGGGGATACTGTCGATATCTTTTAACGACACACACAAACATTAAATGAAATAGATGAAATATACCTGTGCGAAGCCGGGTCCTTCTGCTAGTCTCATATGTGTGTGTGTGTGTATATATATATATATATATATATAATATATAAATGAGTTTCTGTCTGTCTGTTCTATATGCGCGACCAAATAACTGGACCGATCTTCACCAAATTTGGCACACAGATACATCAGGTGTCCAGAAAGGGTTTAGGTCTCGGCTCTCTAGGACTTCTGAGATATTCTCAAAAAATGACCTGCATTAGCCAATACAAGCCTAAAAGTCTTTCTCTTCATATCCCAACTGCCATACACACGGTCACATGTCCCTTATCAGCCAATAGAAGCTTGCAGGCCCTTAGTCTCCACATACACACAGTTTTACTTCAGGTTTCCATAACAACCCAGCCATTTTTCTTCACTGCAGTAGGTCAGCTTTAGGCTGGGGCTACACGACGACAACATAGGGCACAACTACACTGCTACATGCATCTATTTTGGGCCGGGGTGCTGTAGAGGTCACTGTTAAGGGGGATACTGTTGATATCTTTTAACAACACACAGAAACATTAAATGAAATAGATGAAATATACCCGTGTGAAGCAGGGTCCTTCTGCTAGTCTCTTATATATATATAAAAATGAGTTTCTGTCTGTCTGTCCATCTGTCTGTCTGTTCTTTATGCACAACCAAACGACTGGACTGATCTGCACCAAATTTGACACTCGGGTAAATCATGTGTCTACCGTTAACCCTCAGCTTCACCAGTGACTGTTAGCATTCAGCACAATGGTGCTGGGATTCCTAACACTGCTAAGAGTCCTACCAACGCTTTGCTAACTTGGGTATTTCATAATGAATTTTAATTTGAAGGGAATTCCTATCTGGGGCATTTCTGGCAAATCCATAGGAGGGGGCCCACAATGTCTACAGAGAACAAGTTGTGCATGTGCGACTTCCGAAAATACCTGAGAGCTGGTTTGGCTATTTTCAGAGGTCCCATAGTGGTGAATGGAGAGGTGGCCTCGCTTATGCTGCTTGTTCTCCATTCCGAAAATAGCCAAGTGCACTTGATATTTTTGGAACTCCCATAGCAATGAATAGAGAAGACTCTGTGCATGCTCAGTGTGTGTGCTGTTCACTTTGAGGCCCTGTTCTGGAGATAAGAGCGGGTCTCACCTTTTTATATCACATTTATGCATATTTTATTGATATATAGAGAAAATTATGCATACACCCCTGAAACCAAAGAAGTAAAGACACAGTAAAGACACAGAACACATTGGTATTAAATGGCCAAATATTATTTAGTTTATTTATAATATTAAAAAAAGCAAACCCCTGACTCACAAAGAGTCACCCTCCAGCACTCAGGAGAGGAAAACCCCCTGTGGAGGAAACCTCTAGGGAACCATGGCTGGAGGGCTGCCCTTCCCTTGGGCTTAGAGGGTGATGCCACTATGTGGCTGCCACATAAATAGTAAGGGGTGCAGCAGCCGGGCTGATGTGGTGGTCTAGGCGGATGTCCCTTTTCTCCCATTGGACGATAGGCTTCCTGCTAGAACCTCCAAATTATGTCAAGGTACGGTGGGCAGGGGTAGTCAAGCTCAAGGTCCTCAGGCCATCAAGTATGGCACCAAATATGGCTGCTTGCCCACTTTCTACAGAGGTTTTTCTCTTATGACACACGTGCTTGTGATGTCACAGGTGTCTATGATTAATGTTCATGGCAGTGTTCTGAAGGGTTAACCCTTTAGTGACAGTCACTGTGCTTTACTGCGGAGGCTATTAACCTCTTCTTGACTGCACTGTGTCAATATACACTAGTTTGGATAACCCCCGTATATTTCTGTTCCCCTGGTACAAAGCTTGATGGTTACATTTTTATTATAAGCTTGGTGGTTACTATGGTCAGCTAAACAGTCTATCAGGTAAACGGCTTGATGGTGTCAGTCTTTCACTGAAGCACACTGCCCTACAAATCTGCCACTGAACTCAGAAATTAACAAGATGTGGTGGAGCTTGTTAATCAGTCAGTGTGGGGGAGCAGACAGGGCAGTGCTGCCTGGCTGCAGGAGGAGGAGAGCTATAGATCCTTCTCTCCCTATGTACTGCGTTTTCCTGATGGACCTCGCTGACTGGGATGGGTTCTGGTCTCCATTTAAAAAGCGTGGCATCTGCAACATATGCTCCTCACTGACAGATGTGAATTTAGCCTAATCAATCCCCCCCAGTCATATCTAATTCTCAAATATGAGAGTCTTTTTTTCCAGTTAAGCAGTGAGAATGCAATCACTCCCCATCTAATCCCCTCTGCACGAATTAGACAGTTTTACTGACGCCATGGCGCAGACATTTACCAGCGTCAGATTAGTCGCACCAAACGCACAGACATCAGTACTGTCTCCATGTTACATTGGCAGTCAGCCTTGGCTCCACCTCCTTCACAGACCAGATGTCACGCTCGTGTGTGGAAGGAAAACACCACACCGAGCATAGGAGGGAAAGGGGATACCGGAATAAGGCCTGGAAACTAGGGAAGGAAGATGGACACCTCCTAGAGAAAACCCTAACTCCAGTCCTGACAGACTACCAGTATGAACAGGCCCCAAAGGTAGGCAAGTTTATACACCGGATACCTAGAATCCTATCTCACCCTATAGGACTCTGGAACTAATGTCAGGACTGAGTCTACCTGTTCCTCCAAAGGGAAGGACGAACAGGAATCTCCCTCAGGCCTAATGACAAACAACAGTGAAAGGCAACACACATATATATATATACGAAATACAAAGGAAAAGGAAACACTTATCTTCAATGAAGCTTTGGTAGCACCAGGAACTCAGCCGAGAACCAAATGCAAGCTTATCACAAGTCCAACAGAAGCATAGTGGAAGAAACAACAATAAATAGAGAAGGTTAAATGGCCAAAAATGCCACACCTGGGGAAAGAAGATGTGGCAAGCACCAGAAATAACACAGACGTCATTTGATCCAAAAGGAAAACATGTCAGATCAAACCACGTGTTGCCAGTCTCACAGATCTCCTGCCACCTGTTGCGGGAACCTCTGTATGTCTCGGTATCCGTGACAGTACGCCACCTTCTATCGGTGACCTCCGGGCACCCAGGACCAACCTTATCCAGATGAGACCTGTGAGAGGCTTTCACCAAACGACTGGCATTCAAGTCAGATGCCGGTACCCACATCCTAACCCTTCCAGTGAGCTAAATACTGAAGAGATCTACAGAGAACTTGAGAGTCAATAATCTTGGCGATCTGGAATTCCAAACTACCATCCAGCATGACAGGAGCGGATGGCAAGGGGGACGACACCAAAGGTTCAACATATCTCTTCAACAAAGATTTGTGAAACACATTATGAATTTTCAGAGCCTGAGAAAGTTCAAGACGAAAAGCTACAGGATTAATAATGGCAGTGACCTTATATGGACCAATAAACTTTGGACCCAACTTCCAAGAAGGAACCTTCAACTTAATACTTCTTGTGGACAGCCACACAAAATCACCCACACTTAGGTCCGGACCATTTATACTTTCCTGTCAGTCACACGTTTATACTTGTTGCTCATGTTCATCAAGTTATTTTGAATTTTCCGCCATTTAGAAGACAATGATGAAGAAAAATGTTACTCCTCATATGGGAAGTATCCGAACCAGAGAATGTGCCAAATTGCGGGTGAAACCCATATGCCCCAAAAAACGGCGACTTACCAGTGGACTCCTGTCTACGATTGTCAGAGGGAATACCATGGAGTTTCACAATGTTGTCAACAAACACTTGAGCAAATGTTTTAGCATTAGGTAGGCCAGGAAATCCTATAAAGTGCACCATTTTACTAAAACGATCAACTACCACAAGAATAACTGTCTTTCCAGACGAATTAGGCAGATCAGTAATAAAATCCATAAACAAGTGAGTCCATGGTCTGGACGGGATGGGCAACAGAAGTAGAGATCCAGAAAGTCGAGTATGCGTCACCTTAGCGGGTGCACAGATACTACAGGTCGACACATAGTCCTCAACACACTTACCCAAACCCGTGCACCAGAATCTACGAGAGATGAGGTCGAAAGTTCCTCAAACACCTTATGACACAATTCTGATGGAATAAACAATTTCCCAGAGGGGCAAGACTCCGGTGCATCTCCCTGAGCCTTTAACACCTTCACCTCTAGGTCAGGGTATAGAGTGGATATCACCACCCCTTCCGACAGTATCGGACTCGGATTTTCTAAATCACCACCTCCAGGAAACCTACGTGACAAGGCATTTGCCTTGACGTTCTTAACCCCAGGATGATAAGTGACAATTAAATTGAATCTGGTGAAAAACAAAGACTATCTGGCCTGCCTCGGGTTCAGTCGTTTAGCCAACTCCAGGTAAGCCAGATTTTTGTGATCTGTGAACACTGTGATCGGATGAATCACCCCTTCTAAACAATGACGCCACTCCTCAAAAGCTAATTTAAAGAGGACCTTTCACTGGTCCACAGTTTATGAGGATAATGTATACACATGCAGAGCGGCACCCAGGGATGACCCTGCACTTACTTGTATCCCTGGGTGCCGCTCCGTTCATCCTCTGTAGCCCCCGTTACCGGCGCCCGCGCTTCTCCTATTTTTGCCTGGGGCGGAGACATCTTCTTTTGCCCTGGGCGTCTCCTTCTCCCAAGCCTGGAGCGCTGGCCAATCGCAGCGCTCAGCTCCTATCCTGGATATGAGCTGAGCGCTGCTATTGACCAGCGCTTCATCCATAACAGTGTCATCCACAGATCCCCCATAACAGTGTCATCCACAGATCCCCATAACAGTGTCATCCACAGATCCCCCATAACAGTGTCATCCACAGATCCCCCATAACAGTGTCATCCACAGATCCCCCATAACAGTGTCATCCACAGATCCCCCATAACAGTGTCATCTACAGATCCCCCATAACAGTGTCATCCACAGATCCCCCATAACAGTGTCATCCACAGATCCCCCAAAACAGTGTCATCCACAGATCCCCCCATAACAGTGTGTCATCCACAGATCCCTCCATAACAGTGTGTCATCCACAGATCCCCCATAAGTGTGTCATCCACAGGTCCCCCATAAGTGTTTCATCCACAGATCCTCCATAACAGTGTTCTCTGTTTTTCCTGTTAGATTCTATGCGGCCGGCGACGCAGACTCTGCCAGGTCCGCAATCGCACCGGCCACTGCCGTTGTGCTGGTCTAATTACGCAATGCTATGGGGCTGGTATGTAATTTCTTCCAGGGCTGGTTTTCATCCCCAGTCTGGCCCTGCACGGAGCCGCCTATCTTTAGGAGCACTCGGGCTCCCAATGCCTTCCACAGTGACAGATTCTTAAGGGGGTGACAGCACTGGAACCAGGAGACGTTATAAGAACAGGAATGCTCTATAGGAATTAGAGCCTTCCCTCTCCATAGGTAAGTACCTGTGTCTCTATTTTTTGTAATTTTTTCTCGTTTCAGTATTGCTTTAATATCGGAGAAAACTACCAGGCAATTAAAATTACTTACTACAGCAGACAAGTCCTCAGTATCTGGCACCAGCGGGGATCGCCTGATGCCAGATAAATGTGCTTGCCTGTTGCTGGAGCAATCGGCCCAAAAATCTAAAATCTCCCCCCAAAAATACTCACCCAGCCTCGCCAAAATTAGTGATGGCTTAGTAAAAGGCACATGGCAGCCCGCCTGGAGTTTTCCAAAAGGCACCTGAAGGACTCTCAGATCATCAGAAACAAAATTCTCTGGTCTGATGAGACAAAGATTGAACTCTGGTTTGAATACAAGGTGTCATGTTTGGAGGAAACCAGGCACCGCTCATCGCCAGGCCAATACCATCCCTATAGTGAAGCATGGTGGTGGCAGCATCATGCTGTGGGGATGTTTTTCAGGGGCAGGAACTGGGAGAAT
This sequence comes from Bufotes viridis, assembly GCA_033119425.1. Taxonomy (NCBI): domain Eukaryota; kingdom Metazoa; phylum Chordata; class Amphibia; order Anura; family Bufonidae; genus Bufotes; species Bufotes viridis. The sequence continues at coordinate 56,533,979 of CM065594.1, forward strand.
AGTCGGGATAAAGGGAAAGATGACTGCAGCAGTGTACAGAGACATCCTGGATGGAAAATATCTGTCAAACGTGATTAAAAATAGATAATTGTGGAACAAAAAATATATATCATAGTATGAAATTACACCTGACCTTATGTTTACACAGTTGCTGTCACTACTGGGAACCCCTATGTTTTTATTTGCTTATTACAGAATGTCTTCTAAAAAACCTTCTGGAGCAGAGTTCAGAAAAAGAAGAAAGTTGAGGGAAGAGGAAGCAAGTAAGAGTTCTCAAAAATTGCAAAAATGGCTACAGCCAAGCAAAGGTACAGACACAGATTCAGAAGCAGGAGCAAGTTCAAGTTCCAAAGAGCCAACCTCAACTGCTACAGAGATTGGTTGGTACATATCATGGCCTGATATCACAGACAAAATTCGACGTTATTTAATAGAACAGGACCCACATCAAGGAATCAATTTCAGATTTTGGAAGATCTCAGTTCCAAGAAGGACATACATTCTATCCCAGTTGGTTTATAAAACATCTACCTGGTGGTAGGAAAATTGACCGTGCATGGTTGATATACTCGAAAACATCAAATGCAGTGTTTTATTTTCCACGTATCTTATTCGGAAAGCACAATTTTTCAATAACGGATCCAAAAAAAGGTTTTTCTGATTGGAAAAACCTAAACCCACGTATCCCCACACATGAAAATTCAGCAGAGCATCGGACCAACTATTATAAATGGAAGTAATGGAAAAGAACATGAAAACCGGCCAGCTTTTTGACAGCACTATAGAGAAAATGGTTTTGACTGAAAAACAAAAGTGGCGAGATGTCTTGAAATGCATTTTGGATGGAATTTTGTTTTGTGCAAAAAACAACCTTGCACTCAGAGGTTCTGAAGATATTATTGAACGTCCACACGCTGGCATATTCCTTGATCTAATGGAGGTAATAAGTCATCACAACATGTCACTGAAAGAGAAGATTGAGACTCATCAGAAGCGCTGTGTCAATTACCTTTCAAGCAAAATTTAAAACGAATTTATCAGTATTTTGGGGGATACAGTCCGTTCTCAAATCATTAATAGAATAAAGGAAGCTAAATTTTTTTAAATTCTTTTTGACTGCACTCCTGATATATCCCATCAGGAACAATTGAGCGAAATGATTCGTTATGTTACAGTTGTGAATGGAAAGGTGACAATAGAAGAGCGTTTTATCGATTTTATCCACACTAAGGAAAAAACTGGAAGTGGATTAGCTTCTGAGATAATGAACAAGCTACAGACTGATGGACTCGACCTTAAAGATGCACGAGGGCAAGGCTATGACAATGCAGCCAACATGGCAGGAAAATATAATGGAGTACAAGCAAGACTTCTTCAGGAAAATGAATATGCTAAATTTGTTCCATGTGCAGCACATAGTCTCAATTTGGCAGGGGTACATGCAGCATCTGTGAACCCTGACATTAAAACCTTTTTTGGGACAGTTCAAAGAATTTTTACTTTTTTCTCCAGTTCCACAGCTCGCTGGGAAGTACTTATAAAGCATGTTAAAACTACTTTAAAAGGCCATACCGATACTCGATGGTCATCCAGAGCAAGTGCAGTGAAGGCTTTGTATACACAGATCACTGAAATATGCGAATCACTCACAGACATTGCAGAAAATTTAGCAAATCCAGATTCAGTTTCAACGGCAGAAAGTCTGGTGATGCAAGTGGACTATGGTTTCCTGTGCAAACTTTTTGTTTGGAACAGAATCTTGGGTTATGTCGACAGAGTAAATCAAGCCATACAGGCCAAAGATCTTGGCTGATAGACTGGGTTTGTTGATGCCATTACTGGCAGGTCCTTCCCAGGTGGGGTTTATAAAAGGCCGATCGGCAGTGGCTAACATTAGGAAGGTTCTGGCTACCTTGTATTGGGTTGGGCACCGCCCCCAGCCAGTAACGGCCCCTATTTTGCTGGTCTTGGACGCGGGAAAAGCCTTTGATACAGTCAGATGGGATTAGCTGGGGGTGGTGCTGGATAAGTTTCAAATTTTTGGAGCTATACGTACCTTCCTACAGGGTCTCTACACAAATCCAATGGCGAGAGTACACACAGGAGGCTTTTTATCCCCCATCTTCCCTCTCCAAAAGGGTACCAGGCAGGGGTGCCCTTTATCCCCGTTGCTGTTTGACTTAGCCTTAGAGCCTTTAGCTATTCTCTTGGAGGACTCGGATTTATATTTGGGTATTATGGTAAGCAAGAAAGAGGTCAAATTGCCATTATATGCTGATGACTTATTGATATTCATGTCTACTCCTCAGCAACATCTAAGTCCACTAATGGATCAACTCCAACACTTTGGCCTCATCTCGGGATATAACATCAACTCCTCCAAGAGTGAGATTTTGGAGCTACATGCCAAAAATCCCCCTCACTTGTGGCTGTCAAAAGGTTTTGCTCATACATCAGTAAAACAACATATCACGTACCTGGGATTGAAAATTAGTAAGTTACCTGGCTCATTATACACCCTAAATTATCCACCACTTATAGGGAAGATAACAGCTGAGCCTAAAACATGGCACACACTTCCCTTATCTTCCTTAGGCAGATGCCACTTGATCAAAATGATGAGTTTCTCCAAACTGTTATACCCCCTCCAAACTCTCCCAATATTGCTGAAACATGTAGATGTTAACATCCTGAACAAGGCCTTCACTAGATTCATTTGGGCAGGCATGCGTCCCCGAATATCTCGACAAAAACTAATGCTCTGGAAAGCAGAAGGAGGGGTCAAGTTCCGAAATATCAGAGGGTACAACCTCACCTGCCTCATGAGACACATTTTGGATTGGTTACACAACACGGATCACTTCTCCAACAGAGTTAGAACAGAATCTAGTGGATCCTTGGGATCTAGTGTTTTGCTTACACTCGAATCTAGCTGCGCTTCCCCCAGAAATTAAGAACTCAATATTGGTAAGCGACACGGTAGTGGCTTGGAAGGTGATCAGAAAAACTTTTGGTTTGCCCCACTTGCTGTCCAAAAGGATGCCGCTGTGGAAACATCCAGAGTTTCCCCCAAGAGAAGCACGTGAGATTTTCTAGAGATTGGGAATCTGGAGGGATAGTGAGGGCGGAACATCTGATGCACATCTGATGGGGGAAAAACGCTGGCTGTCTCCCAGAGAATTGAAGGAAACATATCAATTACCAGACTCCCACTTTTTACATATTATGCAAGTGTTGGGATTTTGTAGACATAAGGTTCAAAATTTGTCAAAGGAAGCAACCACAAATTCCTTTGATGACGTAATAGGGCATTCTCCACAAATGGTATCGCTCTCTAGTCTCTATAGAGCTGTCAGAAAACTTCACAAAAGAAAAGTCATCCACACTTTTTAGGAAATGGGAAAATATAACAATGGATGTTGAGATTGGGGACAAAATCTTGGAGGGATGGACTAAGGTCCGCCATTGTGTTATAAATGAAAGATGGTGGGAAACTTACTTCAAAATGATGCACAACGCCATTTATGGTTTTAACTTTCCAGCCTCTTCCAAGTTCCCGGATCGCATCACTCATTGTCCTAAATGTAACACACCGACCACGGATTTCTGGCATGGTATATGGATGTGTCCTCAGGTATCAAAATTTTGGGAAAATTTACTATTGTACATTAAAACACATTGGTCACTGGACCTTGCCTTGGAACCTCAATCACTGCTGTTTCATTATATTCGTTTACCAACAGACTAATCTGCCCGTCCGACAAAGGTTCCTCTCTTTCTTCACTCCATATTACTGGTGGCCAAGAGAGTTTTATTGCACCATTGGCTTTCCCGTTACATGCCTGAAATATCCACAGTGGTTTCGAAGCTGAAGTTACTATTGAGATATGATAGAACTGAGGCAGAAAGACATAAAGAAAGTTCTGCTTCCAAATTTTTCAGAAAATGAAAGACCTTCCGTCCAACACATTTTAGTCCTGCCGACATATCTCAGCTGATTAAACCGTTTCAATATACCTCCTGGTATCTCACCTCCTCTCTTAAAGGTACCCTAGGTGCTCTTTAAGTGTAACTCCGCTTACCCCTTTACAACCTCTCCTTCCCCTTCCCTACCCCCAAAATGTTTATTGGCATTATAACATTGCATTGTTGACATGTTCTCGCAGAATTTATTTTTCATTAATGGAAATGGGTCATCTTAACTGTGATTAAAATGTGATCATATTGCTCACTCTTCTGACTGTCACATCCTTGTAATACCATAAAATTGTCTTGTCTTCAATTAACAGAATTGATTAAAAAAAAGGTCCATTGATTTCAATGGGGTCCGTCTGGCAGTAACAACAGTCAAAAATACGACATGTCCTATTTTTTGACGCCCGCTATTCACTGGTTGTTAAAAAAACGCAATGTGTATAGCCCCATAGCTGAGCGCTTTTTTGGCTATTTTCATGAGTCCCATAGTGGTGAATGGAGAGGTGGCCGCTCTTGTGCTACTTGTTCTCCATTCACTGCTATGGAACTTCTGAAAAACAACCAAGCATGTTAGCTATTTTTGTAACTTCCATAGCTATGAATGGAGAGGACGCTGAGCATGCCCTGTTCTGGAGATATGTGGTGGGACCCGCACCTTTCAAATATTTATGGCATGTCCCATTGATGTATACCATATATGTCTCAGATGGGAATACCTCTTTAACCTCCTTCCTGAGAAAGTGATGCATACAACACCCCTGAAACCAAGGAACGCAAAATAAAGACACAGAATAATGACACAGAACATGTTAATTGGGGGATAAATTGCCAAATTGTTTATTTAAAATATTAAAAATGGCAAACCCCCGACTCACGAAGAGTCACCCTCCAGCACTCAGGAGAGGAAAACCCCCTGTGGAGGAAACCTCTAGGGAACCATGGCTGGAGGGCTGCCCTTCCCTTGGGCTTAGAGGGTAATGCCACTATGTGGCTGCCACATAAATAGTAGGGGGAGGGGGGGCAGCAGCCGGGCTGATCTGGTTATCTAGGTGGATGACCCTTTTCTCCGATTGGGCGATGGGCTCCCTGCTAGAACCTCCAAATTTCGTCAAGCTGAGGTGGGTGGGGGTGGTCAAGCTCAAGGTCCTCAGGCCATCAAGTACGGCAGCAAATATGGCCGCTCGTCTGCTTTTTACACATGGTTTACTCTTATGACACACATGCTTGTGATGTCACAGGTGTCTATGTCTAATGTTCATGGCAGTGTTCTGAAGGGTTAACCCTTTAGTGACAATGTGCCTTACTGCAGAGGCCATTAACCCCTTTCTAACTGCACTGCAACAACATAAGCCACTTTGGATAACCAACGTATATGATGGGTTTCCTGCATCGGGGGAGCAGTTCTCTGACAGCCAGTGGTCAGTGGCTGTTATTTAACCCCTTCCAGACTGCACTATGTAAATGAACAGACTAACAGCATGGTCTGTTTTATATGTGACCCTTGACCCTATCCTGGGACCCCACTTGAGAAAGGTGCAGCAATGAAACGAATACTTGCATCTTGACTTTATTCCAGCAGGAGGGACAGTGCTTAGTGATTACTGTCACCATTGAGTACAAAGCTTACATAGTAACATAGTTTATAGGGACGAAAAAAGACATCTGTCCATCCAGTTTGGCCTGTCATCCTGCAAGTTGATCCATAGGAAGGCAAAAAAATACTGTGAGGTAGAAGCCAATTTTCCCCACTTAAGGGCAAAAAAATTCCTTCCCGACTCCAATCAGAATAACTCCCTGGATCAACGACTCCTCACTAGTAGCTATAGCCTGTAATATAATATTATTACACTCCAGAAATACATACAGGCCCCTCTTCATAGGCGTGCGCAGCCTATTGCATTAGGGTGTTCACCCTAAAGCACAAACACACACGCCGTGCGCGCGTGTGTGTGTATGTATATATATATTATATACACATACACACACACACACACATATGTATAGACACAAACATACCCTGCATACATACATACAGACCCTCACTCATATAATTATCAATATAAACAAATATAAAAGTTATATAACCCCTGTATAATAATGTACCCTGATACCCCTAGTTATATTACCCCCTGTATTGTACCCCTTTCATCCACCCCTCCCTCCACCTTCTCCACTCCCCTTCTCCAACCACCCAGCACCCTTACTCACATAAAATAAGTAATATATATATATATAAGGTAATATAGATTACAGTGAATTACTGTAAATACTAACAGTTCTGAAGACTCCAGCAGGCTCCGGATCAGTGCTCTGGGCAGCTGGGCTCAGGGCTGGAAGTGGGCACCGCTCTGCCATTCAGGAAGGAGACCTATAAGATGCACCTAGGTTTTAGAGGGGGACAATAAGAAAAAAATTATTTTTTATTACACCTCAGGTCAGACCACCAATTAGTCCCCCAATGTTAATCAGACCTCAGCTGACAGCTCCAATCAGACCCCAGCTGACAGCCCCAATCAGACCCCCAATGTTAATAAGACCCCAATAAGACCTCAAATCAGACCCCAGTATAAATGACCCCCAATTAGACCCCCATATGCCTCATTAGCCCCTATTATGCCTCTCAATAGCCCCCCATTGTGCCTCTCATTAGCTCCCATTATGCCCCCAGCAGCCTCATATTTTTTAAAATAAAAAAACACTTACCTCTCCTGCTTCTGGACGCCGCCGCTCTTCGCAGCCCATGATTTTCTTCCTCCTGATGTTGGCTCTCGGCTGTGCACTCTGAACTGTCGTGCACAGCGTGACGACACAAAGCGCCTCACGCTGTGCGCAGCCCAGCACAGCCAACCGCCGAGGACCAGTAAGTGGTAGGTACAGAGCGTTTACCACTTCCTGATCCTCCTGTATGAATAAGCGCTTCCAAAATGGAAGTGCTTCATTAGTATTCCCCGGGCAGCACCATTTGGGGCTTGATTAGGGTGTGCCCAGGCATCCTCTTCTATGTTTGTGTAAAAAACCTTCTTTCCTCCAGACGCAGAGGATGTCCCCTCGTCACAGTCACAGTCCTGGAAATAAATAGATGATGGGAGAGATCTCTGTACTGACCCCTGATATATTTATACATAGTTATTAGATCTCCCCTCAGTCGTCTTTTTTTCTAAAGTAAATAACTCAAATTTTGATAATCTTTCAGGGTACTGTAGTTGCCCCATTCCAGTTATTACTTTAGTTGCCCTCCTCTGAACCATCTCCAGCTCTGCTATGTCTGCCTTGTTCACAGGAGCCCAGAACTGTACACAGTACTCCATGTGTGGTCTGACTAGTGTTTGGAAAGTGGTAGGACTATGTTCTCATCACGGGCGTCTATGCCCCTTTTGTTGGTTACATTGTCATTTTAAGTTTAGCGGTTACTATGGTCAACTGAACAGTCTATCAGGTAAACAACTTGATGGTGTCAGTCTTTCACTGAAGCACAACGCCCTGTAGTTACAAATCTTGCCCTGCAGGCACTTGATCACAGTTTCTGACAACTCACGCTAACAACATGTAGAGGGGCACTTGCATCAGGGCTCTCTTGTCAGGGCCATGCTGTGTAGACCATCAGAAACCAATATGATGTCCCAATCGTTCAAGCAACCCACACATGCAAATGCAAACAGAACCAATAAAGCTGTATGGGTCATACCATAACAATAACTCCAAACAAGTGTTATATATAGTAGTATCACAATATTTTATTATACAAAATGACATGGAGTACATGATTGACATAGCACAGGACTCACATGATTAAAAGCATTTAAAATTAATACTGAACTAGTGATATAGGGTAGGCGCACAAATTCATATTAATAAATAAAGTGCAAAATGCAAAAAGATGACAGTAATATTCTGTAATATAGAGGTTAGCAGGTCTAATATCCCAATTTTTTAAAGACTATTGAGTAGAAAACCATGTGCATGTATAGCACGGTATCTATTGTTTCTAAGTCACAAAAATAAATTATATTAGATAATCAAAAAACGCATACTAACCACACCAAAGAAGGCGCCAACCAATATACCACCAGTACAAGCCCCTATATTACAGAATATTACTGTCATCTTTTTGCATTTTGCACTTTATTTATTAATATGAATTTGTGCGCCTACCCTATATCACCAGTTCAGTATTAATTTTAAATGCTTTTAATCATGTGAGTCCTGTGCTGTGTCAATCATGTACTCCATGTCATTTTGTATAATAAAATATTGTGATACTATTATATATAACCCTTGTTTGGAGTTATTGTTATGGTATGACCCATACAGCTTTATTGGTTCTGTGTAGACCATCAGACAGTCTCTCTTTCCTCCTCCCAACCGTCATCTTCCCCTGAGTTGCCTCTTGCTGTCTTCTCTCCTTGATTGAGCCTAGACATCTGATGGAGTCAACCAATATCCTTGATTGGTGCTGGGCTCCTTTACACATCAGATACAAGAAGACAGGTGACAGAGGACAGACATGATACATGACTATGGGGTCTGAAGACTTTCTGAATGCACTGTATTTGTGCTTTCTCTTTAATCCGGCCAATGGGGTGCAAATTCTCTCTTTCATTGTGGCACCACAATGTCCAGCTGCGGGGTGTAGTCCTTTAGCAGACTTGCAGTCTACCTCCTCAGCATGCCTGGGAGCCGGGAGCCTCTAGCCAAGTCAAACTTGCTATGGCGCCCAAAGCCTTTAATATGCAGCAACTCCATAGTCTTATTTCCAGCAACTCCCTGTACTGTCTGCTTTACCACCGAGTGTAAATTCTCTTCTCTTCCTCAGATTCTGGTGTTTGGCATCTTATACTGTATCCTGGGCTGGCTGCTCCTTAAAATACTCCTTCCTTTACTAACCAGCTAAGGCTAGGGCTACACGGTGACACTGTTTGCAGCCAAGCTCTCTGAGTAGAGGTGATTCCATAGAAATGCATGGGATCACCATGGCAGTCACAAGAAATTCAACACGGCTGGATTTATTGCGACTGCCACAATGTCGCGCAACCAGTTTCACCATGTAGCCCTAGCCTAAAGCAGCAAACTTCTCCCTGGAGAGGAAGGGGGAGCAGCCCAACTTAGCTACTATCATTAGGGGATGATTATTGACTCAATATATAGTCTTCAGGAAGGAAATACAAATTACATACAATTTAACCTCTTTTGCAGTGCCCACTGCATATGAAGATGTCTTAAGGCCCCATACACATTAGAGTATTGTTGGCCAAACCCACTGAGAACTGCGGATTTGGTTGCCAATCTAATGTGTATGGAGAACTCCTGACTCTTCGGTGACAGATGATGTCAGTGAAGAGAAGGATTGGGCAAACTGAATTTTTTCACTGGATCCTTTTGTTCTGCCAGTAGATAAACCACCACCAGAAGTGTCTGGCAGTGTCTCTCTCCCATTGACAACACATACACGCTCAGACAAACCAAACATGTATGCATACGGTGGAGTTGGGAAAGACAGCTAACAATCATTCAGTTGACAGCTATTGAACATGTATGGCCACCTTATGACAGGAATCATGAACAAACAGGCTGGGGCCAATAATGAAGGGGCAGGAACACAAAAAGGAATAACAATAGATACATGTGGGTTCTTGGGTGCAGTTCTCACAGCGGGCAACTCAGGGCGTAGCTATAGGGCAGTGGTGGCGAACCTATGGCATGGGTGGGCACCCACACCCTGGAAAAAGTCTATGGTGTACCAATATGCCTTAGACTCTTCCTGCCATTCATCAGTGCATGGTGCACTATGAACAGCACAGGCAGTGCACTGAATGTAGGCAGGGTATCATAGCTAAATGATAAAGTACATGGAAGACATACTATATTGGACTGTAGTTTTCAGGTTACATGGCACTTTGGGATAAATAAGTGGGTTTTGGGTTGCAGTGGGGCACTTGGTCTCTAAAAGGTTCGCCATCACTGCTATAGGGGGGTTCAGAGGTAGCAGTCACTACCGGGCCCAGGAGCCTGAGGAGGTCCAAAGACCCTTGTGCTGCATGAGAAGATATCAGTATTATGGAAAGTGTATGCTGGTCAGGTTACACCTCTGGCTGGACGGAAGGGGTTAGGTCAAGAATTTGGCATGGGGGGGGGGGGGGTTACTGGGGGTCAATTTTTGCCTCAGGCAGCACAAAGGCTATATGCTTCCCTGCCCCTGACCACACAGCACTGAGGGAAGGGGGGCCCAAGCTGAACTCTTGCACCAGGGCCCATGAGCCTTTAGCTACACCCCTGAGGCCACACTTGTCTTGACAAATGTTGAGCATTTTCATTCCACCGCCATGGCACAGACCAGCTAAGATTATTGCCAGAGTCGGATTTTGAAGTGGCCCAGGAAAAAAATAAAAAGTGGTGCTATTTTGTAGTGAGGCCCAAAGTCACAGAAGGCAGGGACAAAACAAGTAGGCGGGGCCAGCAATACCATATTGAGGAACATTATGCCACCCCAGCAGAGCAAAATACCACAGTGTATCACAATATACTGCCCCAGCAGAAACAAACCCGCCCCTCTGTTGGCCAGCGCCAGCTGCCACGTTCTGTCCTCCTACTCCAGTTGCTTTAGGATGGCAATACAATTGAATTCAGGAGTCAGGAGGGGAACATCAGATCATTACTTACCTTGGGTGGCAGCCATGAGGAGGACTTGGGAGGCCCCTTAGGCATTGGCCCACTGGGGAAATTAGGGTCTTTGGACAGACTACCCCTGATCAGTGGGATCTGGCATTTGCTCAGTTTTTCCTTGGGTTGACAATGATTTTAAACAAAAAGCTCAGCGCCAAGATGGTGCAGTGACTGGCACTGATTCAGCAAGTTTAACGGGGATAGGGGTTTGCTCACTTTTGAGGCATCTACAGTTGCAATTCCAGAACATAGATCTTCTCTTACAACCATTTTGTAGTTGATTAATTTGTGAGGTTTGTTTATTGTTAGTGTTGAGCGAACCCGAACTGTAAAGTTCGGGTTCATACCAGACTTTAGGGTTTTTTGTACCCGAACCTGGACCTGAACTTTGCCGTAAAAGTTTGAGCTGTGTGCCCTTAGAAGCCATCACAGCCATGCCTACTAATAGCATGGCTGTGATAGGCCAATGCAGCATGTGACCCAGCCTCTATATACGCTGGATGTCACGTAGCACCGCACGTCATGTCAGCTCTTACTAGTGCAGGGATAGGAAGCAGGCTGCCGCTGTGAGGGAAAGAGTAGGAAGGAATCTGAACTTGCTGCTAAATCTGTGACCTACAGCAATTTTTTGTGGGTGCAATGCAACATTTTTGTACCCCTGACACACAAAAATAATATTTAATCCGTCTGTTAGGTGGGCGTCGGCGACCAGTTTTTGTGTGCAGTGCACTTGCACCTGCATATGTGCCGAGGATAATAATTTAATACTTCTGGTAGTTCAGTGGGTGACATATACACATTTTTTTAGTACACCTGCACTGACTATGTGTCAGGGGAAGGGAAAATAATATAGGTAATCTGTCTGTGAGTTCAGGGGGAGACATATTCACATTTTTTGCTGTGAAGTACCCTTGCGCTGCATACCTGACAGGGAAATAAACTCAATAAAAGCATCTGTTAGGTTGTAGAGTGACATATTCACCTTTTTTGATGTGAAGTAGCCCTGTGCTGCATACCTGACAGGGAAATTAAATTCAGTAAATCCATCTATTAGATTGTGGGCTGACATATTCACGTTGTGCCGTAAAATACCTCTGCGCTGCATACCTGACAGGGAAATAAATTCAGTAAATCCATCTGTCAGATGGTGAATTGACAAATTCACATTTTTTGCTGTGAAGTAACCCTGTGCTGCATATCTAACAGGGAAATAAATTCAGTAAATCCATCTGTTAGATTGTAGGGTGACATATTCACATTTTTGCAGTGAAGTTCCCTTGCGTTGCATACCTGACAGGGAAATAACTTCAGTAAATCCATCTGTTAGATTGTGATTTGACATATTTACATTTTTTGCTGTGAAGTACCCCTGCGCTGCATACCTGACAGGGAAATAAATTTAGTAAATCCATCTGTTAGATTGTGGGGTAACATATTCACCTTTTTTGATGTGAAGTACCCCTGCATACCTGACAGGGAAATACATTTCTTAAATTCGTTGGTTAGATTGTTGGGTGACCTTTCCACAGTTATCAGGCCAGTCATTCACAAGTGGCCCAGAGTGTGGGTTCCTGCACCAACATAGGCCAGGTACACAATTGTCCAGCCAGGGCACATGTTCGATACACCATTTTTACACCCCTGGCACAGAAAGATAATTTATCTGGCTGCTAATTCTGTGGGTGACCTTCCTACTGCGTTTTTGTGGGTGCAATGCAACATCTTTGTACCCCTCACACACACATATAATATGTAATCTGTCTGTTAGTTAGGTGGGGGACAAACCAATTTTTGTGTGAAGTACACCTGCACTGCATACCTGACAGGGAAATAAATTTATTAAATTCGTCTGTTACATTGTTGGGTGACATAAACCCATTTTTTATTTTAAGTACACCTGCACTGCATACCTGACAGGGAAATAAATATAGTAAACCAGTCTGTTAAATTGTTCAGTGACTTATACCCATTTTTTGCTGTGAAGTACACCTGCACTGCATACCTGACAGGGAAATAAATTTAGTAAATCTGTCTGTTAGTTCAGTGGGTGACATATACCAATTTTTTGCTGTGAAGTGCCCCTGCACTGGATAGCTTACAGGAAAATAAATATAGTAAACCCATCTGTTAGTTTGTTGGGTGACTTATACCCATTTTTGCTGTGAAGTACCCCTGCACTGTATACCTGACAGGGAAATAAATATAGTAAACCCATCTGTTAGATTGTAGGGTGGCTTATACCCATTTTTTGCTGTGAAGTACCCCTGAACTGCATACCTGACAGAGAAATAAATATAGTAAACCCATCTGTTAGATTGTTGGGTGACTTATACCCATTTTTTGCTGTGAAGTACCCCTGCACTGTATACCTGACAGGGAAATAAATATAGTAAACCCATCTGTTAGATTGTAGGGTGGCTTATACCCATTTTTTGCTGTAAAGTACCCCTGAACTGCATACCTGACAGGGAAATAAATATAGTAAACCCATCTGTTAGATTGTTGGGTGACTTATACCCATTTTTTGCTGTGAAGTACCCCTGCACTGCATACCTGACAGGGAAATAAATTTAGGAAATCCGTCTGTTACATTGTTGGGTGACATATACCCATTTTTTCTTTTAAGTACACCTGCACTGCATACCTGACAGGGAAATAAATGTAGTAAATCCGTCTGTTAGTTCGGTGGGTGACCTCAAAGAATGAGGAAAGCTTCAAATAAGGGACGTGGCCCTGGTCGTGGTGCTGCTGGTGTTGGTGGAGCTCCTGTTGCAGGGAGAGGACGTGTTAGATCTGTGCCAGCTACATGCCGAATGAAACACCTTCCTCAGGTGCGCGTAGGCGACAGAACGTTCAGCGCTATTTTGTAGGCCCAAATACCGCTTTACGAATGGTGAGGCCAGAACAAGTACAGGCGGTAGTAGATTGGGTGGCTGACAGTGCCTCCAGTTCCTTTATATTATCTCCCACCCGGTCCCCTGCTGAAAGCTCAGAGTTGGCACCTGCAGCCCATGGACATCTGTCTTTCACCTCACCCCCTTGCAAATCAGTCAAGCAGTCTCCCCCAGGTTATGCAGCAGTCTCTCATGCTTTTTGATGACTCCTCTGTTTGGGGGAAAAGCCCCGCGTTGCGCAGGAGCTGTGGACGGGCATGGAACAACAGACCCATGAGTGGTTGGTGCGACTGAGCCTCAAGCCCGGCCTGGTTGTGTGCGATAATGGGCGAAATCTCGTAGCAGCTCTGGGCCTAGCCAGTTTGATGCACATCCCTTGCCTGGCGCATGTGCTGAATTTGGTGGTGCAGAAATTCCTGAAAAATTACCCCAATATGTCAGAGCTGCTGTAGAAAGTGCGGGCCATCTGTGCGCGCTTTCGGCGTTCTCATCCTGCTGCTGCTCGCCTGCCCGCGCTGCAGCGTAACTTCGGCCTTCCCACTCACCGCCTCATATGCGACGTGCCCACGAGGTGGAACTCCACTTTGCACATGCTGGAGAGACTGTGCGAGCAGCAGCAGGCGATAGTGGAGTTTCATCTGCAGCACGCATGGGTGAGTCGCTCTGCGGAACAGCACCACTTCACGCCACTGAGTGGGCCTCCATGCGAGACCTGTGTGCCATTTTGCGCTGTTTCGAGTACTCCACCAACATGGCCAGTGCTGATGACGCCGTTCTCAGCATTACTATCCCACTTCTATGTCTCCTTGAAAAAACGCTTTGGGCGATGATGGAAGAGGATGTGGCACAGGAGGAAGAGGAGGAGGGATCATTATCAGGCCAGTCATTCACAAGTGGCTCGGAGGGTGGGTTCCTGCACCAACATAGGCCAGTGTCACGGGTATATGTGAACAACAGGAGCATAAACAGTGCAGAAGCTACTGACCGGACCCAAACTAGGGAGCATAAAGGGTGACCCCTGTCAGACCCTAAGAGCTCTCCCTATGCTGCTATGCTCATGCCCAGACCCTGATGGTGGGTCGAGGCATGCCTGCGTACCTAAGGCTGGTGACAGCTGAAACCCCTACAACAGTGGAAGGGGCACGGCCACCGGCGCCCTACTCAGAATACGGACGGAACCGGGTCGCCTCGGATCCAGTCAGCAAATAAACTAAAACACACAATGTCTGCAAACTTATCTGTAGGAGCTGCAGCAGTGAAGACAGATCCAAACTCAGCAGACAATATCCGATGTTACTTGCTTCAGCAGAACACAGGTCAAGTGTAAAGAGACCACACAAGTGCAGATACTCCAGAGGCTGACACAACTCAGATGAGAAATATAATCCGCACGATTAAACAGGAAGAGAGGTGATTTATAGGAAGAGGAATCAATCACAGGAGGGACAGCTGGGAGGAGGGAAACTGAAAGTAAAGACCTCATCACAGGGGCGGAGAAACAGAGCTGTGAGAACTCCTCAAAACTCTGGTAGTGACATCATCACAGGGGCGGAGAAACAGAGTTGTGAGAACACGTCAAAACTCTGGTAGTGACAGCCAGGTACACAACTGTCCAGCCAGGGCACAGTTCTGGAGGATGATAAGGATGATGAAGAGGAGGAACCGTGTTCACAGCAGGGTGGCACCCAAAGCAGCTCATGGGCATCATTGGAGCGTGGCTGGGGGGATAAAGAGGACACAGACGATACACCTCCCACGGAGGATAGCTTGTCGTTGCCTCTGGGCAGCCTGGCACACATGAGCGACTACATGCTGCAGTGCCTGCGCAACGACCGCCGAGTTGCCCACAGTCTAACCAGTGCTGATTACTGGGTGGCCACCCTGCTGGATTGGATTCCCATCACGACAACATGCCGTCCTTAATTCAGTCACTGAAGCGATTACACGTACTGACTGATGGGTCTGCCACGGGTCTCCAAATTGGGCACATGGCCAGAGCTTGCCCTTTACGCCTTGGAGGTGCTGGCCTGCCCTGCAGCCAGTGTATTGTCTGAACGTGTGTTCAGCCAATGTGGACAAGCTCACGTTGATTAAAATAAACCAGGTATGGATCCCACAGAACTTGTCCGTACCTTGTGTAGACAAGTATATCAGCCTCATCCAGCCACTGTTATACTCCAGCGCACTTTCTCTTTATTTCTTTAAAAAAAAAAACAATAAAGATAATAAAAAAAAAAAAATAAAACACAGTGTTGGCTACCTCCTCCACCACCGCTTACACCTACACTGACACGTCCACCGCCTCCTCAACCTCCTACTCCATATGGACCTTCTCCTCCTAGTTCAAGATTATTATTTTTAATTTTTATGTATTTTATTTTAAGTCATTTCCCTATCCACATTTGTTTGCAGGGCAATTGTCCTGCTCATACTCCCATTTTGCTGCCTTTTGTGGCCCTCTAGCCCTTTCCATGACTTTTGTAGAGCCATTTTTGTGCCCCAAAGTTTGGGTCCCCATTGACTTCAATAGGGTTCGGGGTCAAGTTTGGGTCCCGAACTCGAAGTTTGCGACGAAGTTCGGCTGAACCCGGCGAACCCGAACTTCCAGGTTTCCGCTCAACTCTAATTATTGTCTTTTTATAACACTCAACATCTCTTCATCTTGAGATCATAGACACTGCCCTTACACGCTTCTATAAGCAACACCTAACAATTGTCCACAGAACACAATGCACAGAAATCAACTTTATTGTTTAATCATAAAAACGTAATTAAAAGGCAGAGACGTAGCAATGTTGACATATGGTGTCCACTGTATACTGTTGACGAAGCCCTAGAGGTGAAATGCTTGTCAAGGTGCCTGCGCCAGGGTGCCATCCTTGTAGGCTATTACAGTGTCATGGGGTATGTATTAGTCTGCTATTTGTCATGTACTTGAGTTAGGAATTTTACGGGGTAGCACCCTGTTCTTTGGAGGTTACTCTGACTTAATTAATGGGTATATGTGCAGTGTTATTATTTCCACCTATTTAAGACGTGTTGTCATATTCCGGATTAGATTCGGGTATGTTATGGCTGGCATTATTCGCTCTGCTCTAATCTTGGTCTACACTGTGCTTTGTATTACTACATGTTTTATTTATTGACTGGTTTATGTATTTAACCCCTTGTGTGGCCCGGCCTACTTTTCTCTCTTTGATGTTTTTAAACCTTGATGTTAATGCATATATGTAATAAATACTGAAATATTTGTCTACTTTGGTGGGAATACCTGGGTATCTGTTGTAGGTTTTTCGCAGTGGTCTGATTAAGGTCCCACTTATTATGATCATTTGTGGAGGACATTTTGAAGGTTTTCTATATGGTGTACACTAGGCTGTATCCATACATGCAATGCAGAAAAAAACATATCTGTCACAAAGTATATACAACGGATGATAAAACTAACCAAAATCCGTACAGTTGGCGGTACGCATTACAGGAAAAGTAGATCAAAATGGACAAATTCCATCAAACTATTGTTAACCGAGTGACGTACTAATGACTGAGCATTTACCCTAGGTTCACACCTGAGCGTTTTACAGCGCGTTCAAACGCGCTGTAAAACGCTCGACACATGAAAACCAATGCATCCCTATGGGAGTGGTTCACACTTGAGCGTTTTACAGCGCGTAAAAACGCGCTGTAAAACGCCCGACGCATAAGCTCGTTCAGGAGCGTTTTTTTGGGCGTTTGTAGCGCTTTTCCTCCCATAGACTTCAATGGGAACGCGCGTAAAACGCGTGTTAAGGTGTAGATATGCCCTTTTCTATTGGTCTCCAGAATCACTAACGCGCGTTCCGATAGCTGGATGAAGGATCTCTCGTTGAAATAAAGATTGATTTTCTTGGACAAAAGGTCTTTCTTTGAAATAATGTTCCCAAAAATATCTTTTATCCGTTCTCAGTGGTTAGCACTGGTGCTTTGCAGCTCTGGGATCCTGGGTTCGTATCCGACCAAGGACAACATCTGCGTGGAGTTTGTATGATCTCCCCGTGTTTGCGTGGGTTTCCTCCGGGTTCTCCGGTTTCCTCCCACACTCCAGACATACTGATAGGGACCTTAGATGTGAGCCCCATTGGGGACAGTCATTGATGCTGATGTCTGTAAAGCGCTGCGGGATATGTCAGTGCTATATAAGTGAGTATTACACATAAATCCGTTGCTCAGTTTCATATAACATGTGCAGTGACCCCCTAGGCCGGTGTTGATCATACTTCTCTGGTCCCCACCGCTAGGTTCCGGTTCCATCACTCCACGGCTTCCTGCACAGCTCCAAGGTCTCTCGGAATTGAGATCCTGATCAAGTGACACTAGAGCCGATCACTGGGCACAGTGGTAAAATGCATGAATTGAACGCATAGCACCCGCACTGAATCTTTTTCCATTCATTTTAATGGGGCTGTGCACATGAGCGTGGTTTTTCTCATATCATTTCCGCATTGCTTGAGAATCGCAGCCTGTTCTATACTCTGCGTTTTCACACAGCCCTGGCTCCACAGAAGTGAATAGGGCTTCAGTGAAAAGCGTATGCCATCCGGATGTTTTCACTGATGGTTGCTACGAGATGTTGTTTGTCCTCAGCTCACCGCCTGCGCCGAATACACAAGCGGACGGCGCAGGCGCGGGATTTCGGCCGGAGACAGGAGAGCTGAGCTGCCTGGCAGTGTCAATGAACAGAAGAGGGGCGTGGCCATAAGTGGAAACACGGAGCCTCTAGGAGCAGGGGCAACGCCCTCCCTGCTCCTAGAGGCTAATTAGCATATAATATAAAGACGTTTTTTAGCGTTATGACTGGTCAGAGGGGCATTTGATTTACATTATTAGGTTGGTCTGACATTGGCACATAGATAATGTCAGACAGTTTATGATGCCCAAATCGGGTGACATCATCAAATTAAGACAAATTTAAAAGTTTTCTAAATTTTCCGCCATAGAAATGAATAGGAGCAGTGGCCGCACAAGCGCGGTGTGCTCCCACTCATTTCTATGGGGATTCCGAAAATAGCCAGGCAAGCAGCTCGGCTATTTTCGGCAGGCCAATAGGAAGGCTTGGCCTCGTGTTAGACTTCGCTTTAAGGCTCATGCACATGAACGTATGTATTTTGCGGTCTGCAAAAAATACGGATGACGTCCGTGTGCATTCCGTATTTTGTGGAATGGAACAGCTGGCCCCTAATAGAACAGTCCTATCCTTGTCTGTAATGAGGACTAGTGATGAGCGCAAAGACCCATATTCGATTTTGCCATATTTGATGAATAATTTGCATCATATTCGTCATATATTCATGATTTCGCAATATTCGTTATTTTGCATTCAATATCATGACTTGCGATTCATTTTTCAAGTTTATATTCTCGTGCGAAAAAGACATATACGAATTTTAGCAATACATGTAGCGTACTGGAGTCTGACACATCCTGTTAACGCTTGGTAGGAAAGGGAATACAAACCGCGATTAGACTAATGTGAATATTCAAGTGACGAACATTCGCAGGATAATTTTTACCTATTAAGTCTTTACTCTGACAGGAATATTTAAACCATTGATTAGATTTGTATATTGAGATCGGGGACGGGGAAATGTTATTAAACTTGGGACAGAAATTGGCATATGCGATTATTCGGTAGTTGATATTCGCAATAATCGCTTCGCAGCATGAGGCATTTCACAGCCTTGACACGAGGCGGCAATAGCGTTTAGAAATCGATGAATATAGTGCTATATTCAACAAATTCTACTAGATTGTGCAATTTTTCGTCTGCTGGTACCTGACAGCTTGGGACGCGCATACAAATTATAGATTGGCATACTCTGGTGACAAAATAGCGGAAATTGTTATAGAAAGTAATTAAGGTTGGGGGAATTATGTCTGAATCTTTTATTTTCAAGATACAGTTTCCCTATTCACTATCCATCTTATGAGCGAATATTCGTAATTTCGAATATGGGGTCATGTATTCGACATATTCGCAAAATCTCAAAATCACGATATTTGCGATTTAAAATTTGCTTTGCGAATATCCGCGCTCAACACTACTGAGGACAATAACAGAACATATTCTATTCTTTTGCAGAACGGACATACAGAAACGGAATGCACACAGAGCAAAAAAAATGGAACAGACATGGAAAGTAAATACGTTCGTGTGCATGAGCCCTTAGAAATAGGTGCAGGTCCCACCTCTGGGACCTGCACCTATCAGACAATGGGGGCGTACCCTAGCGATATGCCCCCATTGTCCAAAATGGAGGACCCCTTTAAGACAGATGCTGTGCAGGGATAGACACTTTAGTCTACTATTGGTTGGCTAAGTTTGAGACTGAATTTTATGCCAGAATTGTGGAATAATTTTGGCGCAAAATGTTGCATATCAGACCACACCTCCTTTCATGGTAAGCCCCCTTGCCGGATATAATTTCTCTAAACCTAGATGCAAAAAGATGCACAACATTTTGGCTCAATTTATGCCAAAAATTTAGGTGCACTCACAAAAGTAGTTGTACGGTGGACCCCAGAGGCGATATAACTGGTGGGCAGCTCCGTCCAACATTGGGGCTCCTAACTGTCCTCTGACATGATGTCGGTAGAAAGAAGGATCGGGCATACTGAATAATTCAGGAGAAGCCGTCGGTGAAGATTCCTGGCAGCAGCCTTCCTCCCCCTCCTCACTGACAACTCTTACCCACTGCGCGGTGAAATAATTTACATATGGCTGACTGCTATTAAAGGCCACCTAGCTAGGAAATGCCACCAATGTGAGCCAGGTATGGGTCCCACATCTATCTATAGAACAGGGGCCCCAAATCAATGGAGGGCTCACTGGGCATGTTCTCGCTTCAATGGGAGTTCCGAAAAGAGCAGAGTGTGCAAGCGTGACTATTTACGGAACTGACAGAAGTGAGTGGCGAGCACACTGCGCAAGTGTGGCCACTTCTGCATTCATCTCTATGGGAATTCCCGGAGTAGCCGAGCCAGCGCCCAGCTATTTTTGGCACTCCCACAGAAGTGAATGGAGGGTGGTTAGGCTTGCTAGGTGCACTTTGGGCGTCTGTTCTAGAGACCAGTGCGGGTCACCTATCTGACATTGCTGGCATAAATAGATATGCCACCAATGTGCAAGTCTGAGCCTCGGTGGTCACATGCCATCCATGCACACGTCAGCGCTAGTCTCATGTATGTATACGGCACATCACGCGGTCCGGCGGGGCGATGCAGCAGGTTCGGGAGCTGAGAACACCATGTTATCAGTCTGGGGTAATGAACCCCTTAACCTCCAGCCAGGCACCTCTCCTGGTGGGTGATATCCGTGAGAACATAGAGGGGACCTTTGTACTGGGGGAAGGGGGTGTCTGGCGGGATAGCTGTGGGCAGAAGATAGCCAGCTGTCTATTCAGACAACACATTTCAAGGACATGTCCAAGGTCTGGTCCTGGAAATAAGTGACAGTAATAAACCGACACCAGTACAGCCAGTGGTTGTCAGAGCTGTGCCGGCACCAGTACTGTCAGTGGTTGTCAGAGCTGTGCCGGCACCAGTACAGCCAGTGGTTGTCAGAGCTGTGTTGGCATCAGTACAGCCAGTGGTTGTCAGAGCTGTGCCGGCACCAGTACAGCCGGTGGTTGTCAGAGCTGTGTCGTCAGTGGTTGTCAGAGCTGTGTTGGCATCAGTACAGCCAGTGGTTGTCAGAGCTGTGTTGTCATCAGTACAGCCAGTGGTTGTCAGAGCTGTGTCGGCATCAGTACAGCCAGTGGTTGTCAGAGCTGTGTCGGCATCAGTACAGCCAGTGGTTGTCAGAGCTGTGCCGGCACCAGTACAGTCAGTGGTTGTCAGAGCTGTGTCGTCAGTGGTTGTCAGAGCTGTGTCGTCAGTGGTTGTCAGAGCTGTGTTGGGATCAGTACAGCCGGTGGTTGTCAGAGCTGTGTTGGCATCAGTACAGCCAGTGGTTGTCAGAGCTGTGTTGGCACCAGTACAGCCAGTGGTTGTCAAAGCTGTGTCGGCATCAGTACAGTCAGTTGTTGTCAGATCTGTGCTGGCTCCACTAGTCAGAGGTTGTCAGAGGTGTGCTGGCTCCAGTACAGTCAGTGGTTGTCAGAGCGGTGACGGCATCAGAATAGCCAGTGGTTGTCAGAGCTGTGCCGGCACCAGTACAGCCAGTGGTTGTCAGAGCTGTGTCGTCAGTGGTTGTCAAAGCTGTGCTGGCACCAGTACAGTCAGTGGTTGTCAGAGCTGTGTCGTCAGTGGTTGTCAGAGCTGTGTTCGCATTAGTACAGCCGGTGGTTGTCAGAGCTGTGTTGTCATCAGAACAGCCAGTGGTTGTCAGAGCTGTGTCAGCATCAATACAGCCAGTGGTTGTCAGATCTGTGCTGGCTCCACTAGGCAGAGGTTGTCAGAGGTGTGCTGGCTCCAGTACAGCCAGTGGTTGCCAGAGCTGTGTCGTCAGTGGTTGTCAGAGCTGTGTTGGCATCAGTACAGCCAGTGGTTGTCAGAGCTGTGTTGGCATCAGTACAGCCGGTGGTTGTCAGAGCTGTGTTGGCATCAGTACAGCCAGTGGTTGTCAGAGCTGTGTTGGCATCAGTACAGCCAGTGGTTGTCAGAGCTGTGTTGGCATCTGTACAGCCAGTGGTTGTCAGAGCTGTGTTGGCATCTGTACAGCCAGTGGTTGTCAGAGCTGTGTTGGCATCTGTACAGCCAGTGGTTGTCAGAGCTGTGTTGGCATCTGTACAGCCAGTTGTTGTCAGATCTGTGCTGGCTCCACTAGTCAGAGGTTGTCAGAGGTGTGCTGGCTCCAGTACAGCCAGTGGTTGTCAAGAGCGGTGTCGGCATCAGTATAGCCAGTGGTTGTCAGAGCTGTGCAGGCACCAGTACAGCCAGTGGTTGTCAGAGCTGTGTCGGCATCAGTACAGCCAGTGGTTGTCAGAGCTGTGCCGGCACCAGTACAGCCAGTGGTTGTCAGAGGTGTGTCGGCACCAGTACAGCCAGTGGTTGCCAGAGCTATATGTCGGCTCCAGTACAGCCAGTGGTTGTCAGATCTGTGCTGGCTCCACTAGTCAGAGGTTGTCCACTAGCCAGTACAGCCAGTGGTTGTCACAGCTGTTCCGTCACCAGTACAGCCAGTGGTTGTCAGAGCTGTTCCGTCACCAGTACAGCCAGTGGTTGTCAGAGCTTTGCAGCAACAGTACAGCCAGTGGTTGTCAGAGCTTTGCGGCAACAGTACAGCCAGTGGTTGTCAGAGCTTTGCAGCAACAGTACAGCCAGTGGATGTCAGAGCTTTGCGGCAACAGTACAGCTAGTGGTTGTCAGAGCTTTGAGGCAATAGTACAGCCAGTGGTTGTCAGAGGTGTGCCGGCTCCAGTACAGCCAGTTGTTGGCAGAGCTATGTTGGCTCCAGTACAGTCAGTGGTTGTCAGAGCTTTTCGGCAACAGTACAGCCAGTGGTTGTCAGAGCTTTGCGGCAACAGTACAGCCAGTGGTTGTCAGAGATGTGTCGGCTCCAGTACAGCCAGTTGTTGCCAGAGATGTGTCGGCTCCAGTACAGCCAGTTGTTGGCAGAGCTATGTCGGCTCCAGTACAGTCAGTGGTTGTCAGAGCTATGTGGGCTCCAGTACAGCCAGTGGTTGTCAGAGCTATGTCGGCTCCAGTACAGTCAGTGGTTGTCAGAGATGTGCCGGCTCCAGTACAGCCAGTTGTTGTCAGATCTGTGCTGGCTCCACTAGTCAGAGGTGTGCTGGCTCCAGTACAGCAAGTGGTTGTCACAGCTGTTCCGTCACCAGTGCAGCCAGTGGTTGTCCCAGCTGTTCCGTCACCAGTACAGCAAGTAGTTGTCAGAACTATGTCGGCTCCAGTACAGTCAGTGGTTGTCAGAGCTATGCCGCCTCCAGTACAGTCCGAGGTTGTCAGAGCTATGCCGGCACCAGTACAGTCAGTGGTTGTCAGAGCTATGTCGGCTCCAGTACAGTCAGTGGTTGTCAGAGCTGTGCCGGCTCCAGTACAGTCAGTGGTTGTCAGAGCTGTGCTGGCACCAGTACAGCCAGTGGTTGTCAGAGCTATGCCGGCTCCAGTACAGTCAGTGGTTGTCAGAGCTATGTCGGCTCCAGTACAGCCAGTGGTTGTCAGAGCTGTGTCGTCAGTGGTTGTCAGAGCTGTGTTGGCAACAGTACAGCCAGTGGTTGTCAGAGCTATGCCGGCTCCAGTACAGCCAGTGGTTGTCAGAGCTATGCCGGCTCCAGTACAGCCAGTGGTTGTCAGCCTGAGCAGCCTTGTCCCGCTCCCCCCCATCCCCTTGTCATGAGGGGGCGGGGCGTGACGTCACCCGGCACTGCAGCACTGGCGGCTACGTTGGAGCGCTGGAACTATAGGACATGACCCCGCGTCTGTCACCGGACACTTACCGTCCAGCCCCGGGTTATTAGCGGAGACGTGCTCCGGGAGAGGAGGAGGAGGGCGGCCGCGGTCAGCGCACACAGTGACGCCTCCTCCCCGGTTTTCTTCTTGCAGTGATGGGAGATCATGCGCAGCCCCCGGCTGCCTCAGCCCCCTGTCTACAGAACGGCTTCCATGCACCCGGTAACGGAGAGGGCAGCGATCGTGCGGCCGTGCATCAGCGCTCGCCCCCGGATCCCCTGCATCAAGGCTCCCCGGCCAAGAAGAGCAGGATGAGGAGAAGGATGGACTCGGGCAGGAGGAGCAGACCCCGTAAGTGGCCGCAGCGGTGGTCCTCTGCATTCAGCTCCCATAGATTTCTCCTAGGATACCTGTAACGATCGCTGGTGCTCACTGCGATCGGTCAGTGCTGGGGGAGGTTCAGATTCATCCATATGTCAGGGAGGACAATTAATGGCCATAGCCTCCCATCATTCCCTTGGCTACAATGAATGGCTTTGTTGGTGGGTGGCATGGATCACCTGAGACGATTGACGGAAAAATATCAGTGCCCTAGGGTGCATGCGTTTACCAAGACGCAAAATGTTACATGGGGTTTTATAGATGTGAGGGTCTGACCAGGAATATCAGGAGCATTTCTCTTCCTTACCCTGGGTTCACACCTGAGCGTTTTACAGCGCGTTCAAGCGCGCTGTAAAACGCTCAACAGATTAAAACCAATGCATCCCTATGGGAGTGGTTCACACTTGAGCGTTTTACAGCGCGCTTGAACGCGCTGTAAACGCCCAACGCATAAACAAGTACTTGAGCTTCTTTTGGGGCGTTTGACGCGCGTTTTGTGATTGACACCACAGTAGTCAATCACAAGAACGCGCGTACGAACGCGCGTTTCCTATTTGCAAAAACGCGCAAAAAAACGCGCGTCAAAAACGCGCAGGTCTGAACCCAGGGTTAGGCCACTTAGAGACGACCGTATGGATTTTTCCGTATTTTGCGGTCCGAAAAAATACGGATGACGTCTGTGTGCATTCCGCTTTTTACGGAACAGAACAGCTGACCCCTGTCAAAAGTACTGTACTTGTCCATTATGCAGACAATAATAGGACATGTTCTATCTTTGAACGGAAAAACAGAAACAAATGGCATACGGAGTACCTTCCGTTTTTTTTTTTTGGTGGATCTATTGAAATAAATGGTTCCGTGTACGGTACGCAAAAAAACTGAACATAAATGGAAAAAAAACATTTGTGTGTGAGGCCTTAGGGCTCATGCACATGACCGTATTTTCTTTCCGTTTGGTTTCTTTTTTGCGGACCCTATGCGGAACCATTCTCTTCAATGGGGCTATACAAAATACGGAAGTTACTCCGTGTGCATTCCGTTACCATTTGACCGCATGGCCGTTCCGCAAAAAAGTAGTGCATGTCCTATTATTATCTGCAAATCATGGTCCGAGGCCCCATTGAAGTCAATGGGTCCGCAAAAAATACGTAACGCACACGGAACATATCCGTATGTCATCCGTATTTCGCGGATCCATACTGGAGAAATGATATGCCCAGCCCATATTGCTCATGTGTTTGGTAATTAATAATTTACTGTTTCCGTTTCCAATCTGCACAAAATGGATCGCATACGGAAACCATACGGATATGTTTTGTGGAATAACGGAACATAAGAGGACCTTAATCAGAGAAAAAAAAACCTCAGATGCGGAACAACGGATCAGTGAAAAACGGACCGCAAAACAACAACGGTCGCGTGCATGAGCCCTTAGGCCTCATTCACACGCCCATGACAAGATGATCAGTGGTCCATCCGTGAAGGATCCGTGTTTGGTCCGTGTGTCCAGAGCGTCTCCTACCAACGTCCATGGAAACCACAGAACAAACATGGCAGGCAATCGTGTTGTGTCTGTGGTTTTCATGGACCTCTAGACTAGAATGTGTGTGAGGGATTTGTAATCATGTATTGGTGATGTCACCGCGGGCCGTGGAAAACCACTGTTGTTTGAATTCCCATTAAAGTCAATGGATACATGTGCTGTACATGGAGACCACACACATCCGCAAATTACTGACGTGTGAGAGAGGCCTTCTGGTACCTCCTGACCGGCGTCCATAGACATCAGTATTTCGTCCCAATACATGGCGCATTCAACCGCTCCTCGCTATTTAAGTGTCAGAACACGATACTTTGGGGCATGTCGAATACACCACTTTTTTGGTGCAATTTAGGCCTGGATTCTGGTGTCCCATTTTTTGGCTTGGAGAATGCCAAGGCAGCGAGGAATCCAACCTGAGACCCCGTGAAGAAGCAGGGCTGGCGCTGACTGTAAAACGTAGAGTCTGTTCACACCAGGCAGATGTGAATGGGGTTGTTCCTGCAGCCATGCATTGATTTCTATAACTTCCATTAAGGCCTCATGCACACGGCCGTTGTTTTGGTCCGCGTCCAGCTGCATATTTTGCGGCTCAGGCGCGGACCCATTCACTTCAATGGGGCCGCAAAAGATGCGGACAGCAGTCCAGGTGCTGTCCACATCTGTTGCTCCGTTCCGTGGCCCCTCAAAAAAAATAGAGCATGTCCTATTCTTGTCCGTTTTGCGGACAAGAATAGGCATCTCTAAACCGAGCCGCCCCTCCGTTCCGCAAATTGTGGAAGGCACACGGAGCGGCTTCCGTGTTTTGCGGATCCGCAAAACACACACGGTCGTGTGCATGTAGCCTAAGATGAATGGGATAGTTACAGAAATCTCTATTGTGTGAATAGAACCTTAAAGGTCCGTAGTTTGAAATCCAGCGGCGCAGGCAGAAGTAACCGGTGACTGCAGTGAAGCCAAAGAAGGGGCGGGTCAGCGCAGCATCGTCTTTCCTCCACAGGCGCGAGATTTGTGAGGGAGAGGAGGAGGTAATAATAGGAATGGAGGGTGGGCCAGAGGGGTAAGAGGTGTGGATTTCTGGGCAGTAACTCCTCCCCTGGGCACCTTCTGAAACCAATTAGCATAAGTTTTAAAAGTCTTTTTTTGGAACTTCTCGTCGAGGGACTGCACAAATGAAGGGACCATTGTAATTAGGCAGGGCCGGCGCGTCCTATACGCGGAATAGGCCGCCGCGTAGAGCGCCCCCTTGGGAAGGGGCGCTGCTAGGAGCGCCGGCCCCGCCTCATGCTGCAGCCGCCGAGCGCTCTGAATTGAGCCTCTGGCGGCTGCAGCACTGCCCGGGCTGGCGCATCCATGAGGGCGCACCAAAGGAGAGGAGCTGACAGGAGAGAAGCGCTCAGCGCTCCCTCCTGTCACTCCATTGTAGCGTGGCCGAGCTCTTTATGGTCCGCGGGTACAGGAGCATCTGTCTCCTGTACCCGGCCGGACTGACATGAAGTGCGCACACAGCGTGCACTTCCTGTCAGTCCCCTCGGGTACAGTAAAAAAAAAAAGCTCCTGTACCCGTGGACCATAAAGAGCTCGGCCGCGCTACAATAGAGGTAGGGGGTAGAAAGAGAATGACAAGGGGGACGGGAGTGAAGGGGGTGAAGAATGACAAAATGACAAGGGGGGAGAGAATGACAAGGGGGGGGGGGGAGTGTGAAGAATGACGAGGGGGGGTAGGAAGAATGACAAGGGGGGGGAAGGAGTGAAAAATGACAAGGGTGGGGAAGGAAGAATGACAAGGGGGGGGGGGGATATTTAAACTGATGATCTATCCTCTGGATAGATCATCCGCATCTGATTGGCAGGGTCCGACACCCGGGACCCCCGCCGATCAGCTGTTTGAGAAGGCAGCAGCGCTGCAGTAGCACCTCGGCCTTCTTGCTGTTTATCGCAGGCGCAGTGACGTCACAACTAGTATCACTGGCCTTGGCGGGGTTAAGCTCTGTTCACTTGAATGAAGCTTAGTCCCACCCAGGCTCCTACTGCCAGCGCCGCTGCCTTCTCAAACAGCTGATTGGCGGGGGTCCCGGGTGTCGGAAATAAACTGCAGAACCCCTTTAATATGGCAGATTATATGGGTGGGGCATTGTGATGTCACATGGGGGGGGCGGCGGCAAACTTTTCTTTTGCCTAGGGCGACAAAAATCCTTGCACCGGCCCTGGAATTAGGGCACAGGAGTCTATAACCTGATCTGAGCAGTCTAAAAGGCTCAGATTAGGTGAAAGACTCCCTTTAAAACCCAGCCATTCCTATAAGCGGTCAGCTATTCTTCCCGGCTGCCCCGTACACACTCACCCGAGCTTGTATGCGTTTTTGCAGGTTTTTTTTTTTTGTGGGGGGTTCGTTTTGCGCTCCCTGCCTTCCCAGAGCCATAACTTTTTTTATTTGTCTGTTCACATAGCCATATGAGAGCTTGATTTCTGCGGGACAAGTTGTACTTTCCAACGCCACCATTTAGTATTGCATATAATGTAGTGGGAAGCGGGAAAAAAATTCCAAATGGGGTGAAATTGCAAAAAAAAAAAAGCAATTCCACCACAGTTTTACAGTTTTGTTTTTTTATTTACGACGTTTGATGTGCAATAAAACTGACCAGTTACTTTTATTCTACAGGCCAGTACCAATCTGGCGATACCTTCTATGTATAGTTTTTCTTGCGTTTTGATAAAAAAAAGTTAAAAGTGGGGAAAAAAAAAAAATCTGTTTTATTTGTTTGTTGCCATATTTTGACCCCTATAACTTTTTTGGATTATGTGTAAGGAGCTGTATGGGGGCTCGTTTTTTGCAGGTGATCTGAACTTTTCATTGATACCATTCTGGGGTGTGTATGACTTTTTATTTAATTTTTTTGTAGAAAATGAAGCGACCAAAAATGGTGAGTCAGCCATTTGGGCGCTTTTTTCCGTTTTGCTGTTTGCCGTATGGGGAATATATTTTTATACTATGGGCTTTTTCGCACATCGCAACACCCATGATGTGTATTTATTCAATTTTTTTATTTTGGGGAAAAGGGAGGTGATTTGAATTTTTATTTTTAAAAATTTTATTTTATTATTTTTTTACAGTTCTCATAGGGAACTATAACATGCAATGATTAGATTGCTATTATCATAGACTCCAATGCACTATTACAGGCAAGGGCTCCATAGGAAATACTATGCAGCAGCCTCGTGTCATTCACACGCTCCGGCTCGTCCGTTCGCCACACAGGGAAGCCGGAGCATCACTGGAAGCACGCGCTTCTGGTGTTTTTTTTACGCACTCAGATGCTGTGGAAGGAATGACCACAGCATTTGAGGGGTTAAATGTCTGTGATTGGCATTACTGCTGGTTGCAGACATGAGCCGCAAGTGTCTGCTATAAGAAGCAGACGGCCACCCGTGGCTATGGCACCGGCAACGCTGAAGAGTGGGCGCCATCTTTAAAGTCCCTGGCCTATGACGTAGATGTACGTCATCGGGCGTGAAAGGGTTAAAGCACATGCCAGCAGATTTGTACCCATGACACTGGATGACCTGTTACATGGACGCTTGGCAGCTGAAGACATCTGTGTTGGTGCCATGTACATATGTGCCCACATTGCTGAGAAAAATGATGTTTTATTATATGCAAATGAGCCTCTAGGAGCAACGGGGGCGTTACCGTTACACCTAGAGCAGGGGTAGGCAACCTTTGGCTCCCAGCTGTTGTGAAACTACAACTCCCAGCATGCATAGTTGCTCTGCTCTTCTAAGAACTTACATAGAACTAAATGGAGCATGCTGGGAATTGTAGTTTCACAACAGCTGGGAGCCGAAGGTTGCTGATGCCTGACCTAGAGGCTCTGCTAGCCTTATAACTGCCGCACCCTCTGCACAGTGATTGGCATGGGCCAAGCTGTGAAAACATAATTAGAACCCGCCCTGCCAATCACAGTGCAGAGGGTGCGGCAGTTATAAGGATGGCAGACCCTCTAGGTGTAATGGTAACGCCCCCGTTGCTCCTAGAGGCTCATTTGCATATAGTAAAACCTAATTTTTCTCAGTAATGCGGACACATATGAACACAGGACCAACACAGATGCCTTCAGCTGCCAAGAAAAGACATGCATGGTCAGCTAAACCGAGCATGCATGTGTATGGAGGAGTCAGGAGAGACAGACAATTAGCATTTGGCTGACAACTGTTGAAGTTGTAGGTCACCTTACAGAGGAGCCCCATATCTGTTGCAGTAGGTGCATTCTACAGGTTATTACAATTCTGGAGCATCTGTGTTGGGTCATTCCTCTATTATTCCTATTAGACGTTATGCTAACAGTGTGCAATAAAGATCCAACTAGGTGCTACCAGCTTGGTCTGGGTGTTCCTGCACAGTCGGACACTGGCAGCGTGGATTGGACAGGGTCATACTGTGCAGGGACATGCCCCCAACTGGTAACATACAGTTGGACGCTACTGCAAACCGCTAGCAATTCATTTGTCACTTCTTGAAGGGATAATTGAGGAGTGACAAAACATAGATGTTCCAGAATTGTAGTTACATGGGGAATTTAAGTAGTTACTAAAACAGACATGTCGGGGGAGGGGACAGCTCCAGTTTAAAGGGGGTGCCCACCTTTGCTTGGCTTTTTTTCAGACCCCCTAACCCTGGTGTAGTTGGACCTGAGGTAGCGAGCATACTCACCTGATCCCCAGGCTGGTTCTGGCTCCATCACTCCCCTTCCTGCAGAACTGGCCCCAGGTATAGCCATGTCAACAACCTGTTTAAAAAAGTCACGTGACTGCTGCAGCCAATGACTGGCCCTGTATATGGCTGCATGTAGGACATTATCCCTCATCAATATGATCACATGACATTGCTAAACATAAGTCTTCCTATGGATTGCAGCTGATGTGGATCACCCTGGTAACTGGTGAGCATCACGTCCATGGCTGACGATCAGCCGCTGGACCTTACATTCCGATGATCTCAGGCTTTCCTGCCGTCCCCGGTGACACGTCTGGGCTGACCTTACGTTGTGGCGTGTGCACATGATGAGGGTAGTAGTGTTCCCTCCCTTCCTCCGCTGCACGGCTGACACCACAACACGAGCAGCGGGTGGATTGGTGAGGGAGCAGTCAGTAGATCGCTTAAAATCAATGCCGAGTTAAATGCCTGCTCGGCTCAGCCAATCAGGAGAGCGGAGGCGCGGACACACCCACTGACACCACAGGGGGCCGGGCTGCGGCCGGCCAATCAGGAGGCGGGAAGCATGGCCATTGTGGCTGCACGGTGAGCCCCGGGTGCGGGGAGCGCGCTACAACAGGCGACGTTTCGCAATTTATGTGCAGCCAAGAAATATGTGACCTTGTTCCTAGTGAATCCAGACGAGGCGGTGCGGGGGATGCGGAGCTGCGGGCTGCTGCGGGCGGTGTAGTGCTGGACGGCTTCTCCCTAACCGCTGTGACCGACTCTGCCTAATAATGAAGCTTATTGACGGCAAGAAGCATTGTAAGTAACCGGCTGCACGGCCACAGCAACGCCCTGAGCTCAGCTACATCTGTAATACTGAATGGTATGCCCTATAGCAGGGGCACTCCAGCTGTGGTGAAACTACAACTCCCATCATGCCCCATTCATTTCTATGCCAGTTCTAAAAAGAGCAGGGCAAGTGTACATGCTGGGAGTTGTAGTTTCACAACAGCCGGAGTGCCCGAGGTTGCCTACCCCTGCCCTGTAGGGATGGCTGGCGCAACTGTGCGACATTTGTATCAATTGTCTCCTAGTGTGTGGACGATATAATCATGTTAGATCCTTCCATGGGGAGCATCTCTGAGCCCTGACAGAGGCAAGTGCTGGGAGATACGTGTGTTATACCAGGACTATAGACTAATACCTAATCTGTCCAAGTATCTGTCATTCTATCTATCTATCTATCTATCTATCTATCTATCTCCTATCTATCTATCTATCTCCTATCTATCTATCTCATATCTATCTATCTATCTCATATCTCTCTTTCTATTCACGCTCTATATAGATACATTAATTTGCCGTTGGTGTTGTATAAACGTTTTTCTAAGGGTATGTTCACACCAGCACTGGTTATTTCCGTTGGAGCAGCAGAGCAACGACGATAACAAACCGACTGACTATGATGAGTTCCGTCCCCTTATTTACTGGGAAAAAATAATAATTCAGCATGCAGGACTTTTTGTCATCTCTTTGACAAAATTTGCAATGGAGTCCCCAAATGGAACCAAACATGCCCATAAGGGCTCATGCACACGACCATATGGATTTTGCAGTCTGCAAAACACTGATCCGCAAAAAATACGGATGGCGTCCGTGTGCATTCCGTATTTTGCAGAACAGCCGGCCTCTAATAGACAGTCCTGTCCTTGTCTGTAATGCGGGCAATAATGGGACATGTTCTATTGGTTTTTTGGAACGGAAACAGAATGCACACGGAGTAACTTCCGTTTATTTTTGTGAACCCATTGAAATGAATGGTCCACAACAAAAAACGGATTGGACACGGAAAGAAAATACGTTTGTGTGCATGAGCCCTAAAGGTGCAGTCCCATAGGTATCTCCAGCGCGGTGTTTCCTCCCGGGAGAAAGTGTTGTCAGATGAAATACTGGCGGGGAGATGGGGTGTGATAATCCGGTGATAACTCCTCCTGGCAGGAGCACCGCGCCGGAAGTGTTGTCATACTGGTGTTAAGGCTGTTACTTGATTTTTTGGGACAAACATTAGGGCCCTTGGGAGAGATCTGGTCTCTTGTACGTCCAGGGCCGGTTCTAGGTAAAATGGGGCCCGGGGGCGAAAAACAATAAGGGGCCCCCCCACCATGTCCAATTGTAGTAAGTTAGTTGCGGGCCGGTGCTGCTTGGGGGCCCCTAAGGACTCGGGGGCCCGGGGGCAATTGCCCTCCTTGCCTCTATGGAAGCACCGGCCCTGTGTACGTCTTAGTGCAGATCTGTGTGCCGCAGATCAGCACCAAAAACCTCATAAATCTGCACTATTTATTGCAGTTTTGTTTTGTCTTTAATTTTTTTGTGGTTTTTGTTTGTACGAATTTGAAAAGAGTGAACTCCGCACAAAAATAAGCAAAAACAATTGACATGCTTCAAATTTCACAATCCGCATTGGCAGATCAGTTTCCGCACCTTAGGGTGCATTCACGCGACCGTATGTATCGTGCGGATGTCATCCGTGTTACTTTTTTTTTTTTTTTTTTTTTTTTTGGCGGATGCCTATTCTTGTCTGCGGAATGCGGAGACGCGGAATGGACATGTGGATGCAGACCCATTGAAATGAATGGGTCCGCATTCGATAGGCAAAAAATACGGTTGAGATCTGGAACAAACATAAAGTCATGTGAATAGGGCCTTAGATGGTGCTGTATTACGCTGTGTTTGTGTGTTTTTTTCCCATACGAACTCCGCTCTGAGTGCAGGCACCCTTGGGCTAATTCCACACAAGCTCGTTCAGTCTGGGAAACATGCTCCGTGTCATGGATGCATTTTCCTGACTGGACGCTTCTTCTCTAACCCGAACTCACAGCATCGTAACGACTGTATGATGCTGTGAGTTGCGGCCTGACCGCGGGTCTTGTTCACTGGACGGCTGGCATTATGTGAGTGCCGTCTAAATGATCCAGATCGCCACTGCTGGCGGCTCACCTGATTCTGCCCATGGGGAAGGTTTATCAAAACCGGTGTAAAGTAGAACTGGCTTAGTGGCCCATAGCAACCAATCAGATTCCACCTTTCATTTTTCACAGCTCCCTTGGAAAATGAGAGGTGGGATCTGATTGGTTGCTATGGGCAACTAAGCCAGTTCTACTTTACCGCAGGTTTGATAAATCTCCTCCATGAGATTATAATATTTCGATATGCATTTTGACTGGAGAGGCAGATCTCTTCAGAATGGTCCGGGCGGACTGTGAGGCGCACAAGAGCGATGAAATGTCAGTGTCTCCACAACACACACTCCGCATTAGAGGGCGTCTTCTGATGGATCAGGTTTTTCTGGTTCGGTGAGATATTTCCATAGTGTGTGGCTGTGTATTATTAATGCACAATTAGCACGTGTTCTGAATGCGCAGTGCATTATTTCTGTACATATAGATGAGGTGGGGAAAGGGTGAATAGGTGGGGTTAGTTTCTGCTAAAGTTTATGTTGTCTCCCCCCCCCCCCCCCCCAACCACCTCACCCCTGTAGGTTGGCTATAAAAGCAGTGGGGAAGATTTATCAAACTGGTGTAAAGTAGAACTGGCTTAGGATACTTTCACACTGGCGTTAGATGCTGATCCGTCTGGTATTTGCACAGACGGATCGGCACCTATAATGCGAACGTTTGTATCCGGTCAGAACGGATCCGTTTGCATTAGCTTTAAAAAGAATTGTCAAAGTCAAAACGGATCCGTTTTGAATTGCATTGAAAGTCAATGGGGGACGGATCCGTTTTCAAATGCACCATATTGTGTCATTGACAATGGATCCGTCCCCATTGACTTACATTGTAAGTCAAAACAGATCCGTTCAGCTCCGCTTCGTCAGACGGACACCAAAACGCTGCAAGCTGCAAATTGGTGTCCGCCTCCAAAACGGAATAGAGGCAGAACGGAGCCTAACTGATGCATTCTGAACGGATCCTTATCCATACAGAATGCATTGGGGCTGAACTGATCCATTTTGGACCATTTGTGAGATCCCTGAAACGGATCTCACAAACGGAATTCAAAACGCCAGTGTGAAAGTAGCCTTAGTTGTCCATAGCAACCAATCAGATTCCGCCTTTCATTTTTGACAGTTCCTTTGGAAAATGAACGGTGGAATCTGATTGGTTGCTATGCTGTCCGCACCCGTTGCTCAGTTCCTTGGCCCCGCAAAAGTTATGAGTCATGTCCTATTCTTGTCCGTTTTATGGACAAGAATCGGCATTTCTATAAAGGGCTGTCCGTTCCGCAAATTGCGGAAGGCACACAGGTGGCATCCGTGTTTTACGGATCCGCAATTTGCGGACTGCAAAACACGGAACGGTTGTATGAACAAGCCCTCACGCTGTATACTGCAGGGCCATTGGCTGCAGCAGTGACGTGTGGTATAGACGATTCAGCATAGTTTTCTCCTGGCTCTTAGTGCTTTGGTTTGTCAGATACCATAAAGCCTACCCTTTCTGCATCCTTGGACTTTCATTCCTGTTTGTTACAGCATGGTACCTGTTACACAACTGTATTGTAAATCCCTGCGGCCAGACAATTATTTCTCTTTGTCTGATGGTCAAAGCTCATCGCTAACATTTGCTATTGGGGAAAGACTTCTCTAAAGACATTGGGTCATAAGTATGTTAGGAAACTGCATAAAGTGCAATTCCCTGGCATCAGCCTGCCCTCGCTTAGTTTACATGTCTGCAGGACTTTAAACAAGAAGACAAGACAGGTATCCGTTATGCTTGTGTCTGTAGGTGAGTGTCCGTTTTGAAGTACACTCTATTACATTTATTTACTTAGCAGGCACCGAGCGCTGATTGCATTCTCAGAAATGAATAGGAATTAACGTCTCTTCGTGGATGGTATTTATCAAGCAATAGTACAGAGCCTGGATAGGAAAATCCACATTGGCAGCTTATACCCTGCTCAGCCTTTCTGGGCTGCCTGTATTCTGTCTATAAGGCTGGGTTCAGACTTGCGCGTATCTGATACGCGCGTTTCTATCGCGCGTATAACAGCGCGTTTTTGGAAATAGGAAACGCGCGCCTAACACGCGTTCGTGTGATTGACCACTGTGGCGTCAATCACAATACGCGCGACAAAACGCCCCAAAGAAGCTCAAGAACTTTTTTGAGCGTAGGGTGTTTTTCAGCGCGCTCAAACGCGCTGTAAAACGCTCAAGTGAGAACCAGGGCCATAGGGAAGCATTGGTTTTCATGTGTTGAGCGTTTTACAGTGCGTTTGAACGCGCTGTAAAACACGCAAGTCTGAACCCAGCCTAACGCTGGGTTTAGACCTGAGCGTTTCTGAGACGCGCGTTTTTGTCGCGCGTATTATTGTCGCATCTTTGGAAGTAGGAAACGCGCGTTCGTGTGATTGACCACTCTGGCGTCAATCACAATACGCGCAACAAACACCCCAAAAAAGCTCAAGTACTTGTTTATGCATCGGGCGTTTTTCAGCGCGTTCGAACGCGCTGTAAAACGCGAAGATGTGAACCAGTCCCATAGAGAAGCATTGGTTTGCATCGGTTATGCGTTTTACAGTGCGTTCGAACGTGCTGTAAAACGCGCAAGTGTGAACTGAGGGTAAAGCAGCAGGCTCTGGCTGCCTTAAAACCACTGTGCCTGCTCAGGCTAGAAGGCATCCACACAGTGAAGAGTAAAGCAGCCTCTGCTCAATTACCTCAATAGTCATAGAAGCCCTCCTTCCACTAGTTCAGAAGGCCCACCCCCCCAACTAGCACAGTAGTCACAAGAGCCCCACAATGACTAGCTCAGTAGTCCTAGAAGCCCCCCTCAACTTGTTCAGTAGTCACAACAGCCTCATGTTACTTACCCAGTAGTCACAGCTGAATGCTCCCTTTCAGATTTGTTACACAGCCAGTGACATATCTCTAGTCATCAGGTTGACTTTCTGACACGTGAGGAGGAAACTCTTGCAGTTAGCTCAAGACTCTACGGTGTGACCTCCGTCTCCTTAGAATTTATGTGCAACTCTAATGTTTTTTGTACAGCCAGTAATTATAGTTTTATAGGACTGCGATACACCATTAGCAAACATGTGGCATTGACCTCTTCATTCATTGTAGTTACGGTATATAGCACCAGGAGTCAGGCAGTGGGACTTTTTGAAATACACGCTTAAAAAATCAGTGCAGAAAAAAATCGTTTAATGCAAAGCTGAATATTCTGCTTGAGGTTTTTGAAACAGATCTGCGTGGACAACGCACAAAAAAGTATGGACTTTCATGGAGCTGGTTTTGGGAGATTCAGCACTGGTTCGGCCCCAGGATAGGGCATGCTGCTTCTTTTTACATGTGTAAATGCAAAGTAAGTACTGCTTGCCATTGAAATAAATGTGAGGCTGTTTTGATGCGTTTTTGAAGCTGATTTTGGGGCAGACATGCTTCAAAATCAGCGCCAAAAAACTGTGTGAACTGGCCCTTAAGGTGGAAGAATCAATGATCCAGGAACTCATAGCA
Organism: Bufotes viridis; assembly: GCA_033119425.1. Taxonomy (NCBI): domain Eukaryota; kingdom Metazoa; phylum Chordata; class Amphibia; order Anura; family Bufonidae; genus Bufotes; species Bufotes viridis. The sequence continues at coordinate 56,571,028 of CM065594.1, forward strand.
CGTAACCGTCAATAGAAATAGAGGACCCAGTGGACTAAAGCGCTACGCTACGGGTATTTACTAGTTTACCTCTTTTTTGTGTTGTATACATGTATTTGGGATGAATGGGCATTGACCATTTGGTGAGTGGTGAAATAATGTGTCAGTGATTCTTGATGAACTCGGCCAAAGAGTCCAGAAACCATAATCAGACAGGTTAGATTTCAATCTTTCCTATCGTTTGTTTCTTCAAAGTTGAAGTGACCTACCAGGCTAAACCTAAAATTTTACCATACATGACACATGTATAGTCAACGCACCTTGTTTTCCCTCTGTTCCTCCCATGTCTCTTTTGTTCTGGCTACCTGCCGGATTCCTTTCAATATGGCCACCACCATCACAGAGCACTGTAGAAAAGTCTAACCCTCATCTAGGAAACACCACGTGTCTTATACTTTTCTACAACTCTCTTCATTGGGAATTCCGAGAAATGGTGGCCATCTTGAAGGGAATCCAATAGGGGGACCAGAACAGTGGATGCATGGGAGAAACCAGACATCCCAACCTGCGAAAACTCATTTCAGGAAGGTGCACTTCTCATTTCAGGGAGGTTTTCTTTTTCTTTTTCACGAACTTTTTATTACATTCATCAGCCCCCCAGTGCCTCTCCATCAGCCCCCCCCAGTGCCTCTCCATCAGCCCCCCCCAGAGCCTCTCCATCAGCCCCCCCCCAGAGCCTCTCCATCAGCCCCCCCAGTGCCTCTCCATCAGCCCCCCAGTGCCTCTCCATCAGCCCCCAGTGCCTCTCCATCAGCCCCCAGTGCCTCTCCATCAGCCCCCCAGTGCCTCTCCATCAGCCCCCCAGTGCCTCTCCATCAGCCCCCAGTGCCTCTCCATCAGCCCCCAGTGCCTCTCCATCAGCCCCCCAGTGCCTCTCCATCAGCCCCCAGTGCCTCTCCATCAGCCCCCCAGTGCCTCTCCATCAGCCCCCCAGTGCCTCTCCATCAGCCCCCCCAGTGCCTCTCCATCAGCCCCCCAGTGCCTCTCCATCAGCCCCCAGTGCCTCCATCAGCCCCCAGTGCCTCTCCATCAGCCCCCCAGTGCCTCTCCATCAGCCCCCCAGTGCCTCTCCATCAGCCCCCAGTGCCTCTCCATCAGCCCCCCAGTGCCTCTCCATCAGCCCCCCCAGTGCCTCTCCATCAGCCCCCCAGTGCCTCTCCATCAGCCCCCCAGTGCCTCTCCATCAGCCCTCCCAGTGCCTCCATCAGCCCCCAGTGCCTCTCCATCAGCCCCCAGTGCCTCTCCATCAGCCCCCCAGTGCCTCTCCATCAGCCCCCCAGTGCCTCTCCATCAGCCCCCCAGTGCCTCTCCATCAGCCCCCAGTGCCTCTCCATCAGCCCCCCAGTGCCTCTCCATCAGCCCCCAGTGCCTCTCCATCAGCCCCCCAGTGCCTCTCCATCAGCCCCCCAGTGCCTCTCCATCAGCCCCCCATTGCCTCTCCATCAGCCCCCCATTGCCTCTCCATCAGCCCCCCAGTGCCTCTCCATCAGCCCCCCAGCGCCTCTCCATTTCCGAGATATATCGTTTTACATGCGGGCATCAGGGAGACTCCCTGAACGTCCAGGAGACTTGAGATCCCTAGAGAAACGGATGGACAACATCTGTCCAAGAGTCATTCAGAAATGTTAGGTTTGGACTGAAGGGTCTCATAAAGCATCACCAGAGAGATATGACAATCACTTATCTCCCTCCATAGAAATAACACCCCCAGTAGATTGGGCCGAAAAGATATGTTAGTGGGAGACTCGGGCAAGCCTTCCATCAAATGCTCAGCCATTGACTACAGTAGGATCCAAGGATTGTGAATTCTACCCATTTTTCTAGATCACTAGAAGGAGAATTGGTTTTATGGTGGTTGTATTGAGGTAATTTAAAGAGGCTCTTGTCCTGAATTCATTTTTAGGGAAATCTGATTAGTAGTACAGGCAGGAAATGACATGGCTTGTCAGACAGACTGGTTACCGAGGAATATACTGCCTAACAACCACAGTCCCTTTGTTATTGCTGGTCATCTTCATTGGAGTGAATTGTAATACCACACACAACCGTATGGTGCTGTTTATGGAATTATTATTTTATTTTATTTTATTTTGCACAACCCATTTAAAGGCTTCTGTCACCCCCATTTAGTAATTTTCAGTAGCGGACATTAGCTATTTGCTAATGTCAGCTGAGTCCAAGCATATCACTCTTACCTTTCTCTGTGCTGTAATTTCTGTAAAAATCGTACTTTTATATTATGCAAATTACTTCATTACCAGCACCTTGGGCGGTTAGTTGCTGGTAGCCGCCGCATCCTCAGACTGTAAACACGCCCCCTCTCCGCTTGATAGACAGCCAGAGAGCGCTCTCCTCCTCCCGCTGGCCCTGTCTGCCCATAAAATCCCGCGCCTGCGCTGTAACATTCCTCATTCGGCGCAGGCGTTCTGAGTGAAGGACGCGCGCTTGCCAGTTCCCTACTCAGTGCGCCTGTGCCGATGACATCAGACTACACCCGTTGATATGTTTGGACTCAGCAGACATTAGCAAATAGCTAATGTCCGCTACTGAAAATTGCTAAATGGGGGGAGACAGAAGCCCTTTAAATTAGGTTGTCAGGCAGCATATTTCTATTAAGAGGTATTGCCACTTTAGATATTTATGGCACAACCACAAGATATGTCATAAATGTCCGATGGGCGGTAGTCCCACCTTTTCAGTCTATACATATTGGGGGAAGCGTTCAAATGTCACCTGTTTGCTGATTCAAAGCATCGCTCAACTCTTTCTCTCGCCTCTCCTTTGACTACCTGTTACGGAAATAACCTTTATAAGCTCTTTGTGTATTCCTCCCATGTCGTACAGGTGAATGCGAACAATGCCTGACGTATTAAAAGGATTTAATTAGTTCTTTTGACACTCCATAAAAAAGTAGCTTTCTTTTTGTCAACTTTATTTTAGAAAAGTGGATATTTGCCTGGTTTGAAGCGGAGTCGGTAGCTTGTCCTGTAAAGTCGCCCGCATGTGCAATCATCGACTTTATATTCATATTTCTAGTATGAGAAAACAGACTCAAGAATAAAGACTTACAACGAAAACCATAAGTAATAGAGAATATGTCCGCTTATCAAATACCAGTAGAGGTACGGTAAAGGCCCATGTTCTTCTGTGGGTGCACCATTAATAATAACTCTGTACAAAATAGGGCCGTGTGCAGGATTTGTGTTTTAGGAAAGTGGTCCCTGTAAAAATTAGGAACATTTTCCAATACCCGTTTGCCGAATGTGGTGTAAAAGCTCCCAGAGAATATGTCAAATAGATCCATAAGTCCTATTCACCTGATAAAAGACCAAAATAGTGTCCTTTTGGCCTCCATCAGGCTACGATAGGTCGGTATGTTTTTTTTTTTTAACAGTGTCTGATCTTGAGTCTGCTGTACTGTACTATACAGAGGCATCCCGTAAAAAAAAACATATATGGTGTGGTATACATATATTGGGGTCATTTGTCAAACTGGTGTAAAGTAGAACTGGCTTAGTTGCCCATAGCGACCAATTAGATTCCACCTTTCATTTTCCAAAGGAGCTGTCCAAAATAAAAGGTGGAATCTGATTGGTTGCTGTGGGCAAGTAAGCCAGTTCTACTTTACACCAATTTGATAAATGACCCCATTTGTTTTTTTACAATGGGAGCCTATGGGTGTGACAGAAGCCCTTGTACGTATCACGTATGTATCATATTTGCCAACATTTGTGTTGATAAACTCTGGACATTAAAGCCCCGCTGGTGATACCCACTTCTGGGTGGGGTTCACTTGAATCACACCCATTTTTGTATCTGGAAAAGCAGAATTTGTGCGTAATGTGAAAGAAGCCTAAAAGTAATCCATATAACATAATTATTGAACATGGTCACCAGTCCACCATCCTTAAATGTGAATAGGACGGCTGCATCCCACTGCAAAACTGCATGGGTTCGAGGTCTCGCTTCATTACACAGGGCTCCAGCTTCTGCTTTCATGTTACAGAACTGAGTGTTGCTGTCAGGCTGCTCTGCCTGGAAGCATACTGTAGACAGGATTGTATCTTTAGGCCCCTTTCACACGGCGAGTTTTCCGCTCGGGTGCAATGCGGGAGGTGGACGCATTGCACCCACACTGAATCCAGACCCATTCATTTCTATGGGACTGTGCACAGGAGCGGTGATTTTCACGCACCACTTCTACGTTGCGTGAAAATCGCATCATGTTCTATATTCTGCGTTTTTCACGCAACGCAGGCCCCATAGAAGTAAATGGGGCTGCGGGAAAATCGCAAGCATCTACAAGCAAGTGCAGATGCGGTGCGATTTTCCCGCATGGTTGCTAAGAGACGGGACCCGATCTTCATTATTTTCCCTTAATAATAGCATTCTTAATAAAGAATGCTTTGTATAATGTTGATTAAGGGGTTAAAAATAAAAAAAACTTAACTTACCTTAGCCACTTGATCGCGTAGTTGCGATCTGTCTTCTCTCTTCAAGCTTTAGCTACCAGCTAAAGGACCCGTGATGACGTCACATCACATGGCCCGTGATGGACCATGTGATTGGACCATGTGATGTGACCTCATCACAGGTTCTTTAGCTGGTAGCTAAAGCTTGAAGAGAGAAGACAGATCGCCAACTACGCGATCCAGTGGCTAAGGTAAGTTAAGTTTTTTTATTTTTAACCCCTTAATCAACATTATACAAAGCATTCTGTATTGAGAATGCTATTATTTTCCCTTATAACCATGTCTGGGTACCAAACACGGCGATTTTGCCAACGCGCGTGCAAAACGCATTACAAACGCTTGCACACGCGCTGAAAAATCGCGCATATTCCCGCAACGCACCCGCATTTAATCCAGGCGTCAAACATGACGCCCTTGTGAAAGAGGCCTTACTATCTAATTGTAGAGCAAGATCCCTGCTCTACAGTTAGTAATGATGCCACCATGTTCCTGTCAGGCTGCTCAGTCTGGCAGCATATTTCAGGCAGGGTTATGTCATTACTATCTAATTGTAGAGAAGCGTTATTGCACTACAGTAGATTGTATCAATGTACTGATGCAATCCTGCCTGCTGTAAGCCGCCAGGCTCACCAGCCTGACAGCAACACAGTGCTGTAACATAGAAGCAGGCACTGGACTTCAGTAGTAGTCAAATGTGAGCCCCCCAACCTCTCCCTCTTATCACCCCTTCCATGCAGCTTTGCAGCAGGATGCAACCCATCTTATTCACATTCTAGGACGGGTTGCCGGTGGTCATGTTCAACAAATTCCCAGAAAACCCCCTTAACAGTTTATGTTCAGCTTTACAGATGGAGGGATAAATGAGCTCTACAATGCCCCCCTTGCCCCCCAACTAAACAGCAATTCAATAAACCTCCCGGGCCCTTGTAAGTCCATGATTACACAGCATAACCAATGTGGTTAGACTGTTTTTGCAAAGTTTGCAAAGTTTTCTTTCCCATAGGGGAAACATTGTCGTCACAGCCCGGCCACAATAACTCGCAGGTGATGCCATGCCATCATGGAGCCCTGGCTGTGCGTTGGGGTTGGGTGAATGATTTGTAGGAGTTAACTCCCGCCACACGTGAATATCTCGGTTTTGCGTAGAGAACAAAAATAAAAGCGCTGATTCAGACATCAGCAGGGTACTGTTCTACGTAATGTACCATCAGACTGCTCGTGTTCTTAGTACACAGTAATTCGTTTCTCCGAGTGCTGACAGTACACTGAGTGTGAGCAGTGGTCGTGATGACATCCTAGGTATGCACATGTTTTTCCAGCCTGGCATCAGCTTACCTTGTCTTTCACATGACTTTTTAATAAACTGGACATGATCAGAACAGTATAGTGTAAGTAGCGCTGACCCCCATAAAATAGTGTTATACCCACACAACGTAGACGTGACCCACAGTAAGGTAACGGCACATGTCATCTGTAGGTGTCATTGACTCCTCTCAGCATGCAATGCTAGCTTACTTAGCTCTACTCGGCTATCTTCAGAACTCCCATACAAATGAATGGAGCGGCTGCGAATATGTGCGATCGTACACTACGGTCATTTTAAGGGGTATGGGGCCCCTGTTCTCATGATCGGTGGGAGTCTCAGCGGTTGGACCCCCACCGATCTGATAGTTACAGGATAGGGGGTAATGTAGGTCACGGAATACCCCTTTAAACAGACTGGAACCAAATGTATCTGATTGCTTAAGCCTAGAGTAGAGGGTGGAGGCCCTAATAAGGCCTGGGATGAAAGATTATTGGCAGGGGGTGTCGGGGCTGTTTAAATTGCACTGAAGCTTTAAGGCTAAGGCCCCTTTCACATGAGCGAGTTTTCCGCGCGGGTGCAATGCGTGACGTGAACGCATAGCATCCGCACTGAATCCTGACCCATTCATTTCAATGGGTCTGTGTACATGAGCGTTTTTTTTCACGCATCACTTGTGCGTTGCGTGAAAATCGCAGCATGTTCTATATTCTGCGTTTTTCACGCAGCCCTAGTCCCATAGAAGTGAATGGGGCTGCGTGAAAAACGCATTGCATCCGCAAGCAAGTGCGGGTGCGTTGCGTTTTTCACTGATGGTTGCTAGGAGATGTTGTTTGTAAACCTTCAGTTTTTTATCACGCGCGTGAAAAACGCATCAAAACGCATTGCACCCGCGCGGAAAAAACTGAACAACTGAACGCAATCGCAGGCAAAACTGAATGGCTTTGCCTGTGAAATCGCACAGTTTTCACTGAACGCATCCGCAACGCATCCGGATCTAATCCGGACACGCTCGTGTGAAAGAGGCCTAAGGGTACTTTCACACTAGCGGCATGACTATCCGGCAGGCTGTTCCGGCGGGTGAACAGCCTGCCGGATCCGCCATGCCGCAAGTACCCGTGTGCTGCCGCTCCATCCCCATTGACTATAATGGGGCGGGGGGGCGGAGCTACGGCACAGCACAGCAGTGATTACTGGACTAAAAAGTCGAACCTGCAGTACTTTTAGTCCGGCGATCTCCGGCCGTGCCTCGCCGTAGCTCCGCCCCCTGCCCCATTATAGTCAATGGGGACGAAGCAACAGCACACAGGTACTTGCGGCATGGCGCATCCGGCGGGCTGTTCACCCGCCGGAACAGCCTGCCGGATAGCCATGCCGCAAGTGTGAAAGTACCCTTAGGCTACACAACATGTCATGCAACATTTGTAATGCTAGTCTCTGGGTTGCACTATGACATGCTGCGACTTCTACACGACAGTTGGAAAAAAAACATCCAAGATGGATTTCTGTGACTGTCATGTCGCAGTCGCAGCATGTCCCAGCGCAACGCAATAGACTAGCATTACAAATTATGTTGTGCGACATTCACCTGTCAGTTGTACTGACAGGTCTGCTTTAATAAATACTTACCTTTGCTTCATGCAAATAGTTGTTCAGGGAGACGACAGGTCCCTTTTTAAGGGCTCATTCACACGTAATGGAATTGCTGCGGATTAGCAGAGTGAAATTTGTACAAAGCCCCTCCACACACTGCGCATCTTTCAGTGCATACACTTTGCTGGATCCATATTATGATATTATGCTGCAGTTTTTCGGCACGAGAATCCGCATGATAGAAACACATGTAATCCGCATTGTGTGTCTGAGACAATTAAAAATCCCGTACAAATCCCTACAATTGTTTAAAATAAAAATAAAACATGATATTATTATTATTATTAGAGCGCCATTTATTCCATAGCGCTGTACATATGATAAGGGATATACATACATAATACAGGCAATTGCATTAAGCATGAACGAGACAAGTTACAGACTGGTACAGAAGGAGAGAGGGCCCTGCCCGTGAGGGCTTACAATCTACATGGTATGGGGGAAGGACACAGTAGGTGAGGGTAAAGTTGGTCATGGCGGTATAGAGGCAGCAGGGTCACTGGTTGTAGGCTTGTCTGAAGAGGTGGGTTTTCAGGTTTCTTTTAAAGGATTCCACTGTAGGTGAGAGTCTAAAATGTTGGGGTAGCGAGTTCCAGAGTATGGGGTATGCCCGGGAGAAATCTTAGAGGCGAGTGTGGGAAGAGGTGAGGAGAGGAGAGAAGGAGGTATTGTGAAAATCGAAGATTGCGTGTGGGGATGTATCGGGGAAAGTAGCTCAGAGATGTAGGGAGTAGAGATGAGCGAACTTTAAAGAATAGTTCGGCGTTCGGGTTGTGGTAATCGCCGCATCCCGTTATGGATTCCACTACCGCGGACTATCCCGGCATATGGAATCCATAAGGGGCGGCTTCCACGAACCCGAACTGTTGAAAAGCCGAAGGACCTGGGGTGACGTCACCGTCATGTGATCAGTGCAGGGGGCCTGGATCAGCACGGGATCAAATCCCCTGCACTGATCACATGACGGTGACGTCACCCCAGGTCCTTCGGCTTTTCAACAGTTTGGGTTTGTGGAAGCCGCCCCTTATGGATTCCATATGCCGGGATAGTCCGCGGTAGTGGAATCCATAACGGGATGTGGCGATTACCACAACCCGAACGCCAAACTATTTTTTAAAGTTTGCTCATCTCTTGTAGGGAGGGGACCGGTTCTGGACGGCCTTGTATGTGTTGGTTAGTATTTTAACCTGAATTCGCTGAGCAATGGGGAGCCAGTGCAGGGACTGGCAGAGGGGAGAGGCAGAGGAGTAACAGGGTGCGAGGTAGATTAGTCGGGCAGCAGAGTTAAGGATAGATTGGAGGGGTGCGAGAGTGCTAGATGGAAGGCCACAGAGGAGAATGTTGCAGTAGTCTAGGCGGGAGATGATGAGGGCATGCACAAGCATATACTCACCCCTTACGCCATCGTCTTTCTCTGCTACGCTGCTCCGATAGTCCGGCTGCTGGTTGTTCACAGACTGAATATGTGTCTGGAAACGGCATGTGACCGCTGCAGCCAGTCACTGCCCTCAGCGGATCATGCTAAAGACACAAATACAACAATGATGCGTTTTCAGGGCAGCAGCGTGCTATGTAAATGTTATAACTGCCTGACAAACTGGAAAAGTGAACCAAACAAGTGTGCCAAACCCACCCGGTAGCGGGAAATACGCCATTCAGAGTCATGCATGCGTATTGTGAGGGAGATCTCGTGAAAGTTTAATTCCTGTTGCTTTCCTCTAATGCTTGTAGTAGTTGTGCTGCGCGCTTTAGACCTTTCCCCCAGATAGCTATCAGCTAGAGCCTGGATCACATTTCTCCCTTTCAGTCGCCACCTGCTTGCGTGGCCACGTGATTGATGAGGAATTGTAGGGAAATTAGGTGTGCAGAACAACCGTCACCTGATGCTTTAGGATTTGCCACAGGTCCGCAGCAGCAACATCCGTATCGAGAAAAGCAGATTTTTATGGTGGAAAAGAACACTGCGATACTGTGGGTTTGTGTTAGATTTCGCCCTCTGCATGGCAAAGGGTGAAAACGGCGACTTATCCGCAACATGAATAGATGTGCTGCGGGTTCAAAATCTCCGCACCACAGTCGGGTTGCATGAAGATTCCGGTGCGGATGCTCTACACAACGCGTAGATGAGATTGGTGAAAACCTCCTCCGCTCCACTGCTACTTTTAAGTGCTGCAGATTTCCCAAGCGCAATTTCGCTGTGGAAAATCCCTAAGGCAGGCATGTCCAAACTCCGGCCCTCCAGCTGTTGCAAAACTACAACTCCCGGCATGCCTGGATAGCCTACAGCTATTAGGGCATGCTGGGAGTTGTAGTTTTGCAACAGCTGGAGGGCCGCAGTTTGGACATGCCTGCCCTAAGGGTACGGCTACACCAGTTGGCAGTTCCACAGGTGAATTACCGCCGAGGATCTTGCCATAATTCTGTGGCAAAATCTGTGACCTATCCATGTCAAATCAACATGTGTTACACCCCATGTGTAAGTGAATGGGAGTTGTGCCGCAGTAACCGGGTGTTGCCACTACACAAAGGACGGAGCTGTGTAGTCCTGGGTCCTGTTTCCGGAGCTGCTGCAGAACTGGTATGAAGAGCCAATCGGCGGGGATGCTGGGAGTTTTATCTCTGCCGATCTGATATTTATGACCCTATTCTTAGACCTTTAAAGAGACAGTAGTAGCAGAACAATGTTTGTTTTCTGACTGTAGGGTCTAATTAAAAGGGTTTTCAGAGATTTTTGAACTGATCACCTATCCTCCGAATAGGTCATTAATATCTGATCAGTGGGGTCCTACACCTGGGACCTCCGCTGATCAGCTGTTGGAGAAGGCATCGGTGCTCGCTTAGCACAGGGCTTGACAAATTTCCTTGGAATCTAGGAGCCAGCTAAAAAAGTTAGGAGCCAGGCGGAGCCGCGTCATAAAGCCCCCAATAGATGCCCCCATAGTGCTCCCCCCCCCCCCACTTCTCCATAGAGCCCCCCAATAATGCATGCCAGTACATAGGGCCCCCAGTAGATGCCCCCATAGTGTTCCTTCCCCTGTTCTCCATAGTGCCCCCCATAATGTCCCTCTATTGTTGCACGGCCGAGCTTTGTATGGTCCCACGGGTACAGGAGCTTTAGTTTCCTGTACCCGGGCGGACTGACAGGAAGTGCATACTGTGTGCGCACTTCTTGTCAGTCCAGCCGGGTACAGGAGACAGATGCTCCCTGTACCGCGGACCATACAGGGCTCGGCCACGCTACAATGAAGGAAGTGACAGGAGGGAGCGCTGAACGTTTCCCTCCTGTCAGTCCCTCTCTTAATGCTGCGCCCGGGCGGTGCGCCCTCATGGACGCGCCAGCCTGAGCAGTGCTGCAGCCGCCTGAGGCTCTATATAGAGCGCTCGGGCGGCTGCAGCATGACTGGGGCCTGCGCTCCTAGGACGCGCCGACCCTGCGCCCGGCCACCCTTGCAAACAGGCTGACAAATACCCAGGATTTGTCGAGCCCTGGCTTAGCATAGGCCATGTGACGTCACATTCATCGGTCATGTGGCCTAGGCGCAGCTCAGCCCCATTGAAGTGAATGGGGCTGAGCTGTGATACTAAGCACAGCCGCTGTACAATGTACGGGGCTGTGCTTGGTGAGCAGAGAGGAAGCTGCGGCGCTACTGCCTTCTCAAACACCTGATCGTGAGGGGAGCCCCCACAATCGGATACTGATGTCCTATCCAGAGGATAGTTCAAAAATTCCAGAAAACCCCTTTAAAGGAATATTATGTGTGAGAATATCCAACTAAAGCTCAGTGTAATAGCTCGGCATTGTGCTGATGATTTGGCCATGATTTCACCCCAGGCTTAGAGAGAACAGCTAGCGGTTACATGTGGTGATTATACCGTCACCGCTATATTTAGAGCCACATCAAAACACTTGGTTGTTTTGTGTTTGCTGCCAAGTTTAGCAGGGCATTCAGAAGCAGGGTGGGCACGTCTGACATCTCGTCGCCCTGGTTGGCTATTGTAGGAGCCATAATGGGGATCTTATCCTCGCCTTTCATGTTGCCAGTCCTGTATAGAGGCCAATGGGAGAATAAAATCCTCTCTCGTCCATGAATGCCTCTGTGGCTGAGTATATTGTACTACAGACTTGTTTGCTTACTTTCTGTTCTAAGCAATATTGTATTATGTATTTTAGATTGTAAATGTACCATTCACTATGAAGTGAGGAGGGGTCTATTCTTTAAAGGGGTATTCTGCCTTAAGTAAATAAAGATTATTTATCGTATAAATGATAGGTTTCTATTGAATGAGAAAAAATGGAAAAAAAATAAAAATTAAAGGGGTTTTCCAGTTTTATAATCATTCTTATCTGCCTAACCTGCCCCCCCCCCCCCAAACATTGCAGATGTTTGCCCCACAGACCAGTTTTTTTTTTGGCCAGCGTCTTTCCTTCCTCTGTTCTCAGAATCGCTGCACCTCGGCAGGATGTTTACAGGCAGAACTTCCTGTTTTTATCAGCTTCCTGATGGATTTTCTAACCAAACCCAGCATGCTTTGCTCTGTAATGTTTCACAGGCTTGTCCCACCTAGGTAGTATGGAGGGGGGATGTGTAAGGCCAGCCATACACATTCAGTAGCTGTCGGCTGACAACTATCTCTTCTGACTCCCTCACTTCTCCCCCAGGCCTATACAGCTTGGCAGAACATGTATATGTATTCAGCGGCATGGGGTCATCTCCAGGGAGAACAAAAGGATCGGGTGAATATATTAATTTTACCAAATCCTTGTCTTCCCCCAACATCATCCATCGTGGGAGAGGCAGGAGCTCCCCATACACATTAGACTGTCAGTCAAACCCTCCATTTTCCACAGGTTCAGCCAGCAATACACTAATGTGTATGGGGAATTCCCATCTCGAACACTGAGGGCATATCAGTACAATATGCCCCCAGTGTCCGAGATGGGAATACGCCTTTAAGGGTGCGAATACTGCAGAGGGAACGTTGTGGCACCCACATATTTTTTTTTGGGGGTCCTAAATGACAAACCTGCTTAGTTATGTAGCAAAATGGTAATGGTTGCCGTATTACTGCGTAATTAGATGGTCTATTCGTCAGGAGTAAATAAGCTGGGTAACCCAAGTGGAAGTTATAAGAAATTGCTGAGTAGATTTTTTAGAAAGCCTCAGAATTGCATTTAAATAAATAAATAAAAAAAAATATATATTTCCTAACGGATCCTCCATTGCTCCTGTCCCGATCCTTTGTGATCCAGCGCCGTTTACCACTTCCTCTTCAGTAGCTTAGGAAATAAGCGGCCATTTCCCATGTGACAGAAGGCACCAGGAAGTAGAAACTGGTGGAGAATGAGGAAGCGTTGGAATGGAAGTGGCGAGGGAATTGCTAAAGTGACTATTTTTTTTTTACATTTATTTTTTTATGCATTTTGAGGGTTTTCACCTGGATAAGCCCTCTAAGTACAGAAGAGGACAAATCTATGAATGACATTTGTGGATGACTATTTGTGACTATGTGTACTTTTACATTAGCCGTCCAGTGCTTACGATATATCATACATCCTATTTTTATAATGTATTATTCTGACATTTAGTAGGTATTTTTCGCTGCAGGGCAACCATGGAAATCCCTGTTCACCCTTTCATTACAGAACTGTGCCCACAGCTCCTTTAGAAAATGAAAGGTCGAATCTGATTGGTTGTTATGGGCAACTAAGTCACTTTATGCCTCCATTATGTCTAATTTTAGATTTTTTTTTTCACGTTTCTTTCAGCCTTCCCATGGTTTGGAATGGATATTGGGGGAACTCTGGTCAAGCTAGTTTACTTTGAGCCTAAAGATATCACCGCAGAAGAAGAACAAGAGGAGGTTGAAAACCTGAAAAGCATAAGAAAATACTTGACTTCAAATACCGCGTACGGTAAAACCGGTATCCGGGATGTCCACCTGGAACTGAAAAACTTGACCATGTGCGGCCGCAAGGGCAATTTGCACTTCATCCGCTTCCCCACCTGTGCTATGCACAGGTTCATCCAGATGGGGAGCGAGAAAAACTTCTCCAGCCTGCATACCACACTCTGTGCCACCGGTGGTGGGGCCTACAAGTTTGAAGAGGACTTCAGGATGGTATGTAAGGCAAGGGGCACTGTTTCACAAGTGGTCGGGAGAGAGTCCCAAAGTCCAACCTTAATAAAACCAAATAAACATTAATTTTGGAAGCACGTGTTGTGGGGTAAAAGGTCAATGTGGTTGTGTCAAACTTCCTAGAAGAATAATCTGTTAAGGTCAATAATAACACAACATTGGACACAGAGCAAAAATTCCTGCATGCACTACTTTCATGTCCGCTCAAAAATCATGTTCTGAGCGGACACCAAATGGACCCTATTAAAGTCTATGGGGTCTTTAGGCTCCGTTGGTGTCAGTTAGGTGTCAGTTATGTACACCATCCGTCCTTTCCGTTCTCCTGCTCCTGAATGGAGCCGGAGAACGGAAAAGGCAAACGGTGATGTAAACGAAGCCTAAACGGTCTATTATAGGAGGCCTGGTAATATAACTTATTACCAGCAAGACGGATCCTGACACACAATGTAAGTCAATGGGGACGGATCAGTTTTCTCTGACACAATATAGAAGACGTAATACAACCGGATCTGTTCATGACAGATGTATGTGGTTGTATTATTGTAATAGAAGCGTTTTTGAAGATCCATTACGGATCCGCAAAAAACGCTAATGTTAAAGTAGCCTTATCTGCGACCTATTTATCGAGGTGTTTGATGTTGATAAATATGTTGCATCTTTAAAGGGGTTATCAATATGAGATTGGTGAGGGTCCAACACCTGGCACTGATCAGCTATTCCCTGCAGCCTCCAGCGCTGGCAGCTGCACTTTGAATGGAACAGGAAGCACAGTGCCGTTCAAAGTGTAGTGGCCGCGCTGAGTTACTGCAGCTTAGCTACCGCTGAAGTGAATGGGAACGAAGCTGCAGTAACCCAGCACAGTGACTACACTTTGAACAGCGCTGTGCTTTCAGTTCCATTGAAAGTGCAACTTCCAGCAGGGAACAGCTGAACATGGGGGTGAGGGGCATTGGACCCTCACAGATCTGATATTAATGGCCTATCTTGAGGATAGGTCAACAATATCGGGAGCTTGGAAAAAAAAACCTTAAAGGGAATCTGTCACCAGAATCATCACCATTAAACTAAACTACTCTGTTGCAGCACTTACTACCTCCTTTCCAGATGTGCTTTTCTTTCCTTGCTGCTTGGTTTCTATCTTGAAAAAATCCACTTTATTCCTTATGCAAATGAGCTAGTAAGGTGCCCAGAGGGGCAATGTGCCCAGGCCCGCCCTTCAGCAAAGCCTAAGCACGCCTCTCCTTGGCTTATAGTCTAGACCAGGCATCAGCAACCTTCGGCTCCCAGCTGTTGTGAAACTACAATTCCCAGCATGCTCCATTCATTTCTATGTAAGTTCTTAGAAGAGCAGAGCAACTATGCATGATGGGAGTTTTAGTTTCACAACAGCTGGGAGCCAAAGGTTGCCTACCCCTGGTCTAGACCCTCAGCAGTGCCGTTGTCCTCTCCCCACCACCTATATCACAAACAGAAGATAACCCCGCCCACCCTTGGTTTGAGCGTCGCTGACAAATCTCGCTGCGCTTCTTCTCTTCCAGCAGAAGATGATACCGTCACTGGGCTTGGTGCATGCCCAGTAAAACATTTGAGGCTGATGCTGGAAGAGCAGAGGCGCAGGCAGTGTTCAAAACTGAGGGCATCAGCCTTAAATGTTTTACTGGGCATGCGCCAAGCCCAGTGACGGTTTCATCCTCTGCTGGAAGAGAAGAAGCGCAGCGAGATTTGTCACCAGGGTTATCTGCTGTTATTGATATAGGTGGTGGTGGGGGGGCACGGAAAGAAAAGCACATCTGGAAAGGAGGTAGTAAGTGCTGCAAGACAATAGTTTATGGTGATGATTCTGGTGACTAGATTCCCTTTAAAGTTGTCTAGAGATATTTTTCAATTTTTATGCCACCCCCATCTACTGCAGTAAGATCGTGTGAAAACTTTGTGATCGTTTAAGAAGTCACAAGAACCATCCTCAGGATAGGTCATCAGCATGTGATCGGTGGGGGTCCGACACCAGGGACCCCCACCAATCGGCTGTTTGAGAAGGCAGTAGCGCCCCTATGAGCAAGTTCATCGATCACTTGGCTTAGGCGCAGCTCAGCCCCATTCAAATGAAAAGGGCTGAGCGAGAAACCAAGCACAGTCCCTATACAATGTACGTAAGCTACGAGAAGTCTTCTTAAAACAGCTAATTGGCCAGGGTCCCGGCTGTTGGACCCCCCGGAAAAAAAAAAAATCTTGGAAAAAATCCTTTTAAAAAAAAGTGTTGCTCCAATTGTTTAATGAGTTGTCCCCTTTTTAAATTGGGGCCAGCATGGTGATCTATTGAACTTGTCAGGCCCAGCATCGCCTGCCCCTGCACCAGTCTACTACTTCAATAGATTGCAGGGATCCAGCAAGGTCACCTCTAGTACCTAGCCAAAACTCCGCTAACTAGCTAGCTCAATGTTTGCACTGATTCTGAATGACTCATTTCCAGTTAAGGTTAGAAACTTCTTTAAACATTATAATAATGATAATAGTATAATAATATAATCATATGACTAAATAGCATAGTCATATCTATAGTGCACAGATATTTTGCCACTTCCAATGCAGTCTTGTAGGGTTTGCTATTTCTGCCTGATACATTGAATGTACCCTTCCATCGATTGTAATCACATACATCCTGTATGTGAATATGCCATGTGTTTCTTTTAAAGCATACCTGAATTTTCAAAAAGTTTGCATAATAGCTGTGCTTCTTTTGTACAATCATAACTGTGAAGGGACAGTTATGTTTTTTGGGCTTCGCTAATGGTTTTATCAGACATATTATTCCCTGTTTCAGCTGCACAGCTAGATGCATTTCACTCTGAAGCAGGGGGCGATTCCGTTTTGCCAGCACTGTACTGCAGTGGCGTCACTTCCCTGACTTCCCACCATTTTTGTTTTCAGCTCTAGAGCTTACAGAACTGCTAATGAGGGATACATCACACTTACAGAATGGCAGGAGGCTCCAGTGATGTTCAGAAGCAGTGTAGAAGCAGTTCTCTATCAGGCTCACATCTCGGCTAGCTCTGACATGTCCCCACTTCCTCTCAGCTGTTTTCTGAGTCTCTGTTACCAGGGATGGATGTTGCGGAACAACAGGCAGTGGACTGCAACTAAGGTGGAAGTGAGACCCCCAGTGGCCATGACTTTACTACTTTTTTAGGTGGATGCAGGCATATTTTTTAAATGAAGTGCTAGTTACACCATTCTCTATTAAATGAAATTCAATTGTGTGAAAGTAAAGTGACTCTAAATTAAAAAAAATGGCTGCATGGTTTTCGCTGTGACCAGAGAGAGAGCCGCCCCCCTGTAGTGACTCAGTTACAGGATCACTTATTACACTAATTAATGCAGTTTTCTTCGGTGGACATCCTTATCTGAGCCAAACATAAGAACAATAGAGCTGTCATGCTGTTATCCCAGTTTTACACCTACTATTATCGTGAGGATTACCCTTTAATACAGCTCCCCCTGACCGCACCCGTAAATTGACAATGAATTCCCTGTCCATAAAGGACTTGTTTTTTTCTCTGGGCTGACTGCTTCAGAAGAACCGTACTTTGTAATTAATCTTCCGTGGGATAGTACTGCCCAAATAAGGCTACTTTCACATCTGCGTTGTTAATTTCGTTTTTGAGATCCGGCAGAGGATCTCAAAAACGGAATTAAACGGATCAGCGTCATTTAATACATCCGTTTCGGCTGGATCCAGTTGTACTAAATCAGAACTGAACAAACCAGTATGAAAATCATTGTAAGTCAATGGGGGCCAGATCCGTTTTTTTTTTTTTTTTTTTCCGGTAGCAAATAAATCAGATCGGGCACCATTGACTTACATTGAAATTCATGCCGGATCCGGTTTCGTCTATTTCGCAAACCGGAAGCTTGCAGCGGTTTTGTGTCTAGAATCAAAATTGAACGGGTGCATCTCGTTGACAATGAATAGAGACAAATCTGAACCGGTTAATTCCTCTGCCGGATCTCAAAACCGTTTTTGAAAACGCAGATGTGAAAGTAGCCTAAAAAAATAAAAACGCACACAAATTCTCAAAGTTTTCTATAAATGCTGAGTTAAAAAATACACCTTTCTGGCGGAAGTGTCCCTTTAACTTTCTTGTAATAATCAGGCCTCTTATCCGAGATTAAGGGCACACCTCAGTGTACGTTCTCTACTTGTACAGTCTTGGACTTTAGATCACAGGCAGCAAGAGACAGAAATCAAAGGGCAAATTAAGTGAAGGCATCTCAAGATTTATTAGCATTTCTCATTGCCTGTAAACAGACAAACACGCGGAGTTATGACCGGGCACGCATTTATGTAACGACACCAAACGTAGACTTCAGTGTTTGCCTCCACAGTCACATGTCAGCCGTTCGCGAGAAATAAATCGCGTGATCACTAATCGGTTCAAGTACCTACAATATGTTTTCAGCTTGCTGATTCTGTTGAGACAAATGGTATCGGAGAGGGTTTCAAAGCCGCGTATCCCCAACTTAGAACAACTTGTCATTTACGGCAAAATTAACAGACACTAAAGATGGCCGTCACTAACCCCTACAATCGTTAAAGGGATTTTATGATGATAGGTCATCAATATCTGATCGGTGGGGGTCCGACACCAGGGACCCCTGCCGGTCAGCTGTTTGAGAAGGCACCAGCGCTCTCAGTAGTGCAGCGGCCTTCTCTCAGCTTTTCCTAGGCCAGTGACGACACGTTCATGGGTCACGTGGCCTAGGAGTAGAAGTGAATGGGGCTGAGCTGCGATACCAAGCAGAGCCGCTGTGCTTGGTGAGCACGGAGAAAGACCGCTCTCACAGGACCACCGGTGTCTTCTCAAAAAGGTGATCGTCGGGGATCCCGGTTGTCGGACCCTACTGATCATAGGATAGATCATCAGTTAAAAAAAACTCTCAGAAAACCCTTTTAAATCATGGAGGTGCCTATTACATCAAATGCTGCAGGTGTGCCATATATTTTACCCCTCCATTCCAGTGCATAAATTGACATGTTGCTTATCTTAACTTGGCCCTGCAGCTTGTGCCGATTTAAAATTTTTGGAAAATTTGGAATTTATTTAAAAATTTAATTCACCTTGCTGCTTCTGTAAACGCTGCGGAAAATCCACAGTGTGGGTACTATGTGGGTAGCCATTCCCACAAGATGGAATATAAGACGGGTCCATTCAGGAGGTTACATGCACAGTGATGCGACTGCTGCAGCCAATCACTGTCCCCAGTGGTAGGCCGCCGAGGACAGTAATTGGCTGCAGCAGTCATGTGCTGTATACCTGTACTTAACGGCCGGTGGACCAGTGGCACATAACTGGCGCCGTAGAAAACGGTTAGTATAGCATTATTTTGTATTCTACACCATTTGTGGGCTTGTCTGAGGTTTTTTCTCAGGCAACCCTTTTAATTGAAAATTTTGAGAACTGGTTGCACCATTTGCAGGCAGCAGCTGTAGGATCGGGACTCCTTCTCATTGTTTCTGTTTATTAAGAAGCAGAACACATAAGCGTAATCCTGAGCCTGCGTCCTGTGTGCACTGAATAGAAGAATCCTCCGGCTGAAGAGCTGGCAATCTCACTGCCGCTTGTTGCATAGCAACCAAATGAGCATGACGAGATGGTAGAGCCGGCCTCGCCGTCTGAGTGTGTCATTACCAAGTGGAACAAAGCAATGATTTGGAGCTGGCCTCGTCGCATAGAGATCAGGGCAGGGGGTGACAGGGCTATGAATGTCTCGAAATAAATGGCAATATCTGCCACGTCTATGGCACAGTTCACAAGGGGCCCTACTACAGTGTCTGGCTGGGATACTCTTGCATACACCTATTGCAGGACCTTAATCTCCCTAAAAAAAAAATGTTGGGTCTCTAGCAGCTGAGCAGTTAATGAATAGATCTCTGGTTTCCATCTACCATAGCAGCACAAATATTAGAGTACTTTTATTAGATGGTATGTGAATAAACTCTTATCCAGGAGGACATAAGCTGCCCCCCCACACACACACACACACACTTTTGGGGGGAAAAGTGTGTCTTATAGAACAAAATATAGTCATTTTCTGCACTAACCATTGTTCTGTAATGAGAGGATCGCAGCATCCACTATCCAGCTCCAATTTTCTGGCAATACTTATTCACTCCCGTGAAATAGATCTGTGAGAAAATGGACCGCACACAGGCGCCTGGAGGTCCTATTGCTCTTTCAGACGAGCGATCCGAGTTTGACACCCTGAAGAAGGAATCTTTGCATTCCCACAGAATCTTTGGCCCACAGAGGCTTCCATACCTAGAGTGTGACGTCACCCAGAAGTTTCATGGAGAATACCTGTGGGCTATACTCGAGCGCTCTCCTAAAAGATGTTCTCCAACAATAAGTGATGGTAACCAATTAGTTTCTGCAAGCAGATCTTGAGGACCGTGGCTAGAGTTGCTTTTTGTTACATAGAAATCTTCCATAAATCAGGAACGTGGGATCCTTTTAGGGAATGTGTTCTATCGCTGGGCTTCATGTAACAAGTATAGCAGGCCCCATCCCTCCAGTAGCCTCTTCTAGTTCACCTGGACAACCCTCACTTGGATCAACCTTTGGTAGCATTTGTCCTAGTGACCCAAAGTTCATGTGGAAACCTTCTGTACTTGTTTTCTTATGCAATTTCTAATATGTACAGGAGAGCAAAGTGCCGTCTGATAGCTCTTTGCCCTTGTATTTGGTGACTATCCTCTGCTCTACTTATACCTGCTTATTCATTAACCTACTGTTTCTCTCCCTCTAGATAGCTGACCTCCAGCTCCATAAACTTGATGAACTGGATTGTCTTATCCGTGGCCTGCTTTATGTCGATTCCGTTGGCTTCAATGGCCGTCCAGAATGCTACTACTTTGACAACCCGACGGACCCAGAGCAATGTCAGAAGAAGCCATATTGCCTTGATAATCCATATCCTATGTTGCTGGTTAACATAGGTTCAGGAGTCAGCATTCTTGCAGTGTATTCTAAAGACAACTATAAAAGAGTAACTGGGACCAGGTAACGATCTGTTTTATTTCAGAGATCATTCATTCACATTTATGGAAGTAATAGTTCTGGGGATAGATTGTAGTTATCATGTAGGCACAAGGAACATGAAGCCTTATATCATGATGGCACAGTGGGGCAAATCTAATCTCTAATTTCTAGACTGTGTGGTAGCTCAGAATGGACAGTCTTAAGATGCTCCTTATTTATGACCGGTTTATGCCACCTATTAGTTGGTTCACTTTGCGCAAGAACTGTTTTCGTGCACATGGTCTCATCTTAGGCCATGCTCTCTTTCTGGTGGGCCACAGCCCCTTTCCTTGCTAAGACACCCCCTTTTTGTTGGAGGAGGTCTCCTAAAAAATTCATGCGGTACAAGGCATGCACGGCCGCTTTTTTGTGCAAATTGAACTAGAACTCTGGAGAGTTTTGATCAGTACTTCAAGAGCATTATACTAACGGGGGTTTTGGGAGCTAGATCTATATTGCCCACTGAAACTATCGTAGGTGATGGTTTTCATTAGTATAATAATCATAGCATGGATGGATATGTTCAACTACTACTACCCCATTTTCTGCACATTGGATTGGAAAAGAAAGTACATTACTGGGATTTCGTAGAGGTTACTTGGGAAGGTTAACGCAACTACACTGTTGAGGTCTGTGTTGTGTCAGTCACTGTACTTTATGGCTGCGTTCACACATGGCAGTTTTGGTGAAGCACAGACTCGGACCACTAACATACTGCAAAAGCGGCAGCAAAAATCTGACCATGTATACAAGTCATTTTTGTGACTATTATTGTGTCATGCCTTCAGTCTAGGAGGAGGAACATTCCTTGGCCTGTGCTGCTTGCTGACCGGTTGTGAAACGTTTGAGGAAGCTTTGGAAATGGCAGCGAAAGGAGACAGCACTAATGTCGATAAACTGGTGAAAGACATCTATGGCGGGGACTATGAGCGGTTCAGCCTTCAGGGCTCTGCTGTTGCCTCCAGGTAATCTGCAGTTCTATACTTTTCTACTTTAGCACAGCGATGGTGAACCTATTAGAGGCCGAGTGTCCAAACTGCAACCCAAAACCCACTTCTTTATCGCAAAGTGCCAAGATGGCAACTTAACCTGAATACTGCAGTCCAGTATAGTATGTCTTCCATGTACTTTATCATTTAGCTATAATAGCCTGCCTATATTCAGTGCACTGCCTGTGCTGTTCATAGTGCATCCTGCTCTGATGAATGGCAGGCATAGTCTAGGGCATATTGGTACACCATAGACTTTTTCCAGGGTACAGTTGCCCACAGAGAGGGCTCTGAGTACTTCCTCTGGCACCCGTGCCATAGGTTTGCCACCACTGCTTTAGTACATGCACATAGCAACATCCAGGGCTCATTCACACAACCATATGGCCGATGTGCCTGTGCTGCGGACCACAAATAGAGGCCCTTAATACATTGGCACCAGCCGTGTGAACTCCATGCTGCGGTGCAAATGCATTGCCTTCAATGTATCTGTGATCCACAAAATATGGAAAAAGATGTCCTTTCTTCTGCAGTGCGGAGGCACGGACCTGAAAGCCCATGGAAGGGCTTCTGAGTGTTTCATGGGCTTCTGATCCTATCATTTGCCATATGGTTTCGCATCTGCAGCTCGGAGTTAACATGGCCATGTATTGAAGATCCACTGTTTGCGGTCCGCAACACGGGCACGACAGCCATATGGTCGTGTGAATGGGCCCTAATATGTGATGTGTGGGAATATATCATATCCTCCTAGCAACTTGCTAAAAGCACCCCCGGGCTAAAACCACTGATTGCGCAGGTTTCCCTGCCTGTTGCGACCAGCAGTGCAAGAAATGGGATTGACAAGGTTTAAACTTATCCCATATCCACAGGATTAGGCGATACGTGTCTCATCACTGTGGGGTCTGACTACTGCGACCCCTAATAAACACATGCATGGTGGTCCTGTGCCTCCCCATATGAATGGATCGGCTGTTGAGCATGCGTGCTGCTGCTCCATTCATCTCTATGGGACTGCCGGGGGTAGCCGAGCGCTGTAATTGGCTCCTCTCTGGCTGTTCCATAGAGATGAATGTAGTGGGCATTTCTTTGGTACAGTTGTACACAGTGCATCATTCCTGTGAGTGGTCGGACCCCCACCGATCAGGCACTGTGGATAGGGGATAAGTTTAAATCTTGGAACAGTCCTTTAAAAAAATAAAATATATATATATATATATATATATATATATATATAGTTAGAATTGTTTTTATAGACATTTCTTTGACCATGCCATCCAACGCATGTGATAATCTGTCCTCAGGATCCATTACTCCCAGGTTTAAGGAATTTTACTGTAATTCCTTGCCACGTCCTATTTTGTTAATAACTTCCCTTTCTAAAAGAAACACCCAATTATGACCACCACTTTATGTTGTATGCAGGTTCCCATCCAATGTTTTCAGGCTCCTGAATGGTGGTGGCAACTCCTGGTTATTCAGCCATGAAAAGGGGCTGTATGGGTCGTAACATGAGTGAACGCAAAACGTGTTCGGACAGATGAGGGCAAACTATAAGTCACTGGACACATCGAAATAAATCACGTCTGACCGTTTTATATAACCTTCTGTCATTTCTCTCCTTTTAAAAGCTTTGGCCACATGATGAGCAAAGAGAAAAGAGATACCATAAGCAAGGAGGACTTGGCGAGAGCGACGCTGGTTACCATTACTAACAACATAGGATCTATTGCTCGTATGTGCGCCCTCAATGAGGTAATGATCGCCTCTTCTCATCTATTCATATGGAACTTAGAAACTGGTTTGGTGAAAACTGGATTTCGATTACACACCTATTCAATTCCATGTTCTTCTGTACCTTGCCAATTAGCTGAAATATTTCCTTTTAAAGGGGTTGCTCTGGATTTTGATATTGGTGATCGGTGAGGGTCCGACTTCAGCACTCCCTCCGATCAGCTATTTGAATAGGCCGCGGCGTCTTTCTAGGCCAGTGACTTCTCATTCATCTGTCACATGGTCTATGTACAGCTCGATCCAATTCAAGTGAATAGACCTGGGCTGGAATGCCAAGCACTGCCATCATACAATGAATGGCGCTGTGCCCGGTGAGCTGTGAGGAGGCTGCTGCGTTCACCAGAGCCGTGGCCTCTTCAATCAGCTGATAGGTGGGGATTCCTGGAGTCTGACCCTACTGATCAGATATTGACAACCTATTCTGACTATAGGCCATCAATATCAAAATATAGGACAACTTTAAAGAGTATCCTTCAGCTCTCCTGACTTTTTTTTACTAAAGTTTTGCACCTCCTGGCTCATGTTTTCTTATAATTCCACATTATGCTGTTCTCCTGTTATTCCTCCTGGCAGAATCGTAACCTGTAGCTCCAGGGCTCCAATGCAAAGTCATTAACAAGCCTACCACCCCCTTTAATTCTTCATTTACAATACTGGTCTCCCCATGTGAGGAGGTGAAACTTGAGCCATCTCAGGCTTCTGGGCCCGGGTGCACCCGCTGTCTCTGCACCCCCTAAAGCTACGCCCCTGCCTCCTGGAAATGTCGAACCAAATTGACAACTGATAATCACTCACCCTGTTAATAACAGATATCTCTACACACGTTAAACCTTTGACTCCCCCAGCCCCCCTTCCCCCCAAAAAAAGGAATCAAAGAGGTTTCTGCAACTTATATACTGATTGGTGGAGGTCTGACACCCGGAACCCCCACCAATAAGCTATTTCAGAAGGCACCTGCGCTCGCAGTAGCACTGCAGCCTTTTCCGCAGCTTTTCCTAGGCCAGTGACTTCACGTTCATCGGTCACATGGACTAGGCGCAGCTCAACTCCAGAGAAGTAAATGGGGCTGAGCGCGATACCAAGCCCAGCCACTATAAAATATACAGCGCTGGCCTTCTCAAACAGCTGATCAGCGAGGGTCCCTGGGGTTGGACCCCCAACGATCAGATACTGATTACCTATCCTGAGGATAGGTCATCAGTATAAAAGTCTCAGAAAACCCTTTTTAAAGTTAAACATAAGCTTCTTTATAGCCTAAAACGGTATCATTAAAAATATAGGATAACAAGTAAATTTATGATCTCTGGAGACTCCATCGAGCTCTGTGCTCCATAGACCCTGAATGGAGCAACATCACGCATATTCGACTGCCACCCTACTTACCATGGTCATGCAGTGAGAAGGAATTGGGGGACACCCATTCTTCTGATCGATACAGCTTTGGAACACCAAGTGGTCAAATGTTTATCGCCTGTCCTATGGGTATACAATACACCTATATGGCATGAATGGAGGTCTGCTGGTGTATTCTGCCTTTGGGCTTTGCTTAGCAAACAGCATAGGTAAATAAAATGATTCGTTGAGGAGCCTGAAGGGTTTACAATTACTGATGACTATGAATATTACCTCATTATGTGAAATTAGATTGTGAGCTCTCCGCGGGCAGGGACCTGTTTTTCTTCTTTAGTGCGTAATGAAGGAGAAGCAACATGATATGGTCTTAGTGCTTTCAGCTTCTTTACAGTGTTGCCTTGTGGCATGGAGTTCAAGCAGCATTGTACAGGGCTATCAAAGCATTAAGAACGTCTGCAGAATCTTGTAGAAGAAATCCAGCCATACCTGCTGCTCCTTCTGGCCATACTGTGGGTATTATACCTTGGTGTCATGTTCGGCATCAGTCTCCGTCAGTGCTGGCGCAGTACGATAACATTTCATTAGTCCTGCAATCACTCGTCTATAAAACTAGTCCCACTTGAATCCGAATTTTTCAGATAGTCCAGATTTTTGAAAAGTGTGAGGTGGAAGTTGCCCTCCTTCCCCTGTGTAATGATCCAGATGCTAGGTTCTTACCCAGATGTATGCCTTCCCCGGGGGGTAAGTTCCAAGTCTCTATTGGCCCCTTTTAATGTGCTGATGCTGTGCTTTTAATAAGCAGCACAATGAATGATCACAGCCTTGTGGGCATGGGCGTAGCTATAGGGGGTGCAGAGGTAGCAGTCGCTACCGGGCCCAGGAGCCTGAGGGGGCCCAAAGACCCTTGTGCTGCATAGGAAGACACACTAAGCACTGAGGGAAGGGGGGCCCAAGCTGAACTCTTGCACCAGGGCCCATGAGCCATTAGCTACGCTACTGCTTGTGGGACTTGTGTAATTTGTTTCAATTGGTGGAACCTGGCTTAGACCCATTGAGGCGCTCTGCTTCAGGTCAGCTCTTCTCATACTCGGAAGCTGTTCCTCATGGGTGTGATGGTGGGGCTCTGCTGAGGAAGGGGTTTAGACAGAAGTTTTTGTATGCTGCAAAAGTCCTTCTCTGGTTATACCAAATTCTGGTTTAGCAACAGAACTGACTCCTTTTGTGCTCCTGTTAAAGGGGTATTTTCAGAAATTCGATATTGATGGCCTATCCTCAGGATAGGTCATCAACTTATGAGCATTGGGCGGTCCCAGCACCTCTGCCAATCATCTGTTTGAAGAGACCCCACTGCAACCACTTCCTAGGTCGGTGACATCATATTCACTGGTCACAAGGCCTAGTTGCAGCTGTGTCCCATTGAAGTGAATGGGCCTGAGCTGCAATACCAAGCACGACCACTGTACAATGTGCGGCACTGTGCTTGGTATGCTGTGAGGAGGGCACATCATAGCAATCCTCTTCTAATTGCTGATTGGCGGGGGTGCCAGGAGTTAGACGCCCGCCATCCTGATATTAATGACCTGTCCTGAGAACAGGCCATCAATATTGAACTCCTAGAAAACCCCATTAATGTTTTAATGGGTTCACAAGTGAAATTATGGTCATTTTTACAAATGTTGGCATGGGCTTCAACCGATGGTGAGGACCTGAAAGAAAAGAGCTGAGAAGCTGTGCTGTAGAGTGGTGTTCCTCAACTCCCATCCTCAGGGCCCACCTACCGGTCATTTTTTTCAGGATTTCCATAGTATTGAGCAGGTGATTCATATATATAACTGAACAGAAATATAAACGCAACACTTTCGGTTTTGCTCCCATTTTGTATGAGCTGAACTTAAAGATCGGAAATGTTTTCTACATACACAAAAGACCCATTACTCTCAAATAACCGCAGACCACGTGTAACCAACCCAGGACCTCCACATCCAGCATGTTTATCTCCATGCTCGTCTGAGACCAGCCACCCGGACAGCTGCAGCAACAATCGGTTTGCATAAACAAATCATTTCTGCACAAACGGTCAGAAACCGTCTCAGGGAAGCTCATTTGCATGCTCGTCGTCCTCATCGGGGTCTAGACCGGACTGCAGTTTGTCGTCGTAACCAACTTGAGTGGGCAAATGCTCACATTCGATGGCGTCTGGCACATTGTAGAGGCGTTCTGTTTCACTGTTCAGGGCAGATAGCAGGCTGGATGTGGAGGTCCTGGGCTGGTGTGGTTACACGTGGTCTGCGGTTGTGAGGCCGGTTGGATGTACTGCCAAATTCTCTGAAACACCTTTGGAGACGGCTTATGGTAGAGAAATGAACATTCATTGCACGGGCAACAGCTCTGGTAGACATTCCTGCAGTTAGCATGCCAATTGCACGCTCCCTCAAATGTTGCGATATTTGTGGCATTGTGCTGTGTGATCAAACTGCACATTTCAGAGTGGCCTTTTATTGTGGGCAGTCTAAGGCTCACCTGTGCAATATTCATGCTGTCTAATCAGCACCTTGATATGCCACACCTGTGAGGTGGGATGGATTATCTCGGCAAAGGAGACGTGCTCACTAACACAGATTTAGCCTACATGCACACGACATTGTTTTTTTGCAGCCTCCATTCCGTTTTTTTTGCGGATCGGATGGTTTCCCATTAATTTCTATGGATCCGTTAAAAATGCGGATGCCTCTTCCGTTGCCTGTCCGTGTCCGCTGTCCGCATTTCTTGTCTGCCAAAAAAATATGGCATGTCCTATTCTTGTCTGCAAAAAACGGTTTGCAGACCCATAGAAGTTTGCGGACCGTATCCGTTTTTTTTTTTTTGCGGATGGATGGTTGCTTGGAAACAAGGGCACTTGTACAGGTACTTTAACAGTTTTTTTTGCGGATCCGGACACACGGAAGCACAACCTACAAAATCTGCAGACACACGGAACGGATGTGGATGTGAAAAAAAAAGGAAGACGGATCCGCGATTTGCGGACAGCAAAAAACAACTGTCGTGTGCATGTAGTCTTAGACAGATTTGTGAAAAATATTTGAGAGTAATGGGTCTTTTGTGTATGTAGAAAATGTTTCAGATCTTTGAGTTCAGCTCTTGCAAAATGAGAGCAAAACCAAAAGTGTTGCGTTTATATTTTTGTTCAGTGTATATATGTGTGTGTGTGTGTGTGTCAATGCATCAAGACTTGCCAGATGTATTAATTCTGTGGGATTAGTGGTGGGTGATATGGCCTAAAATTGATATTGCGATATCTTATGAATCATGTGCGATATATATCGTGATATATATTTTCTATATGGGGGGGGGGGGTTGTTAAAAAAAAAAAAAATTTTCAACTTTTTATTTACGAACTATTAGCCCCCTTAGGGGCTATAACCCTTGTCCTATTTACCCTGATAGAGATCTATTAGGGTAAATAGGACCTCACACTCTCCCTCCTGCTCTGTGCTCTGGGCACACGGTGGCAGGGAGCTGAGTATGGCAGCCAGGACATCAGTAGCGTACTGGCTGCCATGGTAACCGATCGGAGCCCCAGCATTACACTGCTGGGGCTCCAATCACTGCCACTGCCACCAATGATCGGGGGGCAGTCGTATAGGACCTTTCATTAGTTTGAACTTTATTACTTAAGTTGCGGCACATAGGGCATATATGGGGCACTTACTATTGTATCTGTGCGGGGCTCCGTTCACCCGCTCTGACCCCCGTTACATGGTGGGAACAGCAGGGAGGAGACATCAACCTCTCTCCCTGGGCGTTCCTTCTCTCTGCCTGTGACGTTCTGTGCTGTGATTGGACAGCGCTGCAGACAGGGAGAAGGAACGCCCAGGGAGAGAGGCTGATGTCTCCTCCCTGCTGTTCCCACCATGTAACGGGGGCCAGAGCGGGCGAACGGAGCCCCGCACAGATATAATAGGGCATATATGGGGCACTTACTATGTGCCGCTACCTAAGTAGTAAAGTTCAAACTAATGAAAGGTTCTATATGCCTGCATGCTGGGCCGCTATGACTGCGTGCTGCGATCCGCCGCAATTAACCTCTCAAACTCAGAGGCCGGGTATGGGATATGGCCGGCACATGCAGGCTACGTTGCTATTCAGTCACATCGGTGGCAGTGGCCACAGTCCCATCCCTCCTCCGCTCTTATTGGTGGCCAGCGGCAGCCGCACGCAGTGGGGAAGGACTCCCTCCTTCTCCACTGTGTCGGCTCAGGAGAACGTGGTGTGCGCCGAGAGCGACGCATACCATGTTCTACCGCGATATAGACGAAATCGATATCGTGGCACAAATTCATATCGCATATCGCCCACCCCTATGTGGGATATTCTCAAACTATGTCCGACAAGTGGGTCCCGAGGACTGGAGTTGAGAATCACTGCTGTAGATCATACGACCAGTCACTCTGCCTTTTAAATGTATAAATGATGCCAGATCCAGGGCTGGCTGCACAGATTATTCAAGACTTGTGTCTTAAAGGGGTTCTCCGGAAATTAAGAAAATGAAAATACTTAAATATTACTTTATTATGAATATATTCCCATATACCTTTCATTTGCTATAATTGCTTGTTTTGTCTAGGGAGCAATCCTTAGGGGAAATAAAATGTCCGCCGTCCTATTAGTACACACAAAATCTGTCCTAATCACACAGGAGGACAAGTTACTTCACAACACTGAGCTAAAGAGCTGCCTCATCCTTCTCTCTGCTCTGCTTATCTGAGATTATGATCCTGGATACAGCAGATAAGATCTTCAGCTGAATCTCTGTAGGAATGGAGTTCAAGAAGAGACATGTAGTACAGAGAGGGTGGACAGGACAGACTGTGGTAATGGAGACTGCAAACAAGTGCAGCTGCTCATAAGCCACACGCCCACCCTCCTCTCTGTACTCCATGTCTCTTCATGAACTCCATTCCTACAGAGATTCAGCTGAAGATTTTATCAGCCGTATTCAGGATTATAATCCCAGATAAGCAGAGCAGAGAGGAGGCTGAGGCAGCTCTTTAGCTCAGTGTTGTGAAGTAACTTGCCCTGCTGTGTGATTAGGACAGGTTTTGTGTGTACTAATAGGATTGCAGCCATTTTATTACTCCTAATGATTGCTCCCCAGACAAAACAAGCCATTATTACTAATAAAGGGTATTTGGAAATATATATATAGTAAGGTAATATTTTAGTATTTTCAGTATTTTATTTGATTATTTCCTGGAGAACCCCTTTAAAGGGAATGTCAGCTACAAAATACTCCTTCAAACTAGCGGTGAATAGCGTAAGTTACGCTTAGTCCGATTATGTAATTTTTATCCTCATAGTCACTTGAATTACACCTCTGTGCTCCGACAAGCCAGAAAGGACTCCTGTGCTTGCGCAAATAATGGAGTCCTCCCAATGCTGCTGGTTTGTGGGAGCACAACGTCAGAATGCAAGTGAGTATGAAGATAAAAATTACATAATCGGACTCGGCGTCACTTACATCGCTTAATTTAGTTTGGCGGTGTTTCAGGGCTGACGGGTTCCCTTTTAAAGGGGTATTCCTATCTGAGACAATGGGGGCATATCGCTAGAATTTGCCCACATTGTCTGATAGGTGCCGGTCCCACCTCTGGGCCCTGCACCTACACTAAAAACTGAGCGGGGAATGCGGTGGCTTTCCGCATAGGAGCGAACCGCATCTGCGTGGCCACCGCTCATATTTATTTCTATGGGGCCAACGGAAATAGCCGAGCCAGCGCTTGGCTATTTTCGGCAGACCCATAGAAATGAATGGTGGCCGGCTGATCATGTGTCGTGCGCCCTCCACAACTTCCGAGGCTCCGTTCTCCATTCTAGTGATATGCACCCATTGTCTGAGAAGGGAATACCCCTTTAAGGAGTTTCCTTTTACCTTATCAACATTTTAGGGACTTTGATAATAACATATACTGTTTTTACATAATTGATGTCTCTTCTGTCTGTAGCGTTTCCTTTTTTTTCTTTTGTGTATGTCCACGTACAGTATATATGAATTAGTACGTGTTGCAGGTTTGTCATGTGCTGACATCTAGTGACCTAAAATGGCGAAATGCAGGCTGGATAAAGGCACCCCATCACCAGGACAACTCCTGTAAAAGCAAACAAGAGGGTGCCCCTGCCTCTTCTAAAAAGGGATTTGTGTATGCTTGTGTAGAAGGGATAAATGAGAGGATGACGGATGTTGTTCTGCCTCAGACACAATAGGAAGAATGTAAACCATGGACAAAGGGCTTAACACCCTCCGCCCACCCCCGTTTTTTTTTTTTTTTTTTTGTGGTGGTTTAACACCCTTAACTTTATTGGGTTACCACAATTATTCTCCTGCATTTTTAGTAGGAAAAAAAGTGCTGTTTATTAATACAATTTTAGAGAAATGAATATTTTTTTCATATTCTATCTCTTTATTCTTTTTGCATATTGACCCCAAAGTTGAATATTAAAGCTGATTACTTAATTTGTGACAGTCATTTCGATCTAAAAAATGTATAGTCACGTGAATAAGGTGGTGATGGTTTTGGTTGATGCGTATATTTTGCCCTGTGTTATATTGTTACTATATTGTCTGGTGATCACATGATCGCCGATCCACTAGAGGAAGCGGCATCGCGGCTCCCTTTAATCACTGTATAGCGCCCATTGTGCTCTATGCACCCAGGAAAGGAGAAGACAGAAGCGGTAATAAACGCTCCTGTCTTCTCTGGGTACCCGGCTGTGTATGACACCAGGACACCTGAACTGCTCCTGCAAGATGTGCTGCAGTGACGGCAGAAGGCATCCCCGTAGACCAGCTGGTGGTCGCGAAGTTCAGCATTTGACGATTTTGGAGACTAGATCCATAGAGATCTTATACTCTACTTTTATAGATACTGCGTAGAAGTGTAAAAAAGGGGCCATCCCATGATTAAAGTAAAAAAATATAATCCAACATCATATCGTACATGCCAATCTCTTTCTAACAAAGCTAGAACCAGCCCTGTACCTCCTATGGATCCAGAGATCTCCCCATTCATTGCTCTGCTAGATTTATATCAAGCTGACAGCTCGAAGGGAGTGTCCATTCTGCTGTAGCTCAGGGGGCGTGTCCATGCTCTCCCTATCACAGCTCAGGAGGCAGTTGAAGGATAAAACTGAGCATGTGCGGCCATCTCAGGGAGTCGGACAAAGAAATAGGTAAAAACACAAACAGCAGGTGGCGCTATACAGATACATTTTATTGAATAATGGTTATACGAAATTTTCAATTACATGCAATTACAAAAGTATTCAAATCCAGGTGCTGGTTTTAAAACTGTAGAATATTTTTCATGGGACAAGCCCTTTAACCAAAACTGCCACCCACCTTCTATAAAAAACCCTTTTTTTTATGTGTCTTGTTAGGTCATTTAGAATCCTGGCCCCTGCATGCTCATACATTACATGATTGACTGATTGTTGGGGCGGCTTTTTGTCGGGGTGTTTGTTTATTCTCAGGAAACCCCTT
Source organism: Bufotes viridis (assembly GCA_033119425.1). Classification (NCBI taxonomy): domain Eukaryota; kingdom Metazoa; phylum Chordata; class Amphibia; order Anura; family Bufonidae; genus Bufotes; species Bufotes viridis. The sequence goes on from CM065594.1 coordinate 56,603,382, forward strand.
TAATGCTTTGGGTCTTTATTTTGCATTCCAGTAAAAAAGAAAAATGTGAAAAAACCTTGTCCATTAATAGGTTTTTATTCCTCCATCTGTAGAACATTGACAAAGTGGTGTTTGTTGGGAACTTTCTACGAATCAACATGGTCTCGATGCAGCTGCTGTCTTATGCAATGGATTACTGGTCAAATGGACACCTGAAAGCCCTCTTTTTGGAACATGAGGTAAAAGCAGAATTAGAGAGGGGGTACTGAGGAGAAGGGTGGGCTGTACTGGAGGCTTCTCCTGGTTACACACATTAAACCCATAGCTAGATACTCCTGCTCACAGCTGAGAAGTGGAGGTAGTTCTGTCCAGACCAGGCATAGGCAATCTCCAGCACTCCAGCTGTTGTAAAACTACAACTCCCAGCATGCACACTTGCTCTATTGTTTTCAGAACTCTCACAGAAGTGAATAAAGAATTGTAGTTTATAGCCAAAGGTTGCTGACCCCTGCTCTGGACAGCGCTCTGTGGGTTAAACAGACTGAACTCCAGACTGATACATTGTACAAACTAGCAGAATGATTTGTCTCGCGTTGCCTAGACTGGATACATGTATTCACTTCTCCATTTGCACCCTGTGATTGTAAAAAAAAGACTGTTCTCATTCACTGACAGCAACCAGATTCTAAGAATGGCTTCCTTTTGGCCAAAAAAACCCTTTTCCGTAGACTTATACCCTTTTGCCGCTGTCTCCATGCCCGCATGGCCTTTGCTCCTCGATGGTCTTTAGTAGCATCATCCCTAAGCACACGACCTTGATATGTGACGGTATTTCATTCAGGGTCCTTTTACATGGTAATGAATGCCGATCAGCCATTTCACTAGTTGATTAGCTCTGATTTCAAGGGGAATGAATGATCATTAGTAGGATCATTCATCCCACGTGCGATTTGCATATTGTTGCCATCACATCCTTGTGTACATGAGGAGATGTGCTACTCTGCATAAGAGTCAGCCGGCTGATCAATGGGGTGTTATGATGGGCCCGAGATCAGCCGAACAAGCGGCCTGTGTAAAAGGGTCTTAAAGGGGGTATCCGGGGAGCCAGCAAAAAATAAAGAGATCCCATAGGTTGCCAATCATAATGGGAAACTGTCCCATACCTGTTGCTTATTTTTCTTTCAAAAGATTCTGTACCCCACTATGACGCCCATGTTGCTGCCGAGCCTCTGGGATGGAGACAGGGCTTGAATTTTCAGAACAGCAGTCCCAGTAGTCCCCTACACTCCAAGCCTACCTACCACAACCAAACCTGGCGGGTGGTGACTGTAAGGGCATGTGTCTGCGGGAGTAGGTAGCAGACATTGTTCTGCCTATTAATCTCCCTCCATTCTCCACATACACTATTTGTGTCGTGATCACAGTGGTCATGAGTCCGTAAGGGACTGTCACTCCACATCAGAACAGCTCCCTGCAGTAATGAACTAACTTGAATGGGGGGGTTGTGTCATCATGAGACAGGAAGAAGCTGCTCTACTTCCATCAGGCACCTTTCTTTGTCTCTTGACTGAGGACTGTAGTGAAAGAATGTGGGTCCGAGAAGTTAACCCTTAGGACACCGGATATTTTTTTCATTTTTGCGTTCTTATAACTTCTTTATTTTTCCGTTCACATAGCTGTATGAGGGCTTATTTGCGGGACAAGTTGTACTTTCTAGTGCCACCATTTAATATGGCAAACAATGTAGTGGGAAGCGGGGAAAAAAATTCCAAATGGGGTGAAATTGGGAAAAAAAACGCCATTCCTCCACTGTTTTACAGATTTTTGTTCCCACGGCGTGCCCTTTATGGCAAAACTAAGCTGTTCCCGTCATTCTCTGGGTCAGCACGATTACAACAATACCACATATGTATAGGTTTTTAATGTGTAAATAATGTAAAAATAAATGTAAACTTTAAAAAAAAAAATCACCATATTTTGACCCCTTAACTTTTTTATAGTTATATCTACTGATCTGAGCCTACAAAATCCATATTAAAAAAAAAAAAATTCTGAACAATCATGGGTCTTTTAGACCCCTTTTTAGAACTCCAGAATTGCTAATTTCTAAAGTTGGCCTGCCACCTGCTGGCCAAAATTAGAATTGCAGCTTCAATACCCTAGGTCTCTTCAGAAACCTGCCGGCCATGACGCCTGCTGCACGAGTGAACGGGCGCCATGTTTGACTAACGTCCCAGCACCGTACATGTACTGCGCTGGTAGCGAACGGGTTAAAGCTGAGTATGTAGGAGTCTTCACCCATGATGTTGTAATTACGAAAGGATTTTTCTACTCCCTGGACAACCCCTCTAAAGAGGACAGGTCTGTTTTGGCAACAACTTGCATCCATCTTATAATAACAATTCTGGAATATCTATTTCTATGACTCTATTTTGTGCCATTCCTTTATTATTCCTGCTAGAAGCTATGAATGCATTGCTACCAGTTTGCACTGCAGGCTCAGATGGGTGTTACAAGTTGGGGTGTGTCCTTACACAGTCTGACTAATAAGTGCTGCCAGTGGCAGACTGTGCAGGGACACCCCCCCCCAACTGGTAACATCCATCTGAACCTGCAGTGCAAACTGCTAGTAATCCATTCATAACTTCTTAAAGGGATAATAAAGGAACGGCATATCCTAAAGCCATAAAAATAGATGCTCCAGAACTGTTATTACATGGTTGATGCAAATAGTTACTAAAAAAGACATGTCAGGAGAGGGGACAGGTCCTCTTTAAGTCGCATGACAAAGGACAAAGCGGGCACAGATTATCTCGAATAGACAGGCACTGAGAAACAAACCCCCTTACTGCCTGGGTTGGTGCTATAAGTTTTGTGTGTTTGTCTATTATAGGGTTACTTCGGAGCAGTCGGAGCCCTGCTGGAGCTTTTCAAGATGAATGACGAGCACTGAAAGAAAACGCTGCCTCCGATGTTTGTGCTGCTCAATGCCGTTGTCTGAGCTTCCAGTAGGCCCATGAAGCCATGTCATATCCTGTAAATAGCGAGGACGGAGAGACTGTACATAGATCTGTAAATTTTACTGTAAAAACAAACCGTGCACCATGGCCAAATGTACTGTAGTGATCGGGAACTGATTTTAATGCAGTAATTCCTTTATTCTATTTATTTTCTGTAAATAGCCTTTTAATCTGCCCTTGGTAAAGGGCTGCTGCTGTTAAACCCGGAGATCTCTGATTTTATGCTGTAATGTCTGAGATAGTGTGAATATAGACGAATCTGTAAATGTAATAAGGAGGTGCCTGGTGGGCGTCATGATGTTGCCTACGGAAAATGTGGGACTGTGTAATAAAACCCATGAATAATGTTAGATAATGTGCACTTTCCAACCTCCAGTCCTGTAAAATTCCCCTTAATCCGGCATCAACTGGACCTGATACGTGACAGATTATGAAATGTACATAGGAAAGCGTACAGAATTAAAGGGATCCTCCGCTCATGTCTTCCAAACCTGCTGCTGTTACTAACCTGTGGAAGGAAGATGTTTTACATGGTCGTTGGCGGAACCCGTAGGATGGCGGACCCTTCGTCCAAGTCTGGACCGGAAGTGACCAATTCTTTTCCTGTAGTAGTATATGCAGCTGAACAGGAAAAGAAGCAGCCAATTCCTGGCAGAAGAGGTCGCACCCTGTGTCAACGCAACGTAGACGGCTGCGTCAATGGAGCAAGGGGGGGGGGGGGGGATAAGTACTAGAGTTGAGTGAAGCAAGCTTCGGATGCTTCATCCAAAGTCGATTCATTCAAAACTTAGGATTGATACTGTACGGCGATCTGTCTCTATAGAATGAATGTGCTCTGAAGAGCCGAAGTAAGTTACTTGCGAGGTCGGGCATGACTTCTTTGAATATCTTCGGTAATTGATTTTTAAAGTGGAGAACCACTTGAAAACTTGAAAGCGAACTCGGCTTCGGTTCCGAAGTTCTAGCTAGTCCGAACCAAAGCTGAGTTCGGTTTCAAGTTTTAAAGGGATTTTCCACTTTAAAAATCAATTACCGAAGTTATTTAACGAAGTCACGCCCGACTTCGTGAGTAACTTTCTTCTGCTCGTCGGAGACCATACTTTCTAATACTGTACGGAGACAGATCTCCGTACTGTATTAATCCGAAGTTTTGAATGAAGTGACCTTGGATGAAGCCTTCCGAAGCTCACTTCGCTCAACTCCAGACTAAGTTCCATCAAAGACCTCTTTCTTCCACAGGTTGGTAACAGCAGCAGGTTTAGAAGAATTGAGTGGAGAACCCCTTTAACTAATAGAGGTCCTAATAGGTGTCTGTTTTAGTACATATATCAATTCCCCATGAAATGACAGTCCTGGTGCATCTTTTTTTCTCATAAATCTGTGTTGTGAGGCGCCTCTGTTATTCCTTTTGGAAATATATGATCAGATTGACACCTGATCAATCTGTTTGACAGTATCAGTGTGTAGGGATATCTACCTAGGAAGACTTGAATCTCCAGGAAAGCACCGCTTTACTGCACATCTAATCTGCTGCTACTACTGGGACTCTCATTAGTCGTTTCTCTACTCAATATTCCGGTTTTTGTTTTATGTGATTCCAGATTATCTTGTAATCTGTGCCTGAAATGAGTGACAGATTATCAGAATGTCACTGAATTAAAGAGCTTTTGGGGGCATACTCTCTCGCCTCTGCAGCCGTACTGCCAAGCATGCGGTGGCGTCTCTGCACGCTCGGTATCAGATCAGAACGGGGGGTGCCTGCACAACCCCTTTAATGAAATTGTGTGTGAGCTGAATGAGAAGGCCGCACATTCAAGCAGGAGACCTTCAACCTTTAGTCCCAATGATCTACACATCTGCATAGTATTTCCTCCATTTTTCCTTTTTTTTTTTTGTCATTGACGCCTCATCAGTGATTTGCTCCCACCCCCTTTAAAGACGTTCCTTAAAGAATTTGACACTTGCCTGCCGAGGAAACGCCCAGCAGAGCAGATACTTGGAGATGAATTTGCATGTTTCGCAGAAGTTTTATAAAGTGCTTTTTGTAAGGTACGCTGTGTTACCGAATATGTTTAGTAATGTCTCCCTGTATAGCGGTGATATCGGTTTAGGGGGTCAAAACTGCTTATAGGTTCCCTATAATGGGGTCATTTGGGGGGGAGGTTTGTGGTGCCAATGATCATGAGTGGGGCTTATGTAGAAAAACAAAATCCTGTATAACAATATATCTCCTTACTGATTTTATGCAGTGATTGACATTACCTTTATTTTTTACTTTTTTATTTGTTTCAGAATTGTGTTTGGGGTTCTAATTTTTCCACTTTAATTTTTTTATTACATTGTTTTTTTTTTATGATACAACCATTGGCTGTTTTGGGCTTTTTGATTAAATATACTGAAGATGATGCTGAAAACTGGCCATTGTCAGTCATTTTAATACTATCTGTAATAGCAAGTAGCAGTCAGTTGACGTATGGCCCTTTTCTGTATACTGTACACCTCAAGTGTCCCAAACTGAGAGCATCTACGCTATGCATAGCGTCAGCAATATACACGTAATGTACGTGACCCGTATGGAAAGAGCTGCTACGATCATTTACACATATGCCTGTAAGGGCCAGGTCACATGTGTCTGGTTACCTTGTCTGATTCATGTCTTACCTCGTCACATTTCCTTTGGGCTTAGTATAAAAACACCAGAAGTAAAGTGATCCTGTAATATTCTACAGTTGTGTCGCAGGGGGCAGAGATTTTTCTGGATTTCCTATCATTTATACTGATGAGGAACACTACAGTCAGCCTCACCCCGGCCCAATATAGTTGCTTTCAGGCTCCAGTAGATGACATTCAGCACACAGTATTAGGGCTCATGCACACGACTGTGGATCCGCATCCGATCAATACTATTCATTTCAATAGGACCGCAAAAGTTGCGGACAGCCCACCATGGGCTGTCCGCATTCATGTCCATTGCGTGGCCCTGCAAAAAAATAGAACATGTCCTATTCTAGTACATTTTGTGGACAAGGATAGGGCATTTCTGCAGGAGAAAAAAAAACATGGCTCCATGCACTCGGCCAGGAACCGTGTTTTGCGGATCCAATATTTGCGGACTGCAAACCTCCCTTAGAGAAAACATTTAGGGTCCTTTTTCATGAGTTGAAAATCGGCTAAACACGTGTTCCTGATTATCGGCCTGATGCCCAATGAGCAACTAACAGACTAGCGAACTCTATTTTTGCAGCGGCATAAAAGAACTGATCAGCCGATAAACGAATCCTTTGCCAGCAGCATATGGCGAGGGTGTGCTGCCGACATAATGTAAAGTGTATGGGCACCAAGTATCTTATTAATGATTAAGCACCATTGGATGATGAACTCGCCCGTGGGTGCTCGTTTGCACCCTATTACACAGGACAGTGGAAAGCAGTGTGGAAGGAAGGATTGCTATTGCAGCCTTTCCTCCCCTATTCAGCTCTAGTGATTGCGTGGGAAGATCTGCTAGCGATAATTGTGCAGAGTAGTTGAGCTCAGTAGAGCGAAATGTTCTGTAAGGCAGTGATAGAGCGCAGAGAGTTAAAGAACATCTGTCAGCAGGATCAACCCTGTTAAAACGGGCATGCTGGCAGCGGCTTAATCCTCTGTACCCACTGAGAAAACGTGCGCACTCGGCCTCCCTGATGTCCCCTGTGGTCACAGCACTGTAGTTAAACGGCTTCTGAACTAAATCGAGCTAAGATAAGAGGAAGTTTGATACTTATACCTCCTCCTGAATCAGAAATGTTCAAATCTGCGCATTGTATGTATCAGTCATGAACCACTGGATACGGTAGAACGAGGAACAGAATACCTCCGTAGCACAGTGCCTTATGGAACACCACACGGTGGCCCAGTAGTACTGAAGGGATTCTGTGTGCAACGTTACGGGCTCTGCTAATTGCACAAGGTATAAAGGTAGCCATTCACCTTTGACACCAGCTGGACAAACCCTCATTCTGCCGACAGCTATCCATTCTGACTCCCCTGTAAACATTCACACTGGGCTCACAGCTTGCAAACGTGCTTGTTTTCTCAATAGGGAGAGTGCAAAAAGCCGCTGCCAGGTATCTCTAACGGTGGCTTTTCTGCTTTGAGAACTAAAGCATTGGGCATGTTCAAATCTAACATGACCGACCCTTTGTTCCTCTGACATCTGCTGTTGGAAGAGAGTCAGGACACCGCCAGACACATTGTACTGCTGAAATCAGAGGGTTCGGCCAACATTCATCCTTGTATGGCCACCTTAAAGGGAACCTGTCTACACGAAATGTAGTGCAATCTGCAGACAGTATGTTATAGAGCAGAAGGAGCTGAGCAGATTTGATATATAGTTTTTGGGGGAAAAGATTCAGTAAAACCTGTAATTTAGACATTTAAATCTCTGCTCTTTCTGACTTCACTTGTTCACGGGGGCCATCTTATCAGTAATTGATAGCATCTTTGTATGCAGGGACGAATGTCAGTCACTGATAGTTGTACACAGGGGAGGTGTAATCAGTTATTGATAGCATGCTCGGTGTAAGTGTGTATACAGAGAGCTGTCTGTCACTGATAGCTGTACACAGGGGCGGTCTTACGTTCAGAAGGAGCAGAAGTTTTAATTGAATAAATTACAAGTTTTACTGAATCTTTTCCCATAAACTATATATCAATCTGCTCAGCTCCTCCTGCTCTATAACATGCTGCATGCAGATTGTAATGCATTTTGTACTGACACAGGTTCTCATGGAAATCACTGTGGTTCTTTCATGAGATTTTAGATAAAATTCCCCTCATAATAAGCTTGGCTATGGTAACATCACCAATGTCAGTTATTTTTCTGTATCTTCAGAGAAAAAAAACGTAACTTTTAGATATTTTAATACACAAATAATTTACTATACTTGTTTTTAATGTCGAATTTTGTATAGCTCATATCTTCAAATCACAAAAAATTCTTTTGGCCATTCTTTCTTTTGTGTGAAAATTAAACTGATCTTAGAAACTGGAAATGAATGTTTTATCCAAATCTATAATGTGTTTTTTTTTTCTGTGGCCTACAACAAGTTGATTACATGCGGTTAATAAGTGTGTGTTCATCTGTTCATGTTGAGAATACTTTTAATTAGGATTTCATTGAACGTGTTTCCTCGTGAGTCAAACTATATTGAAATCTGTTAATATGTGAAACATTGTACAAATCTGTATATTTCATTTGTCCTCATTTTCACCTTGACGTAATTAATACTTGCCAACAGTTTGTCCGCTTGAAATAAAACTTGCAACATTTTAATGTTGTTTTTTCGTCTTTTAGAGTTATTTTTGCTGTGAAGTAGTGCAAATGGAAAGTGAAAAACTCTGCATGGGCATTGTGATTTGCTTTAGACTTCACCCTTTGTATTGCAAAAGGTGAGATTGCAGCAAAAAATCTGTGGCAGTTGCCCAACATAATAGGCCTTTGCAGGATTTAATATTTTGCAGCATACTTTTTTTTTTTTTTTTCCTATACCTGTGGACAGGGTTTTGTAATTGCCATTCACATATACTGTACTGTAATTTCATGCAGATTTTCATTGTGGAATCCACAAAACTCCCATGTTTGACTGCAGTCTTACAAGTAAAAGTTACATCACAATTCATTTAGAGTTTTTATATATATATATATATATATATATATATATATATATTGTGGGGAGTCGCTCTGGTAGATAGCGGTGCGGGTGCAGTACCGAGGCAAAACAGGAGTCCAGAAGGTGCAATAAACAGTGTTTTATTCACACTTGCACAAGATAAACAAAAACAGTCTCTTGGTGTTACTTCACACACATAAGAAATCATGAGAAAAACAAGACAGTCCAATACAGGCTCCAGTCACCTGGGGGGTTTTAGGTGCAGGTTCACACCTGGCTGTCAGTCCAGCCGCAAGACAAGTGACGTCAGGTTTTCAGGCCGTCTGCAGTCCTCCTTGCTGGGCTCTTGCTTCCTGCCCAGAGAACTTCCAAACTCAAATAATTCCCCAGCCTAACAGCAGCTCCAGGATAATCACACACCCACCTGCTGGTGCTGGCTGTGTTTTAAAGGCCCGGGAAAAACCGGCCTGGACCGTGGGGAGTAGGCACCCACCCAACTCTTTGCCTACTCCCAGTAAGAGCCGGCCCGGATTGGCTTTGCAGCCAAACTAAATACAAATGTGTCAAACAGCACTAGCTGCTGCTGACACCCAAGAAAACCCGGCTCTTACCTCACCGAGGCCAGGAACCTCGGTGACACGTACCTGCCATCGACCACGGTACCTTGCACCCTCTTACACACCCCCCCCTTTGTTCAACCCTGAGGGGGTGAACACATGTGAGGCAGTGGATGCGGGACAGGGCATCTGCATTACCCTGCAAGCGACCTGCCCTGTGTTCTACCGAGAACTTGAAATTTTGTAAGGATAGGAACCACCTGGTGACCCGAGCATTCCTCTCCTTGGCCTGGCTCATCCACTTGAGAGGGGAATGGTCAGTCACCAGACGGAACCTCCTCCCTAACAGGTAATAGCGGAGAGATTCGAGTGCCCACTTGATAGCCAGGCACTCCCTCTCCACTATACTATATCTGGTCTCGGCTGGTGTGAGTTTACGGCTCAGAAAGACAACGGGATGTTCTTCCCCATTGACTTCCTGAGACAGTACTGCACCGAGACCTACCTCCGAGGCGTCGGTCTGAACGACGAACTCCCTGTTAAAGTCGGGTGTCACCAAAACCGGGGACCCACACAGGTCCGACTTCAACGCGGAGAAAGCCTCCTCCGCCTTCTCACTCCAGCTAACCTTCCCAGACTTTCGCCCCTTCAACAGGTCTGTCAACGGCGCTGCTATTGTAGCAAAGTGGGGCACAAACCGCATGTAGTACCCTACAATTCCCAGGAAGGACTTTACCTGCCTGGTGGTGACCGGTCGGGGCCAGTTACGTATGGCCTCTACCTTAGTCACCTGAGGCTTGATGACTCCCCGCCCAATGACATATCCCAGATATTTGGTCTCTTCCAACCCAATCGCACACTTCTTTGGATTGGTGGTTAGTCCAGCTTTCCTCAGGGCATCCACCACCGCCTGCACTTTGGGCAAATGGCTTTCCCAGTCGGTGCTGTGGATGACTACATCATCTAAGTAGGCCGAGGCGTACCGACGATGAGGTCGCAGTACAACGTCCATTAACCTTTGGAAGGTGGCGGGGGCGCCATGCAGGCCAAAGGGTAACACCTTGTAATGATACAGGCCCTGCGGGGTAACAAAAGCGGTTTTTTCCTTGGCCGCCTCCGTTAAGGGTACTTGCCAGTATCCTTTAGTGAGGTCTAGCACAGAAAAATAACGGGCTTGCCCTAAATTCTCAACAAGCTCGTCTACCCGGGGCATAGGATACGCATCAAACTTGGACACTTCATTTAACTTGCGAAAATCGTTGCAGAACCGCAACGTCCCATCCGGCTTGGGTATTAGGACTATGGGACTGGCCCACTCACTTTTCGACTCCTCAATGACATCAAGCTTCAACATTAATTGCACTTCCTCCGCGATGGCCCGTCGCCGAGCCTCGGGTACCCGGTATGGTTTTAACCGGATTTTGGCCTGAGGCTCAGTGACGATGTCATGTTGGATGAGAGACGTGCGGCCAGGGAGGTCCGAGAACACATCCGTGTTCCGACTGATGAACTCCTGACTTCCTGAACTTGTTTGGACGACAGGCTGTCTGCAATTTTACCGTGGATACTGCTTCACAGGCCTCGAACTGTGGGGCTGGACCCTTGTCACTCTAGAAGCCCTGGCCGGGGCTGTTGTCGCCGGCCGTGTCCCTATCTTTCCACGGCTTTAGTAAATTCACGTGGTACACCTGCTCCGGCTTGCGCCGCCCTGGCTGGTGTACCTTGTAATTTACTTCCCTACCTTCTCGATCACGTCATAGGGGCCCTGCCACCTAGCTAGGAACTTGCTGTCAAGGGTGGGCACCAGAACCAAAACCCGATCTCCCGGGTTGAAGTCCCGCACCCGAGCCTGACGATTATACACCCTACTCTGGGCTTGTTGCGCTGCCTCCATATGCTCCCGGACCAGCGGCAACACCCTTTCCATCCGGTCCTGCATCTGGGTGACATACTCAATGACACTTTTGTGGGGACAGGCTGTTGTTCCCACGCTTCCTTGGCGATATCCAACAGGCCCCGAGGGTGTCTGCCATAAAGCAGTTCGAAGGGCGAGAACCCAGTAGAGGCCTGGGGCACCTCTCGCACTGCGAACATGAGATAGGGCAGAAGCAGGTCCCAGTCCTTCCCATCTCTAGACACCACCCTTTTAACATATTTTTTAGAGTTTGGTTAAACCTTTCGACAAGACCGTCTGTTTGCGGATGGTAAACGGACGTCCGTAACTGCTTTATATGCAACAATTTACACAGTTCCCTCATAACTTTGGACATAAAAGGGGTCCCTTGGTCTGTCAGAATCTCTTTTGGCAGGCCCACACGGGAAAACATTTCCATTAACTCTTTGGCAATGAGCTTAGCCGAGGTATGTCGCAGAGGCACCGCCTCTGGATATCGAGTAGCATAGTCCAGAATCACCAGGATATGTTGGTGACCCCTAGCAGACTTCGGTACGGGTCCGACCAGATCCATGGCAATACGCTCAAATGGGACCTCAATTATTGGGAGAGGGACCAGGGGACTTCGGTAATGCGGCTGGGGGCTATTTACCTGACAGGTCGGACAGGACTTACAGAATTCCTCTACTTCCTTAAATAAACCGGGCCAGTAAAATCGCTGTAGTATGCGGTCCTGCGTTTTCTGCCACCCCATGTGTCCCCCAAGAACATGTTGGTGGGCAAGCTCCATAACAAGCTTGCGATATGCGGTGGGCACCACCAACTGTTCAACTGGCTCACCTCGGACTTGGTTCACCCGATACAACATATCCTGAAGGACAATAAATCGTGGAAACATTAATTCAGCCCCAGGTTTCTGGGGTTTACCATCAATCATTACAACACTTTCCCAGGCCCTGGTTAGGGTTTGGTCCCGGTGTTGTGCGGTCCCAAAATTTTCCCTGGAGACATTGAGGTCTGCCCACTCAGGTCCCGGTGGCAAGTCCTCCGTGTCTCCCACCATTACAGTCAGTGGGGTTGTCTCCCCCTCTACCGCTGGAGCAGTGGTCACCCCTACCGCTGGCCCTTCAGATTCGGGCTCCCAGGGTTCTGGCCTTCCAGTGGTATCAGGCCACTCTCCTAGGGTTACCCCTGTCTCGGGTCCATTAGACAGTTTTATCGCCGGCCACAGCGCCGGGAAACCTGGGAAGTCCCTCCCAAGTATCAATTCATGTGGGAGTTTGGTAGCAACAGCCACCTCGTGGGTCCACTTACCAGCCGCTGTGGACAAAGTCACTAGTGCAGTGGGGTAGTCTTTTAAGTCTCCGTGGATGCATAGGACCCCGATTTTACGGCCGGTATACTCCGCAGGCCGCACTAGGGCAGCTTTTACCAGAGAGACTAGACTCCCGGAGTCCAGCAGGGCCACCGCCAGAGAATCTCCCACCTCTACCTGACACAGGTGGTTATTATCCTGCATCTCACGGGTGCCAGTTGCACACAGCTTCCGTGCATACAGGGAGTGGCGATCCCCGTAGTTCACATCCACCGGCTCACCCTCGATGCGGACAGTCGGCCCTGATGTGGCCTGGCTCTGACACCTCCAGCATACCACGGGAGGCGGATCCGCAGGGGCACATTCCGTGCAGGTCTCTCTGTCACCGGTCGTCGGAACTGGGGTGGAGGCCTCCGGGTTTGACTGGCCCCTTCCCAGCAAGACTCCTGCAGGTTTCTGGTGGCCTCGTAACGCTCCACCAGGTCGACCATCTCCAGGGCACTTACCGGAGACGCCTGGCCGACCCAGTGTTGGAGGGGATAAGGCAAGGCCCTCCAGAACATGTCGGCCAGTAGACGGTCCAGCATAGCAGTCGGACTTAGAACATCAGGCTGCAGCCACTTTTGCAACCGATGCAGCAACTCATAGTACTGCGGCCTGGCGGGTTCAGCCGCTTTAAAGTCCCACTGGTGGACCCGCTGAGCCCGGACCAACACGTTTACCCCCAATCTGGCCAGGATCTCCCCTTCACTGTGGGGTAATCAGCAGCCTGGGCATCTGCCAAGTCAAAAAACTTGCTGGGGCCCGGATGCCAGGAACGGAGCGACCACCTCGGCCCACTGGTCACGGGGTAACTTTTCCCTCACGGCTACCTTCTCAAAGACCGCCAGATATGTCTCAACGTCGTCCGAAGGGGTCATCTTTGGGATCGCCGCACGGACCGCTTTCCGGGCATCATGGTCGTGGTGGGACGCTCCTGCAGCTTGTAACGCCATCACGTGCTGTAACAGTAGCTGGTTGGTCTCCCGCTGCTGCACGTTAGCCTCTATGAGAGCTTTCACAGCCGCCTCCATGTTGCCAGCAATTCCTACTTGTAGCTTTGCTGGCTTAATATATGCCATGCACTTGTGCCCAGCAAAACAAACAAACTTCGGCGGTCACGCCAGCCTCACTGCGCATGCCCGCATCCGACACCAAATGTGGGGAGTCGCTCTGGTAGATAGCGGTGCGGGTGCAGTACCGAGGCAAAACAGGAGTCCAGAAGGTGCAATAAACAGTGTTTTATTCACACTTGCACAAGATAAACAAAAACAGTCTCTTGGTGTTACTTCACACACATAAGAAATCATGAGAAAAACAAGACAGTCCAATACAGGCTCCAGTCACCTGGGGGGTTTTAGGTGCAGGTTCACACCTGGCTGTCAGTCCAGCCGCAAGACAAGCGACGTCAGGTTTTCAGGCCGTCTGCAGTCCTCCTTGCTGGGCTCTTGCTTCCTGCCCAGAGAACTTCCAAACTCAAATAATTCCCCAGCCTAACAGCAGCTCCAGGATAATCACACACCCACCTGCTGGTGCTGGCTGTGTTTTAAAGGCCCGGGAAAAACCGGCCTGGACCGTGGGGAGTAGGCACCCACCCAACTCTTTGCCTACTCCCAGTAAGAGCCGGCCCGGATTGGCTTTGCAGCCAAACTAAATACAAATGTGTCAAACAGCACTAGCTGCTGCTGACACCCAAGAAAACCCGGCTCTTACCTCACCGAGGCCAGGAACCTCGGTGACACGTACCTGCCATCGACCACGGTACCTTGCACCCTCTTACACAATATATATATATATAATTCTTACAATACATTGGCCAACTTCTTTAGTTTTTATGCTGCAATTTTTGTACATGTCTGACAGTTTTCTTTGCTAGTAGACTTCCAGTATTTGGGGGAGTTTGCCTTCGTGCTACCACTAGAGGGAGCTAATCACTCAAACATCAAATTTTTGGTAACTGATCGCTACTGAGGCAGTACTCACTTCCAGCATGCTCCAAAGGTTGCAGACCCCGTCTATAGCTTTTTACCTTGTCGAAAGCAAATTAAGTATAAAACAAAAAGGCCTCAGTATTAACCACTTGCCGCCACGCTAACGCCGATGGGCGTCAGCGCGGCGGCTCTCTCAGGTCTCAGTCACGCCTATCGGCGTCATCTCGTGAGACCTGAGATTTCACATGAACGCGCGCGCGACGTGCGCGCGCGTTCATGTGATCGGAGCCGGGACAACTGAAACTACAGTCTGCCAGCGCTGATCATGCGCTGGCAGGCTGTAGATGCGGAAAAAACCGCATTTAAATCGCATATCAGACGCTGTTTTTAAACAGCGTCTGATATATCTGCTAGCTGTCTGGTGGTCCCTTTGTTTGGGACCACCAGAGGAAACATAGGAAAAGTGCACCAATCACTACACACACCCCCACCCACCCCCATCACTGATTAACCCCTGATCACCCATGTCACCCCCCCGATCACCCCCTGTCACCCCCTGTCACTAATCACCCCTACAGGCTCATTCAGACGTCCGTATGTGTTTTGCGGATCCATGGATCTGCGGATCCATGGATCTGCGGATCCATGGATCTGCGGATCCATGGATCTACAGATCCGCAAAATACGGACACCGGCAATGTGCTTTCCGCATTTTGCAGATCCGACATTGCAGAACTATATAGAAAATGCTTTTCTTGTCCGCAATTGCGGACAAGAATAGGACATGTTCTATATTTTTGCGGAACGGAAGTGCAGACCGGAGCGCGGATCCGTAATTCCGGATCCGAGCGGGACAAAGTCTGTCCCCATAGAAATGAATGGGTCCGCAATTCCGTTCCGCAAACAGAATTTCGGACGTGTGAATGGGGCATAAGGGTCCCTTATCACCGCCAGTTAGTTAGCTACTTGTTAGGTAGCTAGCGCCCAGCCCACCGCACCGCAGTCACTGATTTTGGCAGAGATTTTTTCATCCACATTGATCGATGCGAATGAAAAAATCTGTGCCGTTCATTTTTTTTTTCAGCGCAGAGGCTGAACGGAAAAAAATCTCATTACCCGTATGCTCAATATAAGGAGAATCGCAGAAACTCCTAATGCTGGCCATACGTGTAATGATTGCGGAGACCCTCAAATGCCAGGGCAGTACAAACACCCCACATGTGACCCCATTTTAGAAAGAAGACACCCTAAGGTATTCCGTGAGGTGTATGGTGAGTTCATGTAAAATTTTATTTTTGTCACAAGTTAGTGGAATATGAGACTTTGTAAAAAAACTATATATATCAATTTCCGCTAACTTGTGTCAAAAATTTTTTCTGTGAACTCGCCATGCCCTCACGGAATACCTTGGGGTGTCTTCTTTCCACAATGGGGTCACATGTGGGTATTTATACTGTCCTGGCATTTTAGGGGCCCTAAAGCGTGAGAATCCAAATGCGTAAAAATGCCCTGTGAAATCCTAAAGGTACTCATTGGTTTTAGGGCCCTTTGCGCATCTTGGCTGCAAAAGTGACACACATGTGGTATCGCCGTACTTAGAGAGTAGGGTAATGTGCTTGGGGTGTATTTTATATATACCATACTTTGTGTGAGAAATATCACTGTAAATCGACAACTTTTTAAATTTTTTTATACAAAGTTGTCAATTTACAGAGATATTTCTCTCACCCAACATGGGTATATGTAAAAATACACCCCAAAACACATTGCCCTACTTCTCCTGAGTACGGCGATACCACATGAGTGACACTTTTTGCAGCCTAGGTGCGCAAAGGGGCCCTAATTCCAACAAGTACCTTTAGCTTTACATGGCTGCTCACAATTTAGCCTCGCCCAAAATGCCAGAACAGTATAAACACCCCACAAATGACCCCATTTTGAAAGAAGACACCCCAAGGTATTCGCTGAGGGTGTGGTGAGTCCATGAAAATTTAACTTTTGTCAAAAGTTAGCGGAAAGGGAGACTTTGTGAGAAAAACAATAAAAATCAACTTCCGCTAACTTGTGCCAAAAAATCTTCAGTGAACTCGCCATGCCCCTCACGGAATACCTTGGGGTGCTTCTTTCCAAAATGGGGTCACATGTGGGGTATTTCTACTGACCTGGCATTTTAGGGCCCTAAAGCGTGAGAAGAAAAATGCGTAAAAATGCCCTCCTAAAGGTACTCATTGGTTTAGGCCCCTTTGCGCATCTTGGCTGCAAAAGTCACACATGTGGTATCGCCGAACTCAGGAAAAGTAGGGCAATGTGTTTTGGGGTGTATTTTTACATATACCCATGCTGAGTGAGAGAAATATCTCTGTAAATTGACAACTTTGTATAATTTTTTTAAAAGTTGTCATTTACAGAGATATTTCTCACACAAAGTATGGGTATATATAAAAATACACCCAAAACACATTGCCCTACTTCTCCTGAGTACGGCAATACCACATGTGTGACACTTTTGCAGCCTGGATGCGCAAGGGGCCCTAAAACCAATGAGTACCTTTAGGATTTCACAGGGCATTTTTACGCATTTGGATTATCACGCTTTAGGGCCCCTAAAATGCCAGGTGAGTATAAATACCCCACAAGTGACCCCATTTTGGAAAGAAGACACCCCAAGGTATTCCGTGAGGGTCATGGCGAGTTCACAGAATGTTTTTTTTTTGGCACAAGTTAGCGGAAATTGATATTTTTTATTTTTTTTATTTTTTACAAAGTCTCATATTCCACTAACTTGTGACAAAAATAAAATTTTACATGAACTCACCATACCCCTCACGGAATACCTTGGGGTGTCTTCTTTCCAAAATGGGGTCACTTGTGGGGTATTTATACTGTCCTGGCATTTTAGGGGCCCCTAAAGCGTGAGAAGAAGTCTGGAATCCAAATGCGTAAAAATGTCCTGTGAAATCCTAAAGGTACTCATTGGTTTAGGGCTCTTTAGCATCCAGGCTGCAAAATGTCACTCATGTGGTACGTCGCACTCAGGAGAAGTAGGGCAATGAGTTTTGGGGTGTATTTTTATATATACCCATGTTGGTGTGAGAAATATCTCTGTAAACGACAACTTTTAAAATTTTTATACAAAGTTGTCAATTTACAGAGATATTTCTCTCACCCAGCATGGGTATATGTAAAAATACACCCCAAAACACATTGCCCTACTTCTCCTGAGTACGGCGATACCACATGAGTGACACTTTTTGCAGCCTAGGTGCGCAAAGGGGCCCAAATTCCAACGAGTACCTTTAGGTTTTACAGGGCTGCTCACAATTTAGCCCCGCCCAAAATGCCAGAGCAGTAAACACACCCCACAAATGACCCCATTTCGGAAAGTAGACACCCCAAGGTATTCACTGAGGGGCATAGTGAGTCCGTCTGAGATTTTATATTTTTTGCCAGAAGTTAGCAGAAATGGAAACTTTATTATTATTTTTTTCCTCAGAAAGTGTCATTTTCCGCTAACTTGTGAAAAAAATGAAATGATACATGAACTCACCATGCCCCTCCGTGAATACTTTGGGGTGTCTTCTTTCTAAAATGGTGTCATTTGGGGTGTATTTATACTTTCCTGGCATTCTAGCACCTGAAGAAACATGACAGGTGCTCAGAAAGTCAGAGCTGCTTCAAAATGCCGAAATTCACTTTTTGCACCATAGTTTGTAAACGCTATAACTTTTACCCAAACCAATAAATATACACTTATTGGATTTTTTTATCAAAGACATGTAGAACAATAAATTTTGTGAAAAATTTATATAGAAATGTAGTTTTTAAAAAAAATTTACAACAGAAAGTGAAAAATGTCATTTTTTTGCAAAAATGTCGTTACATTTTTATTAATAGCAAAAAAAGTAAAAATTTCAGCAAGAATGAAATGCCACCAAATGAAAGCTCTATTAGTGAGAAGAAAAGGAGGTAAAATTCATTTGGGTGGTAAGTTGTATGACCGAGCAATAAACGGTGAAAGTAGTGTAGTGCGGATTTGTAAAAAAGGGCCTGGTCACTAGGGGGGTATAAACCTGTGGTCTTCAAGTGGTTAAAGGCGTTGTTCAAGATGATGAAAAATTTCTGATATCCACTACATTTTCCTAATATAAAAAAAACTTGATCTACTCACCCGTTTCTCCAGTGCGGTTCTCTGCTGCGCTTGTGCAGTACTACTGCCGCTATTATACAAACAGCAGAAGTGACTTAGCTGCGAATGGCGCAAGACTTCTTCAGCCAATCACTGTCCTCACCGATCTATAGCTGAGGACAGTGATTGGCTGCAACAGTGAAATGCCTAATCCAAAGACGTCATTGCTGCTCATGGTAAACAAACAGCGACAGGCGAACCAGCACAGCAGAGAACAGCACTGGAGAAATGGGTGAGTAGATTATGGCTTTTTATTTTAAACAATTTCAGGGATTGTCTGTAATGTTTTTTTTATATTGGACAACCCCTTTGAGTACTCTGTTAGCTAAATTGTATCATTTCTGAATAGCGGCTGCAGTAAGATAAGTTGCTATGCAATGTTTTGCGGCAAAGCGGTTACACTTTCTCCTATCGTAAAGTCTCCTGTTGGCCATATAGTGATCCTCGAGCCTTTTCTCTGGTGTCCTGCACAATCTACATGGCGCAAGTAGCAAAAGATTTTACTGTCAGATCTGCCATCAGTTTTAAAATAAATGAACAAGTGTAGATCAGCCAGGTGATTGTTGGGAGGGAAGCGTTCCTTCCCAGCAATCGCCTGCTCGTCAGTGGAAGAGCTATTACATGCAGAGTATGGGGAGGAGCAATCTCTAATGCCATCTCTCGTCCTCATACTGAATCGTTTGCCGGCAGCATATTAGACAGCACGATCTGCCACCGGCAAACAATGCTTTTTAAGCCTGCTGTAAAATTCTAATTGCCCGATGAATAAACATTTGCTCATTTATCGGGTAATCTGCAGCAGAATTAAACAGACAGATCATTGCTAACGAATGTTCCTACAATCGTTTGTTAGCGATGACCTGCACGATTATCTCATAGTGTAATATAAGCTTTACTGGGATATTAGACACCTCGATGCTGCAAGCGATTATTGGGAGGGAAGCGTTCCCTATCGGCAGTCACTAGATAGCTATCAGAGGACACTACTGCTATTACATGCAGCGATGTCCTCAGCAATACGGGGGGGGAGCAATCAGTATGACATCGCTTGTTCCCATGCAGGACAGTGGTGTGTCTGCGGCAGATCGTAATTACACAGCACGATCTGCCGCCAGCAAATCCAGATCTTTCATCATGCTTGCTCGTTCATCGAGCAATCGGAGGCAGTATTAGACTGACAGATGATCACTAACAAGTGTTTATTGGAACACTTGTTAGCGATTACCGGGCAGATAATCTGCCAGTCTAATGTATCGTTTAGTTTAGCTCACTGGTCTTCACCGGTTTAATAGATCTTAACTGGTTTAATAGATCTTCCCTATAGAGAAGCCAAATCCCTAATTGCCTAGATAAATAATTACGGAAAAACAACAAAAATGTAAACTACTTGCCATTGTGTTTTTGATCAGTTATTTTACATTTGTTTGATCACAGATTACAAACCTTTTTATATATTTTTTTGTGTGTAACAATAACCTGGAGAAAACATAATTTTTTTGCTTCAGGGCAAATTTAGTTCAATTGTGGCCACTGATCTTTTAACCCTTTCAGGACCCTGCCATATTACACCTTAAATTAAAGGGGTTCTCTGGGAATTAATAAAATACTTAAATATTACTTCATTATAAATATATTCCCAAACAACTTTTATTACTTATAATGGCTCGTTTTGTCTAGGGAGCAATCATTAGGAGAAATAAAATGGCTGCCGTCCTATTAGTACACACAAAACCTATCCTGATCACACAGGAGGACAAGTTACTTTACAAAATAAGGTAAAGAGCTGCCTCCTCCTCCTCCTCTCTGCTCTGCTTGTCAGTATACAGCTGATAAGATCATCAGCTTCGTCTCTGTAAGAATGGAGTTCATAAGATGACATGAAGTACAGAAGGGAGGGTGTGGATAATGAGCAGCACCTATTATATTCAGTCTCCATTACCACAGCCCCACAGTCTGTCCTCTCTGTACTTCACGTCTTCTCATGGACTCCATTTCTACAAAGATTCAGCTGAAGATCTTATCATATGCATTCAGGATCATAATCCCTGACAAGTAGTGCAGAGTGGAGGATGAGGCAGCTCTTTAACTCAATGTTGTGAAGTAACTTGTCCTCCTGTGTGATTAGGACAGGTTCTGTGTGTTCTAACAGGATGGTGGCCATTTTGCTTCCCCTGATGATTTCTCCCTAGACAACATGAGCCATTATAAATAATGAAAGGTATTTGGGAATATACCAGATTTATCATAAAGTAATATTTAAGTATTTTCATTTTCTTAATTCCCGGAGAACCCCTTTAACCCCAGGCCATTTTTTGGAAATTTGACGGGCCACTTTATGTGGTGATATCTTTGGAACGCTTTTACTTATCCAAGCCATTCTGAGATTGTTTTGTCATCACACATTGTACATGTTAGTGGTGAATTTCAGTCCCTAATCCCAAATTTACCAAAAATTAGCAACTTTCCAAATTTCAATTTCTCTGCTTTTAAAACAGATAGTGATACCTCATATATTAGTTATTACTTTACATTTCCCATATGTCTACTTTATGTTTGGATCATTTTGTCAATGCCATTTTATTTTTTGGAGACGTTAGAAGGCTTAGAAATTTAAAAGCAAATCTTGAAATCTTTCAGAAAATTTCCAAAACCAACTTTTTTAAGGACCAGTTCAGGTCTGAAGTCTCTTTGTGGGGTTTACATAATAGAAACCACCCATAAATGGACCCATTTTAGAAACTACATCCCTGAAGGTATTCAAAACTGATTTTACAAACTTTGTTAACCCTTTAGGTGTTCCACAAGAATTAAGGGAAAATGTAGATGAAATTTCAGAATTTCACTTTTTTTGGCATATTTTCCATTTTAATCCATTTTTGTCCATAACAAAGCAAGGGTTAACAGCCAAACAAAACTCAATATGTATTACCCTGATTCTGTAGTTTACAGAAACACCCCATATGAGGTTGTAGACTGCTGTACAGGAGCACAGAAGGAAAGGAACGCCATTCGGTTTTTGGAGAGCAGATTTCACTGGGATAATTTTATGTTGCCATGTCACATTTGAAGACCCCCTGATGAAACTACAAAAAAGTAACCCCATTTTGGAAACTACGAGATAAGGTGGCAGTTTTTTTGGTACTATCTTAGGGTACACATGATTTTTGGTTGCTCTCTATTACACTTTTTGTGAGGCAAGGTAACAAAAAATATCTGTTTTGGCACCGTTTTTAGTTTTGGTTTTTTACAATGTTTATCTGACAGGTTCGATCATGAGATATTTTTTATAAAGCAGGTAGTTACAGACACAACAATACCAAATATGACTACTTATTATATTTTTTTTGACTGTCTCAATATTCTGAAAGCCATAGTTTTTTTTATTTTTTGGGCGACTTTCTTATGTAGTGGCTTGATTGGTACTATATTAGGATGAATATGACTTTATGATCGCTTGGTATTACACTTTTTGTGATGTAAGTTTTTTTTTCTTAATGGTGTTCATCTGAGGGATTAAGTCATGTGATATTATTATACAGCAGGTTGTTATGGATGCGGAGATACCTAATATGTATATATTTTTTTTATTTATTTAAGGCCCCTTTCACACAGGCGAGTATCCACGCGGGTGCAATGCGTGACATGAACGCATTGGGTCAGGATTCAGTGCGGGTGCATTCATTTCACTGTGTACATGAGCGTTGTTTTTCACGCAGCACTTCTGCGTTGCGCGAAAATTGCAGCATGTTCTATATTCTGCATTTTTCACGCTACGCAGGCCCCATAAAAAACAATGGGGTTGCGTGAAAATCGCATAGCATCTGCAAGCAAGTGCGGATGCAGTGCGATATTCATGCATGGTTGCTAGGAGATGTTAGGGATGAGCAACCCCGGACCCCATTAAAGTCAATTCAATGTATTATTTTCCCTTATAACATGGTTATAAGGGAAAATAAAAGCATTATTAATACAGAATGCTAACTGAAATGTCCAATGAGGGGTTAAAAAAAAATAATAAACTCACCTCATCCACTTGATCGCGCAGCCGGTATCGTCTTCTTGCAGAATATGAAATCAAATTATTAGACATGGCCAACTTCTTTTCAAACCATAATGGTCTGTCTCATTGATCGACTACAACAATTGTTTGTTAAATTTCAATGACAAACAGGCTCGGACTGGCCCACAGGAGAATCCCCCGTGGGCCCTTCATCCACCAGCAGAGCATCTGAAATAACCTATATCAATATAAAAAACTGGGAAGACTGTCCAGTTTATTATTATAGACACACCGGAAGGTTAAAATCAATAATCTGTTAGCGTCTTATTGCTGTCTGTCTCTGTGTGGTCAGGTAATATTTGCATGTCGCTGTACAGTGGGCCCCCAGAATGAATTTTACTGGTGGGCCCTAGGCATCCCAGTCCGACACCGGACAAACGTTCGTTTTGATTGAAATTGTCAGTTTTGATCAACTTTAGAGTAATGTGTATGTTCACCTTCCCTCTAGGACAGTGATTAGATGCAGTGGCCATGTGCTGTACACCTGCATCTCACCTCACTGTGACATATGGGTATATGGCAAGTGACTGTTGTGTGAGGTTGCCAGTCTACCACTGAGGACAATGACTGGCTTCAGCAAAGACTTTTTGGCAGATTGGAAGTGATAAAAGGGTGAAGATTACATTAAAAAGCAGCATTTTTTACATTTATGTAGTTAGAAAAATGATGTGCATTGATTCTTTTGTGGGGATAACCCACATTATCTGCAATTCAAGCTTGAACCTTTAGGTGGTGCTGCATTGCTGCTACATATAGATACAGAGCAGAGGTGTAACTGAAAGCTCTTTGACTCCCATGCAAAGTCTGTAATTGGTACCCCCACCACTTGGAATAGCATTTCTAATACTGGTATCGCAGAGGGGCCTTCGGGCCCCCACAACCACCCGGGCTCAATGTGGCTGGTAGCTCTGCAATGCCTATCGCCAAACACCTGTATAGATGTGATTGTATATGTAGCATATAATGAGCATAAAATTACAAGAATTAAGTTAGTCTAGAAAATCGTTTGGTGGTAAATCACTTTAATCTGTTACCGTGTTATTAATTTATCAGAGATTTTTTTTTTACTAACAATAAGTTATGTTACACATAACTTTTTTTTTTTACTCCATTAATTTGTTAATAATTAATGTAGCTCTGAAATAACAGACTTCATTACTTGGAGGAATCTGCATTTTGCACCGTATTTCTAAAAAACTTTAACAGAGGTCAGGTGTCAGTTCAAGGGTCACGGATACACTTATGTATACTCTACGGAGTCAATATAACAAAAATGGGGCCGCAGGTTAAGGGTCGCCAAAGAGAAGTAATGGTGTCGCTAATAATCATAGACAAGAAAGGATAACCTGCAGTTCACCTTAGCTGGATAAACACCTACATTGTAGAAGACTTTCCCAGGGGCTTTCTCATTAAATCTTAAGCCATAGTAAACAGTACTAATTATTATGGATGGAACAACACAGATATACAATGTAGAACACAAATGTCCAGTGCTTTACTCTCATAATGCTATCTAAAAAGACATAAAATGTGCAAATCCAGCAGAGGATCACTTTGTACATGTGTCACGGACAGTATTTGACTTTAAAGGAAACCTGTCACCGCTTCATCCTGTGAAATAAATATGATAACATGGAAAGGTCCTCTAAACTCAAGATTCTCAGCCTGTACTACATGCAGTCTAGAGGGTACACTCCACGTTTCTCCCAAGGTTCATTGGAACTAAAGTTAGGAGTTTACTGGATGTAACAAAAATTTCCAGGGGTCTCCCCAGCTTTAGGATTACATACACTCCCCATGTTGTGCTTTTAGCAAGTGCAGCACAGTATATGATCATTAACTAGCCACTCGCTTTAGATGTGCTTCCTCACGTGCCCACTGCTCACCAAAACCACAGCCCAGCTGACAACTTGGTGGAAACAGGGACGTAAATCTGCCCACTACCCCAGATTCCATCCAAATGTCCCATGGTATCAAATGGTTAATAAACAAGCTTCTTCTCACCTTGCTTGATCTCATACCGATGGTGCTCGGACAGTTTTTTTATATGAACATAGGCTGGTTGAGGTGCTGTACATTGAATACATGTATGTGGTGCAGTAAATCTAATGTGTTATGTGCCACTTGTGCTGGGGGTGGAAGACTAGGGGCCCACCTTGCTCAGGGGCCTACCGGGGGATTCCACTGTACCCCTGTGGGCCAGTCCGAGCCTGTGCTCGGGTCCCAGCTGTGCTCCACTTCCTGCTGTCGTTCCTGCCGCTCAGCCAATCAATGGCAAGTCATTGGCTGACAAGTACTAAAGAACCCCTCTGATAAAATGCAACTTTTATTCCAAATAATTAAAACAAACTAAAAGTTAGCAGTGATCACCCAAATATCCTATGAGGATGTACACCATATGGCACCTGGTTACAAACCATGCACCCAATCTGTCTTACTTTCGGTGTGCTAAGTCGTGGGAACAAACATCAAAATAGTGGTCGCGATCACCCTTTTGTGTCCCTATGCTATCCCTGCCTACAAGCAGAGCACCCGCCCGGACAGGGACAACCCCACCTCTTGGCGTCTAAACCCTTTTACTGTCCTGCATTGTCCCTGTGATGATTACCAATTCCAAGAGTCCCCACATGTTTTCCCAATAATTAGCTGTTTCATCAGGGGACCATATGAAGATGGACTGATGCAACATAGATGTTGGCACCTTCAATGTAGGGCCCTAAATGCACCAAATATCACCTGGAATCACCTCTACTTTGGTTATCCCGCTTCCCATCTCTAAAAGCCCTGTGATCAGTGTTTACCTGCATACAGTGATAATGACTGGTTGAGTGGCATTCTCAGCATTTGCTGTTGAGTCAGGATGACAGTAGGAAGTGGAGCACCATCGTGACGGCAGCAGCGAGATAAGTAAAAGCTGTTCATTTATTTTTTGGCAACATTAAACAAGAATAATGCTTTAACCCATCCCATCCTATTGTTATATAGGATAATAAAACTATTAAAATAGCTCTGCTAGTATAATTCGGTGGATGTTGTGTTTTCTTCACAACCTTTCACCTCCCCTGAATTGTCATGGGCTGCTTCTGGCACACCCCTCAGGAACAGTCCAACAGCGAACCACACAAAAACGCAGTGGCAAACATCAAATACAACAGTCTATACTTTACTATATTCAAGCAAAGGATCCAGTCCAGCTAGCCCATGGTCCCCTGTTAACCCATGTGTTGATTGCCATGGGTACTTCCATGGACACAGGACCTGCACTCAACATACGGCTTTGGGCTCTTTCTCTGACCACTTTGGGTCAATGCTCCAACAATTTAAGGAGTCTCTGTCTCTTGTACAGATGTTTTGTGACCATTTGATCTGCTGCAGGACCCAGATTACCTGGGTCCTGCAGCAGGACCCAGGTAATCTGGGTCCTGCAGAAGATCAAATGGTCACCAAACATCTGTACAAGAGACAGAGACTCCTTAAATTTTACTTGTAGGATTCCCAAGTTGAAAACTCCCTCTTCTTGTCACGTGCATCTTTTTAGCAATAAACATTACACATTACAAACAAATACACTGCCCTACTTATAATATTGTGGTTGACTGAAATGCTGCAAATATTGACCTCCCTAGACAAAAGGAGTTAATTTATCCCCTCTCCACTGAACACCTAATTACTGCCTCCCTTTATGCAACTTCCTTTATTAGTGGGATTGATTTAGGTAGAGAGTAACCATACGTTCTAATTCCTTTCTACCTTACTGTCAGCCATGTATGCTGAGAGTATAGGCTGCTATATATGCAGTGACCCACTGGGCTACTGCTAGTGATGCACTTTGGTATTTGCTGTGAGCAGCTATGCAGTGTGATGTACCCTGTTATAATATTTTTTATACTGTGTTATAAAGCTGAACCAAGGGTTAAATCCTTCTCCATAAACACTCTTTCCACGGAGGGGCATCAGAGCCTAACCCCTTGGGCTTGGCCTTTTCCATGTAAAGCAAGTTAGTTTAGAGACAGAAGTGAATGCAGTTGCAGCTAACTCTAGTCTTGAAAGCAGCTTCAGTCCAAGAAAATGCCAGAGATGGTAGGTGGATAAAGCACATTTGGAAGGTTGAGCACGTGCATCAGTTTTTGAAGGTAACGCACGTATATGGCTATTGGTCTTCACAGCAGTTGATTGGATGTAAAGGCCTTGGGCTCCTAGTCATATCAAGGTGGCTGCTTATGATGCACAGGGTAACATATCTCTTCATGTAACTCTGCTCTTCAATGCTCTTAGATATTTTCACATCCCCAGCTCACAATAGACTGAAGCAACTTCCTCCTAGAAAGTATGAGGTGGGGCCAGCCCTGCCTAGCAAAAGTAACTAGGAACCACCCACTCCATGTACAGCCTATGGGACATACAGAGTGAATAAATTAGAGTACATTAACCGTTTGCAGTGGGCTTCCAGGACACTGCACATTGTAGAAGAGATTGCATCCGGAGCTGGATTGGAATATGAGGAATAGCTATAAGAGAAAGTGGATATAGATGGAGCCCTGGGGATAACCTTCGACTGAGCCCAGAACCTGTAGAACTTATTTAAGACTTGTGCTCCATCTTGTGGAAGATTGCATGAACATTTGTTTATGTTCATCTGCCACCTCCTCCTTGCCTATCTCCTGTCTTTTGCACTCCCCCACATCAAGAACACCCAACCTTCCATCAGGGAGGAGACTCTTACCAGGGTGTCCAGGGGAAAACTACTAGGCGTGTCCCTTTTTTTTACTGTGCAGCCCTGGGAGCGAGGGAGAAGGGTACCACCACAGTGATGCCACCACCAACACTGCTGTTACTCCCATCCTACCTTCACGCTCCCCTCAGGGTTGTTTCATGCAATCTTCTGGCAGTTGCAGGCAATCAACTGCACTGCATTTGAGTTAATAAAGAAAGCTCTAATAAAGTGATTTTGAACCTTCAGGAGAATCCCTGAATAATTAATCTACTCTTATGGAACCCCTAATCCCACGCCTACCTTGAAAAAGCTTGAGGAACCGATAAAGCCAGGGGCAGACATAACACTTGTGCACAGGGGCCCAGTGCGGGAGGGGGGCCATTGAGAGGTGAGCGCTTCCATTGTGACTCTATATTCATCTGTATTACCATCCTCAGGACATCCTGGATGCTGAGGCGGGGCAGGGTAGAGGCGTTTCCCTTACCCGTTCCTCTGATAGGCTGCATTCCTAGTCATGGAGGTAAGTATGTAAGTTTATTTTTTTCATTAACGCTATGCTGTTGCCCAGAATGGGGAAGGGGGGAGAGGAGCAATAAGTGGGCATCTACTAGGGGGCATTATACACATGGGGGAGAGGAGCACTATGGGGGCATCTACTAGGTGGCATTATACTGGCACACATGGGGGAGAGGAGCACTATGGGGGCATCTACTAGGTGGCATTATACTGGCACACATGGGGGAGAGGAGCACTATGGTAGTGTCGCAGGTGGGAAAGTAGCCTTACCCTGTATGTCTTGTATGGCTGTATGTAATGTTAGGAGGGAATAGGTTAGGTTGAGTGTCCGCCCCTGGATAAAGCACTGTATAATTCTTGCCTAGCACTACATTTATTCTGGCTGAGATCTGTTGACTGTTTAGCCAAGCATCTCTGAACAAGCTGAAATCATACCATCCATACTGTAAAAGGAACAGTTTTCTTGTGGAAAGAAACCATTCAGGACTTCTCTCGTGCTGCACCCATTCTGTGGAACTTACTGGTATAGACCATAAGACTTAATGTCAGCATTCCTGGTTTTACGGGTCCCTTGCCATACACCGCCTGACCTGGTCACAGATATCGACACTTCATCTTGTCCTCAATTAGCTGCCACTGAGGAATCACTCTACACGTTATATCCATGTTGACTCACGTACTGACTGGTGAGGGGTTAATGTAAGTTTACAAGGGGCTGGTCCCCTTGACAAAGTTAGCACAGTGTACCTTCTATGTAATTCCCCCAGATTCCTTCCCTTTTAGGTCCACATCCGTTCTGCATAATTTTGTGGATCAGATGTGGACACATTCATTTCAACGGGGCCCACAAAACATGCAGACCGCATCCATATATCCATTCCAAAGCCCCACAAAAAAGATAGAACATGGCGATTTGCGGACCACAAATACGGTTGTGTGTATGAGGCCTTAGATTGTAAGCTCTTATCAACAGGGACTGCTTTTGTCTCACAGTTTAATTTGTTTTAATTGACTTTTTGAGTCCATATTGGGAGCCCTTATTCCATCTTTAATTTTTTTGAATAGATTGATAACTGGGTGTCACGAGTCATGGTTGTGTCCCTACAGAATTAGAAATTGTCCAATCAGTGCTGCTAGTGTCAGAGTGTACAGAGACACGACCCTTGTCAAGGGGAATGATAATAAAAAGATACTGCAGAATTTTTATTTTACGGTTCACAACACTGTTTATTATTCCGTTCTTCTGATTCATACTTCTGATCTATCAGAAGAACAGAATTATATTTTAACCTCTTCAGGGCACAGCCATTTTTCACCTGCCTGACAGAGGCTATTTTTGCAAATCTGACGTGTCGTTTTATGTGTTAATAACTTTGGAAGGCTTTTACTTATCCAAGTGATTCTGAGATTGTTTTCTCCTGACACATTGTACTTCCTGTTGGTGGTAAATTTGAGTCAATATGTTTTACCTTTATTTATAAAAAAAAATCCAAACATTACGTAAAATATAGAAAAATTAGCTATTTTCGAAATTTTAATTTCTCTGCTTTTAAGATGGATAGGGATACCTCATAAAATAGTTATTAACATCCCCCATATGTCTAATTCATGTTTGCATCATTTTGTTAATGTCATTTTATTTTGTTAGGACATTAGAAGGCTTAGAATTTTAGAAGCAATTTGTAAATTTTTTAAAAACATTTAATGACCCCATTTTAAAACCAACACCCCTCAACTTATTCAAAACTGATTTTACAAACTTTTTAACTCTTTACATGTTTCGCAAGACAAAGAAAAATTGAGGCAAAATTTCAATTTTCTTTGAAGATTTTTCATTTTAATCATGTTTTCCGGTAAAACAGCAAGAACTTAACGGGAACAGCTAAACAAACCTCAATATTTATTACCCTGCAGTTTACAGAATCCCACCATATGTGGTTGTAAAGTGGTGTATGGGGCACACGGCAGAGCTCAGAAGGAAAGGAGCGCCATATGGTTTTTGGAGACCAGATTTTGCTGGAATGGTTTTGGCCATCATGTCACATTTGAAGGCACACTAAGGTCCACCTACACTGACTATACACTGACTATACACTGACAGTATGACTATGGGGTTGGGTCTCATAGGCTTCCATAGGACCCGCGAAGACCCAAAGGGTTTGAAGAGGGAGACCCCACCCTCCGCAAATCCCGAGAATGCCGCAGTCAGTGTTGATGGCGACACACAAAGAGTCAATGGGCCGACATTGATGTTTTCACCAATGCCGGCGAATGCAGCAGGGGCTCGGCAGTCAGGAACAACTGGGCCTCTGCCACTGATTGAGCAGGCGCCATTTCTGCACCACCCAGTCAGCGCGATTGTCGGGAAGGGGTTAAGCATCCGTTATGCTCAGATAGCATCCGTTTTAGCCATTTCTGTCTGAGATCCGTTATTTTAGACAGAAACATTTTCCATCTAAAATAATGGATCTTAAATGGAAATAGCTAAAATGGATGCAAAATGTGAATAAATGAGCATAACGGATGCTTAAAACATATGATCAATTTTTTTGTTTATTTTTCTGTTCTTCTGACGGATCAGAAGTACAGAAAAATAAATGGTGATGTGAACCCGGCCTAAAGGTAGTGCGTCATCTGTCCAGCAGGTGGCACTCTGCTTACAGGAGGCTTTGGAGTTCTGCAGAGTTTGGTAGAGTGAGTCACTGGACTTGATTCTCTGTCATTCCTTTATCAGTGCACTGGAGTATTGTCACCAATGTCTAGTTCGTTTTGTGTAGTCATCCGTAGTAGCTGAAACGTATTTGTGCTAAGACGTTTAAGGGGCAACTTCCGGCACCTGTGAAAACACGAATGACTTAAGCCTTCAGAATTTAGCAGCGATCAGCCAACAAAAATACTTCACATACATCTCACAGACGCCAGGCCCAGCGCTAGTGCACATATTCCCTAAATTACCATTTTCATGTGATCAGCTACTTTCCTGTCTATCTATCAGTCTATGAATACCATGTATCCTGGAGCAGCCTGATTCTGGGACCTTGTCTCAAATTTTTGCAGAGTAATTTTCTTAAAGTGCACCTTTATTTGCAGTCAAAGGTTACCAAAAAGGTAAAGTTCTACTATATGAATATTTTTATTAATTTTACAGAAGATTCTCATTTGTTTTATGCTGTCTGTTTGTTTAAATTGCCACTTGCAACCCCATTAGCTGCTGGTTCCTGCCAAAGAGTTGTCATTACTGGTGTTTTAAGAGATTAGAATGAATTGACGGCTCTTCCAGAAACAGCGCCACTCTAAACCAAGGGATGTGTTTGGTATTGCAGCTCTGCCCTATTCACTACAATGAGTTCCAAAAAAAAAAAAAATCATTTCATATCCTATAAGTGCTCAGAATTCTGGACTTTGACCCATAGCACCATTTCACCGGCCTGTAACTTCATCATTGGTGAGGACATGTCTGTTTTCGGGCATTTTTCTGTTAGTCAAAGATGCTGTAGCCAGCTTTTGCTCTTAGACGTCATGCACGCGACGTATTTCAGGCTGTGAATAAAAGAATCTGCAAAATATGGATACCTTCTATGTGCATTCTGCATTTTCCTCACCTTCATCAATAGAAGAGACTATTCTAAACGGTGATGTTAGTCCGGCCTTAGTCAGTGTGAACTTTTCAATTAGTTTGTGCCTTTTTTTCTGATCCTATTGCTGCCACTGATTGGGGGGTTTGTGGTGCAGTTTCTATGATCTTAAAAGAGGATTTCTGGGTTCATAAAACTGAACTGCGTGGGCTTGAAAGGTACAAATAATAACTTTTTGGATACTTTGATGTGAAAATGAAGTCTGCCGATCTGCTTGGTATCTACCACCTTCGGCGAGTATCCTGCATGTCTTGCTATCCACGGTGATGATGCATGGCCAATTTCTGGCCAACATGGAGGTGTAGATGCCTTTCAGTAGTAAAAATATACAGGATGCTACATGTATAAAAAGGCACATATGTTTTTATT
Organism: Bufotes viridis; assembly: GCA_033119425.1. NCBI lineage: Eukaryota > Metazoa > Chordata > Amphibia > Anura > Bufonidae > Bufotes > Bufotes viridis. The sequence goes on from CM065594.1 coordinate 56,635,245, forward strand.
AAATGTTTTTTCCATGGAAATCAATGCCACAAGGCAACACGGTTGTAGTAATTCCAACATAGGCGGACTGGCCATAGACCCTACAGGAAAATTTCCGGTCAATGCCCAGAGGGTTGCCCAAGCCCCCATCAGTGCCACCAGTCAGGTACATAAGGATCAGATGCTCACAGCATTAAATAATGTAGGAGCCTCAGGCACTTATGCACCAGGCCAGCGGCCGCAGGTGTCCTCCTGGATTAAACTCTATTGCCGTCCTCAGGGTAATAATACAGTTTCATACCGCGGCACGGGCAGCAGTATTTTGTGCTGCACTGTAGTATTTAGTTCTGCTGGGGCGGTATTTTGTTCTGCAGTAACACGCCATCTGTCAGTTTGGACACGCCTACAACATGGGGCCACTTTTAATTTTTTTTTTCCAGGGCCTCTTTAGGTTACCAGTCTGCCACTCTTTAATGGATTTCTGCATAATGCCAACAACAGAAAACAGTCTAAAATAAATGGAGGATCTTCTGAAACACCATGAACGTACATGTCAATTCGTGTTTCCCCATTCCCTTACAGCTAACAACCTACAAAAGCCCAACGCCAGCCCTGCTAATAACCTATGCAACACTAATACCTGCTCTGCCATGTCTCTAGAGGTAAAGTCATCAATGCAAACAGGAAGCCGGAACTAAAACACCTGGAGGGGAAGCCATTCTTTTATTGTGGTGACAGCACAATGGAGCTCGAACTGCCGTATTGACTGGTAAATACCATCTTTAATTACAGTCATTTAGAGGTAACACAGATGACAGCCGTGTAGTCTCTGGGGGGTTAGGCAGCACCAGTTGTCTTCGTTCACAGCAATAAGTGTGTAGTATGTGCTTCTGTAGGGTATGTCATTGACTCATTTCCATCACAGACATATGGCAGCACTCAGGCCACCTTCCATATTGTACATTTCTGCATTTTTTATTAGATCATTTCTGAGCAAGTAGTTGCCTTTGTATTGTCGCTGGTGGAACACTTCACTTAGGGAGTAGTTCTTCAAAGCAGAGCTGTAGCTAGGCACGTCTTTACACTCTCCCAAATCCAACCACCTAGAACATTGCTAAATTTGTCGCACCTCCTGAAATGTAACATTACATATATACCACACACATGTATATTTCTATATCCCACACATTCATAGCATTGCTATACTCCATACAAACATAGCGTCGCTACACCGCATGCTAACACAGTACTGCTATTTGATACAGACATACAGTACGTACATTGCTTTCACACACCCATATACATAGTACTGTACATACATATTTAAATGCATAATAAACTCAAACTGTATATACATACACATTACATTTATACACATACATACTGTATATTTATCCAAAAAACACACATATACTCACAGTACACATATAAGCCCTATTCACACGTGCCATACATATCACCATGGATTGTCTGGGGCAAGCCATATCCCATGCTGATAAAGGGGGGTTCTGCAACCCCTTCATGCAGGGACAGAAGCTCAACAGCAGCCTAGGATCAGCCAAGGATTTCTGCCATGGAAGTCAGATTTTAAGCTTGCATGGGAATATAGCCATTTACACTCACATTACACACACATGCTGTATAGTTACACACATGCATATACACTACACATACTTACCTCTCATGCAGCTTGGAGAGGGAGCTGTGGTTAAAAGTCTCTCTGCAGACTCCCTCCCCTTCTGTCTTCTATCTGATCAGCGCTGATGTCTGGATCAAGTCACAACAGCAGGTGGGAATCTCCAGCTGCTGTAACTTAAAGGAAAACAAGCTGAGGGAGATGGATGGCAGGATCTTTAGACACCTCCTTCCTGTGCCCCAGCCACATCCCTACCTGAGTTGTGCCGTCCCTCCGTTAACCTTGATAGAAGTTCATGAATGAATGTTACCAGTTGGGGGTCTTTCCCTAAACAGTCTGACAGTGGTAGCGCTGATTGAACAGTGTCCGAATGTGTAGGAACACCGCCCCCAACTGGTGTCACACTGGTGAAAATTAATTTATAAGCTCGTAGTGGGAATATTAGAGGAATGGCACAACCCAAAAATGACGAATAAGAATACATGCTTCAGTATGGTCACTTCAGGTGACAGGTCCTCTTTAATGGTTTCTGGACCACCCATATACATTAAACATCTGGTTAGTCTGTGACTAACTCTGCAAGGATGTTCCTGGACATTCTTGCAGTGTTAGCAGCAACATGCTTATCAGTGACAGCTGGGCTCCCCATAGAGAAGGCAGGGATGTTATTTTACTGTCCTTACCTTCTCCAGCAATGTGTATACCGCGTTCAGTGAGTGCTGTGTATAAAGATCAGGCAGCAGCAATGCCGCCCCTTCCTGCTCCAGTCCTAGTGATCATGTGGCCGCTGGGTAGCAGACCCAGATCATGTGTGTAAGGAGGCTTCACAGCACTATAAAGCCTTTGGGCTGTATTCCCTTTGTAACTGGGGCTAATATTGCAGCAAGCCCAGGGGTGGATTGGCCATAGACCTTACAGGGAAATTTCCCAGTGGGTCGATGCCCAGGTCACCTCTTGGACCCTCCTCGCGACCGGCCAGTGGAAGTTTTTGGGGATGTATTTTGTGCTCCTGGTAGTATTTTGTGATGGACTGTGGTATTGGATTCTGTTGGGGTGGTATAATGTGCCACAATATGGTATTGCTGGCCCTGCCTTCCATCAATTTGGACCCAACTACAAAACGGTGCCACTTTTAGTATTTTTTCCAAGGCCAATTTAAGTTCCCAGTCTGCCCCTGAGCAAGCCACAGGGGAGACCTGGGAGGGTGGAAGAGCTGGCTGTAGCAATGATGGTGGCTCTCTTCCTCCATGACGCTACCTGGTCCTGTGCAAAGGGAAGGGAGAGTGCACCCTGGATCCCTTGGGGCACACACTGGTCTTGGGATCTCCTGCTTGGTGTTGGTGGTTTAGGGTTGTTCACTGAAGGAGAGATAGATGACAATGCAATACTCAAGCCATGCAGGTATTGGTGCATGCAATGATGAGGTCAGTTTTGCAGCAAACAACCATTCTTTACTTGCAATAAAGTTCAAATACTGCAGATTCAGTTTTTACCACACATGGGCTGGCAGATTTTACGTGGATGCAGTTTCCATAGTTCAGTTCAGTGACAGGCCGGATGTTACCTCTCTGAGCCAATCTACAACTAATAGCTCATCCACCGAGAGGACCCCCTGTATGACAGACTAAGGCCTCTTTCAGACGGGCGTTGCGGGTGCACTCCGTCAAACAGTGCGGGTGCGTTGCGGGAATTGCCGCGATTTTTCCCTGCGAGTGCAAAGCGCTGTCATGCGTTTTGCACGCGCGGGAGAAAAATCGGCACTTTTGGTACCCAGACCCGAACCTGCACTTCTTCACAGAAGTGCATGTTTGGGTCAGAAATTGTCCCGCTGGTATTATTTCACATTATAACATAGTTATAATGTAAAATAATACCCTTGGCCATCTCCCTAATGTTGAACCCGGTGCAGAATGGGTTAAAAATAATAAACTAATCTTAACTTACCTGGTCCATTTGATCGCGAAGCCCGGCCTCCTCTCCGTTAGCTTGAAAGATGTGAAGGACCTGTGATGATGTCACAGCATCACATGGCTCAATCACCTGCTCCATCACTATGGTGATGGAGCATGTGATTGGTCCATGTGACCACGTGACATCATCCAAGGTCCTAAGCACTATCCACAGCCTGAGGATAGTGATTATGGACCTTGGATGATGTCACATGGTCACATGGACCAATCACATGCTCCATCACCATAGTGATGGAGCAGGTGATTGGGCCATGTGATGTGACGTCATCACAGGTCCTTTAGATCATCGATGCTGCAGGGAAAGAGAGGACAGATCGCGACTACGCGATCAAGTGGCTAAGGTAAGTTAACTTTATTATTTTTAACCCTTCCTCATCATTTAACAATGCATTCTTTATTAAGAATGCTATTATTTCCCTTATAACCATGTTATAAGGGGAAATAATAGAGATTGGGTCCCGTTGCTAAGCAACAATGCGGGAAAATCGCAACGCATCCGCACTTGGTTGCGGATGCTTGCGATTTTCCTGCATCCCCATTCACTTCTATGGGGCCTGCGTTGCGTGAAAAACGCAGAATATAGAACATGCTGCGATTTTCACGCAACGCAGAAGTGATGCGTGAAAATCACCGCTCATGTGCACAGCCCCATAGAAATGAATGGGTCCGGATTCAGTGCGGGTGCAATGCGTCCTCCTCACGCATTGCACCCGCGCGGAAAACTCGCCCGTGTGAAAGGGGCCTAAGGCTACTTTCACACCAGCATTTCTGCTGGATCCGGTAGGGTGCAGCAAAAATGCTTCCGTTACTGATAATACAACCATCTGCATCCGTTATGAACGGATCCGGTTGTATTATCTTTCACATTCTTTAACCTTGCTAAAATGGATCTGTCATTAACTCCACTGAAAGTCAATGGATGACGGATTCGTTTTCTATTGTGGCAGATTGTGGCAGAGAAAACTCGGTCCCCATTGACTTGCATTGGGGGTAATGCCGGATCCGTCTTGCTCCGCATCCCAGGACAGAAAACAAAATACAGTATGCTGCGGTTTTCTCTCCAGTATGGGAACGCAACTAAACGGAACGGAATGCATTTTGGGGCACTCCATTCTGTTCAGTTCAGTTTTGTCCCCATTGACAATGAATGGGGACAAAACTGAAGTGTTTTTTTCCGATATTGAGCCCCTATGACGGAACGCAATACTGGAAAAATTAAACACTAGTGTGAAAGTACCCTAAGTTCTATTCCTTGTATAGGAAGTTTTTCCATCCAGAATACCTTTACTTTTCTTCCTCAGAGGTTAGTTGAGGCTATGTCTCTCAAGCTGGCTGTTCAAGTTCTTCTGCGGGGCTCCTTCTACTTCCTCACACTATACTGTCTCTCCCTACGCTTCTAACCCCACCCTATGAGGAGGGTAAAGCAGCCGCACCTAGCAACTCTAACCAAGGCCTATTAGCTACTCCACAGCCTCCCAGACACAAACAGCAAAGACAGTATTCTACCCACCATTAACCCTATTAGCAGTGGATACAGTGGGACACTGCAATATGTCAGCCCCAGTTACAAGAGAAATCATCAATAAAAAAAATACAATGTTTAATTGTAAAGTAAAAGATAAATATATAAATAAAAAGAAAGACAAAATATAAAAAAAAAAGAAAATTAAAAATGCTTGCAGTTTCTAGCCCAACCTGGCGACCATAACTACTACATCCATTATATCAAAATGAGCATTATGAAAAGGGTACATAATAAAAAAAAAAGTATTTTAGTTGCACTTTCAGCTAAAATGCTAAAATCAAAATGACACAAAAATAAAGGCCCCATTTATCGCAATTCAAAAATGATTCACATAACCAGACTGAATAAGGCCTCTTTCAGACGGGCGTTGCGGGTGCACTCCGTCAAACAGTGCGGGTGCGTTGCGGGAATTGCCGCGATTTTTCCCTGCGAGTGCAAAGCGCTGTCATGCGTTTTGCACGCGCGGGAGAAAAATCGGCACTTTTGGTACCCAGACCCGAACCTGCACTTCTTCACAGAAGTGCATGTTTGGGTCAGAAATTGTCCCGCTGGTATTATTTCACATTATAACATAGTTATAATGTTAAATAATACCCTTGGCCATCTCCCTTATGTTGAACTCGGTGCAGAATGGGTTAAAAATAATAAACTAATCATAACTTACCTGTTCCATTTGATCGCGAAGCCCGGCCTCCTCTCCGTTAGCTTGAAAGATGTAAAGGACCTGTAATGATGTCACAGCATCACATGGCCCAATCACCTGCTCCATCACTATGGTGATGGAGCATGTGATTGGTCCATGTGACCACGTGACATCATCCAAGGTCCTTAAGCACTAGCCTGTCATGCGTTTTGCACGCGCGGGAGAAAAATCGGCACTTTTGGTACCCAGACCCGAACCTGCACTTCTTCACAGAAGTGCATGTTTGGGTCAGAAATTGTCCCGCTGGTATTATTTCACATTATAACATAGTTATAATGTAAAATAATACCCTTGGCCATCTCCCTTATGTTGACATGACAGGCTAGTGCTTAAGGACCTTGGATGATGTCACATGGTCACATGGACCAATCACATGCTCCATCACCATAGTGATGGAGCAGGTGATTGGGCCATGTGATGTGACGTCATCACAGGTCCTTTAGATCATCGATGCTGCAGGGAAAGAGAGGACAGATCGCGACTACGCGATCAAGTGGCTAAGGTAAGTTAACTTTTATTATTTTTAACCCTTCCTCTTCATTTTACACAGCATTCTTTATTAAGAATGCTATTATTTCCTTATAACCATGTTATAAGGGGAAATAATAGAGATTGGGTCCCGTTGCTAAGCAACAATGCGGAAAATCAGCAACGCATCCGCACTTGGCTGCGGATGCTTGCGATTTTCCCGCATCCCCATTCACTTCTATGGGGCCTGGCGTTGCGTGAAAAACGCAGAATATAGAACATGCTGCGATTTTCACGCAACGCAGAAGTGATGCGTGAAAATCACCGCTCATGTGCACAGCCCCATAGAAATGAATGGGTCCGGATTCAGTGCGGGTGCAATGCGTCCTCCTCACGCATTGCACCCGCGCGGAAAACTCGCCCGTGTGAAAGGGGCCTAAAAAGTTCTGACTTTTAAAGACTCATATATTAAGATGGAAAATGCATCTGGTCAGGAAGAATGGCTCTTGAACTTTTTCTGGGAATATTAGTCGAAGGCCTATGCTTTGCATAAACCATCAATGTATTATTGATGGTGGTTCTCAGTATTGTTTAGTACATACAGGTGTGCTGTAGTATTAGCCACAGCCAGTACATGGGTGAGAAACATGTGTGCCACTGTGCTCTCTTCTTGAAGAGAACACAACACTCGAGCATAGCCTTTTCCATATGCTGAATGTGAGGGTCCTGGAGGTCAGACTCGGACCAAACAAACTTAGATGGCCTTTTCTATGGAAAGACCATTGTGGATATTCATGGTAAACCCATTTAAACCACTTTAAAACTGTGCAAACTTCATTGAGGAGTGAGAATGGGAGGTACATTATTTTAATCTTGTATGATGCAGGAACATGTCCTCTCATGTAATTATGTTAAGATGCCTAGACACGTTGAGTTGTCTAGTTGATGTCTATAGTTGGCGAAATGTCACAGGTTGTAAGAATCTTCCAAGTTCTCATGTCGGTCTATATATGATAAAGATTATTGTATCACGGCAAAATATCACAAAATGTATGGCCATGCCTGGGGTGGTAGTACAGTGAAGTGTGGGGTAATCCCACTGCTCTACACAGATGACGTATGCTCATTCATCCAACTGCCCCTATCTATTGTTTGGCTGTCTCCTGCCACAATTTTCATCTGTGAATATTTTATGGTGCTGAAGAGGCATGTTTGTCATGTCCCTGGAGACAAGGTCCTCCCATGGTCATATTCTTGGGAGAGAGTCAAGAACACAAGGGCATGACACATTGTGTTCTTTGGTCCAGGTGGGTCATGGATCAGGGACTTATATACAGATACAGTTGCCTTCACAATTGATGGTTGTTAACTGTGGTCAGTTAGAAGGCCATATTGGTGGTTGGGTAGGAAGTGCTATGATGCAGTCTGTAGAAAGAGAGAAAGAGTTTGGAGATCTGCATAGGTTCACACGAACCATGCCAAGCCAGGAGTGCACTGCTAAGATGGTGAGAACATGACCCACTTGGGTGACCCATGAAAAACGCATAAAGTCACAGATGATTTGAGACTAGAGATGAGCGAACTTCAAAAATTAGTTCGGCGTTCGGGTTGTGGTAATCGCCGCATCCCGTTATGGATTCCACTACCGCGGGCTATCCCGGCATATGGAATCCATAAGGGGCGGCCTCCACGAACCCGAACTTTGGAAAAGCTGAAGGACCTGAGGTGATGTCATCGTCATGTGATCCGTGCAGGGGGCGTGGCTCAGCACTGGATTTGCTCCAGGGGGTCCTTGGCTTAGGCTGGCACCTCTACATAACTTCACCGCTAGCGTGGGGGTTATTGAGACCAGCGTCTTAAAAGCCGGTCTTAATAAATGACCCCCATAGTGTATACCCTCTTATTTTAATTTAACATCAACAAAGGTGTATTTACTCATGTCTTGTGTTAATCTTAACTAAGTGACTAATACCAATGCCCCTTAAAAGTGTTTATTAGAGAAATAGCTTGACCACCTACTAACTAAGATGGTTGATTTAAAGGGAACGTATCATCAGAAAAGGACCTATTGTTTAAATCACAATATGGGTCACTGTGGAACGATCTACACGAATGTCAGTGTTACTGGCTTTGTATAAAACACAGCAATAATGTATAGAATTTGGTGATTTCTCACCAGTGCAAAACATCACTGCTTGTCTTAAAAACAAACAAAAACAATGTAAAATAAAAAGGCAATATTGTGCAAATTAGCACTTATTCACATACCAAAGTCTCACGGATGTGTGTTGTCCATGTTCTTCATGGATAGCACACGTATTTATACATGGCTGTATACCCAGTAGCGTAGCTATAAGGGCAGGGCCGGTTCTTGGTGAAATGGTGCCCTGGGGCAAAAAACAATAAGGGGCCCCCCCTCCATGTCACGTCATAACCCCCTCCTTTTTACATCACCCCCTTCGCGTCACATTATTTATCCCCCCCTCCATGGCAGCATACAGAAATATAGCGCCTCATACCTCTTACATCCAGTGACATCTCCTTTGATGTAGATGTTCTCTGTCCTCATTATCTCCTTTCAGACCAGAGCACAATTTTGTCGCCATTTTCCATCTCTGCAGTTTGACAACAAAAAAAAATCTTTACTTTTCCATCATCCTCCCATCTTCTGGACAAATCATCCTACTACCCCCAGTACTGTGCTGCTGTGCTCCCCAATACTATATTGCAGAAACAGATAATACCTCTGATAATACTAGTATCACACAGAGCCGCCCATTAAAAAATACCCCTTCATTGTGGCCTCAGTAGAAGCCCCCATAGTGCCCCATAATAATGTGCCAGTTACAAGTGCCTCCAATAATGTGCCAGTAATAAGTGCCCCCAATAATGTGCCAGTAATAAGTGCCCCATAGATGCCCCTCAATACTGTGCCAGTAAAACGTGCCCCCATAGATGCACCTCAATCATGTGCCAGTAAGAAGTGCCCCCATGATGCCACCTAATAATGTGCCAGTAAAATGTGCCCACCAATAATGTGCCAGTAAAAGTGCCCCCATTGATGCCCCCTGGCCTCAATGTCACATTTCTCCCCCTCCGTCCATGTCACATTTTACCCCCTCAATGTCATTCCCCTCCCCCTCCTGCTCCATCCATGTCACATTTCTCCCCCTCCATGTCACCATCCCCTCCTTATTACATCACCCCCTTCGCGTCACATTATTTCTCCCCCCCTCCATGGCAGCATACTTCCCACCCTCCACCCCCCCAACAGCACATTTCTTCACCACATATGCACCCCCCCCCCATGGCACATTTCTCCAGCACAGATGCACATCTCCCCAGCCCCCCCCCCCTCGCAGGAGAGGTAAGTGAATTTATTTATTTTGGGTCTGATGGGGGTCTAACATAGAGGTTTAAAAAGGGTCTGACATGGAGGTCTAATGGGAGTCTGATCTGAGTATTAGAGCTCATGCACACAAACGTTTATTTTATCAGTTTATGGGCAGTTTATGGGCCGTATGCCTTCCGTTTCCGTATTTCTGTTTTTCCGTTGCGTTCAAAGATAGAACATGTCCTATTATTGTCCGCATAATGGACAAGGATAGTACTGTTCTATCAGGGGCCAGTTGTTCCGTTTCGCAAAAAACAGAATGCACACGAACGTCATCCGTATTTTTTGCGGATCCGTTTTTTGCGGACCGCAAAATACTGAAAAAGCCATATGGTCGTGTGCAATAGGCCTTAGATAGGGGTCTGACATAGAGCTCTAAAGGGGGTCTGAAATTGGGGTCAGACACTGGAGGTCTAAAGGGGCTCTGAGCTGAGGTGTGATATGGGAGTCTGATTTGAGGTCTCATATGGGGGTCTGTTTCGAGGTCTGATATGGGGGTCTGATCTGAAGATCTGACATGGGGGTCTGATCTGAACATCTGATATGACACGTTAGCCCGTTAGTCCAGGTTCGAGGACAGGGAATCTCCACCATCAGGAGTTGTCCCCGGGCATACGGGATAACCTAGGGTCAATCTTAGGGACAGTATCATGTTAGTTCATCTACACTATCCCAAGTATTTATCACTGGTGACCACCCTACCCATGATGTGTCAGTCTGCTAGTATCAACTGTGACTACATGTTATTCTCCCCTTGAGAGTGTCGATTTTTGAGGTACCAATTGGGGTGTTGCTTGACCCCTTTTTATTAGTAATATTAAAAGTTATATTTTAAGGGAAATATTCACCCCACAACCTCGTCTATAGGTTTTTTGCTGGAACTTCATCTCATATGACAGTCTGATTTAAGGTGTGATATGGGGGTCTGATATGGGGTTCTGATTTCAGGTCTGATATGGGGTTCTGATTTCAGGTCTGATATGGGGTTCTGATTTCAGGTCTGATATAGGGTTCTCATTTGTGGTGTGATATGAGGTTCTGATTTGAGGTTTCATATGGAGGTCTGATCTGAGGTGTGATATTGGGTTCCAATTTTAGGTCTGATATGGTGGTCTGATTTGAAAGGTAAGAAGGTATGTAAGGGGCTATTTCTTTGAACTGGTGCCAGGGCCGGACTGGGTATGAAAACCAGCCCTGGAAAATATTACATACCAGCCCCATAGCATTGCATAATTATCCTCCGCTGCCGCCCCCTCCCCGCCTCCGCCCCAGTGGTGGATCCACAGCCTGGTCTCAGGAGGGGCACTTCCCCGGGCAATAGGAGATCATGGACCCCTGTGTCCCCACCCACCCTCAAGTCATACCCACACACAGCCCCACCGATATATCGCGCCCATACCTCTTACATCCAGTACACATCCGCTTTGCTCCCCATACCTCTTACATCCACATCTTACATCCGCTGTGCTCCCCGATACTATAGTGCAGAAACAGATAAACCCCCTGATAATACTAGTACCACACAGAGCCCCCCATATAAAATACCCCTTCTTTGGGGCCTCAGTAGAAGCCCCCATAGTGCCCCATAATAATGTGCCAGTAACAAGTGCCTCTCTTCCCCCCATGTGCCAGTATCAAGTGCCAAACCCCCCATGTGCCAGTATCAAGAGCCAAACCCCCATGTGCCAGTATTAAGTGCCAAACCCCCCATGTGCCAGTATCAAGTGTCAACCCCCCATGTGCCAGTATCAAGTGCCAAACCCCCTATGTGCCAGTATCTAGTGCCAACCCCCATGTGCCAGTATCAAGTGCCAAACCCCCCATGTGCCAGTATCAAGTGCCAACCCCCACATGTGTCAGTATCGAGTGCCAACCCCCCCATGTGCCAGTATCAAGTGCCAAACCCCCATGTCCCAGTATCAAGTGCCAAACCCCACCAATGTGCCAGTATAAAGTGCCAACCCCCCACCCCCATGTGCCAGTATCAAGTGACAACCCCCCCCCACCCCCATGTGCCAGTATCAAGTGCCTCCCACTCCCCCCATGTGGCAGTAAGAGTCTCAGATAGTCCAGTATTAAAAAAAAAACACTTATACTTACCTCCATCACACAGTGATGCGATGCAGGCCTCTTCCGGCCTGTGTCCCGCGCTGTACGGCTCAGGCGGTGCGATTAAGTCATGGCGCCGCCTGCACCGGCCTCTGATAGGCTGCGGGCCTTGTGCCGGCAGCCTATCAGAGGAACAGGGAAGGGAGACGCCTCTCCCTCCCCTGCCCCACAGCACAGCCATCTGACAGCGTCCTGAGGACGGCGATACAGATAACTATGGAGATGAACGCTTCCACAATTGAAGCGTTCATCTCCCTGTGACCTGTCCGGCCTACCGGGAAATTTCCCGATATCCTGGTAGACCAGTCAGGCCCTGACTGGTGCACATTATAAGGGGGTATTTTTGGACTGGCGCATATTATAAAATGGGAGGATGATGAAAAAATAGTAACACTACTGTCAAACTACTGTCGAAATCATGATGTCAGTCTGGTTTGAAAGGAGAAGATGAGAAAAGATAACATCTACGTCAGACGTTACTGGATGTAAAAGGTATGTGACACTATATTTTCTTTCATGTTTAATACCGCTGTATATAATGTTTTCCAAGTATGTCTTCAACAGTAAGGCTGGAAGGAGTTAGGTTGAGAATTTGGCATGGGAAGGGGGGCGTTTCAATTTCTGAAAGAAATTCTCAAAAAGGCTACAGTTGTGTTCAAAATTATTCAACCCCCAATGCTGTAAAGGGTTTTAGGGAATTTAGTGTACATTTGTAATTGTGTTCAGAATTAAATCTTACAAGGACTTTTTAAAGAACCAAATGCAACTGAAATGACATAAATTGTTTTTGTAATACAGTATTAAATGTTTTTTTTGTGATTTCTTCATTGACACAATTATTCAACCCCTTAAAGACGACCACTCTTAAGAACAGAGGTTCATTCAAGTGTTTTCGATCAGGTATCGAAAACACCTGTGGATGTCAAGGAGCCGCAATCAAGCATAATAAGCACCAATTAGGCAGATTTAAAATGATTGTGATACTCAGCTCCTTCTAGACATTTACTGGTGTGTTTACAAACATGGTGAAGTCAAGAGAATGGTCCAGGAAGACAAGAGAAGAGGTGATTTCTCTTCACAGGAAGGGCAATGGCTATAAGAAGATTGCAAAGATGTTAAACATACCAAGAGACACCATAGGAAGCATCATTCGCAAATTCAAGGCAAAGGGCACTGTTGAAATGCTACCTGGTCGTGGCAGAAAGAAGATGCTGACTTCGACTGCTGTGCGCTACCTGAAGCGCAAAGTGGAGAAAAGTCCCCGTGTGACTGCTGAGGAACTGAAAAAAGATTTGTCAGATGCGGGTACTGAAGTTTCAGCTCAGACAATAAGGCGCATACTGCGTAATGAAGGCCTCCATGCCAGAACTCCCAGGCCAACCCCTTTGCTGTCTCCAAAGAATAAGAAGAGTCGACTGCAGTATGCCAAAAGTCATGTGGACAAACCACAAAAGTTTTGGGATAGTGTTCTGTAGACCGATGAAACAAAATTAGAACTGTTTGGGCCCATGGATCAATGCTATGTTTGGAGGAGGAAGAGCAAGGCCTATGAAGAAAAGAATACCTTGCCTACCGTGAAGCATGGCGGGGGGTCAATCATGCTTTGGGGCTGTTTTGCTTCTACAGGTACAGGGAAGCTTCAGCGTGTGCAAGGTACCATAAATTCTCTTCAGTACCAGGAGATATTGGATGAAAATGTGATGCAGTCCGTCACAAACCTGAGGCTTGGGAGACGTTGGACCTTTCAACAGGACAATGATCCCAAGCATACCTCCAAGTCCACTAGAGCATGGTTGCAGATTAAAGGCTGGAACATTTTGAAGTGGCCATCGCAGTCACCAGACTTAAATCCGATTGAGAACCTCTGGTGGGACTTAAAGAAAGCAGTTGCAGCGCACAAGCCTAAGAATGTGACTGAACTGGAGGCTTTTGCCCATGAAGAATGGGCGAAGATACCCGTAGATCGCTGCAAGACACTTGTGTCAAGCTATGCTTCACATTTAAAAGCTGTTATAACTGGAAAAGGATGTTGTACTAAGTACTAAGATTGAATGTCACTTGGGGGTTGAATATAACTGATAATGATGTGAGCACAGAAAAGACATTTGTGGTTATTTCATTATAAATGTTATGTTATATTTGTCTGACTTACAAGTGCCTCTTTGATTTCATTGTAAACAAGATGACTGAAATGATCAAAATCAATGTCAAACTGGCCAAAACACTCAATTTCAGTGGGGGTTGAATAATTTTGAACAGAACTGTATATGCACTCCTGCCCCTTGGCACAAAGCACTGAGGGAAGGGGACCCAAGCTGAACTCTTGCACCAGGGCCCATGAGCCTATGAGTAATATGAACAAAGAAGTTTTTCTAACTTCAGTGCAGGGGACTTAAAAAGATTCTGCATCTGTGATCCATAAATCTACTCAAAGTAGTTACCTAATCCCTTCCCTCACCTAGGATGAGTTCATAGAGTAGAGGGATGGCCAACCTGCGGCTCTCCAGCTGTTGCTAAACTACAACTCCCAGCATGCCCAGTCTGCCTACAGCTATCAGCCTACAGCAGAGCACGGTGGGAGTTGTAGTTTTACAACAGCTGGAGAGCCGCAGGTTGGCCAGCCCTGTCATAGAGCATGATAAAAAACCTCACTATACCTCGATATGAAATTGGAGGTACATGGATATACAGTAGAGGGCTAATTCTCTCTATGGCAAAAATACGTCTGTGTTATAAGGCCTTATAAAAGAACCTTCAGTCTGCAGAGCATCATGGTCCCGGGGCATCAGTCCCCGTATGATATACGATTCATGATTCATGTGTGACTGTCAAGGTGCACTGCATTCACAGCATTATCTGCAACATGAGACCAGTTTTGCACAAGTATGGAACTGATCCCTGGAACTGATCCATAGTGAAGACAACTTGCAAGAGCTTTATTATTTGCAGTTATTTTTTATATAGCTTCTTTATTTACAATAGAGGGAAAAAATTAGCAATAATTTTCCATAACGCTTCCTTCTCATGGCATTTGTGAGCAATTTTTTGGTGTTTTTATTAAGTATTTTTTCATTTTTGTTGTTGTAAAGTTTTAGATGCCTAAGGAAAAAAACATAAAAATAGCATACCCAGGGCATACTGCATTTTGTTAAAAATGCTAAAAATGCCTGAATACCATGTAAGAAACGCCAAGCAAAAATGCTTTTTATTGCTTTTTATGATTCACCATTGACTTTAAAACAACTTGCCACATTAAAAAATGCACAAAAACAGCTAAAAAAAGGGGGCATAGAAGGCTAAAAAAAAACTATAGGGCAAATTTACTCTTGGAAATGTACCAGAATTCTCAGAGCCTGACATACAAAGAGGGTGGCTGCGCATGAATGTCTGACCTCTCTTTACTTTGGGGAGGGAGGGGGGGGTCGAGATAGGAGACGGTCCTTTTCCCCTATCTGACATTGATGGCATATCCTAGTGATGGGAATACCCTTTTGAAATATCAGACATCAGCATGCAATATATTTGTTCATTTCTATTTTCTGGCTTGCCTCAGACTTATTGTAGGGTACAGGAGAACTGAAAACACTGTGCTAAGGTTGAGATTCCCATTAGACATGTCTACAGCACATAAATACTGGTGTTGGATGGCTGTCCAGTGTTTTATGTGTTTTTTGAGACCTTATCTTACACCGTGTATTGTGCAATAGAAGGGTACTGAATGTATCCTAAATTCTGCAAAGATAGTAAAAATTAGCATCAAAATTTCGTAATGGACGTTATGAAATTGATGTTACTACTAGATCGTGGATGCAGAATGAAATTAAAAGGGTTCTCCATGAATTAAAAAAAATGAAAATACTTAAATACTATTTTATAATAAATATATTCACAAATACTTTTAATTATGGTTTGTTTTGTCTAGGGAACAATAATTATAAGAAATAAAATGGCCGCCATCCTATCAGTACACACAAAACATGTCCTAATCACACAGGAGGTCAAGTTACTTCACCACAATGAGCCATAGTGCTGCCTCATCCTCC
This sequence comes from Bufotes viridis, assembly GCA_033119425.1. Lineage (NCBI taxonomy): Eukaryota > Metazoa > Chordata > Amphibia > Anura > Bufonidae > Bufotes > Bufotes viridis. Next base: position 56,651,072 of record CM065594.1, read on the forward strand.
TCTCATGATCCTGAATACAGGTGAATCTCTGAGAGAATGGAGATGATGAGGAGACATGAGAGGAGGTGAGGTGTAGCTAATAAGCAGCAGCACATGAATGCAGTCTCCATTACCACAGCAGCACATTACCACAGCCTGTCCGTCCTCTGTACTTCATGTCTCCTCATGAACTAAATTCCCCAGAGATTCAGCTAAAGTTCTTATCAGCTATATTCAGGATCATAATTAAGGATAAGCGAATCGACTTCGGATGAAACATCCAAAGTCAATTCGCATAAAACTTTGGTCTAATACTGTACAGCACTCCTTACAGTATTAAAATGTATTGGCTCCGATGAGCCGAAGTTACTACTTTGCGAAGTCTCGCGAGGCTTCGCATAATAACTTCAGAAATTGATTTATACTGTAAATAAAAACATTTTCCTAACTCGGGAAAATCCACGTATGTCTGAATGAGGCCTTAGTCTAATTTCTTGTTTGAGCTAAGGTGTTATTCTGTGAACCGGACTTTGGATTACGTATTACAGACTACAAACCAGCCACTGATTTCATAGCGATGTGATGCTCTCAACAATAATACTAGGCACACCGGGTACTTACAGTGCCTTGCAAAACTATTCACCCCTTGACTTTTTTTGTATTTTGGTGCCTCACAACCTTGAAGGTTGTTTGAGGATTTGCATCATTAAATTTACAGAACATGCCCACCACTTTGAAGATGTTTTTTTTTTTATTGTGAAGCAAACAACGAATAGGACAAAATAACAGAAAAAGTCAATGTGCAGAACTATTCACCCCCCTAAAGTCAATACTTTGTAGAGCCACCATTTTTGGAAATCCCAGCTTCAAGTCGCTTTGGATAAGTCTCTATGAGCTGCCACATCTTACCACTGGGATTTTTGTCCATTCCTCCTTGCAAAACTGCTCCAGCTCCTTCAAGTTGGATGGTTTGCGCTTGTGAACAGCAATCTTTATGGCTGGGAACACACCTAGGCGTTTCTGAATAGCGTGTACGACGCATGTTTTATGCGCGTTTTTTGATGCATGTTTTGTTAACTTACAAGCGAGCGTCATACGCACGATTGATTGACTCTCCCCTATGGCATCATTGTCCATAGGCACGTTAAAACGCCCCAAAGAAGCTCATGTACTTGTTTGGGCGTAGGCCGTTTTACGGCGCGTTCAAACGCGCTGTAAAACGCCCAAATGTGAACCATGCCCATAGGGAAGCATGGCTTTTTACATGTTGTGCGTTTTACAGCGCGTTTGAACGTGCTGTAAAAAGCTTAGGTGTTTACCTAGGGTAAGTCTGACCACAGATTTTCTATTGGATTGAGATCTGGGCTTTGACTGGGCCATTCCAACACATTTACATGTTTCCCCTTAAACCACTCAAGTGTTGCTTTAGCAGTGTGTTTGGGGTCATTGTCCTGCTGAAGGTGAACCTCCATCCTAGCCTCAAATCACGCGCAGAGTGGTACAGGTTTTGCTCAAGAATATCTCTGTATTTATCACCATCCATCTTTCCCTCAACTCTGACCAGTTTCCCAGTCCCGGCTGCTGAAAAACATCCCCACAGCATGATGCTGCCACCACCATGTTTCACTGTGGGGATGGTGTTCTTTGGGTGATGTGATGTGTTCGGTTGGCGCCAGACATAGCGTTTTTTTTATGTCTGAAAAGTTCAATTTTAAACTTATCAGGCCAGAGCACCTTCCTCCATACATTTTGGGAGTCTCCCACATGCCTTTTCGCAAACTCACAACGAGCCTTTTGGTTTTTTGCTGAATGTAATGGCTTTCTTCTTGCCACTCTGCCATAAAGCCCAACTATATGGAGCATACGGCTTATTGTCATCCTATGTACAGATATTCCAGTCTCTGCTGTGGAACTCTGCAGCTCCTCCAGGGTTACCTTAGGTCTCTGTGCTGACTCTCTCTGATTAATGCCCTCCTTGCCCGGTCCGTGAGTTTTGTTGGGCGGCCGTCTCTTGGCAGGTTTGCTGTTGTGCCATGTTCTTTCCATTTAGTTATGATAGATTTTATGGTGCTTCTGGGGATCATCAAAGATTTGGATATTTTTTTATAACCTAAGCCTGACTTGTACTTCTCAACAACATTGTCCCTTACTTGTTTGGAGAGTTCCTTGGTCTTCATGGCAGTGTTTGGTTATTGATGACTCTTGCTTAGTGTTGCAGACTCTGGGGCCTTTCAAAAAAGGTGTGTATATGTAATGACAGATCATGTGACACTTAGATTGCACACAGGGGGACATCATTTTACTAATTATGTGACTTCTGAAGGTAATTGGGTGCACCAGAGCTTTTTATGGGCTTCCTAACAAAGAGGGTGAATACTTACGCATATGCCAATTTTCTGTTTTCTCTTTCTAAACAATAGTTTTATTTATATATTTTTCTCATTTCCTTTCACCAACTTAGACTATTGTGTTCTGATCCATCACATACAATTCAGATTAACAAAACATTGAACTTAAGGCTGTAATGTAACAAAATACAAAAAAAGTCAAGGCACGGTATGCTCTTGGCCTCTGTTGGAAACTGCCCTCCTGCATTCACCTGTGTTAACAGCTGGGGTGGCAGTATTTTATGCTGGACTGTGGTATTTGGTTCTGTTGGGGCAGTATTTTGTGCTGCACTACAGTATTGTTGTCCCTGTCTACATATTTTGGCCCTCCCTTTTGTCAGTTTGGACCCACCTATTCATGGAGCCACTTTTAGACTCTTTTCCAGGGGTACTTTAAGTTCTCAGTCCACTCCTGTGTGGTGCAATGCAGCTGCAACACAATGCTCGCTGAGTGGTCCTGCTGCTGCACCAACAATGCATCGATGAGAGCTATGGGGGAATGATGCTGCCTTCAAGACAGATCCTCCAATGGTGGACATATGCCATATAAAAATGATTGAATGTCTAATGTTAGAAATCTTTAATCCATAGCATCGTATCCAGCCTTTGCTTCCTGTTTTTACTAAGCTGTTCTCACTAAAAGCATAATTGTCAATATGGGAAATCCACATTCAATGTCTTCAGACTCTAGCTTTCGTCTTAGTCCAAGAAATGTTCTCCTGACCACAAACACGTCCAATACTATATTGAGTAAGTGTGTACTGGACGCTTCACTTGCTTGTGGTGAACGTCTGTCTGTTTGCACAGGACATAGTTTTTCTCAGTATAGCTGACATCATTGCTATTCAACCAGGGAGTGACTTTAGGACGTGCTCACCACATTTGTTTGAAATCAGCAGGGACAGCACAGCCTCGAGGACAGAACAGTAGGTGCTTGGCATGAAGAGAAATAAGGTCACAGGTGTCCAATCCTTTTGATGCAGTTTACCATTGATTTCCTAAAGGGTTCCCTTCCAAGCTTACAATGCCTTTCCCATTATTATCCTGTGATCGCCTTTTTATATACAATATATAATCTGGAATGTACCATTGCTCCAATTCTGCCAAAGAACTTCAAACTTTAATCCTAATGCATGAGTAGATACCATGTGCCTTCTCCTGGCCAGTTCCATCACTGTGGTCCTTTTATTTCACACTCTGCAAGAAAATTTAGTATTCTTTGCAAAAGAATTCTGGCACAAAAAGTCGCAAATTTTTGCACATACCATTTAAGTACAAAAAAATTTAGACTTTTTGCCATTTCAGCACTTTGGAAGCGTAGGTGGAAAAGTGGACGTGGTTAGCTGAGTGAATTAGATGAACTCCAGGTTTAGCAGCTGTGAAAAAATTTTATAGTTGCAAAAAGGCACACCTTACTTCGGGGTAGCATATACAAAAACTAGAGTAAAATGTTATGTAAATCTGTGCCAAATGTATCAGCAACATGAACCATATGATACATTTACGCCAACAAACTGACTTCAAATATTCCCCTCATGATAAATTCACCCCTCCATAAATCCTGTTCTCTTTCTATATCTAGGTCCTCAGCTGACCATGTACACTACTGTGCATGCGTTTTGGGCAGAGATGGAAAAATACTTTAACGTAAGAAAGTTTTTAAAAATAGAAGTGTTAATAGCTTATTGTTATCAATTGACAAAATGGTAAATGAATGAAGAGAGCAATCTTCAAAACAGCAAGAATTCTTCTAGCTACACTGACAGTTTTATGGAACTCGGCAGGAAGGTTGTTCCAGACATCTTGGAGAACTAACCATAGATCCTCTCTGGATATAGGCCTACTTAAATCCTTATGTCTCTTCATGCAATCCCAGACAGACTGGATTATGTTGAGCTCATGGCTCTGTTGTGGCCATCTCATCAACTCCAGGACTCCTTGTTCTTCTTTACACTGAAGATAGTTCTTAATGACATTGGCTGTATGTTTGGGGTCGTTGTCCTGCTGTGGAATAAATTCAACCCCTTACAGACCAGGCCAATTTATTTATTTTTTCAATTTTTTTCTCCATGCTTTCCCAAAGCCATAACTTTTTAATTTTTCTATTCATATAACCATATGGGGGCTTTTCTTTAGCAGAAAAAGTTGTACTTTCTAATGGCACCATTTTATATAGCATATTATGTAGTGGGAGGCAGGAAAAAAGTTTCAAATGAGGTCCATTGGAGGTAAACCAATGAAAAAACACAGAATTGGGCATTTTTATTTTCTCTTTTCACCATATGGGATAAATATGTTTATATTTTAATAGTTTGGGCAATCTGAGACGTGGTTCAACATGGCCAAATGTTCTTTCCCTTGAAGATTCATAGAAAGTAAAAAAGTCATATAAAGCCATAGAGAAGCCGTAAAACAAGAGAAAATATAAATATAGATAAAGTACAGTTATACATATAGAAAATATCCAGATTAAGAAGATATATATATATATATATATATATATAGTCAATGTTTTAACCATTTGCTTACCGTCTGTTCCACAATGGTCTATGTGATGTTAGATAATAGTTTACAAGTAAAAATTTTAAATTCTATAATGATTTTTTACATGTGTCAAATTAGCTTGATTTGCTTTAAATAAGGAATTTGGTGGATAGCCTATGAGCAAATATTAAAACAATTCTCAGTTGATTCTCCATAATGTGAATAAGCCAAATTTGCTGTGATTTTTCAAATTAAATATGAAATGTTTCGTCATAGGAAACAGACTCAGACGTATATAAGGACACCCTTTTGGTTTTCATTGGTGAATGGAGGCTTATGGATGGTTTTGAGCTTTCCCAGTGCAGCCTAAATAAGTCTCATTTATGTCGTTTTCCCATTACCATGCTGCAGACACATTTGATGGAGTTTAGGAAGCTGAAGAAAAGAAAAAAAAATTCCTGTAACCTGATTCTAGTGATTAATGGGGGGGGGGGGGGCAACGTGGCTTTGCATTGGAAGGAGTAGTCAGGGGGTGGAGAGAAAGTGCTTAGCAATAGAATACAGGCACCTGAATTTAAATACATGTAGCTCAGCATCAGATGAGAGACGTGGAGCTGACATGTGGAGAATTTGCAAACTTTCTCTGGATCTGTGCAAGGCTTAGATAACACAAGGGATATACAGAGCTGAGGCTGCTCCGGTCTACCCCAGAACTCAGTCTATGGTAAGCAGATCTCAGTTTAATCTACAGAAGTTATGGCAGGAATTCCTTTAATCTGTATAGCTGAGTATGCAAGCTGGGGTCTACACTGCGACTAATATGCTTCCAGGAAGAAGAAGTATTGAATGAAGTTGGTTTTTGTGGTTTTATGTTAGTATTGCTTTAATTCAGTTATATAAAATGTTAAACGTTTCTATAGTTTGTTAAGTTTTAACTATTTTTATTGCAAGTTTTCCCTACTGACTTTGGGTTTAAAAGGAATTCTCCTGGATGTTACTTTTTGTTTCATAAGTGTTACATTTACCACAGTATATATGTAAGGCTACTTTCACACTAGCGTTTTAGTTTTCCGGTATTAAGATCCATCATAGGGGCTCAATACCGGGAAAAAAAAACGCTTCAGTTTTGTTCCCATTCATTGTCAATGGGAACAAAACTGAATAGAACGGAGTGCTCCAAAATGCATTCCGTTCCATTTAGCTGCGTTCCCATACCGCAACATGTTATAGTTTTCTTTCCGTCCTGGGATGCGGAGCAAGACGGATCCAGCATGACCCCCAATGCAAGTCAATGGGGACGGATCCGTTTTCTCTGACACAATCTGACACAATAGAAAACAGATCGGTCCTCTATTGACTTTCAATGGAGCTCATGACGGATCTGTCTTGGCAATGTTAAAGATAATACAGGCGGATCCATTCATAACGGATGCAGATGGTTGTATTATCAGTAGCGTAAGGGTTTTTGCTGAACTCTGCCGGATCCAGTAAAAACGCTAGTGTGAAAGTAGCCTTAGGCGTATTTCGCACACTGACCAACATGTATTAGGGAATTCTCATTTGGAATGGTCATTCTGCAACTGTTTCAGATGGCTGTTAATAATATTTTACATAAAAAATATTGTTACCACAAGGTTTTATACATTCATACTATACCTTTGTAAGGACCTATTGAAAGGTAGAGGAGCTGGATCCATATGAATTTCCCATATAAACCCTTTCTATTATCTACGATTTCCATATTGCTGCAGGTTGTTGTTTACTCTTAGGTTAGTGGTAGCTTAGATGATGACTCCGGCTTCTGGAAAGATGTTTGCAATGCTGATCGTCATGTTCCAGCAGTGGAGGGCAGATCAGGTAATGGCCTCAGGCTGTCTCTTATAAAACAGTGAATTTCATTTCTACGTTATGGCGGTTTTACAACGGCGATTCTTATAAAAACTCCACCGCAAAAGTCCTTCTATTATACACCATATGTCCCTTTTTCTTGCAACTTTTGGCTTTGGCTCCAAACACTATCCATGTATTTCTATTACTCAGAGCTTTACGTTCAGTGTATTTAAGAAATTAACCTGATGAGAGGCGTAACTATGATTTATAGGAAAATGAAAACAGCAGCAATAATTAAAGATATGTGTAATAGTACCATATATCAGAAAACCCACATTATAGCAAAAAGCCACCATATTATTTCCCACTAGAAAATGTACAATGTTCATGCACCTGATTGGACCCCCCAACTTCTGCGTCCCATAGCAAGTGCTATGGCTACAATTACGACCATGATCCCCCTTATGTATAAGTAGAATGTGTCCATATACTGGTATTACCCAGGCATCTGTTTGGCTGTTGGCATAACTTTTTCTGAACCTGATTACACTTTGCGATAAACCTATACAGAAAACACACCATGCGTCATTCCACGCAGTATAACGTTTCTTTTGTTCCTATATATTGTAATTAACAACTGCTAAACATTGTGCTATTAGCCAATCAAAAAAATAAATTAACTTAGAGTATACTTAGCCAGTTATTTTGTACCTTTCCTCAACGTCTCCTCTTTAAACTGTCAGCTATATACTGTATTTGATATAGCGACATATCAAAGGTTTTGATTGGTGAGGGTCCCCCACAAATTGCTAGAAAAGGAGACAAAAGCTCTCACACAGAGTGGTCTCTCTCCTTGCTGCTGGAGACGGACTCTAGAGAGAGTCTATAAGCCATCTCCAGTATATCTCCTGTAGCAAGGAGAGACAGCACTCCGCGTGAGCACCTCTCTCTTCTCATTTTAGTGATCTGACTGCCATCAATCAAAACCTTGATGAGTCGCTACCACAGATCAAAATTTTTAGTTTTTTTTAAATACAGGGACACTTTATTTGTGCAATGCACACAGATTCAAGTATTGGTGACTAGTGAGTAGCTCACCGGGATGTACTCACCCCTCCTCTCATCTGGAAATGGAATCTTAAAATGCAGTAGGAAACTAGGTCATTATAGGTCAGGATTTCTGCCTGACGTTGATGCAAATCTGGTACAAATTTTTCATGTCAAGTTTCCTTTAGAAACACGTTGCGATCACTGGTGTGACCATGCTCTAGGTGGCAGCACTGAGTAAGGCTGGGGAAAAAAATGTCTGAAGCATTTGTTGGCCAAGAATGTTCTATAATGGAATGCGCCCTGAAATAACGATAACGACAACATCCGGGTCTGATGTATCATCAGGGCCTGCTCTGTGGTGTTCATGGTCGATGTACACAGTTTATACTATATACACATGATATGGACACCAAAGTGGTGATTTCTGAGTAGAGTTTACACTGCATACAGTTTACATACACCTTGTCCTTGAAGTTTATGAGGTGGCCACTCTAAATGACATGTTAATACTACAACCCATAATGGGTGACTACTCAGTAGTCTTGCATGTTTGTTAAACATATAACTCTATGCATACATATAGGCACCATTCCTTTAAAGGGGTTATCCAACCCCTATAATGCCCCCCAAATGCCTTGGCACTGCATAAGGGTTATACTTACCTCGGTCCCTGGCACCCGTGTCTTTCTTGATGCCAGTATGGCCGCCGCCGCATCTCCCCGTCGCGTGGATCAAAACATCTGGCGACGGCTGGGGGTGGCTCGGGAGGCTTGACCCCGTCGCGTACTGCCATCTCCTGGCCCCCTGCCCGTCACTGGATGTTTTGTTCTGCACAACGGGGAGATGCAGCGGTGGCCGTGCTGGTATCAAGAGCGATGTGGGTGCTGGGGAGAGGGTAAGTATAACCTGCTTAGAGGTGCCTGGGTATTTTGGAGGGCATTAAAGGCTGTTGATAACCCCTTTAAGGCCTCATGTACACGACTGTATCCGTTTTGCAAAATGGACAAAATTAGGACATATTCCATTTATTTTTTTATTTTTTTGTGGGGCCGGGGAAGGACATACGGGTGTGGACAGCACATACTGAAATGAATAGGTCCGCGTCTGATCCACAAAAGAATGTGAATGAGATGCAGAGTTAAAATATGGTCATGTGGCCTAATCTGGCATGTTCTGGATTAGTCGATGGTCAGCAAATAAAGGTAATGTACCATAATTAAATCGGTAGCAGTAAAGGTCACTGTATATTCACTTAATACGCCAATAAGTCATTGCAAAAATCCATAAGTAATGTACCGCATTACAGGTCTACAGAAAGTGACACTGAAAGGATTATTAAAACCTTCGATTCTGGGTGACAGTGGATAAGTATGGAAGAGGCGGCTCTACCAGAAAACCTCAGTCTACCAACGAGAAAGAAGTTTTGCCTGTTTAATTTATCACTATTAGGACAATTAGCTAACAAAGAGACTGAAGAAGAGAGGCCCCTTTCGCATTCAGGTTTTAATAGCATCTTTATGTGCTTGTTGTTGTAGTGGAATTTTTTTGCACATGTGATTTTAGGGGGGGAGGTGTGAAAGCGCAGGTACCACTAAATAACACGGTAGCCCTGTGCACGGTGCACTAAAAACACCAACTTTACTTTTTTTGTTAATTAGGTGGCTTTTTTGTCACTTTTTAAGTTTTATCCCTTTTTTCTGGTATTTTGTCATCTCCCATATAGGCAAAAAATGTCAGAAAATGTTTTATTTAGCTAGTTTGAAAAGTCTTAAGATTTCTTTTTATCTGAAGGAAACAAAGTGATGGATTAGTTAGAACCCAATCTAGCTGACCCCTGTTTCCCCCAACAGGATATCCTTGGCAGTCTGTATAAACATAAGACTGTTGATGGACCCTGTGAAAATCAGCAAGATCTATCAATAAAAATCTGATGTCTACAGCCCTCTAGACAGATCCAAAAAAAGAGCAGAGCCGTGCAGGCTAAGACTAGGTTCACGCTACGTTTGAGCACCATGTCCGGCATATATGCCAAGAAACTCAGCCAACAAATTTGCTCATAATCTATTATTCACCAAAGAGTCTTCTCTTGACCACAACCATACTGAAAAGCCAATGATGGCCGGCTCATAAGTGAAATGATCTCCATAGTCAGACAACTCATTTATTATCTAAAAATGGAAAATAGGCGGCTCACTCAATAAACCAAGCAGGACCAGGTGCTCACCTCTGGTTTCACCCGCAACCTTGAATTCAAACTGTAAAAACTGTATATAGAGGGGCACTCCAATATCTGAGATCAAGGGATGCTGTATTCACATCAATTAACACTTATCAACATTTATTTCTACATAAAATAGCATACAAATGTTCCCATGAAAATGTGCAATAGTACACCACTAGACCCTTGATTCAAGGGCTCGCTACCAATTGTAGATACTATACGAATGTGGATATTGGGCCAGCATTGATATTAAATTCTACTAATTGGTCTTATGTCTTTAGACATATTCTTAGCACCATGTCCTATGTAAGAGCGAATCGAATGTATGTTGGTAACGTGGTAAACTCCAATGGTATAGTATGTCCGCATCAAGTAGTACACAGTCCTGCCGGAGTAAAAGTATAACTTAAAATAAACTGGATTACTTTACCAGTCTTGATCCCATATTTTCGCTAGCTGGACTCACCACGGCATCCCGTGTAGTCTCTTGCTAGAGTTTGCGGCGTCTCACGTGACTCAACTCTGTTCTACGTCACTAGGGTCTGGCGTCTCACGTGACCCAACGTTTGTTATTCTGTAGTCGGGCATCTCACGTGACTACTCCCCACTCTCTGTTTGAAAAAATAGCTTGGCTATGATGAGAGCTACTCTTCTGGCCCTTCAGCCGGATATGAGATTTTATGGGGCAGTCCTCCACTCAGTTGTAAAGTTCCACACGGGTATAACTTGCTCCAATAAAAAGTAGATAAAATATATATCGCTTGCTGTCCCACACCAATGGTGTGGGACAGCAAGCGATATATATTTTATCTACTTTTTATTGGAATAACAAACGTTGGGTCACGTGAGACGCCAGACCCTAGTGACGTAGAACAGAGTTGAGTCACGTGAGACGCCGCAAACTCTAGCAAGAGACTACACGGGACGCCGTGGTGAGTCCAGCTAGCGAAAATACGGGATCAAGACTGGTAAAGTAATCCAGTTTATTTTAAGTTATACTTTTACTCCGGCAGGACTGTGTACTACTTGATGCGGACATACTATACCATTGGAGTTTACCACGTTACCAACATACATTCGATTCGCTCTTACATAGGACATGGTGCTAAGAATATGTCTAAAGACATAAGACCAATTAGCAGAATTTAATATCAATGCTGGCACAATATCCACATTCGTATAGTATCTACAATTGGTAGCGAGCCCTTGAATCAAGGGTCTAGTGGTGTACTATTGCACATTTTTATGGGAACATTTGTATGCTATTTTATGTAGAAATAAATGTTGATAAGTGTTAATTGATGTGAATACAGCATCCCTTGATCTCAGATATTGGAGTGCCCCTCTATATACAGTTTTTACAGTTTGAATTCAAGGTTGCGGGTGAAACCAAAACTCATTTATTAGTGTGGATGCACATGGAGAAGTCCGTAACATGGATCCGTAGAGACTCCTTGTGTGGCCATACATGTCTGTGCACATGTGTGAATGCGGCCTTAGAGTTCAGCCTCATAGGGCATAATCATAAGAGTTGAGAAGAGAATTAGCAGAGAGAGGGCTGATTAGAGAGAGTAGACCGGGTTGTTAGCGGAGTGGGACTTTTTAGAACATCTATGCCATTTGATGAAATAGTAACTGATGGATAATCTGTCATATTAGTCTACGAACTGTCCATCTGGTTGCCTTCTTATCTCCAGACCTCCTATTATACACACTCCTGTCACATGCAATTATTTTCTCACTGAGATAATTACAGGTCACCTCCACCAACAACATGAATTTCCCGAAAAGCTCTGTTCTGCCTTGAACATTGTTATGCATTATTCAACGCTACATAGGACAAAGTCATGGGGTGGGGGTTGGCTTGCACAATTTTTAAACAGGAAATAAATATTCCAAAAATTTACATTTGCAGACTGTTCCAAAATTGACACATCACAGAGAACTGTGCGCAATAAGTCAAGAAATCATTGATTTTCTATGACCATTTACTGACATTTTCAAAACTGGAAAATATGCAATATGGGATCAGAGGTGATAATTACTCCAGGTTTTAAAGCCCATCTGTCAGCAGATTTGTACTCTATGACACTGGCTGACCTGTTACATGTGCGCCTGGCAGCTGAAGGCATCTGTGTTGGTCCCATGGTTCATATGTGCCCACATTGCTGAGAAAAATGATGTTTTATTATATGCAAATGAGCCTCTAGGAGCAACGGGGGCGTTCCCGTTCCATCTAAAAGCTCAGCTCTCTCTGCTATTACCGCACCCTCTGTACTTTGCTTGGCAAGGCCAATCCTTGAAAACATCATAACAACTGGCCACGCCAATCAGGGTGCAGAGGGTGCGGCAGTTGCAGAGAGAGCTGAGGCTCTAGGTGTAATGGCAACTCCCTGTTGATCTTAGATGCTCATTTGCATACATTAAACTTTATATTTCTCAGCAACACAGGCACATATTTAGGCATAGATGCCTTCAGCTGCCAAGCGAACATGCAACAGGTCAGCTAGTTACCCTTTAAAGGGAACCTGTCACCAGGAAATTCACTGATAAAGCAGGCATGCTGTCTTGTAGAGCTCACTCTGCTGAATAATGAATAAAATGATACCTTTCACTTGGTGATCTGTTGCTTTAGCCCTCATGCATACGGCCGCATATTTCGCGGCTCGTCCGCAGACCCATTCACTTCAATGGGGCCGCAAAAGATGCGGACAGCACTCCGTGTGCTGTCCGCATCCGTTGCTCCGTTCCGTGCCCCCACAAAAACAATAGAGCATGTCCTATTCTTGTCCGTTTAGCGGAGCAGCTTCCGTGTTTTGCGGATCCGCGGTTTGCGGACCGCAAAACACCAACGGCCGTGTGCATGAGGCCTTATTGTGGAGAAAAAGTACTTTTAATCTATATGCTAATGAGCTGATTTGAGTCCAGTAGTTGATATGAGTCCAGCGTTTTTTCTATTCAGAGCTGTAGCCCCTCCCCTATTCACTTCTTCAGATGTAAAAGGGGCGTGGTTTATGACATCATTCATTTTAATAATTGGCGGGAAACTGAATAACAGGGAATGCTAAGGTATTATATTACTGAGGTCAAAAAAGGGGGAGGAATATACTATTGAAGTTAGTAATTATAATAAGAGCTGGTTTGTTCATGAGGTGATAAACACATGATATTTCTCCCCTTTTTTTTTACCTCAGTTACCTCAGTAATATAATACCTTAGCATCCCGTGTTATTCATTTTCCCGCCAATTATTAAAATGAATGAATGATGTAATAAACCACGCCCCTTTTACATCTGAAGAAGTGAATAGGGGAGGGGCTACAGCTCTGAATAGAAAAAACGCTGGACTCATATCAACTGCTGGACTCAAATCAGCTCATTAGCATATGGATTAAAAGTACTTTTTCTCCACAATAAAGCAACAGATCACTAAGTAAAATGTATCATTATATTCAGCAGAGTGAGCTCTACAAGGCAGCATGCCTTCTTTATCAGTGAATTTCCTGGTGACAGGTTCCCTTTAAATATTAAAGGTTTTTCTTACCTTTGAAAATAATATTTTCTTAGATGGATACCCCTAAAATAAAATGAATACAGAGATGTCCTTTACAACACCACCAGAGGGTCAAAAGAAGCATTGCCTTCTACTCATCGATGAGTTATCTTCGCTATCCTTGTACAAAGTACTGGGTCCTCCAGAGTGAGGCTCTCAATGTCACCACTCCCCACTTTGGTTATTTGATGGAGGTTACGAAAAAGGGCCCCCTTATTAGATCAGAGTACCCTAATACCTAATATACAAGTATACAACCCCAGGAGAGCAGCAATTCCAGGTGTATGGCGAAGTGCTGCGATTATTCCTGCATATAATATACAGGCATAGAGATACCAAAACTAAACCTATATCTCATCCTCCTGCAAAACTGAAAAAATGTTATGCAATGCAAAATGACAAATATCAGTAAGGGTTAAATATGTTGGCATTTACCACTAGAAAGCCTGGGAACTGGACAACTTAGGGATACTCCGTGCCAAAGAGGTCATTCCAGGTAGCACACGGTCTTGTGACAAAAGTAATCCCTAGCTGGGTATATGTTATATGCTATATTGCCTCCTGTATGTTTATATTATTGAATTATTCTGCTTTAAACAAATTGGCTCTACACAAAAAGCAAAGGGTACATCCATATGGGAATAAAATACTTCACAGGGTCCGCTGCTGAAAATGTGCATTGTTTCTGCTGCAGAACAAAACACAGCAGAACAAAACTCTCCAAATGGTACTCTGCAGCATTTCAGTCATATGCAGATTTAACCTTAAGCGGGTGTCCCACTGTTTCGATATTGATGACCATGGTCAGGAATATCAGATCGCTGGGGGTCTGATGCCCAGCAACGCCTCCGATCAGCTGCCGATGCTGGAAACACAAACCAGAGAACGCCGTCAGAAGCAGAAGGCCCCGTTCACTTTGTAGAGGCCGTGCCAGCATACTACAGCTCAGCTCCCATGAATGGACTGACCGATCAGAGTACCATAAGATGCTTTGTTTGGACCAAGGACTCACAAAATAATAAGTCCTAAAGTTCTGAAGACAACCCATTTGGTGCTGACTTTGGAGCAAGTCACTTTTTACTTGGGTGCGTGACTTATGTGTTGGCTTACAAATAACTTACTAGACCCAGTCTTGGACTTAGGGATCCCCTTTCTCATGGCCAGCGGCATTCCAACAGTTTGACCCCCATTGATCATAAATGTTGTTGATGGCCCAGCCTCTTGAAGTGTTTCAATATCAGCCCTTCGATATGATGCCTATGATATTCTTCTTATCTTACCGATCCCCTATCTTGAAAATTTAGGTATATAATGGCCCAAATTTTAGTGAAAAGTGACACCCTTGTGTAATGCTTGCTCATTGTGTAAATAGGGAGATGACCAGATGAGCTTTATCGAGCAAGTTAAAATAAATGTTTTTTCAGAACCCTTTGTTCTCCCTGTCAGAATGGAATTTCATGTTCACTTCTGCAGGTTGTTCCTCAAACATTCAGGGCTCTCAAACATTCGTGGAAACATACGATAATACTAGTTTTGTGGAAGGAAATTCAGGTTTTTAGACCCGAAGATTATTTGACAATTTAACATTGCTGATACACTGGCCATTATGGTGGGAACATGTTGAAAATGCTAGTTTATAGATAGAAAAATGTCAATACAATAAGTTGAGCAACTGGCATTGCATTACTTACCTTGTACTAAACCTAAGTTCTGGCCTGTATTATACACCAGATGCCTTGTAACGAAGATATCATTTACCTATGATGCTCAGGGTGGCTTTGCTAGTGCTGCCCACTGTGTCCATCCATTTCTGGTCGCTGAGCATGCGTAGAATACCCTATATGCTGTCTTCTATCAGTGCAGCAGATCTCACCCTGCGCAAGCGCTGTTATAAAATTAGATCTCTTTGCCTCCGCTGATCTGTATTCAAGTGCTGTGAAATCTGGGATGCGATTTATGAAGCTCATATGCAGACACTTTTTGCACATGACTACAAAACCGCAGTGCTTATGCCACGTGTAGACGTGTGTGTTTTTATCATTGCATGTTTCTCTTCCAGTTGGCATTTGTCCTCAGAGTAAGGATGAGCCAATGGATTCTACCAATTTATCCCAAATTTTCCAAAACATTTGAATTCTAAAGAACCCAAATTTTTGGGCATACAAGAGAGGCAAGTATAAGTGTTGTCGTGGGGGTGGGGGGTGCTCTTTTTCATTATGGAGAGCGTCTAGTATGTGCAGTAGATGTTGAGAAAAATGTAGACCTGTATGAAGAGTTCTCCTGTGATAATGCAGTTTATGGAAGTTGTTCCCTGTATTTTTCTGGAAAACACCACTATTCCTAGTGGTGAAATCCATCATGAAATATGAATTTCAAATATGTCCATACATACTGTATCTACTTGGTTACTCCTCCTTCCACTGTTGGTGCCTAATTGCTAATTTTTGACAACGAGTATATGTGCAGTACAAGGATTTAGTACAGAATAAATGCTCTAAGCTTTTACATAACGATGATTGATTACCATGAAGCCCCGAAGAAGACGTGTGATGCCTATCTATGCGTTGCCTCCCTTCCTTCACGTGTTCCTTCTTTAGAGCTCATGAAAAACCTCAGGAGACACGGTGAATTACAGTAATGTGTTTCAGCCTTTTGCGAGGGAAGTCTTTAATTTGGAAATGAGCCTGACTGATCACACTACTTTCCTAAGGCAGCACTGGAAATTCTTTTCACTCTTTCATTTCTAAAGTGTTTTGCCTCTCCTAAGACGTCTTTATATATTGCATCATGCATACAGGAAAACATCGGATATAGACTGCTGAGGTACACCATTTTTTTTTTAAATTGGCAAATGATTATATGTCAGTGACAAGAATAACTATTGAGAGGTGAGTGTGGTTTAAGTAGTTAAAGGGGTTTTCTGAGAGTTTTTAATTCAGTGGGGGTCCAACTTCAGGGACCCCTTATGATGAGCTCTTTGAGAAGGCACTGGTGCTCACAGTAGCACCGTGGCCTTCTTGCAGCTTTGCCTAGATTATGTGACAACACGTTCATCAGTTACATGGCCTAGATGCACCTCAGTCCCATTAAAGTGAATAGGGCTGAGTTGCCATACCAAGCACAGCCGCTATACAATGGACAGAGCTATGTTTGGTGAGCTGAGAGGAGGCCTTGGAGCTACTGTGAGCTCCGGGGCATTCTCAAACAGCTGATCGGTGGATCCTGGGTGTCAGACCCCCACCTATCAGATACTGATGACCTATCCAGAGGATAGGTTGTCAATAAAAATATCTCAGAAAAAAACTTTAAATGCTGATGGCAGGTCCCCTTTAAAGGAAACCTCAAAGCAAGAACCCCCAAAAAATCATTCCTTCTAAGCAGGTTGCAAATTTGGTGCTGATTATTTTCTTGCTATGTCTTTGAAACAGAACTTGCTGACTGCATGCAGCCACCACTAGAGGGAGCACAGGAGCTCACTGCATACTGATCCTTTCTACACAATGGGTAGGCAGTATACAGTAAGTTCTTATGCCCCCTAGTGGTAGCCGTTCAGTCAGCATGTTATATTTGTATATCTATGGAGGGTCTGTGGAGTTCCCTTCAGAATAATGAAGCTCAGACCACTATAAAGATATACTAAGTAATGGGTCAATACAGAATTTTGGACCTAAAAATGACATGATGATAACTGGATACTCACGTTAAGCCTAGTTTTTAAATGTATGAACAGAACATGTTGTTAAGGTACTGTAAATTGCATCTGTTGTCATTGTTATCAGTTGGCATTTAAATGGGTCGTGTCACAAATAACGCTTATCTACAGCAGTTGGACCCACCAGCGATCACGGGAATGGGGGTCCTCTAGTGCCACCAAACTGCAAATGGAGTGGTGGATGTAGCACTGCTGCATTCTCATAGGACAGTTCGGTAACACTCACAGACCCCTGTTCTTGTGATCTCCGTAGGTCCCATTGGTCAGACCCAGCGATCAAAACTTTCAAAGGGACTAAAAGGGTTATTTATTAAGACCCACGTTTTAGAAGCCTTTAGCTGGTGGTGGATCCGCCGAAGTTATGTAGAGGCGCCAACCTCTACATAACTTCCGCGTATCCAGCGCTGGTCTAAGTGTAAGACAGCTTCCTAGCTGTCTTACATTTGCACCATTTTCTATACCTAGAACAGGCATAGAAAATGACGAAAGTGATGAGCCTACTGGCCCGTCCCCTTCCACGCCCATGCCACACCCACTTTTTTAGACCTCGCGTGAGCCGGGAGAAGTCGCAGATTGTAGTTCGAATTACCATTGCGTCGGAATCTGTGCCAGAAATAGCCCTAATATAGTTTTTTTTTTATAGTAAATGACCCCCTAAGTGTTATTAGTGGCACAACGTCAACACTTTTTTTGGGCACCTGTGTACCTCAAAATTTACACTGTCTATCTATCTATCTATCTATCTATCTATCTATCCATCCATCCATGCATATTCCTAATAACCTATGGCTGCACAGATGTGTATGGATGCCGTATATCTATAATCTACCATATATCTTATTTATTATTTGGGGTCTTCTCACCTTATGGAATCACTCACTTTACTACCAATACCTGTGGGTCAGATGTGGACATTAGAATCTTTGGTGGAGATTTATCAAAACTGGTGCAAAGGAAAACTGGCTTAGTTGCCGATAGCAATTAGCAACCAATCAGATTCCACCTTTCATTTTCCAAAGGTGAAAGGTGGAATCTGATTGGTTGCTCGGGGCAACTAAGCCAGTTTTCATTTGCATCAGTTTTGATAAACCTCCCCCTTTGTGATATTTAAGTTGTATTTACTAATGGGCTACCACCAAGGAGGGTGTTATTAGGGTATTCAAACTTCATGTACATGAGTCCCCTCCTTGAGACTTTCGGTAAAGGAGTTGTCCAAGATAAATATCTTCAAACAATAAAACATTGTATACTCACTCATTTTTGGTACAGTACCACTGAGGACAGTGATGGGCTACAGTGGCTGTCACGGTGTAAACCCACTGTGCCACGTGTCCTACCTCCTCTAAGGGCATTGTCTAATGCCTCGTTTCCACTGAGCGGATCGGTTCGGGTCGGCAGAGTTTGGAAGATTTATAATGGTCCGGTCTATTTAGGTGAGCGTTTCCGGTACACCTCGGGACGCCAGGGTCCATACGTGGCGCGGCGTGGTGTTTATGTTGCGCTTACGTTTGAAGTAATGCAGGCCACCAATCAGGAGAATGTATTGTATGACGCAAGTAGCTCCTCCCTAACCGAACCGTTCCAGTTTTCTATGGCCCTACATCTGAAGCAGGACCCTGAATGGTGCGGTACGGTTCGCTTGTATGGATCGCTTTCATAGTGGAAACACCCAAAATAGCGAACCGTACCGTACCTACCAGAACCGATCCGCTCAGTGGAAACGAGGCATAAGTGAACCCCTTGTATCCCTGATGGTGGGGATAGACTTTCCCGAGATGAACACCAGGTAGATACCCCTAGAGGAGGATTGGCACATGAGCCAGCTGGCCCAGGCGGAAGGGAACCGCGGAACGGATTCACCGCTGAACACGGAGCCCGGGACCGCGGTGATAAGCAGTTTCAGTTACAGTGGTCACGCGCCGTATCCAGTCACATCACTACCTCAGGAGCACCACTTGTTGAATGATCTCGGACAACCCCTTTAATTACACTTTATAGGTACTTTAACTTCTGTGTATACTGTATGTCCTTGTTAATATATAAATGTCAGAAAGGATCCCATCAGCCAGAACAGACACCAACCCTGTATGAGTGATTCTTGCTCTGACAGGCTCGGGCCTTCCATGTATAACATAGCAGCAATGTGAATTAATTGTGTTATTTTATTTGTTTAATATTTCCGGTTGTGGTGGGGGCGGCCATAGGACATCTTGCACATGGTGCCATCTAACCTAAGGCTGCCCCTGGGTATAATGAACTCCTGGCCTTTAGTTTCTAGTCTTTAATTGGTTTTATCTTTGTGGGTGCACAGTCCGCTGTTGTGGAGGGTGAAGTAGGTCACAAGCATTTCTCTACATTTACAGTATCTCCGGGGACTGCGCTCATGTTGGACTCTGGTCAAAGGAACGCTAAAGATGCAGAGCCCAGTATTTACCTTGGAAAGAGTTGAGCCAGACCTCAGGCGGCACAAAAGCAAATCGCATGTGGCTTGTTCCCACAAACAGCGAGAAGAAATCAATCTCGCTTTCCTGTCAGCAGGGATAGACTGATGTCAGAGCAGGGCTGGATCATGCTTTCTCCACGTGTACCTTCCACAAAACTTTTAAGTTGGATAGAAACATTTTCACAGATGATCCTTCAACCACACGTCACCCTATGTGTATTGTGCAGCCGCCAGGATTACATGGCTGTTCTTTAGGATCTGGTAAAACTGATATTCTTGAGAAAAGAATTTTATTTATACTCTCTTATTCACTGACAGGTAGCAAACACATTGAAAATGGTAAAGAATTGAAACATAAAGGACATTAGAAACTTGGAGAACTTTTTATTATATAGGGATTCACCTTTAAAGTCTTGAAGTATACGAAGTCTCTCCTCGCTGTAGGAGACGGGTTGGAGATGTGCTCGTAGATTTCCCATTGAGTCCATCTCCTGCAACAACGAGAGAGCGTCCAGTGTGAGTTCTGTGCTCATTTTGGCAATTGGCGGGAGTCTAAGCACTTTAACCCCCCAACCAATCAAAACCTTTGAGATGTCTCTATGACGTATCAACAGTTGTTTTAAGGGGCACTAATAGGGACACTGTAAGCTTATGCACGTGCTGTCTCCCCTCTCTCTTCCTGTCCGCTGCTGTGGTCCCATAGACAGAGCAGGAGGAGAGAAGGGAGATGGCACTGGCGCACTGTACTCCTCATACGGCTGATTGGGTGTCGTACCCCCGCCGATATCCTGAGGATAGTTCATCAATTGTAAAAGCCCGGAGAACCCCTTTAAGTATAATGCTACTTGAATATTGCAGCATGTCTGGACCATATTATAACTCCTTGTGCCTCCAATTTTATACAGGAAAAACTGAATATACATATTTCCAAAAATACTTGTCTTTTCTTTATGACCTCAAGCTGTTACTGTCTGTTCCGCATTTTGCAGATCGCACAAGGCCGGCGCTATACAGAAAATGCCTATTCTTGACAGCGGACAAGAACAGGACATGCTCTATATTTTTGCGCGGAATGGAACAACGGATGCGGACAGCTCACAGTGGGCTGTCCGCATCTTTTGCGGCCCCATTGAAATGAATGGTTCCACACTCCGCACCCGTTCCGCAAAATTACGGACGGCTGCGGATCCATTTATCCGATCATGTAAATGCACCCTTGGGCCCCTTTCACACGAGTGTCGTTGGTGAGGGGTGGATGCAATACGGGTGCATTGCGGGAAACCCGCGTGAGTACGCATGCAATTTCAGTCAGTTTTGTCTGTGATTGCGTCAATTTTTTTCCGAGCAAGTGGAATGCGTTTTGCACGAGCGTGATAAAAACTGAATGTGGTACCTGGACTCATTCACTGAAGTTCGGGTTTGGGTTCGGTGTTTTGTAGATTTTATTTTCCTTTTTAACATGGTTATAAGGGAAAATGATAGCATTCTTAATACAGAATACTAACTGAAATGTCCATTGTCCACCTCATCCACTTGATCACGCATCCGGTATCGTTTTCTTTCTTCGCCTTGCAGGACCTGCAAAAGGACCTTCGATGACGTCACCGCGCTAACCACATGGTCATCGAAGGTCCTTTTGCAAGTCCTACAAGAAGAAGAAAGGAAACGATGCCGGCTGCACGATCAAGTGGATGAGGTGAGTTTATTTTTTTTATTTTTTAACCCCTCATTGGACATTTTAGTTAGCATTCTGTATTAGGAATGCTATTATTTTCCCTTATAACCATGTTATAAGGGAAAATAATACAGTGAATTGACTTTGATGGGGTCCGGGGTTGCTCATCCCTATCATCTCCTAGCAACCATGCGTGAAAATCGCACCACATCGGCACTTGCTTGCGAATGGTATGCGATTTTCACGCAGTCCCATTCACTTCTATGGGGCCTGCATTGCGTGAAAAACGCAGAATATAGAACATGCTGCGATTTTCACGCAACGCACAAGTGCTGTGTGAAAATCACCGCTCATGTACACAGCCCCATTGAAATGAATGGGTCAGGATTTAGAGCGGGTGCAACGCGTTCACGTCATGCATTGCACCTGCGCAGAATACTCGCCGTGTGAAAGGGGCCTTAGTTTACCAAGAATCAGATTTTATGATCTGTGCGGCAGAACCATCTGACCTTGTGCTGATATAGATAGAGTTAAAATTTAAACAAACTTCCAGAAAATGCCTGTAGTACATTGGAAATGTACAGAAATAGCCGCTGTGGTTACATTTTTACATTATGAAGAAATAAAGTCATCCGTTATTCTTGGGACTATACAAATATCTAAAATCATTGCTTGGGCTTGAAAATGCAGCATACACACAGGTAAGTTAATGCAAAAACCGCATGCATTTTTATGTGTTTTTTTCCCCACCCCTGTTGATCAGTGCTTGTTTAAGTGCGCTTCCCATAGATAATGATACGTGAGTGAAAAGGGGACAAACGATCATTACTAAGATTGTTTATTCCCCATTCATTTTGTATATTATCTCTATTCACAGTCTTCTCCTTTGTTGGGTGGTCTGCCGAACCTCTGAACCTTTCCATGGACCAATTATCATGAATGAGCATTCGTATAAACATTCATTCTCAATATTTGGCCCGATGTAGAAGAGCCCTTAGAGTGCTCAACCTGTGTAGTATGTAGCACAGGGTGCATCAGCCATCCCTGCTGATAGGGGTGCCACTGATGGCTTGGCAGCTCACCTTGAGTGTTTAGCAGAATTATTAAATTCCCTTATGTATGGAGCTGTTATTTGGCCACTGTATGTAGGTATTTTTGAGCACTGTATGGTGGTATTTACTTGCTACTTAGGCACCGCATTGTATTTTTTCATTGGCCAACATAGGGTACTGATGTTTAGGCATCATCTTATATGGCACTAATAATTTGCTAAAGAATAGTTATTTGCACCATGTACCACATATGAGGGGGCATCAACAGAAGGTGCTGCATGTAGGACCATCCAAGGAGTTTTCCAAGATTTTGATATTGAGCCTGAAACCCAGGCACCCCGCCAATCATCTCTTTAGAGAGGTCATGACTCTCCGGTGAGTGGCATAGCCTCTTCTAGCCAATGACATTAAGTTCATCGGTCATATGACCTAGGCACAGCTCAAGTAAATCAGTCTGAGCCGTGATGCGGGGCTCCGGTGAACGTAGCCGTCCCTTCGAACAGCTGACTGGTGGAGGTCCCAGGTGTCAGACCCCTGCCGATCTGATAATGATGACCTATACGGAGGATAGGTCATCAATATGAAAATCTCAGAAAACACCTGGTGTTGTGTAACACGACATGATGTATGTATTGTGTCTTGCCAAATGACAAAATCAGCACTGCTACAATTGTACCCTAAGAACGGTTACATTAGTATAAAAAAATGTATGCAAATGGCATAACTGTCCACGTTTAAGCTGCATTTACATTCAGATTATTGGGAACGGCTGCTCTTGCGGACGATCGTTCCCGACAATCTGCCCATGTAAATGCTTGTTCATCGGGTAATCCGGTCATTCATGCAAACACCACCGAACATAGTTTATGGGCAGCAGATCTTGTGGCCCTAAACGGCGATCAGGTGCACAGAAACCATGGTTCTGTATGAGGAGGAGCGATCACAATAGCGATCCCTCGTCCTCCTACTGTGAAGGAGATCGCTGCATGTAAATGTGCAGTCTCCTTCACTGAACGGGCAGCCAACTGTTGGGCAGAATCGTCCCGTCTAAGGCTACTTTCACACTGGCGTTTTGGTTTCTGTTTGTGAGATCGGTTCAGGCTTGCAGCATTTTGCTGTCCGTCTGACAAATCTGAGCCAAACAGATCCGTCCTGACACACAATGTAAGTCAATCGGGATGGATCTGTTTTCACTGACACAATCTGGCACAATAGAAAGCGGATCCGTCCCCCATTGACTTTCAATGGTGTTCAAGACGGATCCGTTTTGGCTATGTTAAAGATAATACAAAGAGATCTGTTCTGAACGGATGCATGCGGTTGTATTATGTGAACGGATGCGTTTGTGCAGATCCATGATGGATCCGCAACAAACACGAGTGTGAAAGTAGCCTAAATCAGAAACTGCTGCAGAATCGTCCCGTCTAAATCCACTTTTAGGAGATTTGCTTAGCGGGTTAGAAGGTGGTAACTTTAACCTCCATTAGATAGTGCTGAGTACACAATGTGCTACTGAGCGCCGGTAAAAATAAACATTCCAGTTAAGACGTCAGTTGATTTAGATAATTATTGCCACTGGCCTTCATCAATGTGTTGTATGAATGATTACGCTGACGGTCTCAGACAAGAAATAAGCCTTCTAGTGTACACCGAAAATATGCGGAGCTTTCAGAAGTGCTGAGTGTATTTTGGTGAATGGTTATCTTTTCTCCTGGACTGGCCCAGTACTAGACATGTAATAAATCCGCACAAACATTAATCCCGAACACAGGGCGCCAATTATTAACACGCTCTGCCCAGCCTTCCCCTATATACAGTATTATCTAATGCATACTCTTTATGACTGTGCCAAGGACTGTTTGTTATTCAGGTAAGAAGCATCATCTCCTGTAAAAGCAGGTTTAATAGATCAAACTCGCTCATTTTAATTAATTATTGGCCATTTATATAAATAATTCCAAATTCAAGATCATTTGGAATTCGAAAGCTCTCTAGAGGCAAGCGTGCCATAAGGCAGGAGGCTGATGGTAATATGGAATTTCCTGTAGCCCTTCATGTTATTTTAGGAATGCACCGTAGCTGAACAGATCCCAGTAGTCATAGTATAGCGGGTAAATGCTATTTTAAGGCGTATTCTGGTTTCAGCAAGTCATGAATGTTATTGACTGTATAATGAAATGCAATACATTTTTATAAAATCATTTACATTTCCTAATAAAGCAGGACTCCATGAAAGTTCCTATTGATCTTTTATATTATTATATTATACAGTATACAGTATATAATAATATATATATATTTCTATACCAGAAAATGAAACAGCACCTCCTAGAGGTAATTTTAATGCAGGTGCAAGCTACACGGCAACTATACAGCAAACTAGAGAAATATATATATATATATATATATAAATATATACAAAAAAGCGGTAGGCACAGCTATATAATGCTATATAATGAAGGAATAAGGAGTGCCAGCGGCTGTAAAGTGCAATCCCACCACCTTAAAAATGCATAAAAAAGTTAACTCCGCAGCACGTCCGTGAATGTGCGTTTATTTACCAGGTATAGTGCGACGTTTTAGTCCTCTCAGTGGGACTATTCTCAATAATGTTTATTTATTGAAAGCGGAATACCTCTTTAAATGGGGTTTCCAGTCTTTTTCTACTGATGACACATGCTCAGGATAGACCACCAACATCTAATTGGCGGGGCCCCACTGTTCAGCAGTTCTGCAGTAGCTCCGATGCCAGAAGTCTGCGCGGGAATTACAGCTCCGTCTGTGTGTGTAGTGGACTACTGCTTACTCCTATCGAAGTGAACGGGCGTAGCCCTGCAGTAACAATCTCTTTCCGCTACACACAATAAACAAAGCTGTAGCTTTGGCGCCAAAGCTGCTGCAGAAAATCTGATTGGTGGGGTGTGGAACCTCTGCTAATCAGATATTGACGTCCTATCTTGAGAAAAAGGGAATCAATATAAAAAGATGGGAAAACTCCTTTAAAGGTGTTGTCTCATCACAAACAGTGGGGGCATATTACTAGGGTATGCCCCCGTTGTCCAAAAGGTGCGGGTCCCACCGCTGGGACCCACACCTATATCGAGAACAGAGCCCCGAAAGTGTTGGAGGGCGCACGGCGCATGTGCAGCCACCCTCCATTCATTTTCTTTGGAGTCGTCAAAAATAGCTGAGCACTGGCCTGACTACTTCCGTCGGGCCCATAGAAGTGAATGGGAGCGGTGGCCGGTCATGTGTGGTGACCTCCTATTCACTTCTATGGGGGGCACGCTTGGTGGTGGCCGGACGGGAGTCCTCCGCTCCAGCCACCACCTTGCGGTGCTCTGTTCCCGATATAGGTACTGGTCCCAGTGTACCCGTACCTATAAAACAATGGGGGCATATCCTAGCGATATCCCCCATTGTCTGTGATAAGACAACCCCTTTAAGCAATTCCCTAATTGTTTTACTTTTCTCCAAAACTTATGCATTGCTCATAGGTGGTATAAGTTAGTAAGCAATAAATATTTTTAAAAAATTGCAAATAATGGAGACAGTAGCTCTTGTGTTTTACCAGACCCTGACTCTACCATGTGTGGCCTTGTTCATGACTTGTTAACTTTTTGCCTGTTTTTTGACCCTTCCTGACTCCCACTGTTGATGCAGTTGGATTAACTGGTGGGAATGCATGTAGAAGGAATTTTTAGGATTAAAGTAGAGTTCCTTAGGGTCAGCTTTGTAAGGGTGCCTCTTTGGGCTCTCTACCAGGGGTCAGTTAGGGCTCATGCACACGACCATATGTATTTTGTGGTCCGCAAAACACGGATCCGCAAAAAATATGGAGGATATCCATGTGCATTCCGTATTTTGCGGAACGAAACAGCTGGTCCCTAATAGAACAGTCCTATCCTTGTCTGTAATGTGGACAATAATAGGACTTGTTCTATTTTTATGCAGAACGGACATATGGAAATGGAATGCACACGGAGTAACTTTTTTTATGCGCACCCATTGAAATGAATGGTTCCACATACGATATGTAAAAAAAAACGGAATGGACACAGAAATAAAATAAGTTTGTGAGCATGAGCCCTTAGGTTGATCCCTCCTGATAGCACAAATTGAAGACTGGATGCCCTGCAGTCATCGTGACTCTTTGATAATAAATATGGGTAAGGGTTCATGCACACGAACGTATTTTCTTTCCGTGTCTGTTCCGTTTTTTTGCGGACATGAAAAATGACGGATCCGCAAAAAAACGGATGCCATACGGAACGTCATCCATTTTTTTGGCGGAGACGCAATTTGCGAACCGCAAAACACATATGGTCGTGTGCATAAGGTCTAAGTCAGACCTAATGACTTTGATGTATCTCTCTGTTTCATGTCTGGTTGACCACAGTAATTTTTTATACTTATTGGTTATCTTGATTTTCTTGGCCTAGAAATAATGGGAACCCCAACAGATCCCATTAAACTAGGGCTACACAGGGACTTTGGTCACACGATATAAAAATGCAAGCCAATTCACATGGTTTGTTTGCAACCTGATATTCCATCCATTGTTGTTGCTCAACTATTTTTAGGGATGTGATATGGCAAGGTGCTTGCCAATTAGGATTTGTGACACCTAAGGCCTCATGCATACGGCTGTTGTGCGGCTGTTTGGTGCATTGGGGACTGCAATTTGCAGTCCCCAATGCACGGGCCCCATCCATGTGGCAGCCGCGACGGAACCAGACCCATTGAACTTGAATGGGTCTATGATCCGTCCGCACCGTAAAAACATAGAACAAGTTCTATTTTTTTGCAGTGTGGAGGCATGGACAGAAACACCATGGAAGCACGCCGTAGTGCTTCTGTGGGGTTCCGTGCCTCCGTTCCACAACATAGCTCCGGATTAGGCATGCACACTGTCGCTCCATTTAACTCTATGGGGCTGCCAGATAAAGCCATGTACATGCTATCAATACTGATCCACCTTCTGTCCTAGCTTGAGAAGAATAAGGTCTAGTTCACACTTTACATTTGACATAGTTTTTGCAGAAGTGCTTGTATGTCTATAAAACTGTACGTGCTTTTCATAAAATTGGCCTTAGTTTGTTTTAAAATGAGATAATGCTCAATGGGGTGCATCGTGGTCTGATGTGAGTGGCAGCAATCTCTGTACATGGCTGCAAAATATGTTAACGGTAAGCAGAAAAAAAAAAGAACACACCTAAGACCCAATATGTGTATGCATGCTTGTATCTAATATAATATTCTGTAAAACTGCTTTCAGTTTGGTGTACACTGCACAAGTGCATGGTCCTTTTCAATTCACATGGTTTGTTTGCAACCTGATATTCCATCCATTGTTGTTGCTCAACTATTTTTAGGGATGTGATATGGCAAGGTGCTTGCCAATTAGGATTTGTGACACCTAAGGCCTCATGCATACGGCTGTTGTGCGGCTGTTTGGTGCATTGGGGACTGCAATTTGCAGTCCCCAATGCACGGGCCCCATCCATGTGGCAGCCGCGACGGAACCAGACCCATTGAACTTGAATGGGTCTATGATCCGTCCGCACCGTAAAAACATAGAACAAGTTCTATTTTTTTGCAGTGTGGAGGCATGGACAGAAACACCATGGAAGCACGCCGTAGTGCTTCTGTGGGGTTCCGTGCCTCCGTTCCACAACATAGCTCCGGATTACGGACCCATTCAAGTAAATGGTTCCGCATCCGTGATGCGGAAAGCACACGGCTGGCGCCTGCATATTGCGGACCGGCTGTTTGTAGGCCGGAATATGGGCCACGGCCAGCAACGGCCATGTGCATGAGGCCTTATAGATATTTTAAAAAATTGCTGACATACCACAATGGAGCCACAGACGCACTTCACTTACATTGAACCCTATACAGGACATTTTGTTTATGATCTGTGACTAAAAATGCATCAGGTTTGGATTTTTTGTGACTGTGGTGTTGTGGTAATAATAAGATCACAGTCAAAAACATTTTTAGAGATATTACAATGCAATTTTACCATCTTAAAGGGGTATCCCACAAAAAAAATATTTAGCAGTTTTAAAACCAGCACTTGGATCTGAATACTTTTGTAATTGCATGTAATCAAAAATTTTGCATAGCCACTGAGCTATTCAATAAAATGTATCTGTATAGCTCCCCCTGCTGTTTTTTTTTCTTATTTATTTGTCCTGCTCACTGAGATGGCCGCACATGCTCAGTTTCATCCTTCAACTGCCTCCTGAGCTGTGATAGGGAGAGCATGGACACGCCCCATTAACTGCAGCAGAAAAGACACTCCCCGCGAGCTCAAGCAGAGCAATGAATGGGGAGATCTCTGGATCCATGGGAGGTACAGGGCTGGTTCTAAGTTTGTTAGAAAGAGCCTGGCATGTACTAGATCATGTCTAATTTACATTTTTTACATTAGTCATCTGATAACCCCTTTAATGTTGCACAATCAAAGTCACCAAATTAAAGAGATTAGCAAATAGTTTTATTTGGTTTCTACAGCTTGCATGTAATACAATACATTGCAGACTGCTTGATCCTGTTCTGTGCCAAATCTGTCAGACAAACTCTTTTATGGCTCCGTCTGCAAATCCCCCCCCCCCCCCCGTCCTCTTCTGAAGCTTATCTAAGCTCAAATTCTATTTGATTCATGTTTATTTCATTCTTTATTTATTTGAGTTTAGGTTAGTTCTAGGAGAGGCGAGAAAGGCGCTGCAGACTGCTATCCTAGAGCTCGTTTGACGGAGCAAGAACCAGCAGTTTGCATTGTATTGTATTGAAGACAAACTCTACAAGCCAAGCAAAACAAATAATTATTTTATTAATTAAAAAAAAGCTAATATTTTTTTATTTGCAGATATACATGCAATGCTGTAATAATATATTGAAAAGTGTCCTTAGCACCATAAGGTCTGCTATTACACATCAGGGTGGGTTCACACTAGCGTTAGCGATTCCGTTATGGCTTTCCGTTATAACATGGTTATAACGGAAAATAACGGAATGCCCAGACAGAATGCAAAACGAAATCCTTTAAATGGCATTCCGTTTGCTTTCCGTCTTAATTGAAGTCTATGGGAAAGCATAACGGATCCGTCGACAGGACTTTGTTTTCCTTCTTGCATAACGGGAACCAGACGGATCCCTATTGATTCCCATAGACTTCTATTAGGACGGAAAGCAAACGGAATGCCATTTAAAGGCTTCCGTTTTGCATTCCGTCATATTACAAGTCTATGGGCAGAAGAATGGATCCGTCCTTCCGTCTTATGGATTTTATAACGGAATCCCTAACGCTAGTGAGAACCCACCCTCAGTTGGAAACTGCATCTGTCACAGTGGTGAACAGGGATGCACATAGCCTTTCTGCTGCCTGAGGCGAAAACTCCCCCAACGCCAATTTCTTAACCTAACCCCTTTGTAACAATCAAAGCGCTCATTGTCCATGGCCCTTCCGATGCCCCCTCTTGCCCCTACCTGGTGCTGCCTGAGTGCTGCCGATCGCCTCACCTGGACTCATTGGTGGTGAAGCCATGATACCAGTGTGAACGGAAGCTAAAAAACGCAGTTTGGATTCTCAAAAACATATTTAAACTAATATGCATGCAATTATATATATATATATCTTGCTGTAGGTTCATGAAAGGTGAAGGTAGACATGAAGTGTTCTTGTTGCTATTTATAAGAACTGTATTTTGACTGGCAGAAGCCATCTAATTATAGTGGCGTCTAATTATACGTTGGAGCTAATATTTGTACACAATACTGTATGTACTCATAACTGTCTCGGATACATATAATGTTTCACGTCAGACATATGTATAAATATATATTTAGTACCTTGGCTGTGTGCTTTTCATGGGCAGCCGGGCAGAGATGCATACAGCAATGTGGACGTAGATGTCGCTACTTAGATCAGGTTTCCAGGTAAACATATTTACTTCTTGTTTTCAGATGCATTTAATTACAGGAAATCTAAATAAGGCCATATTGTTAAATTTACGGTATATAGGGAAATACAGACTGACACCTTTGTAGCAAAATCACAACTTTATCAATTATGGCCTTTAGACATTCTGTGATTTACAAGTGGCCCCTGTTATTTGTCAGGTTAGAAGTTACTAATAGTGTAGAAGCGTGGCAGCAGTCGTAAGGTGGTTGCGGTGTTTGACTTAAAGGGGTTGTCTCACTTCAGCAAGGGGCATTTATAACGTAGAGAAAGTTAATACAAGGCACTTACTAATGTATTGTGATTGTCCATATTGCTTCCCTTGCTGGCTGGATTCATTTTTCCATTGCATTATACACGGCTCATTTCCATGGTTATGACCACCCAGTAATCCAGAAGTGGTGGCCACTATAGGAAAAAGCACTGGCCTGTCTTGTGGTCGGGACCCTGGGAGCGCACATAGGCTGGTGCTTTTTCCTATAGTGTGTAAGCACGACCACCACTGATGGATTGCAGGGTGGTCGTAATCATTGAAACCAGCAGTGTATAGTGTGATGGAAAAATGAATCAGTCCAGCAAAGGAAGCAATATGGACAATCACAATAGGTTTTAATGGTCTGGTTGATCTGTGTGTGTATAAAATCAGGGATAACATTAAAGAGGTCGTTCCATTATAGCAATGTATCCCCCAATCCACAGGAGATAAGTGGATAAGATAGGGGTTAAGTGTCTGATTGGCAGAGCACGACTGCCGGGGCCCCTGACGATCACTAGAATAGGGACCCATATTCCCATGTTGAATGGAGTGGCGGACAGGCATGCACACTGTCGCTCCATTTAACTCTATGGGGCTGCCAGATAAAGCCATGTACATGCTATCAATACTGATCCACCTTCTGTCCTAGCTTGAGAAGAATAAGGTCTAGTTCACACTTTACATTTGACATAGTTTTTGCAGCAGTGCTTGTTTGCCTATAAAACTGTACGTGCTTTTCATAAAATTGGCCTTAGTTTGTTTTAAAATGAGATAATGCTCAATGGGGTGCATCGTGGTCTGATGTGAGTGGCAGCAATCTCTGTACATGGCTGCAAAATATGTTAACGGTATCTAAGCAGAAAAAAAGAACACACCTAAGACCCAATATGTGTATGCATGCTTGTATCTAATATAATATTCTGTAAAACTGCTTTCAGTTTGGTGTACACTGCACAAGTGCATGGTCCTTTTTAAAGCGCTTGCTTGCTTACAAAACTGCAAGGTAAGTCAGTCTGTGAAGCCTTGTGCCAGGTAGAACTGCTGCCTCAGCAAAACATATCTTCTCCCAGCTGATTTAACCGTGTCATAGGCGTTTTCCTGCTGCAGAAAACTGATTAGGACGGCATTCAGCGCAATGGAAAAATTGGATACTTGTAGCCAACAATGCAGGGTGAAACCAACTTTCTTCATGTTCATTGCAACAGTCTCTGAAAAGATATTGAGGGTCATTTATTAATCTGAAATACGCTTAAATTAGGCGTTTTTCAGGTGCAGATTGCAGCGCAACGTTTCTGCTCCAGGTCTAAAATTTTGGACATGGTATGGGCGGGGAAGGGGACGGCTGGCAGACTGTATCATTTACCATTTTCCATGCCTGTTTCAGGCGTACATAAAGGTCTACATGTAAGACCGCAAGGAAATTGTCTTATATGTAGAACTGGATGTGCCGAAGGTTTGGAGAGGTCCCCAGTTTAAGGGTTTATTAGGACCACCATCTAATGCTAGGGCTACATGACGACATGTGTCGCGCAACACAGGGCACAACTACACTGCAACATGTGTCACGCGACTTTGATGGCATCTTTTGCAGCTCTATTAAAGTGAACGGGTTAACATCTGACCTGCAAAAAATGAGGATCAGATGCGGACAAAAAATACATTTGTGCGCATGAGCCCTTAAACTCTAGGCACCAGTTAACTCGAACACAACGTCCTGTGTAGGGATGAGCTAATCGACTTTGGATGAAACATCCGAAGTCGATTCGCATAAAACTTTGTTTCGATACTGTAGGGAGCAACCGCTCCGTACAGTATTAGAATGTATTGGCTCCGATGAGCCGAAGTTATTACTTTGAGAAGTCCCCGAGACTTTGCATAATAACTTCAGAAATTGATTTATACTGTAAAAAAACATTTCCAGAACTCGGGTTCAGATCCAAGTGGTACCTTGGAACTGAACCCAAGTTTGGGAAATGTTTTTTTACAGTATGAAATAATTTCTGAAGTTATTACGCGAAGTCTCGCGGGACTTCGCGAAGTAATAACTTCGGCTCATCGGAGCCAATACATTTTAATACTCTATGAATAATGCAAATAGTGTGGCTCGACGAGTCTACCAGAGACGAGTGGGTGCTCCAACCACAGATTCCCCAAATCTGAATAGAAAAAGTTGCATACACACCAAGATTTTGGAAGGGCACTCCCTATTTGTAGTATGCCGTATATCAATAGCAAAAACCTGTGTCGATACACATGTAATTTAATTCCTGTAAACTGTAATCACAAAATAACATTAAATAACATTAAAAGAGCCCATAAAATTCAATACATAAAACCTGGATAATTTTCTCCTGTTAACGATGGTAATTGATGGTAATTGTCCACAGTCAATGATCGTTATAATGGTAAGTCCTCGATATGTGTCCTTTGTTCATCCAATATTCAAAACATCGACCAGTACTTATGGTATCTGATATTCTTATTAATGTAGGTAAAACTTCTTGTTGTTGGATAATATTATCCAGTACTCACTGTTAGGATGATCGGAGCAGCCGTGGCGTCCCACGTTTGATCTCCGAACTGCGCGCCGTTTGGTAGTAGCGCAGAATCTCGCGAGAAGGTCTGCGTTGTATCCAGCGGATTCACATGCACTGGCGAACAGAATGTTTATAGAGATGTCTCTCTCTGGCTAACTGCCGGCAGTAGTTTCAGGGGTATTGGTCCGCACTTCAACGCTGTCAGACGCGTTTCGGGACTGTTAGTACGTCCTGTCCCTTCCTCAGTGACATAGTTTGAAGTGCTCGAAACCCCTTGTTTTATAGGCTTGCTCCTCCCCCTTTTTTTCTATGGGCTCTTTTAATGTTATTTAATGTTATTTTGTGATTACAGTTTACAGGAATTAAATTACATGTGTATCGACACAGGTTTTTGCTATTGATATACGGCATACTACAAATAGGGAGTGCCCTTCCAAAATCTTGGTGTGTACGCAACATTTTAATACTGTACGGAGCGCTTGCTCCGTACAGTACTGAAACTAAGTTTTATGCGAATCGACTTCGGATGTTTTATCCGAAGTTAATTCGCTCATCCCTAGTCCTGTCACCCGGTCAAAGAAAATTTGGCAGAGCCTTTTCTATAATTTGCCCCCTAAATCACCACCTACACCTTACCCGACTTCTCTTCCGGTCCTGCAAATTTGCATTGGATTTCATAACGGGAAAACAGAATAACTTTTCTCAAAAGTTTTTCTGCTTTCCCTGATTCTGACCTTGCTTTTGGTACTGACTATAAGCCTACATGCACACGGCAGTGTTTTTTGCGACCTCCGTTCTGTTTTTTTTTGCGGATCCGATGGTTTCCCATTCGTTTTTATGGATCCGTTAAAAATGTGGATGCCTCTTCCGTTGCCTGTCCGCGTCCGCTGTCCGCATTTCATGTCCGCAAAAAAATATGGCATGTCCTATTCTTGTCCGCAAAAAACGGTTTGCGGACCTATAGAAGTCAATGGGTCTGCAAAAAATGCGGATGACCAACGGAAGCCATCTGTTTGTCATCCGCATCCGATATTTTTCTTTTTGCAATGGTTGCTTGGAAACCAGGGCACTTGTACAGGTACTTTAAGAAACTAGTTCAAGCCTTCTGGGTTTTTTTGCGGATTCGCAAAAAAAAACGGAAGACACACGGAAACACAACCTACAAAATTTGCGGACACACGGAATGGATATAATAGATGATGTCAGGGGAGAGAAGGATCTGGTGAAGTTAACACTGTATTTATCTTACCATAAGACGCCTCCCCCCCCAGGTTTAGACAACAGGAAATGAACACCAATAAAAACCTACTTGGTAATGAAGTAGAGGGGCACTAACTTTAATAGTCTAGGGTAGACGGGTTAAACGTTTACAGTCAGCTCCTAATAATCCTATTGTGTCATCTTTTGACCATTGAAGCAAGCAGCAATGGTCCATGTGTTCACACAATAAGAGTATCACCACCATGTGCAGTGCAATACAGTACCCACCAGGTAGTCCTCTTCTTCTTACTGGTCTAACTCCTGCCACTAGTGACATCATCAAAGGTCCTTTAACTAAGAAAGAGCTTTTATCCCCTTCCCTGCTGCCCGGGGACCTTCAGCAGTCATCCCCATGAGCTGAATGGTCCCTCAGCCTCCTCTCCTACCTGCTCTGATCACACAGATTGGTGTCGGCCAGGGAGAGTAGAAGTGTGCACATGCACAGCTCTCAGTGATCTAGTAAAATGCTGTATGAGCGTCCTGACGATCATGAAGGAAAGAATCAAGGACGTTTAGCACTGCAGGACTACCCTTACTGTGGACTAATAGGACGCAGGCACTTAAGCAAGATTTTTTTCCTGCTAAAAACATTGTCTGGAAGGAAGCGTTCCTTCCTGATAATGGTCTGCTCGTCAATAGAGGTGACCATTGCACTCACATGCAGCGATCTCCTCCACTGTATGGGAATGAGAGATGGCTACTGCTATCAATGTTCCCCATACAGCATCCTTGTTTTCTGGGCATCAGATCTCTGTTGAAGCAGAATGATCTACTGCCCAGAAACAATGATTGAGGTGTCCATATACAAAATATCATTTCACCCGATGAACGAGCATTTTGCTTGTTCATTGGGTGGTCTACAGCACATAGGGTGATTATCTGGAACAAGCATTCATACAATCGTTCTTCCCCAATAAACGGCCCAGGAATCGGGCGGTGTAAACCCGAATTTAAAGTCCAAAAAATACATTTTTTTACACTTTCCTTTTGTTTTCTTGGAAGATAAGCTGACGTCAGAAGGATCTGGCAGTTGCTTTCTCCTCCCTCCCTAGTGAATACACATACATCACCTGCTATGATGAACGTGTATATGGGAGTCGGGAGAGATAGCTGTTGGCCAAATGATGGTTCACTAACAGCTATTGAATGTGTATGGCCGTCCTTAGACAACAGATGATGGGTCCAGCTCAGGGTCTGTTTCTCCATGCATTGTGATTTAAACCTCTGGATCTACTTCTGCTGCAACTCATGCGAGATGGCTGGCCGATAATCATGTCCATAAAATAAAACAAAACGTATTCAGTCTGGAATGAAAACCAGATTATTTTTACATGCGGCATAGGGGATAAATTCTTATGGTAGAATAACCCCTTTAAATTAAAATGGGCAGCATTTTCTTTTCCTTTCTCCTACCTATGGTTTGTGCGGCCTCTTACAGGTTTAATGATGTACATCAATGCGTCATATCTTGCCTTATGTCTATATTTTGGATTGCCTCTTGGCTCACCAGGTTGGCAGCGCCCGAGCGGGTGCCCTGGTGCCTATTCTATGATTTATTGCACTTCATAATTGAGGCACACAGTATGTTTATTGTTGATCCTAGTATGCTGTGGTTGCATCCACCTTGTTTTTGTTTATGTACCTTTCTTGTAAAAATTTTCAATAAAAACTTATTGAGACTAAAATGGGCAGCATGGTGGCTCAGTGGTTAGCACTGGTGCCTTGCAGTGGTGTGGTCCAGGGTTCAGATCTGGTCAAGAGCAACATCTGAGTGGAGTTTGTATGTTCTCCCCTTTTTTTTTGTGGGTTTCCAGGTTCTATGGTTTCCTCCCACACCCCAAAGACATACTAATAGGGAACTTAGACTGTGAGCCCTATTGGGGACAGCTTGATGCCAATGTGTGTAATGCACTGCAGGATATAGTAGAGCTACATAAGTGCTTAAAATAAAAATAAGGCGGAGCTTCACTTTAATAGCAATTGCTTATAGTTATTCAGAAAAAATTGAAGAATGGATTTTAGGTACAAGAAATTTTTTGATGTTCAATAACATAGTCAGCACCATTTTGGATATGGATTGCTCATGAATATCGAGCGTCCTAGGACACAGGCTTAGGCCTCATGCACACGACCGTTGTTTTGGTCGGCGTCCGAGCCGCATATTTTGCGGCTCGGGGGCGGACCCATTCACTTCAATAGGGCCGTTCCGTGGCCCCGAAAAAAAAATACAGCATGTCCTATTTTTGTCTATTTTGCAGACAAGAATAGGCATTTCTACAATGGGCTGCATTCTGTTCCGCAAATTGCGGAACGGAACGCGGAGCAGCTTCCGTGTTTTGCGGATGCGCAGTTTGCGGACCGTAAAACACATACGGTCGTGTGCATGAGGCCTTACACTGTATTGGGAATGAGCACACCTTCAAGTCAGTGTGGTCTTTGTGGATAGATGATTTACTCTCAACGTCTGTCGCTGTTTGAGAACCTTAGACCTTTAGGAAGTTCATGTGGTAGCGCCCCCCTCCCCTCACCACATAGTAGTAGGTCAAAGGTGGAAAGCAAGAGATTGTACAGCAGCTGCCCATAGTTCTAAAAACTATGATAGAGTCAGAGGAACGTATATCTCCATGGACAGGGCAAACAGGCTGCTCTATGGTAAGTGGTTTTTACACTGTGACAGGGTCATTCTATTTAAGTACTTCCATTCATCTGCAGATTTAATTGTGCATTTTCCAAAGTATGTTGCTGATTGTGTGTATGTGCAATTCATTCTAGCTGTGCTGTGGAAAGTTACCTTTACCTGGTGGAGGATGGGATTTCATATATCCTTAGGATTGTACTCATGAATGGCCATATCTGTGTATCGTACAGGCAGACTTTTATACTATGCTGTAGAATAGATTTTAGATATTTGAATTCTATCAGTCTGCAGTCATTACTCTCTGTCAGTCAATATGGCATACAGCAGGAGTTATAGATACGAAGAAATGTCTACTGGATGGTATTTTATGAACGTATTTTAATGTCTCAGCTGTGTGATGCATCCACACAAATATCTCGCAAGACATTATGATGGAGTCGGACGAGCATAGCAGCCTCTTCATAGTGTACCAAGCACAGTGCCGTACATTGTATAGTGGCTGTGCTGGGTAATACACCTTAACTCATTCACTTGAATGGGCAGGGGGGGATTGGACATAGACCCTACGGGCAAATTCTTCTTTATGCCGATGCCCAGGAGGCTAACTGAGCCCTCCTCACAGCCGCTGGACAGGTAAATAATGATCTGATGGTCTCAGCATTAATTAATGCTCGGAGTATCAGATACTTATGCACTTGGCCAGTGCTGTAGGTGCACCCCTCTGCAGCACTATAGTATTATAGGCCCCAGCTACTTGTGTTAGACCTGCCTACTTCTAGTAGCCCTGCTGTCTACTTGTGTTAGCCCTGCCTACTTGTGTTAACCATACCTACTTGTGTTGTCCCTGCCTACTTGTGTTGTCCCTGTCTACTTGTGTTAGCCCTGCCTACTTGTGTTAACCATACCTACTTGTGTTGTCCCTGCCTACTTGTGTTGTCCCTGTCTACTTGTGTTGTTCATACCTACTTGTGTTGTCCCTGCCTACTTGTGTTGTCCCTGCCTACCTGTGTTGTCCATGCCTACTTGTGTTGTCCCTGCCTACTTGTGTTAGACCTGCCTACTGCTATTAGCCCTGTCTACATGTGTTAGCCCTGCCTACTTGTCTTGTCCTTGCCTACTTGTATTGTCCTTGCCTACTTGTGTTATCCCTGTCTACTTGTGTTAACCTTGTCTACTTGTGTTAGCCGAACCTACTTGTGTTGCCCCACCCTCTGTCAATTTGGTTCTTCCTGCAACATGGGGCTTTTTTTCCAGGGCCACAAGTTCCCAGTACATCCCTGTGAATGGGACTGAGCTGCACAATGGAAGTGCATGTGACTTCACAGGCTGAGGAATAGCCCAGAGCGCTTGCCCAAGCACTGTGGCAAGTCTAATAGCTGATCATCAGGGATGCCAGGAGTTGGGCCCTCATGGATCAAATAATGATAACCTATCCTGAGGATATCACGACCGGCATACCGATCCCAGACGTGTGACGCAAAGGTATGGAAAAGGGAAAGCCCTGTCCAAGGGAGAGGGAAAGGTGGTGACCCCTAACTCACCTTGAAGCTGGCACCTGACTGCCCTGACGTCCCTAGACGGGTTCTTCACCCGTACGCCGATCACGTGCCTAAGCCCTGGCTTTCCTTAAGCTGAGCCCTAAGTAGTGAATAGGGCGGTGGGAGCACTAGTCCTCACCACTAACACTAAAGGAAAACACCAGGGAGAGGACAGACAATACAGACAAAACATATAAGCCCAGGTGGGCGACAACAGCGGACAACAAAAGCCCAACAGGGATCCGGAGGGTAACGCTCTGGCACGACAACCAGGAACAACAGCAACACAGCTCCAGTGGGTCAGTATAGAAGTCCAGGCAGGAAGCTCTATATCTGGCAACCAGAGAAGTGGAAAGGGGGAATATAAGGAGGTTGGGAGTGGCGGACAAGAAACAGCTGAGGAGAAGAAGCTACGGATCCCTGAGTGAGACAAAAAGGATTGCAAGGCAAACACAGAAAGCTACCATTAAGTAACAGCATGATCTTTAGACATAGAGCACGCAGCCACCCGCTGCGACTTCCTGACCACGGGTATAACGGAGTC
Source organism: Bufotes viridis (assembly GCA_033119425.1). Classification (NCBI taxonomy): domain Eukaryota; kingdom Metazoa; phylum Chordata; class Amphibia; order Anura; family Bufonidae; genus Bufotes; species Bufotes viridis. The sequence goes on from CM065594.1 coordinate 56,690,196, forward strand.
AGACGTGGCTCCTGACACCCTCGTGACAGAAGACCAGTAAATGACACAAGAATGTGACATATTTATATTACATTGATACATTATTCTTATTGCTTACATAGTGCCAACATATTCCACAGTGCCGTACAGAGATTGTCATCATTCACATCAGTCCCTGCACTCAATCAGTCTCACCACACACATACTGTGGACAATTACACGAGAAGCCTATTAACCTATCAGTATGTTTTTTTTAGTGTGGGAAGAACACTGAGAACTTGGAGGAAAGTCATATAAACATTGGGAGAACATTGAAACTCCAAAAAATTGATCACATGCTGCGCCCCTTCAAAGTGTCCATGAAATAGATGTGGCTAAGATGACTTGTGCCAAATTTATCACAGAAAGAGACCAAATTTTGTTGCAGAATATTTTTGTAACCCGCCTTTCACCATCTTGTAAATTGATCCATGTCAAGACTGATAAATCTGCACCATTAGATCAAATTTTGATGACGTCAAATGAACTATAGTATAGACTGGAGGCTGTAAACTGTAAGGATGTGGAGAATTACTGGAATCATTTGGAAGAAACTGAAAATCTTCCTTAATAAAAATATATTTTTTTCAAGATATAGACACCATTAAAATAGAATGCCCGCAAAATTTTTATTCCCTGACCTGTTAGAAAGGTGCATGATGTAATCTGTAGTGAACGTAATCTCATCAGTGACTGTATTTGTAAGCTATCCCCTCTTTCTAATTGTAGCTATGTCATGTGACATCTCTCTGCTCTCCAACTGAAGTCAGTTACTTCTCTAGTCATTCCTATAAGACGGACATTGAGGCTCCCAAAGGAATACATAGAGAAACTGGCTTCCTGTCCACACATAAGATGCTGTGTCAGTTGGTGAGTCTGATTGCTGGTCACATGACACAGATGAGAAGCAGAAGGCAGGGGATAACTCACAAATACAGTCACTGGTAAGAAAATTACATTCACTGCAGATTACATCATGTACCTTTCTAGCAGGTCAAAGAATACATTTTTTTGTGGGAATTCTTCTTTAACTGTTCTAATAAAATACATACTTTTTTCAGGTTTTCTTTTTTTTTTCTCTCACTATTTTTTATTAGTGCCACCACAATACCACTAGCTGAATGCTCCATATTAATTGTACTATTACAGGTACTAACATGCATGCTGAGCCCACTGTGTACTCCAGTGGGCTCAGCCAGATGGCTATTAGTAGGTATTATGGATGCAAGTTCAGTTTTATACTTACTCTGATTAAAACCAGTCTCTAGGGCAGACAAACTAGTCAGGTGTGCACGACTGAAAGGAGGCCACCACACCTCCAACATATACTACACAGAAACTCAAGGGGGGGGGGGGTCAGTCAGCACATCCCTGTATGCAGGTGCACGTAGCCATGGCAAATATACATACAAACACAGAAATGCAACAGAACTCTGCAACCAGCACTCTGCCCTGCCTCTATGCTAGAAGCTTACTATCAAAAAGTAATAAGCCACTCGCCACGCCAAGCCCGCCTCTATGAGTGGATTTTATGTGGCTGTCATGGCCCATAACAGGTAGGATTTAGCGTTAAGACCACTCATAGAGGCGGCCTTGGCGTGGTGAGTGGCTTATTACTTTTTGATCAAAATGTACACTAACGACCTCTGATAGCTTCTAGCATAGAGGCAGGGCAGAGTGCTGGTTGCAGAGTGCTGTTGTATTTCTGTGTTTGGACATGGGCAGTGACGTCACGTTTATTTGCCTCATTTGTCACATGGCCAAGTGAATGGGGCTGAGCTGCAATATCAAGCACAGCCACTAAACAATGGATGGCACTGTGCTTGGTAAGGCCCCTTTCACACTTGCGTTTTAGCTTTCCGTCCTAGAGATCCGTCCTCGGGTCTCTAGGACGGAAAGCTACTGATCAGGATTCTCCTAATGCATCCTGAATGGAGAGAAATCCGTTCAGGATGCATCAGGATGTCTTCAGTCCAGTACTGAGACGTTTTTTGGCCGCAGCAAATACCGCAGCATGCTGCAGATTTTGCTCCGGCCAAAAATCCTGAAAGCATGACGGAAGGACGGATCCGGAATTAATGCCCATTGAAAGGCATTAGTCCGAATCCGGCCTTTAGCTAAAAGTTGTTTCCGCGCATCGGCGGATCCGACGCTTAGCTTTTTGTGAATGGTTACTATAGCAACCAGGACGCTAAAGTCCTGGTTGCCATAGTAAACTAGTGGGGAGCGGAGCGGCATGCACGGTGCGGCTCGGGCGCTCTGAATGACGTCAGAGCGCCCGATGCATAGATCACGTGATCGCATGTATCACGTGATATGTGCATACGGGCGCTCTGACGTCATTCAGAGCGCCCGAGCCAGCGCCGACTGTCAGTATGCCGCTCCTGCTCCCCACTAGTTTACTATGGCAACCAGGACTTTAGCGTCCTGGCTGCCATAGTAACACTGAAAGCATTTGGAAGACTGATCAGTCTTCAAATGCTTTCAGTTCACTTGCGTTGTGCCGGATCCGGGGTGCACTTCCGGCGACGGAAGTGCACGCCGGATTCACACAACGCAAGTGTGAAAGAGGCCTAAGCTGAGAGGAGGCAGTGGTGCTCACAGGAGTGCTGCAGCCTCCTCAAACAGCTGCTTGGAGAGAATGCTGGCTGTCAAACCCCTGCTTATCTGATAACCCATACTGAGAATCGGTCATCAATATTAAAATCTTGGAAGACTCCTTTAAGTGGTTGTCTAGGATTTTTCTATTGATGGCTTATCCTTATGGCAGCCCTGCTTATCAGCTGTTTTGCAGTAGGTCTGGCACCGGAAACAGACACCAAAACTATACCACTGTGTAGTGGCTGGGATTGGTTTATGTTTACCTGTTCCTGTTCACTACAAAACAACTGATTAGTGGGAGTGCTGGGAATCGGACCCTCAACAATCTTATATTAATGGGCCATCAACATAAAAGTCTTGGAGAACCCTTTTAGATCCCATACAGCCCTGGTCCCTAAGAAGTCAACATTGATGGCCACGGGACCCCAAATAACTGTGACAGCCACAGGACCTCCATCTGCAAAATAATAATAATAATAATTATTATTATTTATTTAAAAGCGCCATTAATACCATGGGCTGTACATCAAGAGGGGGGTTATACATACATAATATAAAATACAAGAAACTATTAACAGACTGGTACGGAGGGGAAAAGGACCCAGCCCGCAAGAGTTTACAATCTACAAGGGAACGGGGAAGAACACAGTAGGTGAAGGTATAGGCTGCTCATGTGGCTGTGTGGTGGCAGCATGCTCATTGCAGATGGTAGGCTTTCCTGAAGAGGTGGGTTTTTAAATGTTTGGATGTTGGAGGAGAGTCTGATGTGCTGGGGTAGCGAGTTCCAGAGTACGAGAGACGCAAGTGAGAAAACTTGTAGTCGATAGTGTGAAGAATAGATGGGAGGGAAACAGAGAAGTAGGTCCTGTGAGGATCGGAGATTACGTGTGGGGATGTATTGAGAAAGCAGGTCAGAGATGTAGGGAGGGGACAGATTGTGGACAGCCTTATATGTCATTAGTATTTTAAACTGAATTCGCTGGGCAATGGGGAGCCAGTGAAGAGATTGGCAGAGGGGGAGGCAGAGACAAAAGAAGGGGAGAGGTGGATTAACTGGGCAGTAGAGTTGAGAATAGATTGGAGGGGAGGGAGAGGCCACAGAGGAGAATGTTGCTGTAGTCCAGGAGGGAGATGACAAGGGCATGCACTAGCATTTTAGTTGACTCAGGGGTGAGGAAGGAGAGAATACAACAGATGTTCCTAAGTTGAAATTGGCAGCTGGAGGTGAGGGTTTGGATGTGTGGATTAAAGGACAGGACAGAATCCAATGTCACCCCCAGGCAGGTGGCCTGTCAGACTGGAGAAACTGTTGTGCTATTAATTGTAATAGATAGGTCAGGTAGGGGGGCTGCGTGACATGGAGGAAAGACAATTAATTCAGTTTTTCTCCATGTTAAGTTTTAGGAAGCTGGAGGAGAAGGATGAATATATAGCCGACAGACACACTGGGATTCTGGATAGCAGGGAAGTGACATCTGGGCCAGAGAAGTAGATTTCAGTATCGTCAGCAGAGAGGTGGTATTGGAAGCCATGGGACTCTATGAGCTGTCCCAGGCCGAATGCATAAATGGAGAAAAGTAGGGGACCCAGGACAGAGCCTTGAGGGACACCAACAGAGAGGGGGCGTGGTGAAGAGGTGGTGATGAATGGGAAACACAGAAGGTTCTGTTGGTGAGGTACGAGGATATCCAGGAGAAGGCCAGGTCTTTGATGCTGAGGGAAGAGAGGATTTATAAGAGGAGAGTATCTGTTTCAGTCAAAGAACCCAATAACAGTGACACAGACAGGACGGTTTGTTAAAAGAATACTTTCAGGGATAGAAGACCCAGGTTGTCACCAGGTCTAAACTGGACATCAGCCAGTTGTCTCAGCTCTGCAGATCCTTACCTCATGCATTAGTTCTTTGATTAGTATTTTCTGTACTACAGCACAACCTGGAATCTGCTTTTCAACCCACTGTGATCAACCGGTAGATCGACAATCACCATCATCACGTTGTCGATGACTGGTGTAGACTTTCTGTACACTTTAATGGCAATGTCCCTCTTAGCAATAGTAGAAATCTGTATATGTGATAGAGAGGAATTTCAGATAGATAGTGTGTCAGCAGATTACAATTACTAATCTATACAGATTACAGACTAACTTTATGTCTGCGAGTGACTCCTGACTATTAGCAGTGCACTGAAGAGCAGAAGGAAGCTGAAAGGAGTACTGTATATGGTTGATTATTATTATTATGTTTGCGAGAAATACCATTCCTTCTATTATACTATTATTATATTTGACTATTATTATTACTATGCTACAGTATACACTGGGCAGTCTATTATGGCTTCTTCCTTTCTACTGACAGAAGAGACAGAGGAGCACCGCTGTCCTGTCTGCTTTGCATGCTGTCAGCAGATGTTATTCCTTTCATGTTTTAGCATTTATTTGCTAAGTTCTTTTAACTTGGTCTGTTCTCATCATGGAGCCAGGAATTTCCTATTTGTTCTTGATGAGGCTGTGTTGTCAGTAAGCCTCATTAACATTTTTGCTCCTTGTTGTGGTTTTCCTGGAATTTATTTTTATAGCTTTTCAGTCTTTTACTTTATTGCCAAGTTGCCTATAGACAGCACATGAAAAGTATTTACTCCTCACCAATTCCAACATCCCCAGTTATTTCATATTTGTCTCATCGAATCGTTTCAGATATTTGGACTGTAACACAGACTGGACTGAGTAATCACATGTTTTATTTTTTAATTACTACTGAATAATTTAAAGAGAAGATGTCATGTCTCCTTTCGTTTCTGATTTAGTAAATTTTTCTTGTTGCCATTAAATAGCAATTCTAGAAGATATTTTGTTAGAACTTTGTGCTGTCCCTCTGTTATTTCTCCTGGCAATGTATGAATAAATACATACCTAGGCATTACAATTCCCCTTAACAACATTGAGTGTCCCTTCACTGTCATAGTGGGTGACGGCACAACCCATTAACAAGCAGAATGGTAATGTCCAGTTGTAAGTTTACTCGTACAGTCCTAGGAAGAGTAATATAGTAAAGTAGTAAAGACACAATGCAGAGCCTCGAGAAAACATACTCTACATTTGTTATTTATTCAAGTATTTACAGATATGTAAGCAGAACATTGAGGTCCTCTTTAAAGTATCACTTTAAGCAAAACTAATAGTGTGTGAGACATACTACAGGCTCTGAGGGGCAGTATATGACCAAGGGATTCTCTTTTTTGTAGTATTTGAGTCGCTGTGTCATGCATTGCCCCCTCAGGTCCTGCACTAGTCACTGTATTCCTGTAGTGTTGCTTTAAAGGATTTATTTATTTAGATGTATTTCTGGATATAAAATTATTTTTGCATTAGACTTTTCTTAAAATTTGGTTCGTTTTGGCTTCTGAAGCTTCTGTGTTTCCAAGTACATAAAGTAGCAAGCTTCACAGTGAAATCTGTCAAAAGCTCATCTGATGGCTCATTCTACAGTCACTCTCTGTCCTCTCCTGAACAACCTTCTAAACTGATTTAAAGGGGTTATCCAATTTCTTAAACAGCTCCATGTGCCGGGCCCCTCACAGGTAATATACTTACCCTGCTCCCAGCGCCTCTCCTGGTCCCTGTCACCCGCGATGCTAGGGAGGCTCGTCACCGTCTGCCATTGGCTGCTCCCCCCGACACCAGATGTTTTTATCCGTGTACAGGGAGAAGCAGCAGCGGCGGTGCGGGGACCAGGAGCGGCGCCAGGAGCAGGGTAAGTATATTACCTGTGTGGGGCTTGGCACAAGGGGGGGGGGGGGCTGTTTGAGAAATTGGATAACCCATACGGTACCTTGATCTGGTCATAAATCAGCTTTAAACCTTATTCACACGTCAGTGTTTTGGTCAGTGATTTCCATCAGTGACTGTGAGCCAAAACCTGGATTGGAGCCTCCACAGACATAAGGTATAAGGGGAAGATCTGCACCTGTTCTGTGTTTCGAGCCAAACCTGGTTTTGGCTCAAAATCACTGATCAAAACACTGACGTGTGAATGAGGCATTATACTGCAGATCATTCAGGGGAGGACAGAGAGGGACTGGAGAATGAGCCATCAGATGAGCTCTCAGACAGATTTCACTGTGAAAAGGATGTGTTGAAACAAAAAGTTGCAGAGATCAATAGTCTATTACAAAAATTCATTTGGTCCAAAGTATATCAAAATCTTTAATAAAAATGTCAAAGGTATATAGAGATATAATTTTATATTTTAATTTTAATATATATAGTGATAGAATTTTGCATTGATAGAATAATTATTACATAGTAATAGTGTGTTCTGTCATTTTTAGTATGCAGGTAATAAATTAAATGCTCTAACTGTATCATCTGTTATATCTTTTCAGATGGTGAATAAAATTGTACATAATAAGACTTCTGTCCTGGAATATTACGCATGTCGCCCAAAAACGCTCTGTATCCGGGCGTGATCTTATGTGGACAAAGAAGCTCAGCCACTGTTTACACCAGCTTAAGGTGGGAAGCTCGGGCTGAAGAAGTGTCCATAGTTGTCAACCATGACAAAGAAGACGATTCTGCACACAGCCCCACCTGATGGCGGCTGGGGGTGGATGATTGTGATTGGCTGCTTTCTTGTTACAGTCTGCACACGAGCTGTTACAAGGTAGGTAGTTTTATTGTATTTACGGTATTTTATATTCCACTTCTGTCTGCATATAGGGAAATGTTGTTATTTAAAGACAAGATGATTAAGTCCAAAATCACCTAATTCTAGTATTTCTAAGTCACAGTGAATACGGGCATATTTTCCTATCACTGGGCATGTCCACTTTAGAACTGTGAAGCCAGCTGATTCTTTCTTACTGGATAAGTCTGCAATGCATTAAGGTGAACTTAAAGGGCATTTCCCACGAAAATTTAAACGCTCTGAAAATGAAAGTTGTTGAGTTATTACATTGTTAACATTTCCAAGTTGTCTAGTAACAACCAATATGGCCCATGTAGGAGTCATTACCCAGCCTCCACAGACTAATGAAAGGCAAATCGACATGGTTACAGTGGTACATGACCCACACCTATGTTACTTCTAAACTAGGTAGAGTTGCTGTTCGGAACTGCGCTTGAGAGGTAATTTACTGGGACCAGACTGGTTCTGATGCCCAGAAGGTTTACCTGTGATGGGAACGTGGGAGTCGTTCTGTTGTTATAGCAGCCTAGGGCCTTCTTAAGACTCACAGCCTTACTATTATTAAGCCCTGCCAGTGGCAGGGTTTAATAGTAACATCACTATCCTACCATATACCCCAATAGTATATTATTGCAGTCTATGGTATAAGCAATTTAATGGTTGCGTATTCAAATTTCATGGGGGGAGGCTAAAAATAAAGTAAAGAAATGTTCTTAAGAAATATAAAAAAGACCAAAAAGATTTATAAATTCAAACTTCTGCCCTTTTCCTACTTTGCACATCATAAAATCATTGGTAAGATTTTTTTTTACATAAACAAAAAAATATATTTTTAACAGTATTAAAAGCTATATTAATTTGCCATTGCTATAAATGTACTGACCCACAGAATAAAGGTAACGTGCATATGAAAACGAAAGCCATAAAACAATGGCGTCACCGCATTTTATTTTTTAATTCTACCCCATTAATATTTTTTCCAGCTTCCGACTACATCATATGGAACATTCGATGGGGCCATTAGAAAGTACAACTTGAAATGCAAATGATGGTTTTTGGAAGATAAAAAACAAAAATGGGAGTAAAAAAAAAAAATGGAAAATAGCTGCAATGGAAAGGGGTTAAAGTGGTTTTCCCAGTTATAGATATTGATAACCTATCCTTTGGTTCAGATATCAATATCAGATTGGTTGAGGTCTGACACCTAGTACCACAACCAATCAACTGTTTGCAGCAGCCACCGGCATCGGAACTGACACAGGGAACAGAGCCAGAAGCACAGCTGTATTCTCTGTGTACTGCAGCTCAGCTCCCATTCACATGAATACGATGCTAGAAGTTGGAAATCCACTGATCTAATATTGAAGGTCAATTCTAAGGATGGGTCATTAAGATAGATAGATAGATAGATAGATAGATAGATAGATAGATAATAGATAGATAGATATGAGATAACCTGAAAAACCCCTTTAAAACATATTCATTTTGTGTGGTGGAAGAGAATGACCTAGCGGTATCTTATGGGTATTACACTGGGCTCTTGAGCCTGATCAGTGGTCACACTGTGTGACTCTTTTTACTCTCCCTAATCTCATAGAGATAGATGAAAGCTTGTATGATTATGTATTACTAAGAGAGCAACACCAAAGGGATTTTTCGCTGTGGGTAAAGAAAAGCCTAGCTTCATCCCTGGGAAGTTTCAGTTTTGGGCATACTGGTTGTCTCCCAGTTTTCCCATAACAAAACAAAACAACATACATATCCATATTTTTCCTTGAACTGTTACTTATAAAGATAGTATCCTGCCCTTGATTCTGCAAATATCATGGTCATGCAACACATGAGTAGTTCTGCATGTTCGAGTTTTATCTTAAAATATGAGATCTAGCAGAAGTCTGCAGCTAAAACATCTCACGAGAGAGACTGTATGTAGCTACTACACCTAGGGAGCCATTTAGGGTCCATTCACACGTCCGCAATTGTGTTCCGCATTTTGCAGAACGGAATTGCAGACGATTAATTTCAAAGGGGACAGAAGATGCGCACTTCCGGGTCCGCAATCGCGTTCCCGAAAAAAATAGAACATGTCCTATTCTTGTCCGCAATTGCGGACAAGAAAAGGCATTTTCTATGTAGTGCCGGCGATGTACGGTCCGCAAATTGAGAAACGCACAACGCCGATGTCCGTGTTTTGCGGATCTGCGGATCCGTGGATCTGCAAAACACACATGGACATGTGAATGAACCCTTATTATGACCAGCGTTTTAGACAGCAGTCTTAATAACCCTTATACCTGGCAGTGGATCCATCGAAATTATGAAGAGGCGCCGGAATCTACAAAACTTCTACTAACTAGATGTCTTACATTTAGGCCATTTTCTATGCCTAAAACATGCTGGCCTGTCCCCTTCCCCGCCCATGCCACCCCCACTTTTTTAGACCTGGCATGAGCGGAGAAAAGTCGCAGATTGTGGCACAACTAAGCGTTGCTCTTCAATATGCTCCAGAAATACTCCTAATATAGGCATATTTCTGGATAATAAATGACCCCCATAATGAGGCAGGCGCACAGCCCAGGCTTCCTTCTCGGCTGCTGACACGCTATAAAGTGAAAGGATTTCAGTGTTCAAGGTAGATAGATGGTGATTGTGATAACTGGCCTGGTCGCTGCTGCTTCTCCCCATGCGCAGATGAAAACATCCGGTGTGGGGGGAAGAGTGGTGAGCAGCCAATGGCAGGTGGTGACAGGGACAAGCCTCCCTAGCGTCACCACCGATGCTAGAGGGGCTCCTTCCCGTCACTGCCTGCCCATGGCCGCTCTCCCCAACACTGGATGTTTTCATCTGCGCACAGGGAGAAGCAGCTGCGGCCGTGCAGGGACCAGGAGCGGTGCGGGGAGCAAGGTAAGTATATTGTGTGTGAGGGGCCTGGGCATATGGGGGGGGGGGGGGGGCTATTTCCAGCCTCGGATAACCTCTTTAATGGAGGCTAATAGATAGTGATAGAGAATTTCGTGATCCTTGCCAATTTTCACAGTGGTCTATGTTCAAGAGCTAAAAGTGCATTATGGCTCATTTACTATGTGCGACTTTAGCAAAAGTTGCCAAAAAGTCACAACCCATGCCAAGAAACCCCCTGGTGTACTTTTACACTTAAAGGTATAAACCATATTACACTCAAGCCACATGTATTATTAAGGTGCAGCCGTTCATAAATTTGGTGCAGGCACAAATCAAAGCCGGACTAAAAAATGACACAAAAACAACCATAAATGATAAATGACCCCCATGGTCCTTAAAGGGGTTGTCTCACTTCAGCAAATGGCATTGATCATGTAGAGAAAGTTAATCCAAGGCACTTACTAATGTATGGTGATTGTCCATATTGCCTCCTTTGCTGGCTTGATTCATTTTTCAGTTGCATTATGGTATGACCAAATGGCACAGTTGTGATCCGTTTGGGTGACAGCCAGCTGCGATTGAGAACCGTAGCTGCCTTTTATTTAACTAATGGAGAACGCACTGTATATTGCTAATGGCTGCCTGGTATTGAGTGTGCAGCACGACCGTTAACAATGAAGGCCAGCTATATAGAGCTGTCTTCATCAATTAAATAAAAGGCCATGTGGTCGTACTCTCATACACTGCTCGTTTCCAGGGGTTAAACACTGCTTTCACATCATAGAAAAAAGCGGCAACCTCTCTGGTGGCTAAAACCATGGGAGAGTGCCTAGGCACGCATGCGCAGCAGCTCCCATCCATCTCATATCTTCACCGCAGCGGTGGTCGTAAGCCCTGGATATGAGCAGTGTATAATGTGATGGAAAAATAAATCCAGCCAGCAAAGGAGGCAATATGGACAATCACAATACATTAGTAAGTGCCTTGTATCACTCTGTCTACATGATAAATGCTATTTGTAGAACTGAGACAACCCCTTTAGTATTGGCTTTATCACTGCCCTTGCAAACACCATCACAACATACAAAGCTCTTGATATTTGTGACATCTGGTAGTAACAGGATATCTTCTATGAATTGCACAGGGGCTAACAAGCATGCGGACTACTGCTCTATTCACTGTCTATAGGACTAGCGGTGTACAGTGGTAGGGCATGTCGGTGCTTGACCACCGCTTCATTCAAATATGGGGCTCAGGACCCCCGTTCTCGTGCTCAGTGAGGGTCCCAGGTAATGTTGGACTGGGGTTCATTATTCTAGGGGCTCAAACGCTATATTAAGTGTAATAGGTTATGATTAAAAGAAATGGACCCTAACGGCAAGTGGTTGGCTCCAAAGGCAGCTCTAATGTTTTTTTCTCCTGGACCTTTGGGACCCACTATGGTATGAGAGCCTGGGCTCATCAGAGGATTCTCTGGTACTCTGGAGGGCCAGTCCGACAATGGTCCTAGGCATCAGATCCCTACAGATCCAGCAGTTGTCTAGGGCACCCAGATAACTTCTTATAACCGGTGTGCCCATTTAGCCCTAGAAAGCTGCATAGCATGTATTACTGCTGGAGACATTGACATAAATAACCCTTTCTTCGCTTTGTGTAGATGCATCTCCATATTCTTTGTTGAGTTCCAAGTCTATTTTGGTCAAGATTATTCAAGGACAGCTTGGATACATTCCATTGTGGACTGTGCTACAATGCTATGTGGTAAGTAACGTGAGGCTCTCTTTACATCATGAGATACATTGCCCAAAGTTACATTGTGAATGGAAAAACCTGAAAAATATGAAGAGGTTATATAGAAATCTCTAATGTGTTTGCCGTAGCGTAGAGAACGTTCTGATTTCGGCTTACCTTCTACTTACCAGATTTTCTGAAATGACTCGGAAATGTGAAGCAGAATACTGCCTTTCTTTACGATACCATTAGGCTACATGCACACGACCGTTGCCTGCCTCCGCGTCCGCTCCTCCTTGAAATTTTGCGTCCGTCAAAAAAAATGGATGACGGACCATTTTTTTTGACGGATCTGATTCTTATGGCAGATCCATTGTAAAAATGCCTATCCTTGTCCGCAAACGTGAAAAAAATAGGACATGCACTATTTTTTTGACGGAATGAAAACACGGATCACGGATGCGGAACAAAAACAGTTGACCATCCGCATTTTTTGACGGACCCATTGAAATGAATGGGGAAACATCCTATCCGTGAAAAAAAATGGAACGGACGCGGAAACAAACAACGGTCGTGTGCATGGGGCCTTACACTTTTATTGAAGCTGCCAAGCGGTCACAGTCCTTTCCTCAAGGGCATTGGGCACCCGAGCAGGGCACATACTTTACTTAAAGATCCAATGGCTGTGCCATGGAGACACTTACTGTAGCTGCCAAGTGTTCCTACTCCCTCTCCATAGGTCCGTGGGCAGGGCTTCCCTTCTGCATTGGCATTATGTCATTCCTGTTGAGGGAGCGGACCACTCCAAGAATCCCAAAACCCTTTTCTCCTACAATGAATGGTGTACAGAGTCAGCAGCTTACAGAGGGTTGGGCTGGTGGTGTATGTGCCCAGGTTGCTGAGGTGGGCATCAAGTCACTTTCTTTTTTTTTGTTATGGCAGTCTTATGGCACCTTTTACGTTTACTGATGCAGGTGAATCAGAATTATAGGAGTTATCCGGCTTACTAAAATCAATGGTCTATCCCTATCCTTAGATAGGGGTTAGATAATTGGGGGTTGACTCTCTGCACCCCCGTCCATCAGCTGTCTTAGGGGCTGTGGCACTTTTTTGAGCACTGCAGCATCTTCAAAGTTTATATCGGGTAGCAGGGTAGTTTGTACTCAGAATGTTTTACAAAGAATGGTGAGCCAAGGCTGCAATATTCAGAACAGCCGCTATGAAAAGCATGAACCAGCTTGTAACCCGATGTAAAGAGTGAAGGAGCACCATGGCCCCTTCAAACAGCTGATGGAGAGATATTGAGAATCAGTCCCTCACAGTCTAATATTGATAGCCTAAGAATGTGCCATCAAACCATTGGAGAACAGAACAAATCAAATCATTCAAATGCCTCTCTGCCCATGACAGAAAATAAATGGCCCAGTTCCATAGGAAGTATAGGGAATTAGGCTAATTTTTACAAAAGTTTGAATGATTCTGCTTCCTCTTGCAGCTCCTCTGGGAAGCTACGTGAGCAATCATGTCTCGTGTCAAGTGGGAATCATGCTTGGTGGTCTTCTGGCTTCTACAGGACTTGTCCTAAGTTCTTTTGCAACAAGCCTGGAGTATCTCTACCTCACCCTAGGAGTCCTCACAGGTAAACTACTTTTTCATAGCTTTATATCTCCATTGAATATACCATTTGGGTATAAGTGATAGAACTTTCTCAATCTTGAAGCCACAAGAAACATGGGCCTTGCTGCTGTTCATGGGTCGTAAACTGGAACATGGTACAGACTCCATAGATTTGGAACAAAATTAATGATTACATACATTACAACTCTGTCAGTGTTATCTACCTTCTTGCATGTCTTGCTACATTATCAGATCATTATAAATGTGAACTATCAGTTAAAGTCCTCAGATACATCTCATTTCTTAGGCCAACTCGGACAAGAAAATGTCATGTATTGTAATTGACATTCTCTGTGATATTTGGTGTAGTTATTTTTTACACCATAGGTTCATACAAAGCTAAATGATTTATTTGACTTTTCGTGTCATTTTTGCCCGTAAAGAGTTTTATTTTTCTTTGTTAAGTAGCATCTGGGCTATAAAGAGATTGTCCAACCCTTTAAAAGTAATGGCTTGTTTTCAGAATAGATCTTCACTATCTGATCGGCAGGGGGTGGAAACCATATAGCTTCATGCTTTGTGCATCGGACAGAGCTGATTACTGCCTAAGGGGGCTTTCACACTTCAGGCCCTCCGGATCCGTCAGAACGCAAGTCACCTGAAGGCATTTGAAGACTGATCAGGATCCTGATCAGTCTTCGAAATGCTTTCAGGTTACCATGGCAGCCAGGACGCTACTACTCCGCAGCAGTGTACTTACCTGTGCTGCGGCCGCCGGGCGCTCCTTCATGACATCACAGGTCCCCGCGGCACATAGATTAATACGCTGCCCGGACCTGTGACGTCATGAAGGAGCACCTGGGAGCCACAGCGCAGGTAAGTACACTGCTGCGGAGTACTTACCATGGCAGCCAGGACTTCAGTAGTATCTCGGCTGCCATGGTAACTGATCGGAGCCCCAGCCTACACTGGGGCCCCGATCAGAACTGCTGCTGCGCATGCACAGAGCCAAATGTCGGATCCGGCGATGCGCCGAAACGACGTTTAGCTTAATTCCGGATCCGGATTAATGTACTTCAATAGGCATTAATTCCAGATCCGGCGTTACGGCAAGTCTTCCGGATTTCTGGACGGAGACAAATCTGCAGCATGCTGCGGTTTTGTCAACGTCCAAAAAACATTACAATACTGAACGGAAGACATCCTGATGCATCCTGAACGGATTTCTCTCCATTCAGAATGCATGGGGATAATCCTGATCAGTTTCTGTCCGGCGTAAAGACCCGACGACGGATCTCTACGCCGGAAAGTAAAAACGTAACGGCAAAATAGAACGGAAATGGAAACACTACTGAAACAAAAAACGGATCCATTTAAAAAAGACCACAAAACCATACAGTCGTGTGCAGAAGGCCTTAGACCTCTTTCACACAGATGTCCCGTGTGAGGGCCGGATAGGATGTGGGTGCGTTGCGGGAAATCGTGCGATTTTTCCGCGTAAGTGCAATGCGCTTTAATGCGTATTGCACGTGCGTGAGAAGAATGGGAATGTTTGGTACCCAGACCCGAACCCAGACTTCTTCACTGAAGTTCGGGTTTGGGTTCGGTATTCTGTAGATTTTATTATTTTCCCTTATAACATGGAACGCTTACTAAAATTTGGATTGAGTGGTTAAAAAGTTAAAAAATTAACTCACCTCATCCACTTGATCGCAAAGCCGGCATCGTCTTCTTTCTTCTTCTTTCAGGACCTGAAAAAGGACCTTTGATGACATAATACTCTATCTTCATTCAGCAGGACCTGCGCTTGATTACGTCATCAAAGGTCCTTTTGCAGGTCCTGAAAGAAGAAGAAAGAAGACAATGCCGGCTGTGCGATCAAGTGGATGAGGTGAGTTAATTTTTTTATTTTTTAACCCCTCAATCCACATTTTAGTAAGCATTCTCTATTAAGAACGCTATTTTCTTCCCTTATAACCATGGAAATAATACAATAAATAGACTTTAATGGGGTTGCTCATCCCTATCGTCTCCTAGCAACCATGCGTGAAAATTGCACCGCATCCGCATTTGCTTGCGGATGCTTGTGATTTTCACGCAGCCCCATTAATATAGAATATGCTGCGATTTTCACGCAATGCACAAGTGATGTGTGAAAATCACCGCTCATCTGCACAGCCCCATTGAAGTGAATGGGTCGGGATTCAGTGCGGTGCAATGCATTAACGTCACGCATTGCACTGCTCGGATTTCTCGCCCGTGTGAAAGGGGCCTTAGGGTAATACTGTATATTAAAAAAGCTGAAAGGATTACAATTTTTCCATTTAGGAGTCTAAAAGTTAAACAGTATAAAATATGCGTAAAAAATTAATATGAAAATAAGGCTGAAAAAAATGTAAAAAAAAAATCAAGTAGCTAGCCCAAGAAATAAAAGGGTCAGAGCTGTTGAACTACTGCATGTGACAAACAGCTAAATTCTGTCTGTTCCTGAAGACCTAAATTACTATGGTCTTAAAGCTGTTAAATCCCTTTGCTTTCTTTGCCTAGGAGTCCAGTGGGCAGTCCTAATTAGTGAGTATCAGTTTTTCCTAGTATGACTATGTATGCAGTTATACAGGGAAGGCTGTCAGTCACTGAGTAGGACCGCCTCCTGGACTCCTAAGCATGAGAAGAGCAGGGATTTAAATGGGTGAAACACAAGTTTTATTTACTCTTTTCCCACAAAACTATATATTAATTTGCTCAGCTCCTCCTGCTCTATAACCTGCTGCCTGCATATTAGACCCAATGTTCAACATAAGAGGCTCCCTTAAAGGGGTTATTTAAGATTAATACAGACCTCCCAGAGTGCACAACCCCCGGTGGTGATCTCACTTACTTGGTCCCTACTGCTGGGTTTGGTGTCTGTCGCTCCCGGGCTGGTTCTTCCTTTACTTTCCGTGTTGAAAACAGCATCCATCGATGGGGGGAACACGTGACTGCTTCAGCCAATCATGGGCTGCAGAAGTGACCTGCTCCTCTTGCATCGCAACAACTAGTCATGTGATGTAAGGGAAACAGGTCACTGCTGCGGCCTCTCCCTACAATTTAAAAAAAAAAAACGTTGATTGTGGGGGGGCAGTGATCTGATCCACTTAAGTTGCGACAACTGATCATGTGATGCAAGGGGGACTGGTCACCGCTGCAGCCTTTGATTTACTGCAGTGGTCACAAGTCCACCTGTCGATGGATCTTATTTTTAGTGCTGCAGGGAGAGGAAGAGTCAGCTTGGCAGCAGCAGACACTGAGCCCAGCAGCGGGGACCAGGTAAGTATGATCACTACCATTGGTCGGCCACTCTGGGAGGTCCTTATTAGTCTTCCATAACCCTTTAATAGACATACCCCCGTTTTCACCCACGCAGCCCCCTTAATATGAGCATTTCGTACTCCGATGTTCTCCTTTGCCCTGTGCTGAATCACGCAGGGCAAAGACTTTTTCCAGTAGATCCGGTGATGTACCGAGCTCTCCATAGGGACTGCTAGGCGGAGGCTTCCGTCTAGCAGTGAGCACGATGATGTCACCGGCACTAATGGGCAGGCTTTCGCACTACCCTAGCCTGTAAAACACCTAGGGCAGCGCTAAAGCCCACCCATCAGAGACGGGGGCATATGACCGATGCTCATATCAGGGAGGGGGCGGAGTAAAAACGGGGGTATGTCCGGGTTCAGCTCTGACAACCCATTTAATGTAATCGCCTGAAATGAACAGGATATGGAAGCAGCACACTTTTTTTTAATACCTATACCTGTTCATAAATGCCACATAATGCTATAAAGAGGTCCCATATGAGGGCTACGGCTAGCTTAAAATTTAGCTTTTTGACTAGCTAACTGGAAACAAGAATAACAACATCCATTATTAGCTCGGAGTAGCTGTGGTATTAAAAGCTTAGTATTTGGTCTCCTAGAGGATAGTATTAATAATTTGGCATTACTATTGTTTTTGCATGGAAATCTGCCAAACATTTACAAAGGAAAAATGTGCATCACAGGCCACCTGCATCAACACACTGGTCGCAGCTTTTGTGTCTATTTAAAAAAAAATTTTTTTTTTTTTTTTAACATGATAATGTGAACACGGTGCTTTACTTGTGTTATTATTACATAATGTGCCAGAAAATAGTTTGATGGCAGAATAAATATTTATCAGACTAAGAGGTTTAATTAGGTTACAAGATAATGATAATAATAGTCAATAGCCCGTTATATAACATCCTTTTGTAACAATAAGATCGCTGCATTATGATGCCATAGCAGATTGTGTACAGACAGTATAATATATCAATTTAAATGTGGGTAATTTCTGGTATTTTATCCATATTTTTCCATATAATGATGTCTTTCAGAGACTCACCCGGGTCTCTATCCTTAAAGGTGACCTGTCACCTCTCCCGAGTCCTGACATGTCTGTTTTAGTAATGACTTGCATTCCACATGTAATAACAATTCAGGAGCGTCTATTTCTATGACTCTATATTGTGCCATTCCTTTATTATTCCTGTTAGAAGTTATGACAGAATTATCAGCAGTTTGCAGTGAAGATCCAGAAGATTGTTACCAGACATGGGATTTCCTCCCAGTTCCCTCCAGTTCTCCAGATCCGGTTGTTAAAATTATAACTGGATCGGAGAACCATGTTACCGGTTGAGTCCCGATCCGATGTTCTTGTGGCGGCAGGGCAGCTGGAGATGTTCGCTTCCGTTGCTTTGCACGGCGCTGATAGTTTATCTCCTTAGTTGGGTGGTATGTGAGTGTAGTGTATATATGGTGTATTTATGTATGCGTACAATGTATATGGGGTATAGATGCGTATGTGTGTTGCAGATATATGGTGTATGTATATGTAAACATGTGTCGTCACGCAGCGTGTCCGAAGTTGAGTAGGGAACCTGTTGTTAAAAATTTTGACACTGGCAGCACTGATTAGATAGTGTGAGACTGTGCAGGAGGTAACACTCATCTGTACCCTTACTGCAGTCTGCTAGCAATTAATTCATAAATTCTAGCACAAATAATACAGGAATGGCACAACATAGAGCCATAAGAATAGATGCTCCAGGATTGTTATTACATGGGGAATGCAAGTAGTTGCTAAAACAGAAATGTCAGGATAACCAGTTAATTTTTGCTAGGTCTCTTCCCAGTGGCGTAACTAGAAATTACTGGGCCCCACAGCAATTTTTTGAACCCCCACTCCTGTGGCCATTCAGACCGATTTCATACAGTGTAATTGTATAATACGGTTGAGGGGGCCATCACTATAACATCTTTTAGTCCTCCTCTTGGGTGGACCCCAGCGGCGGACTGGGAGCTTAAAGTGGCCCTGGAAAAAATACTAAAAGTGGCCCTGTTTTGTAGTTGGGTCCAAATTAATGGAAGGCAGGGCCAGCAATACCATATTGTGGCACATTATACCACCCCAACAGGGCAAAATACATGCCCAAAAACTTCCACTGGCTGGCCCCCTGGGCATCAGCCCACCGGGAAATTTCCCTATAAGGTCTATGGCCAACCGCCCCTAGTGGACCCCTTCTGAGTTGGGCCCCAAAGCAGTCACTTCTCCTGCTTCCCCTATAGCTATGCCATCTCCTGCTCTATTTTATAAAATGTGTGCAATTATGTTTTTGGAGACTGGGAAGAAACCAGACAGCACATTAAAAAAACATAAAAAAAAGTAAAATCCATAGACTATCTGGGCAGCTTTTGGCTTTTGGCCAGATATTAAGCAATTTCATAAATTGCTGCCATTACAAGAGGATATAAACTGGAAGTATATCAAAATCCCCTGTAATGATTATGCAACCCGTAAAACCCTATTCAGTATACTTACAGTAAAGGGCCCTAAAAAGATGAGCCCCAGTCACCCCTGAGAGCTCCAACAAACACACTGCAACATGATCACTACGTGGAGATAATGGCATATAGATTTATATCTATAGTATTATTGATCTCAAGGGAGAACTGCAAAAATTTGTATGCTGCATGCGCCCCCTAGTGGTGGTTACAGTTAGATGTATGTATTTGCATCATTATATCCTGTTACCCTGATTATTTTTGAAGAACTTCATAACATTCACATAGCCATATGAATAATATTTATTTAAAGGCGTTTTCTGGGATCTAGTGGGTCCCACAAAGTCACTTTATTTACACAGAATACAAATGTAGGAAAAAGTGTGTAATATACTTAACATTAGAAAGCTAAGCAGACAGGCATCCTAAATACCTGATCATGTGAGGCTCCTCTTCTCAAAATACACCTTCAGCTGACATCACTTTCTTTTCCCGGTCATTTGGGCTCGACCGTATGTATTTTTGGATCCGCAAAAAAACAAATAAATACTGTGTGACATCCGTGTTACATCAGTTTTTTTGAAAATCCATTGTTAAAAATACCTGTCTTTGTCCACAAAATGGACAAGGATAGGACATGTTCTATATTTCTGCGGAATGGACTTGCGGACATACCTTTACAGAATGCACATGGAGTCATTTCCGTTTTTTTGCACGAGTGCACGAGCACTTACCGGGTTTCCAGCCTCGGCTATGAACGGCACACCACTTCATCTGCAAATAAGACTAGAACTACACCGCTCCCTAGTGAGTGCAGAACCTCCTGAAGCCACCTCATCTGCGCGTACGTCAGGGAGAGGGATAGTTTGGGCCCTGTTCACAGTAGAGGTGACGTCTTGTCCATAGCCAAGGCCAGAAGCCTGGTAAAGGACGTGATATTGGTGGAAGCTAGATTTTTTGAAGAAGAGCGCCACGTGACCGTGGATGGCAATCCACACAGCCTCGGAATGGTAAGTATATCACACGTTTTCTTACACAGGTGGGATCTGTGTAATTTAGGTGGCTTTGCAGGACCCACTGGATCCCAGAAAACCCAGTGTCAAAATCGAACTATTATGATTATGCAGATTTACTAAGATAGTTTAGAGCAGGCTTCAATTCAACTGATTTTCTTTTTTAACTTTTTTTGTCTTTGTGACATTTTCTACTTCAGGGTACAACCACACGATCAGTTTTCTAAATGCAGTTTCGGAAGCCAGAATCAGGAGTGGATCATAAGAGGACAGATGCGACTTTGCCGTTTTTTTAATTCACGCCTAGTTTTGGCTTCCAAAACTGCATCAAGAAACCTGACCGCGTGGTCTTACCCTTACCCAAATATTTCTTTTTTTCCCAGGTCTTGGATTTGCACTTTGTTACAGTCCTGCTATTGCGATGGTGGGAAAATACTTTGACAAGAGGAAAGCCTTGGCTTATGGGATCGCCATGTCTGGAAGTGGGATTGGCACCTTTATATTGGCCCCTGTTGTACAGCTGCTGATTGAACAGTTTTCCTGGCGTGGAGCTTTACTCATTCTTGGTGGTTTTGTCTCCAATCTTTGTGTCTGTGGTGCTTTAATGCGACCTATAAACCTGAAGGAGGACTTTGCACACTATTCGCTGAAGCAAGAGCATAATCCAAATGAGCCAAACGAAAGTACCATTCCTTCTTCCAAGTGTTCACCTCTGAGCCTGGACTGCACTCACAAGAGTCTATGCTACTGTTCCCAAAAGGAGTACAGCTTTCTGCTGAAACCAGACTTCATCATTCTTGCAATATCTTTTCTATTCCTAGCTTATGGATGCAGTCCTCCCTTTGTCTATCTTGTGCCTTATGCCCTTAGTGTTGGCGTAAGCCACCAACAAGCAGCCTTCCTAATGTCTATACTGGGAGTCATAGACATTGTTGGTAACGTCTCCTTTGGATGGTTGACGGACAGAAGGTAATGAACTCACTTTATTTTATTCCAAACTATAGAATGACCATATACTAGTTTTTATACAGTAGATTCCCTACACCAGTGTTCCTCAACTCCCGTCCGCACGACACACCTACCGGTCATGTTTTCAGGATTTCCTTAGTATTGAGTAGGTGATATCATTAAAGGAGTTGTCACACCTAGCTCTTCCTGCGCTTCCCTGCTTGTCTCACGGCACACTTTCAGAGCTTTAGGTGGTGATGCCTCTTTGTTTGGCCAAAGGCACCGGCAAGCCCCGTGTGCACTCCCGAGGCTGCTAGTCTATCAGTATCATTAGTAGCCTTGGCGCAGTGGGCGGTTTGCAGACAACCAATGTTAAGTGTCACGATCAGTTTGCTGTTTTTGGGGTGGCCAGGGAAGGGAGCTCATGAGCATGCGTGAGAGCCCAAGCGAGCTCGCTTCTGCAATCCCGGCTATCACAGCAGAGGCCATAACCCCTAGAAATGAGCAGTTTCTAAACACAAGTAAAATGACTGAAGGCAAAATTGATAAAGAATCTAGTTAGTCACTTATATTATGTTTTTACACAACATACATATCAAATGTTGAAGTGAGACAACCCCTTTAATGTCAATGTATCTGGACTTACCACATTTATTCATTCTGTGGGAAAGTCTCAAATCATGACTGGCAGGTGGGCTCTGAGGACTGGGGTTGAGGAACACTGGTCTACACGATGGATACAGAACTATGCATTGTGTCATATGTCAATCAATATGGACTAATTGTGCCAAAAACCCAACAAATCTAGTAAAGGCTCTGTTCACACTGGAGTTACGTGCATTCAGTCCCATTCTTGCCAGTAAAAAGTCTAAAACCCCAACAGAAATTTAGTGGACCCATTATAAGTCATTAGTAGTAATGAGCGGGAGGTGCCATATTCAATTTCACGATATTTCACGAATATTCGATTGAATATTCGTCATATATTCGTCAAAATCGAATATTTGTCATTATTCTATATATTGCGAATGTTACGCGAATTTATATTCATATCGCGAATTAAACTTAGAGCTGAGTTCCTAATGGTTGTAACTTGTATTGCTAGAATTGACGAAAATAACGAATATCACGAATATAGCACTATCTTCTCAATCTTCATTATATTCTAGCAATACAACCATTAGGAACTCAGCTCTAAGTTTCATTCGCGAAGAGAACATGTACTCGCATTGCGAATTGATCTTAGAGCTAAGTTCCTAATGGTTGTATTGCTAGAATATAACGAAGATGACGAATATTACGAATTCACGAATATAGCACTATATTCTCAATCTTCGTTATATTCTAGCAATACAACCATTAGGAACTCAGCTCTAAGTTGATTTCGCAATGCGAGTATATGTTCGCATTGCGAATTCAACTTAAAGCTGGGTTCCTAATGGTTGTATTGCTAGAATATAACGAATATCGCAATGCGAATAATTCAGGTTATAATAATCGCATTGCGATTACAACTTAGTCAAATTTGTGAGATCGTGATTCTCACATCCGACAGTACATTTTAGCACGGAGGCGTTCCCATTGGGATGGGGACGCTCCATGCACACAGGAAGTCGGCAGAAGCGGCAACAGGCATTAACTGGAGCGGGCAGGGAGCCAGGAATCCTCTGGACAGGTAAGAACAGCTTTTGGGAAGTGGAAAGACAGCCAGAGAGCAACAAGGATTAACAAAAAACAAATATTCGAAATAGCGAATATATAGCGCTATATTCGCAATATTTGCGAATTATGGAAGTTGCGATATTCGCAATAAAAATTCGCTATTCGAATATTCGCGCTCAACACTAGTCATTAGAATCAGCTGGATAGGATTTTTTGGGATCTGTTCGAGAACTGATCTTTCATAGCTGTAATGGGTTTGCTATAAATGGAAGCAATGACGCTAGTGTGAACAAAGCCTTGCAGAAGTGAAAAAGAAGTAATTGCTCAGTATAACCTCCCGTTATGGTCAAATATAGAAATGTGAGAACCAAAATGGCAGCATCTCCAAAGAACAGAGAGGCTCAGTCCTCATACATACTGCTTTTTATAGACCCATAACATGACACCTATAGTTTGCTATAAGCCCGTGTAAGTGTCATCTTCCTCCTCTTCCATTCCAACACTGCTGATCCAGTGCTGCCCACTGGTTTTTGATTGTTGACACTGAAGCAGTGATGTCCCTGACTACCCTGCAGCCAGTCCCCGGTCTCAGCGTTCACGTGCGGTAGGTAGTCAGGGACATTATAGCTGTAGAGAGCCCAGCATTGCAGTGGTGATGTCCCTGACTACCTTACGTGACCGCCGAGGCCCATGTTTGGCTGCAGGGATCACAAGAGGTAGTCAGGGGTGTCACAACTTTAACTGTTGAAAAATATGATGGATTTATAGTAAAAAATCAATTAACCTGTAAAAGCAATTGTAATAACTCAACAGTTTTCTATTAAGGTCATCTGTATCAAACCCAGTACCCCAAATATGCCTGCTTCCCCTTTTCAGTATGGAATCAGTAAAATGTTTAGTGCAGGATCCATGTCTAATGTCAGTGGACCTTTCTTCTCCCTCAGATGTGGACATAGGAGCCATATATAAATATGCAGTAAGACAGCGCCCTCTAGTGTCTGACTGCCTGTAATGTCTCCCTTCTTGGGCTCTGTAGAAATGACAGATGCATCTTTATTGTCTGTTTTTATTTAACCGCTTCCCGACCGCCTAACGCAGGGATGCGTCCTGCGGGTGGCCGGGTTATTCCTCCTTGACGCATCTACGCGTCATATCGCGAGACGCGAGATGTCCTGTGAATGCGTGCGCGCATGCGCGCGCGTTCGCATCGGCGTACAGCTATGAAGTTATACTACAGTTGTAGGTGTAAAATAAATCGCATCAAATAGCTATATCAGACGATGTTTTGTTAACAGCGTCTGATATACCTGCTACCTGGTCCTCTGGTGGCCCCATTTACTTGGATCAACCACCAGAGGACACAGGCAGCTCTGTAAGTAGCACCAAGCACCACACTACACTACACCCCTCCCCCCCTGTCACTTATTAACCCCTTATTAACCCCTGATACCCCATATAGACTCCCTGATCACCCCCCTGTCATTGATCACCCCCCTGTAAGGCTCCTTTCAGACGTCCATATGTGTTTTGCGGATCCACGGATCCGCAATACACGGACACCGGAAATGTGCTTTCCGCATTTTGCGGATCCGCACATTGCCAGAACTATATAGAAAATGCCTTTCTTGTCCGCAATTGCGGACAAGAATAGGACATCTTCTATATTTTTGCGGAACGGAAGTGCGGACCCGGATCCGAGCGGGACAAAGTCTGTCCCCATAGAAATGAATGGGTCCGCAATTCCGTTCCGCAAAATGCGGAACAGAATTGCGGACGTGTGAATGGGGCCTAAGGGTCCCTTATCACCGCCAGTTAGTTAGCTACTTGTTAGGTAGTTAGCGCCTCCGCACCGCAGTCACTGATTAGTCGCTGATTAGCGT
The DNA here is from genome assembly GCA_033119425.1 of Bufotes viridis. Taxonomy (NCBI): domain Eukaryota; kingdom Metazoa; phylum Chordata; class Amphibia; order Anura; family Bufonidae; genus Bufotes; species Bufotes viridis. The sequence goes on from CM065594.1 coordinate 56,715,085, forward strand.
CATCGCTATCGCTAATCAGCACTAGTACTATATAGTATCTGTAAGTGATCAAGACTGATTGCAATCAGATCTATATCAGTACCTTAGGGTCACCTTAGGCTCTACAAAAAACGCAGTGTTCGCCCGATCAGGCCTGATCTTGTGCGCACACTTGTGTTCAGTCCGCCCCACAGCAGTGTCAGAATTTTTTTTTTTCTGATCACTGCAAAAACACCGTAAAATCCCTGCGGCGCTATAAAGATCACGTTTGAGCTTTTTGGATCTTTATTACAATCGCAGCTTTACTTCGCAAGCACTCCTATGTCCTTTCCCCTCTTTTTTATATATTTTTTTGCACATTTTTTGGCAGAGATTTTGTTCATCCACATTGATCGATGCGAATGAAGAAATCTGTGCCGTTCATTTTTTTTTTTCAGCCCAGAGGCTGAATGGAAAAAAAAAATCTCATTACCCGTATGCTCAATATACGGAGAATCGCAGAAACTCCTAATGCTGGCCATACATGTAATGATTGCGGAGACCCTCAAATGCCAGGGCAGTATAAATACCCCACATGTGACCCCATTTTGGAAAGAAGACACCCCAAGGTATTCACTGAGGGGCATATTGAGTCCATGAAAGATTTAACTTTTTGTCACAAGTTAGCGGAAAGGGAGACTTTGTGAGAAAAAACAAAAAAAATCAATTTCCACTAACTTGTGCCCAAAAAAAAAAAAACTTCTATGAACTCGCCATGCCCCATACGGAATACCTTGGGGTATCTTCTTTATAAAATGGGGTCACATGTGGGGTATTTATACTGCCCTGGCTTTTTAGGGGCCCTAAAGCGTGAGAAGAAGTCTGGAATCCAAATGCTTAAAAATGCCCTGTGAAATCCTAAAAGGTACTCATTGGAATTAGGGCCCCCACTTATGTGGTATCGCCGTACTCAGGAGAAGTAGGGCAATGTGTTTTGGGGTGTATTTTTACATATACCCATGCTGGGTGAGAGAAATATCTCTGTAAAATGACAACTTTGTATAACAAAATGGAAAAAGTTGTCATTTACAGAGATATTTTTCACACACAGTATGGGTATATGTAAAAATACACCCCAAAACACATTGCCCTACTTCTCCTGAGTACGGCGATACCACATGTGTGACACTTTTTTGCAGCCAAGATGCGCAAAGGGGCCCAAATTCCAATGAGTACCTTTAGGATTTCCCCGGGGATTTTTACGCATTTGGATTCCAAACGACTTCCCATGCATTAGGGGCCCCTAAAATGCCAGGGCAGTATAAATACCCCACATGTGACTCCATTTTAGAAAGAAGGCACCCCAAGGTAGTCCGTGAGGGGTATGGTGAGTTCAAGTCAAATTTTATTTTTTGTCACAAGTTAGTGGAATATGAGACTTTGTAAGAAAAAAATAAAAAAAATTCAATTTTCGCTAACTTGTGACAAAAAATAAAAACTTCCATGAACTCACTATGCCCATCAGCGAATACCTTAGGGTGTCTACTTTCTGAAATGGGGTCATTTGTGGGGTGTTTCTACTGTCTGGGCATTGTAGTACCTCAGGAAACATGACAGGTGCTCAGAAAGTCAAAGTGCAGAAATTCACTTTTTTGCACCATAGTTTGTAAACGCTATAACTTTTACCCAAACCAATAAATATATACTTATTGCATGTAGACAAATTTTACAACAGAAAGTGAAAAATGTCATTTTTTGCAAAAATTAATATCAAAAAAAGGTAAAATGTCAGCAGCAATGAAATACCACCAAATGAAAGCTCTATTAGTGAGAAGAAAAGGAGGTAAAATTCATTTGGGTGGTAAGTTGTATGACGGAGCAATAAACGGTGAAAGTAGTGTAGTGCAGAATTGTAAAAAGTGGTCTGGTCATTAAGGGAGTTTAAGCTAGGGGGGCTGAAGTGGTTAATGATATTGAACATTTTGGCCCGGCCCACCATTTTTTTTTTTTCCTTTTTTTTTTTTTTTTTTTTTAACACTTTTAAGCTACATTCACATCTTTTACAATTTTTTAGGTCGGTTTTGGGAACAGAAGACCATAAAAATCCCCAAAACTTCCAGATTCATCAAAGGCAGTACCCGAAGCGGCCTGATAGACCCCATTCATTGACTTTAATGCAGTCTGTTAGGTTCCCATCAGGGAGCCCATTATATTTACGCTGCACTATTTTTTAAAGGAATCTATGACAGAATCCTCTAATGCTTTTAACGCAGATGTGACCAAAGCCTTCTTGGTCAGCAAATACAGAATTCGGGGAACATTTATCAAAACTGGTGCTAAAGAAAACTGTCTTAGTTGCCTTTAGTAACCAATCAAATTGATACTTTCATTTTCCAAAGGGTCTCTGAAAAATGAAAGGGGGAATCTGATTGGTTGCTATGGGCAACTAAGCCAGTTTTCCTTTACACCAGGGATTTCATTGCTGCTTTCTTGCAAAAAGTGTCACCACACCTGTCCTTCCGGTTGTAGCAGACACAATACCACATAGACGACCCGTGGATAGATGTGGTGCTGATTTTTGTCTTGAAAAATGCAGCCATGTTTTCTATTCCCGTACAGCCCTTTAAAACTCTCTCTAAACTCTGATCGTTAGTTTCCTAACATACTCTTTGAAGCAGGTCTAAAGGCCGAGATAAACATTGGGGTAGATTTATAAAACTGGTGAAAAGGAAAGCTGGCTTAGTTACCCATAGCAACCAATCAGATCCCACCTTTGGAAAATGAAAGGTGAAATCTGATTGGTTGCTATAGGCAACTAAGCCCATTTTCACTGTTATTGATAAATCTCTCCCTTTATATCCAGGAGCCTTTATGGGACTAAGGGTCCTTTCACACTTGCGTTCTGAGGATCCGGCAGGCACTTCCGTCCCGCCGGATCCGTCAGAACGCAAGTCGCCTGAAGCATTAGAAGACTGATCAGGATCCTGATCAGTCTTCGAAATGCTTTCAGGTTACTATGGCAGCCAGGACGCTACTAGCGTCCTGGTTGCCATAGTAGGAGCGGGGAGCGGGGGAGCGGCATACTTACATTCCGTGCGGCTCCCGGGGCGCTCCAGAATGACGTCAGAGCGCCCCATGCGCATGAATCACATGATCCATGCGATCACGTGATCTATGCACTGGGGCGCCCTGGCGTCATCCTGGAGCGTCCCGGGAGCCGCACGAATGCAGTATGCGCTCCGCTCCCTACATTTTACCATGGTAACCAGGACTTTAGCGTCCTGGCTGCCATGGTAACCAGTCAGAAAAAGCTAAATGTCGGATCCGGCAATGCGCCGAAGCGGCGTTTAGCTTAAGGCGGATCGGATTAATGCCTTTCAATGGGCATTAATTCCGGATCCGGCCTTGCGGCAAGTGTTCCGGATTTTTGGACGGAACAAAAAGCGCAGCATGCTGCGGTATTTGCTGCGTCCAAAAAACGTTCCGGTCCTGAACTGAAGACATCCTGATGCATCCTGAACGGATTTCTCTCCATTCAGAGTGCATGGGGATGATCCTGATCAGGACTCTTCCAGCATAGAGACCCGACGACGGATCTCTATGCCGGAAAACAAAAACGCAAGTGTGAAAGGGCCCTTAGATATTGATGACCTTTTATCAACATATGTCATCAATATTAGATCTGTGCGGGGTCTGAGATGCAGCACCCCCAATGATCAGCTTTTTCAGGCAGCGACTGATCTGATATTGATTACCTATCCTGAAGATAGGCCATAAATATCTTAGGGTGGGTTCACATCACGTTTTTTCCCATGCGTTTAACGTATACGTTAAATGAATGCATCAGACTGATGCTATACAGTAGCATCCGTTCACCACAGAGTTCCATTGTAAAAGAAAACGTTTTTTTTTACCGGATTGTGCAGGACACGAGAACGTAGTGTGTTGCGGTTTTGTATCCTTTCTTTTTGTAACGTATACATCAAACAGAGACATAAAACGCAATGTGAACCCACCCTAAGTACTGTAAAACCCCATTAACAATGTCTACCTGTTAGTCTATATTGAAGTTGTATTTTCTTTCAGGTTTCTGAAAAACCACCGATACGCATGCTACCTCATAGCTGTGGGACTGGATGGTCTTAGCTGCCTTTTCCTTCCGATTCTTAGATGCTTTGAACTACTTGTGCCTTTCTCTGTTACATTTGGTTATTTCGATGGAGCCTACGTTGCCCTGATCCCTGTTGTGACTGGAGATGTTGTAGGTACAACCAGCTTATCATCAGCCCTAGGTGTGGTCTTCTTTCTCCATGCAGTGCCATACCTGGTGAGCCCACCAATATCAGGTATGCTTGCATCATCATTTACATAAAATGAATGTGTTATTTATCTCGTAAGGTAAATTCCGGAAAACAAACAAAACCGCACCAGAATTGCTTTATTCTGTTCAGCCCCCTCACAGATAAGGATTAGAAGTTAATTAATAGATCTTCTATACCCAGGCTCCTGGTGGGCCCCTGAGCAAGGTGGGCCCCTAGTCTCCTACCCCCTGCACAAGAGGCACACAACACAGTAGACTTACTTACTTCTCTGAAAAAACTACCACATTACCTACATGGCTCCATCATACAGGCAGCCATAAATGTGGTCATAAAAAATGTGCCTGTTGCAAACATATGGTTACAGACAAAACATTTAGATCGACTGCACATTGCAAACAATATGACACACGTTCATATAAAAAACTGTAACACTAAATATGTTATATACCTCATCACTTGTGACATATGTTCTTTGCAATATGTGGGTTGTACCATTAATCCTCTGAAAAATAGGATCCGCAAGCATATATCTGACATACCGCATCATGGGAACCGCAATGTCTCTGCTGCGAGTTCGCACTTTGCGGTTGTTCATGCGGGTGATATCTCTGGATTAAAAGTACAGGGCATTGAAAGGGTCTCTCTACCACCTAGAGGTGGAGATCACAGAAGAAAACTTCTGAATAGAGAGGCTTTTTGGATCTTCCAATTGGGGTCCCGGCAGCCGGAGGGTCTCAATAAGCGACATGATCTGATTTTACAATATTGACTATATTATGTTTGTTTTGAATACATCAGTATATTGATTACCCTTTTATATTAAGGATTTTATATGCTCTTGCTTGTCCATGTATTTTCCCTTTGAGGTTTGCATGGCACCTCCCTCTGGCACCTCCTTCCTTCAGGTGTTGTATGTTAGCCTGATTTTGGAAGGTGTATATCAGAGGCAGTTTCCATTTCATTTGTATGTTTGTCATGAAGAAGGACCCAGATATTAGAGAGGTCTGAAACGCGTAACTGTTTTTCACATCTTGTATGAAGTTTTACCGCTGGAATAAAGTCACAGAAAAAGATTCACCCGAGCTGAGCTGGATTTTTCTTCTTGCTTGACAGTAGACTTACTGTACTACATAGATAGGCTGGTTAATTTGCTGTACACTATCCAAAGTTGGTATAAAGAATTGGGTAGAATATTTAATAAACTACCCAGTTTATTATTATAGACATGTTGATGTGGCTGAGAAGTCTTATAGGGACAGCCAGACAGAGGCAGGACAGCAAGTATCCTCCTTTCCCAGAGACTTGCCCTCTCAGTACCCCATAATCAGTCATCTTGTAGCATCGTGCTGCTGTGTGAGCAGGTAATATTTGAATATATCCGTATGGTGGGCCCCCAAAATAAATGTTACTGGGGAACCCTAGACAGCCCAGTCCCACACTGTCTATACCCCATAGCGGTATCAAAGGAAATAACTCGTTCTGCAAAAAAATCAGCCCTCGTGTAGCTTTGTTGATGGGAAAAAATGAAAAAAGTTATTCTTTTTGGAATATTGGAACAATACACCAAAACCAAGGGGGTCATTTATTAAGCTGAAATATGCTTATATTAGGCGTATTTCAGGCGCAGATGGTTAGTTGAGGTGCAATCTGTGACTTTTCCCCGATCACGCCAGGTCTAACAAAGTGGGCGTGGCGTGGGTGGGGAAGGGGGCGGTCCGGGACGCCTGTCTCATTCATCATTTTCTACGCCTGGTTAAGGTGTAGAAAATGGTCTAAATCTAAGCAGCTCGGAAGCTGTCTTTCATTTAGAAATGGCGGCGTCTCTACATAACCTTAGCGGATCCACGGCCATTGCGTGGTTTTATTAAGCTCGGCGTCTAAAACAAAAGAGAATGCTGGGAATCGTCCGGACACAAACTGCAGCCTACAGTCGCTTCTGCCCAGCCAATTCTCGCCATTATTAACCCATGTTACAATATTCTGCTCACTCGCTAAATCTTTTTTGGAATGTAATCTTAGTGAAACTAAATGTGACCATTATAGATTTAGATGTGGGAAAACATGTATTTACACTGCAGTCGGCTACTGAATTCATTACATATATATGATTTAATGCTTTATGCGCTAGTTACTTTTTGGCCAGACCTTAAAGAGGACCTCTCCCCGGCTCCTGACAGGCCTGTTTTAATAGCTTCATGCATTCTCCATGTAATACCAATTCTGGAGCATCTACTCTTATGGCTCTATGTTGTGCCATTCCTTTATTATTTCTACTAGAAGTTATGAGTGAATTGCTAGCAGTCTGCAGTAATGGTACAGAGGGGAGGTAACCAGTTGGGGGGGTGTCCCTGCATAGTCTCACACTATCCAGTAAGTGCTGCCATTGTCAGACTATGCAGGTACACACCCCTAACGGGTTACCTCCCCTCTGTACCCTTACTGCAGACTGCTAGAAATTCATTCATAACTTCTAGTAGAAATAATAAAGGAATGACACAACATAGAGCCATAAGGGTACTATAATGGCGCGGGAGGGGGGCAGAGCTACGGCGATCTCCGGCCGTGCACAGACGTGCTGCGCCATAGCTCCGCCCCCCGCCCCATTATAGTCAACGGGGACGGAGCGGCAGCACGGCAGTGCACGGGCACTTGTGGCAGGATGGATCCGGCAGGCTAATCAGTCCTGCCGCAAGTGTAAAAGTACCCTAAGAATAGATGCTCCAGAATTGTTATTTTTTGGGGAATGCATGTAGCTATAAAAACAAACATGTCAGGAGAGGTGAAATGTCCTCTTTAATGCATAAACCAGCATTTTAGAATTAACCCCTTCACGCCCAGCTCCGTACATGTACGGCGCTGGGCGGGTGTTTAAAAATGGCGCCCGCTCCTGCACGCTGTGGGCACCATAGCCGCGGGTGGCCGTCTACTTCTTATAGCATTAACAGGATAAATCCCAGCAGCCGTGCTCTTTTTCTATTGCACTTTTATTTTGTTTTACAGTTCACAAATAAAGTCCTGGACGCGTTTCGGCGATAAGCCTTTTTTATCGCCGAAACGCGTCAAGGACTTTATTTGTGAACTGTAAAACACAATAAAAGTGCAATAGAAAAAGAGCACGGCTGCTGGGATTTATCCTGTTCATGAATCGTGGAGAACGCTCCTTCCCGCGCAGCGTGACCCTGAGATCGAGTGCTGGCTATCCTTGACTGCATACTTCTTATAGCAGACACCAGCGGCTAATGTCCGCAACTGGCAGTAATGCCGATAGCGGACATTTAACCCCTCAGATGTCGTGGTCAATTCTGACCACGCCATCTGTGCGCGCTGAAAACTGTGTGGCGATCGGAGGAGCCGGAGTGTGTATGCAGCAGCCCGTGTCTTTATGAATGACACGAGGCTGCTGCATAGTATTTCCTATGGAGCCCTTGTCTGTAATAGGGCTTCACAGGAAACGAGTAAAATCATCATAGATTCCAATGCAAGTGCATTGGAGTCTATGATAATAGCAATCTAATCATTGCATGTTATAGTTCCCTATGGGAACCATAAAAAAGTATAAAAAAAAAAGTTGAAAAAATAATGAAAAACAAAACGTAGGAATTCAAATCACCACCCTTTTCCCAAAATATAAATAAAAGAGCTAAAAAAATAAAAAAATACACATAATGGGTGTCACAATGTGTGAAAGCGCCCATAGTATAAAAATATTAAAATATATTCCCCATACGGCAAACAGCAAAACAGAAAAAAACATCCAAATGGCCGATTCACCGTTTTTGTTCGCTTCATTTTCTACCAAAAATCAAATAAGAAGTGATTAAAAAGTCATACACACCCCAGAATGGTATCAATGAAAAGTTCAGATCGCCCCGCAAAAAAATGAGCCCCCATACACAGCTCCGTACACATAAATACAAAAAAAGTTATAGGGGTCAAAATGTGGCAGCAAAAAAATAAAACAGATTTTTTTCCCACTTTTTAATTTTTTCATCACTATCAAAATGCAAGAAAAACTATACATATAAGGTATCGCCGGATTTGTACTGACTTGTAGAATAAAAGTAACTGGTCAGTTTTATCGTACATCGCAATTAAAAAACCTGTAAAACTGTGTTTTGTTTTTTTTTGCAATTTCACCCCATTTGGAATTGTTTTTCCTGCTTCCCACTACATCATATGCAATATTAAATGGTGACGTTGGAAAGTACAACGTGTCCCGCAAAAAACAAGCCCTCATATGGCCATGTAAATCGAAAAATAAAAAGTTATGGCTCTTGGAAGGCATGGAGCGCAAAACGAAAATGCTAAAAAAAAAAAAAAACTCTGGTCCTGAAAGAGTTAAGGCCTCTTTCACACTAGCGTCTCTAGGACGGAAATCTACTGATCAGGATTATCCCCATGCATCCTGAATGGAGAGAAATCCGTTCAGGATGCATCAGGATGTCTTCTGTTCAGTATGTCAACGTTTTTTGGACTTTGACAAAAGCGCAGCATGCTGCAGATTTGTCTCCGTCCAAAAATCCGGAAGACATGCCGTAACGCCGGATCCGGAATTAATGCCCATTGAAGGGCATTAGTCCGGATCCGACCTTACTAAGCGTCGTTTCCGCGCATCGCCGGATCCGACGTTTAGCTTTTTGTCAATGGTTACTATGGCAGCCAGGACGCTAAAGTCCTGGTTGCCATAGTAAAGAGTAGGGAGAGCGGGGGAACGGGGGAGTGGCATACTTACATTCCGTGCGGCTCCCGGGACGCTCCAGGATGACGTCAGGGCGCCCCAGTGCATAGCGTCCTGGCTGCCATAGTAACACTGAAAGCATTTTGAAGACTGATCAGTTCACTTGCGTTGTGCCGGATCCGGCGTGCATTCCGGCGACGGAAGTGCACGCCGGTGTTCTGCCAGATCTCTATAGATTGCCGAAAGTCTATAGCGGAAGTCACGTGGTGCGCTGCACAAGCGTACTTCCGCGAATCATTGGTGCTGGCTCCATTGCAGTAGTTCGCGCACCGCGCGTGCGCACACTTAAGGGTATACAGACTTCTTAAAGTGACAGTAATCTCCATTAAAATACAGCTCCGCCCGGCCCCCCCAGCGCTCATTAATCTACATTAATTTGTACCCTCGCGGGCTCGCTACGCTCGGCCTCGCTGCGCTCGGCATTTAGTAAAACTAACTCTATGCTGCCATTGATAGTAAAGAAGGAAATGGATGGTAAAGTATTTCTTTACCATCCATTTCCTTCTTTACTATCAATGGCGGCATAGAGTTAGTTTTACTAAATGCCGAGCGCAGCGAGGCCGAGCCCGATGCGTGGCGAGCGAAGCGAGCCCGCGAGGGTACAAATTAATGTAGATGCTGTATTTTATTGGAGATGACTGTCACTTTAAGATGTCTCTTGTGCGCACGCGCGGTGGGCGAAGTACTTCAGTGGAGGCTGCAGGGATGATTCGTCGAAGCGCGCTTGTGCGCTTGCACAGCGCACCACGTGACTTCCGCTATAGACTTTCGGCAATCTATAGAGATCTGGCAGAACACCGGATCTTCACAACGCAAGTGTGAAAGAGGCCTAAGGGGATATTCATTGAACCTTATGATGTGATAACAATATGAACTGCATGGGTTCAAGCACGTAGTTCCGTGAGAAGAGCAGTAATGTCAGCAGAAGCAGCTTATCTGTGGTGAACCCCCATACTGTCCATTGTATGGATGGGCTGTAATAAGTTATGAACATCCTTCCTTGTTTTCAGAATGCTGCTTATCAGGTTTTTCTGGTGATCACGATGTTTGTGTACATCAGTGTAAAAAAACACAGAGAGAATATACAAGGCTCATGCAAATGTTTTCCTTTGTTGGATTTGAACTCAGAACCCCAGAGTACTAACCAGAATGCCGCTATTTGTTCAGTCACCATAGTAGTGGCATCACCAACAGTCAACAGTCTCCGTGCCTCTGAGGCATCTTGCACACATACGGCGGGTCCACAATACACGAGCATCGGCCCGTGTGCACTCTGCACTCTGCCATCCACTCACTACGGAGTGCTTCTGTGGTGTTTCTGTCCACGCATTGGGGAGCGCAAATTGCCCCCTCGGGTCCTGCATGCAAAGAAATATCAATAAGTAATAGTTTTAATAACTTTAATAATTTGATTTAATGGATGCTAAGTGTTACTTTCTGATAAGGAAATCAGCACTTCAGAGTTGGAGAGGAGCTCTGGCTTGTTGTCAACTCAACTGAATTTGAACCCCTTCTACCCGGGAGGTTTTTTGTTTTTGCATTTTTGTTTTAAGCTTCCTGCCTTCCCAGAGCCATAATGTTTTTATTTTTCCGTTCACATAGCCGTATGAGGGCTTCTTTTTGTGGGACAAGTTGTATTTTTCAAGGCCACTATTTAATATTGCATATGATGTATAGTGATGTTCCGAACTATTCGCCGGCTAACAGTTACTGGCGAACATAGCTGGTTTGCCGCGGCGGGCGAACATATGCGATGTTCGGTCCGCCCCCTATACATCATCATTGAGCAAACTTTGACCCTGTACCTCTGTAGCATCCCCAAGTCAGGGCAATGTGAGGGACTAACCTGGGGAATGCCAGTGATGGAGAGGCCGGCACGCTGTTCCTCTGGGGCACTCTCTGGGTTCTTGAGGGACACAGCCAGGTGGAATGTGAGGTGCCCTTGGTGTTGTAGTTTAACGTGCCTATGGCTAAGTCCCTGATGTGTCGTGACGCCAGTGCCAGTAAACGGTGGCACACCGTATTTATAGTAGGAATAACAGAGGTGAAGACTTGTAGCTTGAAAACAGAATTCCAACTTTACTGAAACCGTGGAAAATACAGCAGGCAACCTCTTAACACAGTTCTTGTTGCAGAAAATAGACGTTTGTACAGTCGCAGTTACAGCAGGCTTACATCCAGCAAGGTATAACAGAGGGAAAAACAACAGGACTTAGAATTGCAGGTGAACCTTACTTTCTTCCTGACTTGTCCTGACTGGAATTGATGCTTCAAGGCCCCAATGCCCTACTTCTGGCTTATATCCTTGAATCTCCAGTAGACAGTGTACCTCCTCTTGACATTTAGTACCTCTTGCTCTAGGGATTGCCTCTGCTTGACTTCTGCTGACTCGCTTAGGCCTGAGACATGTGGCCTACACAGACTCCAGGGTCTGCACTCCTTCCCAGGCCCAGGGCCTGGTGTAGACCTCACAGGCTCATGGCCTGGAGTAGACTGAGCTGAGCTGTCTGACTGAGCTTTCTTTCCCTGACTGGGCCTTATATAGACTAGGGCTACCTAGCTCCCTCTAGTGACTAGAGCTGGAATTACATCCCTAGCCGGCCTGCACATAGCACATTTCACAGTAACAGGGAATTAAATACCATAATTTACATTGCATGGTACAGATAGGACCTTTACCAGCCTCCCCATAAATGAGAGGAGCGACAGCAGCCAAGTGACCCTTCTGTAGTGACGGGCAGTACAACTCCCGTACACTACACCTCACAGTCAGCAGACACAATCCAGCCAATCAGCACCCTCCCTCCCACCTCCTATAAAAACGGCAGCCATTTTAGATTCAGTCTGAAGCTGCAGTGTGTTAGTGAGAGCAGGGAGAGCGCAGCTGCTGCTGCTGCTGCTGCTGGTGAATTCAAAGGGAAAGCGTTAGCTAGGCCAGTGTTCTGTGTCCACAGACTCATCTGCTGTAAGGACAGTGTCACAGCACCCCAAAAAGGCATTTTTAGGGCTGTAACATTAGTCTGCTTTTATTTTTTTTTCTCCAGATATATATTGGAGTTGCCTGGCCTGCCCGTGTGTGAGGAGCTGCAGGCCCACAGACTGTAGTGTGCCCACTGCTAGTGCCCACCATACCAAAAAATAGGCATTTAATTTCTACACTTTAATCTAATTTTAGTTGCCTGCCTGCTGCCAGTGTGTGTCAGGCCCACTTCCACTGACTGTAGTGTGCCCACTGCCAGTGCCCACCACTCATACTGTGTGGCACAGGACTTTGCATAAAAAAGGCATTTCATTTTTACACTTTAATATAATTTTAGTTGCCTGCCTGCTGCCAGTGTGTGTCAGGCCCACAGACTGTAGAGTGCCCACAGATGCCAGTAGCATCCGCACTGAGGGGACAGCAGGAGATGCCAGTGATGGAGAGGCAGACACGTGGGTCCTCTGGGGCACACTCTTGTTGTAGGGACACAGGCTAGATGTTGGGTGAGGTGCCCTTGGTGTTGTGATTTAACGTGCCTATAGCTAGGTCCCTTATGGTTCGTGACGCCAGTGCCGGTAAAGGTGGCACACCGATTGACAGTGGGAATAATGGAGGTGCAGACACTTGAGGTGAAACAGAACTCTTCTTTACTGAACAATTGAAACAGCATACACGCTCCTTGTAGTTCCACAGAAGACAATTGGTACACAGCAGGCTGTACAGTACATAGGCAGGTATCTCTTGGCAAGGTATACAGAGGGTTAATGAGAACTCACAGTACAGGCTGAACTCCACAGATTCCTGACTGGTGAAACATCCAAGGCCCGTATGCACTATTGCTGGCTTTATCCTTGGGGAATATTATAGTACCTCCTCTGGTTCTCCATAGTACCTCCTGCACTGACTTTTCCTTCCTCTGCCTCTCAGCTTTGCTTCTAACTAGTCTCTTGTGATGGCACTGCTGGTTCTCCCTCTGCTATCAGAGCAGGATCCTCCTCAGACTCCCAGGTCTGGACTGACTTGCACAGGCTAGTGGCCTGGACTCAACTTCACAAGCTCATGGCCTGGACTCCACTACACTACACAGGCTCATGGCCTGGACTAGACTTCACAGGCTCATGGCCTGGGCTACACTTTTCCCTGACTGGGCCTGAATATATAAACTAGGGCTCCCTCTACTGACCTAGAGCAGGAATGACATCCCTAGCAGGCCTGTACATAGCAATACATTCACAGTAATAGGGTTTCACAGTGTAAAATAAAAGGACATACCAATCTCCCCACAGGGGGGGAACAACGCGACCCGAGTGACCCTTCTGTAGTGCCCACCGGGTGGCACAGTAGCTTGCCGATAAATAAGGCATTTCATTTTTTCCCTTTAATCTAAGGTTAGTTGCCTGCCAGTGTGTGTCAGGCCCACTTCCACTGACTGTAGTGTGCCCACTGCCAGTGCCCACCACTCATACTGGGTGGCACAGTAGCTTGCCGATAAATAAGGCATTTAATTTTTACCCTTTAATCTAAGGTTAGTTGCCTGCCAGTGTGTGACAGGCCCACTTCCACTGACTGTAGTGTGCCCACTGCCAGTGCCCACCACTCATACTGGGTGTCACAGTAGCTTGCCGATAAATAAGGCATTTAATTTTTATCCTTTAATCTAAGGTTAGTTGCCTGCCAGTGTGTGTCAGGCCCACTTCCACTGACTGTACTGTGCCCACTGCCAGTGCCCACCACTCATACCGGGTGGCACAGTACGTTGCACGCATAGTACCACTAATCAAAAAAAAAAAATGACAGGCAGAAGCAGGCCACCCCGCAGGTGCCGACGTGGTGCTGTGATTTTCTTTGGCCCTAGAATAATGCCCAGTGTTCAAAGGCCACATACCCTGAACTCGAAAAATTCTGAGGACATAGTTAACTGGCTTACACAGGACACCCAATCTTTTACAGCTTCCGCTCGGAACCTTGACGCACCATCCTCCTCCATCTCAGCTTCGAGCACCTCTCAAGTTACCACTCGCCCGCCCGCCACCACCACCAACACTAGCACCACAGCCGCTTCCCTTGATCAGTCAGAGGAGTTATTTAACCCCTTAAGGACACAGCCCTATTTCACCTTAAGGACCACGCCATTTTTTCAAAATCTGACCAGTGTCACTTTATGTGGTGATAACTTTAAACGCTTTTTCTTATCCAGACCATTCTGAGACTGTTTTTTCGTCACATATTGTACTTCATGACAGTGGTAAAATGAAGTCGAAAAATTTCATTTTTATTTATAAAAAAATACCAAATTTACCAAAAATTTAGAAAAATTTGCAATTTTCTAAGTTTCAATTTCTCTACTTCTATCATACATAGTAATACAGCCAAAAAAAAGTTATTGATTTACATTCCCCATATGTCTACTTCATGTATCGATCATTTTGGGAATGCCATTTCATTTTTTGGGCAATGCAGTTATGGTTGGGCGGCCCTCCACCTTATGGATGCGGGTCACAGGGAATGGTTCCCAGCCAAATATTCACGTAGTGAAAGAGACGGTTCCTGGACACCAATAGTGTTGCTCAGTGATTATTTTATTATGTATATTGCGGATTGCCAGTTACAAAAAGTAGTGACGTTTCGGCATTGGCCTTCATGAGAACACTGGATGTGCCGCAAAAGAATAACAGCCAAGTCTTGTAGGTATGGGCTCGGTGGCCTCGTGGCGATGCTTATAGGGCTATAATGAGCTGCTGAGAGGCATAGTTTTTTTTATTTTTTGGCCAATTGTTTTGGGTAGGGGCTAATTTTTTGCGGGATGAGATGACGGTTTGATTGGTACTATTTTGGGAGGCATATGCCTTTTTGATCGCTTTGTATTACAGTTTTTAGGCTTATTTACACCATTTTTTTTTTTTATGGCGTTCACCTGAGGAGTTCAGTCATGTGATATTTTTATAGAGCAGGTTTGCTCTATAAAAGTATGCGATTTTTTTTTTTTTATTCAGTGATATGTGTTTTTTTCATTTTTACTCTTTTTTCACTTTTTTTTTTACCCAGACCCACTTGGTTCTTATAGATCCAGTGGATCTGGTGTCTGTATAATACAGTACAGTACACTATATAGTGCACTGTGCTGTATTTTTTACTTTACAAAGTCTGAATAGACCTTTAGCAGGTCTATTCAGACTTTCAGCACCATGGAGAGCAGGACGCTTCTGAAAGCGTCCTGCTTCCATGGCAACCATCACCTGCTGCCATAAGAGAGCAGCGGGCGATGGGGAGGGAGGGGGGCTCCCTCCCTCTGCGATCCCATCCTGTGGGGGCGCTGCAAAGGTACAGCAGCCCCCCGATGGGAGAGGGAGGGAGCTCCCTCCGTGTTAACCCTTCCATAACTGGCACAATGTGCTGACACTCTGATAGATCCACTAGACACCAGGGAATATTATAGAGGAGGCGGACGTGGGATCGCAATCGTGATCCCGCCTCCCGCCACCCGCAACCACCCCCCCTGCACCCCCACAGCCACAATATGATTGGGGGCTGCAGGGGGGGTTAAAGTTTACAACTTTGGGGGCATTTAGACTCTGATCCCCACGGTCACAGACAGCTGGGGTCAGAGATCGTGAAAAGAGCTGCAAACCGCAGGTCTTAATTGACCTGCGGTTTGCAGCAATCGCCGATACGGGGGGGGGGTCACAGGACCCCCCTGGGCATTGTAACAAGGTACCTGCTGAATAATTTCAGCAGGTACCTTGTTCCGATTACTGCCGGCTGAGCAGCAGAACAGGGGGAAAGTTCAGATGGGGAGACAGAGTGGAGGAGGAGACGAGTTGGAAGCAGGGGGAGGTCGTCGCAAGGAGCTAGTGGCACAGTCAGACAGCATGTATCAGCACCCGGGGTCAGCCAGACAGCACGCCAATCAACGCATGCTGTTGCCACCACCAGAATGCCGTCATTGCAAAGCTCAGCAGTGTGGCATTTTTTTTGTGTGTCTGCCTCTGATGCCATTTGCAACCTGTGCCAAAAGAAACTGAGTCATGGGAAGTCCAACACCCACCTAGGAACAACTGCTTTGCGAAGGAACATGATCTCACATCACAAACGCCTATGGGATCAACACATGAGTACAAGCAGCACACAAACTCAAAGCCACCATGCTTCTCCTGGTCCAGCATCTTCAGCCACGTCGACCACTGCTGTCCTCCTTGCCCCTCAACCACCCGCCACTCCGCCTCTCACCTTCAGCAGTTCCTGCTCATCTGCCCACAGTCAGGTGTCTGTCAAGGAAATGTTTGAGCGTAAGAAGCCAATGTCACAGAGTCACCCCCTTGCCCGGCATCTGACAGCTGGCTTGATGGAACTCTTAGCTCACCAGCTTTTACCATACAAGCTGGTGAAGTCTGAGGCCTTCAAAAAATTTGTAGCTATTGGGACACCCCAGTGTAAGGTACCCGGCCAAATTTTTTTTTTCACAAAAGGCAATCCCCAACCTGTACTCTATTGTGGAAAACAAAGTCATGACATGTCTGGCACACAGTGTTGGGGCACGGGTTCATCTGACCACTGATACCTGGTCTACAAAGCATCGTCAGGGCAGGTATATCACGTATACTGTGCATTGGGTAAACCTGCTGACGGCTGCCAAGCATGGAATGCGTGGCTCTGCAGCGGAGTTGGTGACACCGCCACGACTTGCAGGTAGGCCTGCTGCCACCTCCTCTACTCCTCCTGCTCCATCCTCTTCGCTAACTTCCTCGTCTGAGTCCTCTTCTGCTGCTGTGTCTTGTTTCACATCATCAACTGCACCCCCCCCAGCTCCCCAGGGGCTATTCCACATCCCGGATACGACAGTGTCACGCCGTCTTGGGGTTGACTTGCCTGAAAGCAGAGAGTCACACCGGACCAGCACTCCTGTCCGCCCTGAACGCACAGGGGGATCAGTGGCTGACTCCGCACCAACTGGAGATCGGCAAAGTGGTGTGTGACAACGGAAGCAATCTGTTGGCGGCATTGAATTTGGCCAAGTTGACAAATGTGCCGTGCATGGCACGTGTTGAATCTGATCGTACAGCGCTTTGTGTGTAAGTACCCAGGCTTACAGAAAATCCTCAAGCAGGGGAAGGAAGGTGTGTGGCCATTTCAGGCGTTCCTATGCGGCCATGGCACACTTTTCCGATATTTAGCGGCGACAACATGCCAGTGAGGTGCTTGATTTGCGAGTGTTGGAATTCAACTCTCCTAATGTTCGACCTCCTGCTCCAACAAGAAAAAGCTGTCAATGAGTATTTGTATGACTGGGGTGCTAGGACAGCCTCGGCGGAGCTGGATATTTTTTTGCCACATTACTGGACGCTCATGCGCAATGCCTGTAGGCTCATGCGTCCTTTTGAGGAGGTGACAAACCTAGTCAGTCGCACCGAAAGCACCATCAGCGACCTCATCCCATTTGTTTTCTTCCTAGAGCGTGCCCTGCGAAGAGTGCTGGATCAGGCCATAGATGAGCGTGAAGAGGAAGAGTTGTGGTCACCATCACCACCAGAAACAGACTTATCATCATTGCTTGCTGGAACTGCGGCAACGCTGGAAGAGGAGTCTGAGGAAGAGGAGTTAGAAGAGGAATGTGGCTTTGAGGAGGAGTAAGACCAACCACGACAGGCATCCCAGGCTGCTCGTTGTTGTGACCTATCTGGGACCCGTGGTGTTGTACGTGACTGGGGGGAAGAGCAGACCTTCAATGACATCAGTGAGGACGAGGAACGGGACATGAGTAGCTCGGCATCCAACCTTGTGCAAATGGGGTCTTTCATGCTGTCATACCTGTTGAGGGATCCTCGTATCAAAAGGTTGAAGGAGAACGACCTGTACTGGGTGGCCACGCTACTAGACCCCAGGTATAAGCAGAAAGTGGCTGAAATGTTACCAAATTCCTGGAAGTCGGAAAGGATGCAGCACTTCCAAAACAAGTTAAAAAGTATGCTTTACACAGCGTATAAGGGTGATGTCAGAGCACAACGGGACTCTAACAGGGGAAGAGGTGAAAGTAATCCTCCTCCTACCACGACCACGCAGGCAAGAACAGGACGCTTTACAGACGTGTTGTTGATGGAGGACATGCTGAGCTTTTTAAGTCCTACGCATCGCCACAGCCCTTCGGGGTCCACCCTCAGAGAACGACTCGACCGACAGGTAGCAGACTACCTCGCCTTAACTGCAGATATCGACACTCTGAGGAGTGATGAACCCCTTGACTACTGGGTGTGCAGGCTTGACCTGTGGCCTGAGCTATCCCAATTTGCGATAGAACTTCTGGCCTGCCCCGCTTCAAGTGTTCTGTCAGAAAGGACCTTCAGCGCAGCAGGAGGTATTGTCACTGACGAGAAGTCGCCTAGGTCAAAAAAGTCTAGATTACCTCACCTTTATTAAGATAAATGAGGCGTGGATACCGAAGGGACTGACAGTGGGGGATACATTTGACTAAAAAAGGCCTGATGAGATGCCTTGGGCTAAAAATGGTCCCCACGCTGCTGTATTTCATCTCTGCATGCCGAATGACTTGCGTGACTTCTCCGCCACCAACTAGGGTTCAAGCCGCAATGTTTTAGTACACTTTCTGCCTGGAAAACATAACTGTTTTGTTGCGACTGCAACAATACCTAATTTTTCAGGCATGTGTACATGTCTAATTTTTCTGGCCTCTGGTGCTGCACTGTGGCTGCAAAAACAAAACAAAGGCACATACATGTGTCAATTCCCCTTCGTGATCGTTACCTTGTGGTCAGACTACTAGGCCAACAATGGACCCACACTGCAGAATCATTGTTTTCTGGGTCACTTAACTGTCACTGGACTACCTCAGCACGACCATATGCTTTGAAAAACCGCCATCCCCTGCAATCTCCCAAACGTGCGCACGAGCACAGTCATCACTAGGGGATGTAACAGGGAATAAACTGATAGGAATAGTACTACTTAACACACCACTCATATAGGGTGTCACAGTACATTGCACGGCGCATGCGCAGTGCCCCAAATTGGAAGGAAGAGGACCGACCAACCATCTTTTTCCATCTCCCGGTTCCTAAAATGTATTCACTTCCCCTGATAGGGGACGTAACAGGGATTAAACTGATAGCAATAGTACTACTTAACACACCACTCATATAGGGTGGCACAGTACATTGCATGGTGCACGCGCAGTGCCCCGAATTGGAAGGAAGAGGACCGACCAACCATCTTTTTCTATCTCCCGGTTCCTAAAATATATTCCATACACCGGCCCCTGATAGGGGACAAAACAGAGGTTAAAATGGTAAGAACAGATTTTTTTAATTTGAAAAAAAGAGGACAGCCTCTGTGGAGCTGGGTATTTTTTGGCCGCGTTACTGAACGCTCATGCACAATGGCTGTAGGCTCATGCATCCTTTTGCGGAGGTTACAAACCTGGTCAGTCAAACCCAAGGCAGCATCATCGACCTCATCCCATATGCGTTTTTTCTGGAGCGTGCCCTGCAAAGAGTACTGGATCAGGCCGTAGATGAGCATGAAGAGGAAGAATTGTGGTCACCATCACCACCAGAAGCAGCCTTGTCGTCGTTGATTGCTGGACCTGCAGCAACGCAGAGAGAGGAGTCTGAAGAAGAGGAGTCAGAGGAGGAAGGTGGCTTTGAGGAGGTGGAAGACCAACCACAGCAGGCGTCCCAGGGGGCTTGTTGTCACCTTTCGGGGACCCTTGGTGTTGTACGTGGCTGGGTGGAGGAAGAGACCTTCAATTACGTCAGTGACGACAAGGAACGGGACATGGCTAGCTTGGTTTCCAACCTTGTGCAAATAGGGAGTTTGCGGTTGTGCAAATGGACTGTTTGTGGTTGTTTGCGGTGCGTTAAACGGGGAGTTTGGTCTGTCAGAGTTTGGTCTCTGAAGCGGCGTAACCCTTACACTACCTGATCGATACAACATCATGCCTGATTGTATATACACACTGGATGTTTTAAAGCACGTTATTCCAAACAATTTAGGAATGTTAGGTTATTTATGCCCTTTATGGATTAAAACCCGACTCTGCGTCAACTACGTAATTTTCCATGGGAGTTTTGCCACGGATCCCCCTCCGGCATGCCACAGTCCAGGTGTTAGTCCCGTTGAAACAACTTTTCCATCACTATTGTGGCCATCAAGAGTCCCTGTGGGTTTTAAAATTCGCCTGCCTATTGAAGTCTATGGCGGTTCGCACGATTCGCCCATTCGCGAACATTCGCGTTCGCCGTTTCTCGAATGGAAAATTTTATGTTCGCAACATCACTAATTAAGTAGTGGGGAGCAGTAAAAAATCAATATGACAGTGTCACGGACATACCGAGACATACGGACTTCCCCGCGACAGTGAGTGGCAGGAGATCTTTGAGACTGGCAACACATGGTTTGATTTGACATGTTTACCTTGTGGATCAATAGGCTTCTGTGTTGTTTCTGGTACTGGCTGCACCCTTAACTTCCAGATGTTGCTATTGTGGTCATTTGATTTTCCCTATTTATAGTTGTTTCTCCCACAATGCTGTGTGGTTTATAGCTTCAGATGGACCTGTAGATAGCTGGTGTTTTCGGCTGAGTTCCTGGTGCTGCCATAGCTTCTTGGAAGTTAAGTGTTACCTTTCCCCTTGTATTTTGGCTTTTCTGTGTGTTGCATTTATTTGTTGTTTTGTATTAGGCCTTAGAGAGACTCCCGTTCATTCTTTCTTTTGGAGGAACAGGATGTCTTATTCCTGTCATTAGTACCAGGGTCCTTTAGGGTTAGATAGGACTTTAGGTATTCCTGTGTATGAACTCACCTACCTCTGGGGTCTGTTCATATTGGTAGTCAGTCAGGGCATTTAATAGGGTTTTCACTATGAGGTGTCCATCTTCCTTCCCTAGTTTTAAGGCCTTATTTCCTTTCCCCTTTCCCTCACTAGAGCGTGACAGATAGGGGCTGCTACACACAAGCTCCAACTCCTCCGATTGCTGCACTGGTATTTACAGCGCTCAGATGCCGTGGTCAGAATTGACCACGGCATCTGAAGTGTAAAATATCTGCATTACTGCCGGTCGCAGACATTAGCCCCAGGTTGTCTGCTGTATGAAACAGCAGGCACCTCATGGCTATGGCGTCCACTCCGCTCAAGAGCGGGCGCCATCTTTAAAGACCCACCCAGAGCCGTACTAGTATAGCGCTGTTCGAGAAAGGGTTAAAGAGGCTCTGTCAGCATGATCAGAAGAGAATGTTTTTTTCTAGCACATATTACTGGTGTCTTTATAATCATATATTGTGCCTGTGAATAAAGCAGTAATATGTATATTAGCTTTCTAAGCATATCACAATATGGTAAGTGTACAGTAAGTGGTGTATATGATATGTACATGCTAGGAACCAGCTCTAGGACCCAGCTCTTTCCTCAGCATGCTGATGTCTAGCTCTTTCAATTAATGGAAGAGGGGAGTGTGCAGAGCACAGGGGGTGTTAAAAACAGTGCTCCAAAGATGATTCCACAATCCCTAGTGCTCCAACTTGCTCATTGGCATTTGAATAAAAATGCAGATACAGTATCTCTACAGCTGTTCATCATTTTAATCACCATGATGAGCCCTAACAGGCAGTATGCCTGGTTTAATAGTGTTGATCGTGCTGACAGAGCCTCTTTAAGCCACTTTCCTGGCCAATTGTGACATCAGGAGTTAAAATCCATCATTGAGCTACAAAATAATTATTTTGTCTAAAGCAAGGCCTCTCTCTCCAGTCATCCTGGCTACTAGGGTTGAGCGAACTTGTATTTTAAGTTCGGCATCCAAAGTTCGGGTTATCTTAGAATTCCGTTATAGATTCGCTACCACGGACCATAACAGCATTTTGGAATCCAAGTTGCGCAACCATCCTTTACTGCTCTACTTCCTTCTTCTCCTCCACACAGAGCACAGGCGCCGCCCCTCATGTCACATGATCATTATACCAGGCCCTTTACCACCTCTTATCCAATCCAGTACTGAGCCACGCCCCCTGCACTGATCACATGACGGTGACGTCACCCCAGGTCCTTAGTGTTGTCCAAGTTTCGGGTTCATCGAAAAATCCCCTTATGGATTCAAAATTCCATTATGGTCCATGGTAGCGGAATCCATAACGGGATTCTTCGATAACCCCAACCCGAACTTTGGACGCCGAACTTAAAATACAAGTTCGCTCAACCCTACTGGCTACCTTATCTGAATAACAGGGCCCAGTGTCAGAGTTACTGTTCCAGGCTATGCTACAGATTCCATCTTAGCACATCTCATTACAAGTAGCTAAAGTTCAATCACACACTTGCATAGAGTCTATAAAATATTTGCTATTGATTATTAGAAGAGCTATATTTGATTATCTCCCTCATCATTCTAATTGTCTTTTTTTGTCTGCTGTAGGTTGGCTGGTGGACACGACTGGAAACTATACAGCAGCATTCCTTTCAAGCGGGCTTTCTATGATATTTTGTGCCCTTTTATTAGCATTTGCCAAACTGATAAGGTTAAGGCACAAACCGTTGATAATGACTGTGCCCACATCTGACACCAGGCAAGAGATATGGACTAATGGAGATCTGACTTCTGCAGCCACTGAAGAGTGTAACCACAAGGAGGTTTAGATCCACCTAGACAAGATGTCATAACCGACAAGGATTTAGGATTAGGACGCCTGGAATTTTACGAACAGGCAGAACATCAGAAACCAAAAATATATGCCTTTGGATTGGAGTACATTCATTTTTTTTTATGTTCCAGCTGGTGTCTTACAGACTGAGACTTAATACTGTATTTTGCTAACTGCACAACAATTGGAAATAATTTACCTGCTGGTCGATATCCCTGTTGCATAGCAAATGCAAAAAATCTGCACTTTACAAGGAACATTCTTGAAATTCAAATTGACTAACTCCTAAAATTGGAGTAGTTTTTTTTTAGAATATTACAATATATTTTAAACTTGACATCCCATGGTCATCTAGACCTACGTGGATGACGATGGCTTTATTCCTATGCAATGCAATCAAAGAAGATGAATTATGAATTGTATAAGTCTTTTTAACGCGAAACAAAAGCTTTACTTTTCCAAAATACAACAAAAACTAGTTAAAGCATTCTTATCTCCCCAGAGCAAAAATATGGTGGATAAACCTTGCTATGCCACTGAGGAGGCAGCATTGAAAATGGTTGCTTTCACAGAGGAAAAAAAGTTACGTGTACTCCGCTCAAAGCCATTTTTGTATATTGAAGATGATAAATAACTTACTAGTTTGGTAGTAGACAAGTGCAGACGTATTATCTGTGCCCTAGCACTACTTTGATTGATTAGCTGGATGCGGAATCATCTTCCATACTTTTGCAGGCTACTGTTTCCCATCATGTCTTCTGTGCTAATTAATTTCTTAATATATGTGTTAGCGATTGGAGACCCAAATACCCTGCATAGACATAGGGGCAACTTATTAACATACAAATAAATTTTTCAGTGTAGAAAAGTTGCAAATTTTGGCACGTCTCATTTTGTGCCAAAATTAGTGACTTTTCTCCATTTTATGCCACATTTGCCACTTTTCTAAAAAAAAAAAAAAAAAGGGAGCGGGAGGGGACAGGTCCTATGCAGCCTGACAGATTTTCGATTAAGTTAAACTACTAACTTACGCCAGCTTCTTTTTGGTGTAAATTCCAGCTTCTGTTGGGCGGGCCTCCCGCTATGTGCCAAAGTTATTAATAGGCGTACAAAAGGAAAAAAAGCCGCAGCACATCCAAATAAAGTAAAATAAAGTAGTGTCCTTTATTCACCCCCAGTAGCTACTCGGGTGAATAAAAGACTCTACTTTTTTAACTTAATTTGGATGTGCCACGGCTTTTTTTCCTTGCAACAGATGATTGGTCTCTTCTAAACTGCAGGCACTCCGTGCATCTCTACACCGACAGTGCTGCCCTGATTTTGGATTATTAATAGGTGTACAGCTATAAATAATTTTGGCGTATCTTACGCCATTGGACTTTAGGCTAAGACTGTCCTATGAAACAGCAAACCTAGTAAACTTTCCCTTGAGATGTAAAGGATAACATGCTGGCTTCTTGCAGTCACCACTAGAGGGAGCTTACTGCATACTGTTTGACTTCACTAGAGGAGATACAGGCCTTGCATCACATTTATTAAGTGCCTTACAATTTCTTTTTATTTGTCTTGTCTGGCTTTAAACTAAAAGTAAACTGACTAACAGGGGCGTACATAGAAATCATGGGGCCCCATAGCAAAACTCAGAATTGCACGAACCTAATAAGAACAGCATGGGTATGTTTTATGTGCATTGTTTTTATGTTCATATGCAGCATCTAAAGGGTTAAGATGGCAGAATTGGACCTAGCCCTAGACCTACCAGCTTTAACACTGTATTAGGAGTATGATATAGCTGACACCAACAGAAGTTGGCGCAGGCTCAACTCTTACGAATGGAAGAGGTTTTAAAATAAGTATAATATATATGGAGAGAGAGGGGGAGAGGGAATATTACATAGACATATACTTTACATTATAAGGGGATTCAGTCTCTGCCCCTTCTCCCTATGAACAGGGCTGTGTGTGTGTGTGTATATATATATATATTGTGGGGAATTGCTCTGGTAGACAGGCTTGCGGACGCAGTATAGAGGCAAGGTACACAGTTCTCTGGGTAAAGCAGAAGTGTTTTATTCACACTCGGCAAAACAGAAACAGTCTTTAGTGCTTGTTCACACAAGGCAAAACAGAAACAGTCTTTAGTGCTTGTTCACACAAGGCAAAACACCCGGCAAAAACATAAGTCCCACAGCAAGGTCACCTGAGTGGTCGGTGTTAGTTCACACCGGGCAGTTAGATCGGCCACGCAAAGTTTCCACCAGCGGCTTCCAGGTAGACTGCACGCCTGTTTGCAGACTCTTGCTCTCAGCCCTGAGAGCTCCACAGCCACACCAGCAGCTTCCAGGATAATCACCTCCCACCTGCTGAGGTGGCTGCCTTTTAAAGGCCCGGAAAAAGTCCGGCCTGGACCGTGGGGAATAGTCTCCCACCCAGCACTTGACTATTCCCAATAAGAGCCGGCCCGGATCGGCTTTGTAGCCATACTAAATATCAATGTGTCAAGCAGCACTAGCTGCTGCTGACACAAAAATCCGGCTCTTATCTCACCGAGGCCAGGAACCTCGGTGACACGTACCTTCCGTCGATGGCGGAACCTTGCGCCCTCTTACATACCCCCCTTTGTTCAGCCCTGAGGGGTGAACACACATGAGACAGTGGACGCGGGACAGGGCATCCGCGTTACCCTGCAAGCGGCCTGCCCGGTGTTCTACTGAGAACTTGAAGTTCTGTAAGGACAGGAACCACCTGGTGACCCGAGCATTCCTCTCCTTGGCCTGGCTCATCCACTTGAGAGGGGAATGGTCGGTCACCAGACGGAACTTCCTCCCTAACAAGTAATAGCGGAGAGACTCGAGTGCCCACTTGATAGCCAGGCACTCCCTCTCCACTATACTATACCTGGTCTCGGCTGGGTTGAGCTTACGGCTCAGGAAGACAACGGGATGTTCTTCGCCGTTGACTTCCTGAGACAGTACAGCGCCGAGGCCTACCTCCGAGGCATCCGTCTGTACTATGAACTCCCTGTTGAAGTCGGGTGTCACCAAAACCGAGGGACCCACACAGGGCCGACTTCAATGCAGAGAAAGCCTCTTCTGCCTTCTCACTCCAGTGAACCTTTCCGGACTTCCGTCCCTTCAACAGGTCTGTCAATGGTGCTGCTATCGTGGCAAAGTGGGGCACAAACCTCATGTAGTACCCTACAATCCCCAGGAACGATTTTACCTGCCTGGTGGTGACCGGTCGGGGCCAATTACGTATTGCCTCTATCTTATTTACCTGAGGTTTGATGACTCCCGCCCAATGACATACCCCAGATACTTGGTCTCTTCTAACCCAATGGCACACTTTTTTGGATTAGCGGTTAGTCCAGCTTTTCTAAGGGCATCCACTACCGCCTGTACTTTGGGCAAATGGCTTTCCCAGTCGGTGCTGTGGATGACTACATCATCTAAGTAGGCCGAGGCGTACCGGCGATGAGGTCGCAGCACAATGTCCATTAACCTTTGGAAAGTGGCAGGGCGCCATGCAGGCCAAAGGGTAATACCTTGTAATGATACAGGCCCTGCGAGGTAACAAAAGCAGTTTTTCCTTGGCCGACTCCGTTAAGGGTACCTGCCAGTACCCTTTAGTGAGGTCTAGCACAGAAAAATAACGGGCTTGCCCTAAATTCTCAACAAGCTCGTCTACCCGGGGCATGGGATACGCATCAAACTTGGACACTTCATTTAACTTGCGAAAATCGTTGCAGAACCATAGCGTCCCATCTGGCTAGGTATTAGGACTATGGGACTTGCCCATTCACTTTTCGACTCCTCAATGACATCAAGCTTCAACATTAATTGCACTTCCTCCGCGATGGCCCGTCGCCGAGCCTCGGGTACCCGGTATGGTTTTAACCGGATCTTGGCCTGAGGCTCCGTGGCGATATCATGTTGGATGAGGGAAGTGCGGCCAGGAAGGTCGAGAACACATCCGTGTTCCGACTGATGAACTCCCTTACCTCCTGAACTTGTTTGGAAGACAGGCTGTCTGCAATTTTTACCGTGGTTACTGCGTCACAGGCCTCAAACTGTGGGGCTGGACCCTTTTCACCTAGAAGCCCTGGACGGGGGCTGTTGTCGGACGAGTCCCTATCTTTCCACGGCTTTAGTAAATTCACATGGTACACCTGCTCCGGCTTGCGCCGCCTGGCTGGTGTACTTTGTAATTACTTCCCCTACCTTCTCGATCACCTCATAGGGCCCCTGCCACCTAGCTAGGAACTTGCTGTCAAGGGTAGGTACCAGAACCAAAACCCGATCTCCCGGATTGAAATCCCGTACCCGAGCCTGACGATTATACACCCCTACTCTGAGCTTGTTGCGCTGCCTCCATATGCTCCCGGACCAGCGGCAACACCCTTTCCATCCGTTCCTGCATCTGGGTGACATACTCAATGACACTTTTGTGGGGACGGGTTGTTGTTCCCACGCTTCCTTGGCAATGTCTAACAGGCCCGAGGGTGTCTGCCATAAAGCAGTTCGAAGGGCGAGAGCCCAGTAGAGGCCTGGGGCACCTCTCGCACTGCGAACATGAGATAGGGCAGAAGCAGGTCCCAGTCCTTCCCATCTCTAGACACCACCCTTTTTAACATATTTTTAACGTTTGGTTAAACCTTTCGGCTGAGACCATCCGTTTGCGGATGGTAAGCGAACGATCACAACTGTTTTATACGCAGCAATTTACACAGTTCCCTCATAACCTTGGACATAAAGGGGTCCCTTGGTCTGTCAGAACCTCCTTAGGCAGGCCCACCCGGAAAACATTTCCATTAACTCCTTAGCTATGAGCTTAGCTGATGTATGTCGCAGGGGCACCGCCTCCGGATACCAGTGGCGTGATCGAGAACGACCAGAATGTGTTGGTGGCCCCTAGCGGACTTCGGTATGGGCCCTATTAGATCCATAGCGATTCGCTCAAGCGGTACCTCTATGATTGGTAGAGGTACCAGAGGACTACGGAAATGTGGCTGGGGGCTATTTACCTGACAGGTTGGACAGGACTTACAATAATTTTCTACCTCTTTGAAAACACTGGGCCAATAAAACCGCTGCAGTATGCGGTCCTGGGTTTTCTGCCATCCCAAGTGTCCCCCAAGAACATGTTGGTGGGCAAGCTCCATAACGAGCTTGCGGTGCGCCGTGGGCACCACCAACTGTTCAATATTCTCACCCGGATTTGGTTCACCCGATACAACATTTCCTGGTGAACAACAAAGCGGGGAAGCATTAACTCCGCCCCAGGTTTTGGGGTTTACCATCAATTACCACAACGTTCTCCCAGGCCCTGGCTAGGGTTTGGTCCCGGTGTTGTGCGGTCCCAAAATTTTCTCCGGAGGCGTTGAGGTCTGCCAATTCCGGTCCCGGTGGCAAGCCCTCCACGTCTCCCACCATTACACTTAGTGGGGTTGTCTCCCCCTCTATCACGGAAGTAGTGGTCACCCCTACTGCTGGTGTCTCTGCTTCGGGGTCCTCAGGTTCGGGACCCGGACATTTTCTTCCCCACAAGTAGGCAACCCGTTCCTCCACAAAGACCAGAACAGGGAAAGTCCCTCCCCAATATTGCGGCATAAGGAGCCGCCTCCCCCTCCACGACATGTGGCACCTCTTTCCACCCACCGTCAGGGTAACCTTAGTAGTGGGATACTCCGGCGATCCCCATGTATACAGACAATGGTAAGGGTTACGCCCTTCTGGGAGTTTTTCTGTTACCAACGACTCATGGACCAGAGTTACCAGGCTCCCAGAGTCCAGCAGGGCCTGCACGGAGTGTCCATTAACCATGATGTCACACATCGGAGGGTGTCCGCGGCCAGCAGGGGTCAGCTATATACACTGGTTGGGCAAAAAGAGAGGACCGGCGAGCGAACCCGCAGTCCATGGGTTCCAGATGCCCTAGGGCAGTTGGCGGCCACATGTCCCCAGTCCTGACAATGCCAACACCTGACCCCCGCAGCCTCCCTCCTCCCCAGGGTATTCCTCCCACGGACTGGAGATACACTCCCCTCCTTATGAGGTAGGATCCCTTTTCCAGGATCCCGGGTTGGCAACTGGGGCTGACGTGACCGGTAGTACAGCAGAGTCCTTCAACAAATCCTGAGTGGCCATATACCTCTCCACCAGGCTAACCAGTTGTTCCAGGTTGCCTGGATCGCCTTGTCCCACCCAGCGCTGTATGGCTCTCGGGAGGATGCGCACAAACCTGTCGACCACGACCCTTTCAACCATCTGAGAAGGGCTCAACAGTTCAGGCTGGAGCCATTTTTTACTAGGTGAAGTAAGTCATAGGCTTGTGACCGGACGGGTCGGGACTCGGAAAACACCCACTGACACACTCTGTGCGCTCGCACATAGGTGTTTACTCCCAACCTGGCCAACACCTCACCTTTTAGCCTCTCATAGTCCTTTGCCTCCTCACAGCTGAGGTCAAAATAGGCCTTTTGTGCATCCCCACCAGAAAAGGCGCCACCACCTCAGCCCATTGCTCCAATGGCAGCCTCTCTTGCTCGGCGGTTCTTTCAAACACCATCAGGAATGCCTCTATATCGTCTTCTGGACCCATTTTCCTGAGGGCAGATCGGACTTTGTCCCTGGCGTTAGACACAGTCGGGGCTGTTGTGGTTGCAACTCCTGGCTGGGACGTTCGCACCGACTCCTGCAAGGCTATCAGCTGCTGCACTAGGAGATTGTTCGTCTGCTGCTGTGCACACATAGCCTCCTCATGTCTTTTTGCTGTAGCTCATTAGCCTCCTCATGTCTTTTTGTTGTAGCTCATTAGCCTGTTGCTGCTGTAAAAGTAGCTGATTGGTCTCCCTCTGCTGCACGTTAGCCTCCATGAGAGCTTTCACAGCAGCCTCCATGTTGCCAGAAACCACAAAAGTTGCAGGCCTGATATATGACATGCAGTCCAACACAGCAAAAACAAAAACTTTCGGCGTTCACGCCAGCCTCACTGCGCATGCCCGCATCCGACACCAAATGTGGGGAATTGCTCTGGTAGACAGGCTTGCGGACGCAGTATAGAGGCAAGGTACACAGTTCTCTGGGTAAAGCAGAAGTGTTTTATTCACACTCGGCAAAACAGAAACAGTCTTTAGTGCTTGTTCACACAAGGCAAAACAGAAACAGTCTTTAGTGCTTGTTCACACAAGGCAAAACACCCGGCAAAAACATAAGTCCCACAGCAAGGTCACCTGAGTGGTCGGTGTTAGTTCACACCGGGCAGTTAGGTCGGCCACGCAAAGTTTCCACCAGCGGCTTCCAGGTAGACTGCACGCCTGTTTGCAGACTCTTGCTCTCAGCCCTGAGAGCTCCACAGCCACACCAGCAGCTTCCAGGATAATCACCTCCCACCTGCTGAGGTGGCTGCCTTTTAAAGGCCCGGAAAAAGTCCGGCCTGGACCGTGGGAATAGTCTCCCACCCAGCACTTGACTATTCCCAATAAGAGCCGGCCCGGATCGGCTTTGTAGCCATACTAAATATCAATGTGTCAAGCAGCACTAGCTGCTGCTGACACAAAAAATCCGGCTCTTATCTCACCGAGGCCAGGAACCTCGGTGACACGTACCTTCCGTCGATGACGGAACCTTGCGCCCTCTTACAATATATATATATATATATATATATATATAGTAAAGTAAATATAATTACTTTATTTTTTACACACGTACACACACCAGCACAATCACCAACCCCTGTCCTCCTGCTGCTCCTACATCATACACCTAGCTTTAACCAGCAGTCAGCACACTAGTGACCATAAGGGTCCATTCACACAACCGTAAGTGCTTTTCGGTCTGCAAATTGAAAATCCTCAAAACACAGGTACTGGTCATGTGTGTTCCACATTTTGCGGAAAGCACACCGCCAGCCCTATGATAGAAATGCCTATTCCTTTCCATGGACAAGAATAGAATATGCTCTATCTTTTTTGCAGGGGATTAACGGAACTACAGATGTGGACCCAGAAATACAGTTGTGTGAACTGTCACTCACACAAACCTCGCTTCCACACTGCCCCACTTCCACAGTGTGAGCGACAACATATGTCATATAGAATGTGCTGCCTGCTGATTGTGTTGGCTGTGGGATGTGGAAGTCTGAATGGCTCATGGAGTTTAGGTACTACCTTCCAGGTCACGGCTGTCCAGGTCAGTGGTCGGGAGTAGTGTTGAGCAAACTTGTGTTTTCAAGTTCGGTGTGCAAGGTTTGGGTTCGGGTTATCTAAGAATTCTGTTATGGATTCTGCTACCACGGATCATAAGAACAGTAGAGGACAAGATTTGGCGGGTGGCTGCTGGGCCAAGGAGAAAGGGAGACGTTGTACTTAGGTTGGAAAAGGGGTTGGGCCATTCAGCCTGGCCAAGCCACTCAAACTTCCGGTGTTCTGAGAAAAAACCTTACCCTAAAAAATACCTTAGTCTACGTGACTTCCGGGGGTGTGCCAGGATGTGTGCGCCTCCGCGCTTGCGCAGTACAATGTGCGGCAAACGCAGCACCAAGGAACTTAATGAAGTAAAGATACAGTGCGCGCTGACTCGTGGGTGCGCACACCGCGCGTGCACCCAGCCGCTCATGCGCTGTCAGGGATAAGGAGATTTCACGGTATTTGTACATGTAAAATCTCCTTACCCTGCCACTGCGCACGTGCGGATTTGCAAATCTCTCTCACTACACAGTGCGCTTTAGCTTTAGATTTTAGATTAATTGTTGGCTGGTTCCTGTCAGGGGGTGGGTTCCTAGCAGGGGGTGGGTTGCAGCATATTGGGGGGCATTGTTTATTGCAGGTGGTGTGTGCAGCATTTTTTTTTGGGGGGGGGGGCATAGCACTTCACCTCCACTGAACAAGCAGCCAGTTGTTACGAAGGAATGCTTCCTTCCTGATAATCAGCTGCTCCTCGAACCATGTAAACCCGCCATTACTCAGAGGATCACACATCACATTGCGCTAATCAATGCAGTGCTCCTCTGTGGGCATCTTTATCTAGGCCTTTCGAAAGAACAATTGAGCTGTCATACTGTTGTCCCAATTCTATAATCCACTATTATACTAGCAGATAACATTTTTCCCCTCACAGCATCAATAATCAAGCAGCTGACAGGCGAGCCGAACGCTGCACTGGTTGACCTGAGGCCTGTGTTGCTGTTACGGGACCGCTCTCCTCTTTGCGGGTGCCATGGCCCTTGGCCCTCAGTTTGTGAATGAGGCCTGTGGCACTGCAGGCAGACATGAATCCTTTTTGCAAAATCTGTCAATAAACGTACCCGCCATCGTACGCTCAGCCAACCCATCATTCCAGACTTGAAAGAGGAGTCACATGAGCCCCGAAACGCGTAGTCAATTGAATAAAGAGTTTGTTTTTGCTGGAGAAGACTTGGTCGTTATTGTGTGCCCCATTGGTCTTGCCAGCCTCTGGCAGTTATTCAAGTTATCCCCTTACCCGAACAGTGGGGTAGCTCCCACCCAGGGTGACCCTAATTGGCAGCACCGACCAGTTTTTCTCAATCTTCCCTGATCCATTTGCTCTCACCATCTTCTTCCCCACCTACAAAGAGGAGTAATATAAGGTGTGCATATTTCAGGACGTTTGTTCATACGACGGAAATTGCATTCAAACATTTTCACCCTATGAGCGCCTTTCTTCTTTTTATGCCACTATTCGCAGCATCAATAATCTAACAAAGGGTTGCCCATCTATACAGGACCTTTATCTCTCTGTGGTATAGTATTGCCGAAATAAAAAATAAAAACAACCAAAAATTCTCCCTCTAGTGGCTGCTGCAGGTAGCCAAAATGTTGTCTTTATGACGGATTTGTAGCCCTTAATCAGAAAAACAGATCTCTGACCACTATGGAGATACTGTATTTTAAGACTGTAATCAGCACAGAAGTTTGACTTTATTTAAATTTAACAATTGGTGTTCAACAGTGGACAATTGCTTTCAATAGGAATGCCACCAAAAATATTAAGTATATTTGCTATGTATTCACAAATAATGACACGGTAATTGAACTGAATATTTAAAAGGGTATTCCCATCTCAGACATTGATTTGCCATCAATATCAGATAGGTGTGTGTCCCACCTCTAGGACCTTCTCCTATTTCTAGAACGGGCCCCCTGAGGTGAAGGAGAGCGCGCTGCCTATGTGTGGCCACCCTCCATTCATCACTGTGGGAGTTCTGAAAATCACTGTTATTTCCGTCAGTAGCATAGCAGTGAAAGGAGAGGTGGCTGTACATTTGCGTGCTTGATTACCTATTTTTGAAACTCCCATAGCACTAAATGGAGAGCAGCTACGCATACGTGGTATGTTGTTCTTCACTTCATGGGGACCCATTCTGGAGATAGGAAGAGATCCCAGAGGTCATAGGACCTACCACCCATCGGACATTAATGGCAATATCTTAGTGATATGCCATCAATGTCTGAGATGGGAATACCCTCTAAGCCCAACGTGACTATTTTCTAGAATTGCTTTTTAATGGCCAACTGCGTATCTACAGTATTCTGTATCATTGGAAAGCCCTGAAATGCTTCTTAGAGATCTTAAACAGAAGTTCATCTGGTTGTCACAGCTGAAAGGCTGTACTCAAAACCTGAACATTTGACATGTGACTGGAATTGGCCCCAATATCCAACCGTACACATAAGGAAACAGTGATATTTAGCAGAATCTCCATTGCAGAGCTGGTGGTCATGGCGGTTTTCTCTCTTTGACTTTGTTATCCAGGGAAAGAATAAAGCAAGTGATCACAACTATGCCAGTGTGATAACCCTGCTAAACAAATCCCCACTCTCACATTCATAGACCCCTGTGAGAGTGACCAGGGATATGGGAGGGGAGGTGCAATTTCTGCTGAAGACTGCAGTCACACTTAGTAATTGAATTAGACTTAAAGGGTGTGTACACCCCTGTATTTAAGATGCATCAGGGTAATAAATAATGGTTGCAAAGTATTAAAGAGTAACTTGACCTTTAAATTAAATTTAATATAATGTCCATAATGCCCTAAAAAAACTTTTTCCAATATACTTTGTTTATTAACTTTGTATTTTTCTTAGTGTTTTTCCTACCTAAAGCGTACCATTCACTGGGCGCATAAAACTCAGTTCTCTGTACACCGAAGTGTGAAATTTATGAATGGGACAGCAGCAGCGCAGGGTGTAGGGGCAGGAGCGCATATTGCTGCTTCTGCCCGTGCCCCCTGGAGGATTACTAACTCCTGGCATAGCACAAGGGTACCTTGTATCCATGTACTGTAGTGCTACTGCGAGCTCCGATGTCTTCTCAAACAGCTGATCAGCAATGGCCCCGGATGTCGGACCCCCACTAAATCAGATACTGAAAACCTATCCAGAGCAGGCTCGGACTGGCCCACAAGGGTACAGGTGATTCCCCCGGTGGGCACCTAGTTTCCCACCCCCTGCACAAGCAGCACATAATACAGTAGACTTACTGCACTACATACATACATGTATCCATGTACGGGCTCCTGCTTCTACCTACTCCGCTAAGCTAAGAGCTGACATGCAGGACTTTTAGCGTAACGGAGCAGGAGCCCTTCCGTTCAGCTAATCCTGGCATAGTACATGGGTACAGGGTACCCATGTGATATGCCAGGAGTTAGTAATCCTCCAGTGAGCACGTGCGGCATAGGAGCTGTAGACACAATCGGCTGAATATTATTGATCAAAGGAGCTTTCCAAGAGTTTTTACCTCATTTCCTATCCTCTGGATAGGTCATCAATATCTGATCGATAGGGGTTCGACACGTGGGACCCCCACCTATCAGCTGTTTGAGAAGTTATCGGGGCACCGCTGTGCTTGGTATCACAGCTCAGTCCTATTCACTTCAAATGGGCTGAGCTGCCCCAGGGGTAGGCAACCTTTGGCTCCCAGCTGTTGTGAAACTTCAACTCCCAGAATGCATAGTTGCTCTGCTCTTCTAAGAACTTACATAGAAATAAATGGAGCATGCTGGGAATTGTAGTTTCACAACATCTGGGAGCCGAAGGTTGCTGATGCCTGCCCTAGGCCATATGACCAATGAACGTGATGTCACATGGCCTAGTCAAAGCTGCAAGAAAGCTGCGGTGCTACTGCGAGCTCCGATGTCTTCTCAAACAGCTGATCAGCAGTGGTCCCAGATGTCGGACCCCCACCAATCAGATACTGAAAACCTATCCAGAGCAGGCTCGGATCGGGTACAGGTGAATCCCCCGGTGGGCCCCTAGTTTCCCACCCCCTGCACATGCAGCACATAACACAGTAGACTTACTGCACTACATACATATATTCCATGTACAGCACCCCATCCTGTGTTCAAATAAAACACTTGATAGATTATTAAAGAAACTCCTGAATTTATTATTATAGACACGATCAGAGCTGAGAAGACCTCTAGGTATAGAGGAAAGCTGGCCAGTGTCCTACCTTCTAAAAGCTGCTGCAGGGACCCCCATATTCTATCATCTGGTAGCATCTTGCTGCTGTGTGAGCAGGTTATATTTGAATGTATGTGAGCGGTGGGCCCCCAAAATAAATTTTACTGGTGGGCCCTAGGCACCCCAGTCCCACACTGATCCAGAGGATAGGTCATGAGTTAAAAAAATCTCAGAAACCCCTTTAAGATTATTTCCAGAGTTTCTTTATTTTATATTTTGGATGCTTTGAAGCATTAATACTGGTGTACATACTGAAATCTACTGTAACCATTGTTCGTGCGTACAGTATATACACCTTTCTATTTCTGAAAAAAAATGTCCCCTCCTGTAGATAAGCAATGCTGGTGTTTTGCACTCTTGACTGTAATAATGGCCACAAGTAAAGGTTCGGGAGTATTTCTTGTTACTACAACCGCTCTAATGTGGACTATTTAGTCTCTTATATGTCTCAATTTGCCTTAATTTTACGAGCTAACATGCCGTCATCTCACCACTACTCACTTAAGAAAACAAATGAATTTTTCACCATTTTTTTGCATTAAAGATTACCATTTAAATGATAAAGATGTATCTTTGCCATTCATCTGATTCTAGTCGTATGCATTTATAGTTGATATTCGGTTGGGTGATTTCGGGAGGTTGTTTCTAAGGCTACATGCACACGTCCGCAAATTGCAGATCCGTCTTCCTTTTTTTTCCTATCCACATCCGTTCCATGTGTCCGCAAATTTTGTAGGTTGTGTTTCCATGTATCTTCCGTTTTTTTTGCGGATCCGCAAAAAAATTGGAAGGCTTGAACCAGTTTCTTAAAGTACCTGTACAAGTGCCCTGGTTTCCAAGCAACCATCCGCAAAAAAACGGATGCGGATGACAAACGGATTGCTTCCGTTGGTCATCCGCATTTTTTGCGGACCCATTGACTTCTATGGGTCCGCAAACCGTTTTTTGCGGACAAGAATAGGACATGCCATATTTTTTTTGCGGACGTGAAATGCGGACACGGACAGGCAATGGAAGAGGCATCCGCATTTTTAATGGATCCATAGAAATGAATGGTAAACCATCGGATCCGCAAAAAAACGGAACGGAGGCCGCAAAAAAACACTGCCGTGTGCATGTAGGCTAAAATAAATGGATTGCGTGAGCTGACCAGATAGAGAGGGAGGCGATACCTTTCATGTGGACAAGGGACAGGGAGGACCTTAACTTTCTGTCCGAAACTGAAGGCATTATATAATATTAAAGTTTTTTTTATTGCCATTATATTCATTGACATCCTTTAAAAAAATTATTTATTTATCTGTTTTTCAAAACAGATGTTGCCCTTATATGTGATAAAGTAATCAAACCGCCTTTGGATCACTTGTTCTGTTTCGCCCGCTGCAGCCTGTGCTACTGGATGGAACGACAGGGTGGGAGGATCGCAGATGCGCCTCCGTGTTCATAGGTTACCCTGCTGATATTGCTCAGACCAGTTGGCGTGGCTATTCTGTTATAATTAGCAGCATGTACGCGCTACCACCATCATAGAGCCGAAGGCAAAAAGTTGCAAACACTATATATACCACTATAGGCGTGCAGCTTTTTTGTTATTTTTGTTAACACTTAATGCTTGCTCCTGAAGAAATGCTGGTGTAGATCCAGCATAGAAATGCGTCAAGTATAGAGGAAAAAGTAGGCTACTGGGTGTATCTTTAGGTTCACAGTGAAGAGACTCATTATATAAAGCGGGTAACCCGAAAATAATA
This sequence comes from Bufotes viridis, assembly GCA_033119425.1. Classification (NCBI taxonomy): domain Eukaryota; kingdom Metazoa; phylum Chordata; class Amphibia; order Anura; family Bufonidae; genus Bufotes; species Bufotes viridis. The sequence continues at coordinate 56,751,963 of CM065594.1, forward strand.
TTTATAACCGGGTAGAACCACATGAGAGTCCGCATGACAAGTGATTTGTACTGTTCGGGAACATGATAGGTGCTGTATGCCAAGAGGGCTGAACATAACTGCACTGGTGCTCTCAACAGTGGAACACATATGCATTCTTGATTGCTGTACACCTAACCCTATCCTGGTAATTGGTGGTTGGATTTCCAACAGCGCTACAGGCTGATTTAACCAACACAATTCTTCGGATAGGGAGTACTGGAGCATCAGAGTTATGTTTTCAAATGTTGCTCATTATTCTTTGTACCCAGCCTGAAAGGAACTACAATTTGGATAGCCACAGCTTTTATTGTTACTATTAATAAAGGTAAATGTTAGCGATATTTTGTTCAGGCTTTATAACATTCAATATATGCATATTAGAATATCTTTCATTTGTGAACCATTTTTGAAAGTAGCTGCAATTTTGTAATGTATTTCTTAGAAACATAGAAACATAGAATGTGTCGGCAGATAAGAACCATTTGGCCCATCTAGTCTGCCCAATATGCTGAATACTATGAATAGCCCCTGGCCCTATCTTATATGAAGGATGGCCTTATGCCTATCCCATGCATGCTTAAACTCCTTCACTGTATTTGCAGCTACCACTTCTGCAGGAAGGCTATTCCATGCGTCCACTACTCTCTCAGTAAAGTAATACTTCCTGATATTACTTTTAAACCTTTGCCCCTCTAATTTAAAACTATGTCCTCTTGTAGCAGTTTTTCTTCTTTTAAATATTCTCTCCTCTTTTACCGTGATGATTCCCTTTATGTATTTAAAAGTTTCTATCATTTCCCCTCTGTCTCTTCTTACTTCCAAGCTATACATGTTAAGGTCCTTTAACCTTTCCTGGTAAGTTTTGTCCTGCAATCCATGTACTAGTTTAGTAGCTCTTCTCTGAACTCTCTCCAAAGTTTCAATATCCTTCTGTAGATATGGTCTCCAGTACTGCACACAATACTCCAAATGAGGTCTCACTAGTGCTCTGTAGAGCGGCACGAGCACCTCCCTCTTTCTACTGTTAATGCCTCTCCCTATACACCCAAGCACTCTGCTGGCATTACCTGCTGCTCTGTGACATTGTCTGCCCACCTTTAGGTCGTCTGATATAATGACCCCTAAATCCCTTTCCTCAGATACTGAGGTTAGTACTGTATCACTGATTTTATATTCTGCTCTTGGGTTTTTAAGCCCCAGGTGCATTATCTTGCAATTTTTGACCATTCCTCTAGTTTTCCTAAATCCTTTTCCATTTGGTGTATCCCTCCAGGAACATCAACCCTGTTACAAATCTTTGTGTCATCAGCAAAAAGACACATCTTACCATTGAGGCCTTCTGCAATTTCGCTGATAAAGATAATAAACAATATGGGTCCCAGAACAGATCCCTGGAGTACCCCACTGGTAACAATACCATGGTCTGAATATACTCCATTGACTACAACCCTCTGTTTTCTGTCCTTTAGCCACTGCCTAATCCATTCAACAATATGTGAGCCCAAGCCCAAAGACTGCAGTTTATTGATAAGCCTTCTATGTGGGACAGTATCAAAAGCCTTACTAAAGTCCAGATAAGCGATGTCTACTGCACCTCTGCCATCTATTATTTTAGTCACCCAATCAAAAAAGTCAATAAGATTAGTTTGACATGATCTCCCTGAAGTAAACCCATGCTGTTTTTTATCAATCAACCCATGGGTTTTTAGATGTTCCACAATCCTCTCCTTGAGTATGGTTTCCATTAATTTCCCCACTATTGATGTCAGGCTTACTGGCCTATAGTTGCCTGATTCCTCTCTACTACCTTTCTTGTGAATTGGCACAACGTTTGCTAATTTCCAATCTTCTGGGACGACACCTGTTACCAGTGACTGGTTAAATAAATCTGTTAATGGTTTTGCTAGTACACCTCTAAGCTCTTTTAATAGCTTTGGGTGTATCCCATCAGGCCCTTCTTTTACCTGTATTGCTCCGATCTTCTATTCTGGGCTTTGGTCACATGACCATGTTCATGCAGTTCTTTCTTATTTCCTGTGATGTTGTAGACATGTCAAAGCAGCAACAGGGATAGTGATAGGGAAGTATCTATGTAAATAGCTGGGTGAGAGGAGCTATAAACTATCTGGGCATTAGAGGCGGTGTAATGTTACATTTCCCTACTTCGTGAGATTTCCCTACCGGTCGCACCGGAAGTAACGTTAGTAGTTGTTCCTGGCGTTGTGACGATCTGCGCATGCGCAAAAGGACATTGTAGGGAAAATCTCACAGCGGAGTTCGGCTGCACACGGGACACTGCGCATGCGCCAGAGAGCCTCAGTAGGGAAATATTACGGCCCAATGCGCAAGCGCGGCTAACTCCAGAAAATCCATCAGATCTCCGCGCCTGCGCAGTGTGGGGGCATGCACAGTGCGCCGAGGGGAGATCTGATGGCCATTTTTTCTGTTAAATAAATAAATCTATATATATATATATGGGGGTTGTCTGCGCATTATATAGGGTGGTCTGCCTAGTATATAGGGGAAGTCTGCGCATTATATAGGGAGGTCTGCCTAGTATATGGGGGGATGTTTGCGCATTATATAGGGTGGTCTGCCCAGTATATGGGGGGATGTCTGCGCATTATATAGGGAGGTCTGCCCTATATAATGCGCAGACAACCTCCATATATTTAGATATATATATATATATATATATATATATATATATTTATTCAACAGAAAAAATGGCCAACAGATCTCCCCTCGGCGCTTGCACAGTGCGCCTTAATTTTTCCCTACCCCCACAGATCCGATGGGTTTTCTGGAGTTAGCCGCACTTGGCACTGGGCCGTAATATTTCCCTACTGAGGCTCTCCCGCACATGCGCAGTGTCCCGTGTGCAGACGAACTCCGCTGTGAGATTTTTCCTACAATGTCCTTTTGCGCATGCGCAGATCATCACAGCGTAAATCTCACGAAGTAGGGAAATCTAACATTACAGCGGTACTGGAGCTGTGTCAGAGAAAGGAGTGCATCATGGGTTTGGTTGGATACAGCCACAGGATGTGCTACCTACAGGAGGAAACCAAACCAGAGTGATTTGTTTAGATGGGGAAAGGGGTAAGGAGTACGGATGAGCGAATCGATTTCGGATGAAACATCCGAAGTCGATTCGCATAAAACTTTGTTTGAATACTGTACGGAGCGAGCGCTCCGTACAGTATTAGTATGTATTGGCTCAGATGACCCGAAGTTATTACCACTTGGAATCGGACCCATTTTTTTTTACAGTAAAAATTAATTAATGAAGTCATTACCCGAAGTCTCGTAAGACTTTGCGAAGCAATAACTTTGGCTCATCGGAGCCAATACATTCTAATACTGTACAGAGCTCCTGCTCTGTACAGTATTAGAACGAAGTTTTATGCGAATAGACTTCGGATGTTTCATCCGAAGTCGATTAGCTCATCCCTACCCATAATTATCAGGGTGCTGACCCCCCCCCCTTCCCCACGATCACAATCATTCAGGATGGCCGAGCGGTAGTAGAGTTTCAGCTGTAACATACACAGTGCTGGCACTGATGTCGGCCATTTAACCCCTTCCATGCCATTGTCAGTAGGGACCTCTGTATGGAAGGGGTTAACAGGGAGGAAGCTCTTTCCCCCAGCAGGCGCTACACTGCTGTGGTAGGGTCCCGATGGTTGCCAAGGCTACCTTACGCAGGCGTCCTGCTTGCCATGGTATTTCTAAGCCAGATCAGGCTCCTGCTAAAGGCAGGAACCAGAACAGGCTAAGTGTTGTCACAATACACTGCAGTACACTATACAGTGTACTGCAGTGTATTGTAGAGCCATCAGACCCACTGGATTTTCACGAACCCAGTGGGTCTGGGTACAAAAAGTGTTAAAAAAATGTGTAAAAAAAATCTAACATTTTCCCATATCTGCACATTTATAATTGGGTAAAAATGAAGAAAATAAAATACCCTAAACATGTTTTGTATCACCACATCCATAACAACCAGCTCTATAAAAATATCACATGACCTTACTCCTCAGATGAACACCGTAAAAAAATAATAATACAAACAGTGCCAAAAAAAACATTTTTTTGTCACCTACCATCACAAAAAGTGCAACATCAAGCGATCAAAAGGGCCTATGCTCGCCAAAATAGTATCAATCAAACCATCACCTCATCCCACAAAAAATGAGACCATAACTAAGACAATCGGCCAAAAAATTGTTGGACATGTTAGTAAGCTTTAGCGATGAGGGGAAGCAATGTCCAAGTGATGCCAGATCCTACTTCTAAGCTACCTATAAAAAAATTGTGCTGGGAACAGTCAATCCAAAACAATGTATTCACCTTATTGAACATATAAGTGATTAAAAATGAGCCACACAAGAGACGGGACATCATAGCAAGGTCACATATACAGTGGTCCCTCAAGATTCAATATTAATTGGTTCTAGGATGACCATTGTATGTTGAAACCATTGTAACTTAAGTAATTAGTTCCAAAACCCCAAAATGTCATGCAAGATATGAGAAAATAAAGATTTAAGGAAAATAAGCAGATAAACTAGGCCAGATAAAACAAGTCTTAGACTCCTTACATATAACAGCTAGGAATAGCTGCTAACTAGCAACTAATACAGCTATTTTACCAGAGAAGTGGCCTTGATTTGTTGGATCTGAGCCTGGGGCATTGTATGTTGAGTCTAGATTCAACTAACGATGGGTCAGAAAAGACCACTGTATGTTGAAATTATTGTATCCTGAGGCCATTGTATCCTGGGGGATTACTGTATAATGTTGAGATAATGGGGGAGATTTATCAAACCTGGTTTAAAGGAAAATGGCTGAGTTGTCCCCCAACTTTCATTTTTCAGAGCTCCTTTTGAGCAACCAAGCCAGTTTTCTTTTACACCAGTATATATAAATGTCCCCCAATGTAACACAAACAGCCCACTTGAAGTTACATCTATACATCATAACAATAAATTGCATCAATCCAATAAAAAAAATTATCTACAGGGGTACCATAACATTTTTTTAAGACTAACCCCTGTCAAAGAGATCACTGCAAATGACTTTTGTGCCTGAACCGAATCTGCCAACTGATTCGTTAGGGTATGGCCACACGGTTAGGTTTCTGCAGGCAGTTTTGGAATCCAGAAACATTAGTGGATCAAGGTGTGGATTGACCATAGATCCTACAGGGAAATTTTCCAAGGGGTCACCCAAGCTCTCCAGATGGCCGCAGGCCAGGTACATAATGATCTGATTCTCAACGACCGCAGTTGCCATCCTGAACTCAACTGTATTACTATCCTCAGATCGATGATACAGTTGAATACTGTAATTACTGCTACACTGTGGTATTTGATTCTGCTGGGGCAGTACTTTGTGCTGCACCATGGTATTGCAGACCCTGTCTATTCTGTTGTCCTTCCTACTTATGTTGCCCTGTTTTCTATCAATTCAGTCCCGCCTAAAACATAGGGCCACTTATAGTTTTTTTTTCCAGGGCCACTTTAAGTTCCTTATCCACCCCTGAGTGGATTACAAAAGGTGAGAAAGTATAAATGACAGATGCAACTTCTCCTCTTTTTTGCATTCACTCCTGTTTTTGGGCTTCCAATGCTCCATCAGGAAACCTGAATGTGCGGCTGTACCCTTAGAATGTCACTCTAAATTAATTTCAAAACATTCCCTCTTCTTTAGTGGAGTTTGCATCTTACACTTTTGTCTAATTAAGGGTACTTTCACACTTGCGTTGGTGCGGATCTGTCTGTTTATTTGCACAGATGGATCCGCACCTATAATGCAAACGTTTGTATCCGTTCAGAACAGATCCGTTTGCATTACTTAAAAGAAAAATGACAAAGTCCAAAACGGATCCGTTTTGAATTACATTGAAAGTCAATGGGGAACGGATCCGTTTTCAAATGCACCATATTGTGTCATTAAAGACGGATCCGTCCCCATTGACTTACATTGTAATTCAAAACGGATCCGTTAGGCTCCGCCTCTTCAGACGGACACCAAAATGCTGCATGCTGCATTTTGGTGTCCGCCTCCAAAACAGAAAACACAGAAAAGAAAATCACTAACTGATGCATTCTGAACGGATCCTTATCCATTCAGAATGCATTGGGGCTGAACTGATCAGTTTTGGACCGTTTGTGAGAGACCTGAAAACGGATCTCACAAACGGAATCCAAAATGCTAGTGTGAAAGTACCCTTAGGTCTGAAGTATATTTGTGTACTTCTAGATCAGTAGAGTTTAGGAGAATGCTACAGAGAACATCAATTATTCCTCCTGATATTCATCTTTCTCAGTTTGTAAGGTTTGTCTATGGTTGCTCTTTTCGGTTATATTTTCCTGATCATCCTGATGTATAAAGTCCAGCAATTCAAAGCCAGCCTTGTCTGGTGGGTTCCTAGAGATCATTTCTTTAGCAAGGCTCTCACAATGCTCCATGGCATATCTCCTGAAGAAAGTGAAACGTTTTATCTTGATGACTTCTTTGAAGTGCTTGATTGCCTCAGTTTGGCAATTTCTTTTACAGAGTTCATGCTGTGCCCAAACCAAATGGAGCTCTTGTTTCTCTTCCGGTGTGACATTGTCCATGTTCAGAACTTTGTGAAAGGTTTCCTCAGCCTTTTGGTATTGTTTTCCTCTTCCGTACATGCTTGCTAGAGCAATGTATGCAATCACAAATGTGTTCTTATATTGCACCGCCTTTTCCAAATGAAAAATTGCTGTAGAAACTACATTTGCAATTTCTTCTGTGTAGTTCCTAGTGGACTGAAAATGTAATTTTGATCTTTTTGCACAGTCCTTTAGAGCAGATATCTTTTTCTTGTAGCACAAGGCAAGTTGGTGATGAAGATGACTAGAGGTAGGGTTTCTACGAGTGGCTTCATTTAGAACCATAATTGCCTCATCAGTCATGCCTTCTCTCCTGTAAAACTTTGCAACATAGCGAAGAAGATATGGAAGTTCTGGTGTCTCTCTCAGGGCTTCCTCTATAAGCAAGAGTCCTTTTTTGGATTCATTCAGATCTTGATATTTTAAACCAAGAAGGACCTTGACCACCGTGTCTTTTGGATTTAACTTTGCAGCATGTTGCAAGAGGTCAAAAGATTCATCAAGAGGGTTTTTCAGACAGTAATAACCTTCAAGCTTATACACAGAGATGGCATAGCTTGAAATCAGTTCTATGTTTTCTGGATCCAGCTCTAAAGCTTTTTGAAAACAATACTTTGATCTTTCACTGTGCCTTCCATGGAAAGATAAGAGAGAAAATCCTTGTTCACTGTATGCTTCAAAAAGTAAAGCATTCTGTCTTTCATGGCGTTCAAATATGTTGCATATTTCATACACCTTCTTAGCATACCTTAAACCGTTGATAACTTGGTTTTTGTGGTAGAAGATCCAGGCATAATTTGCATATAGTATGGCTTTTTTAGCTTCTGTTTGATCTGACTCTATTTCACTGATCTGTTCCTCAGCTTTCTGCAGATAGGCAGTAGCTTCCTCATAATCTTCTTTGAGATAATTTGTGAAGGCCAGAAGGTTGTACATCCGGTATTTGTGTACGGTCGGTAAAAACTGAATCTGATCATAAAGCCGGTCTTCAACTTTTTCAATGTCCACTTCTTCATCAAGCAGATTCCAAGTAAAGTGACATTGTGTACTGATCAAACGATTCTGCAATGAGTTCTTTAATACTCCACTAAATGAAAAGGAAAAAAGAATGAACAGAAATCAGTGTACAATTATTGCCTGTGGCGACAAATGCATTCAGTTGGATTGGCTAGAGTTTTAGGATGGGTAATCATTTTATGATCAGTAGAGGTTTGACCTCAGAAACCAACACTAATCCTGAGAATGAAGGGGGCATGACATTGGCATAGAGTTCCATCTCTTCCATCTCTGATTGTTTTTCCCTGCATAGCAGTACCACCTCATTCAAGTGAATAGGGCCAGGGGCAGTTCTCTGCATAGGCGGGTGGCAAGAAGTTCCAATGTAAAGTGAAAACCTAAAATGCTGCAGACCTTTCCTTCTCGGGATGAGTTGGAGATGCTGGTGCATTTCATCCAAGTTCAACTTTGCTACTTAGGCTAGTTGCACACTAGTGTCAGAGATCCGGGAGGCTGTTCTTGGCATTCTTGGCATATTTTCCAAAATACGGCTGGATCTCCTCCTGTCCCCATTATACTTAATGGGACTGGATGGAGCCTTACAAACCTCTGGCAATGTCGGAGTGAGCAGAGGTCCAACAGGCTGTTCCCTGCCAGAACAGCCTGCTCAATCTCTGGCGCTAAAGAACTGTCAAAGAATTTGTGAGCAAAAGCAGCTTAACTTGTTCAAAATTGGGCTATTTACCCCCCCCCCCTTATGACCGCACACATTTTCTATTCGATTATGTAAATAATTTGCCCACTTTTTTCAGTGATACATGTGGCCTTATTTTATATAAACATAGAAAGCATCAACTCACCACAATATGAAAATGGGACACCCAATCATATGGAGATGTCCAGTGCATGGCCGAGAAAACACAAAGCAGTAATAGATGCAGTAAACCTATGTTATAGTCCAGCACTGAAAAAAATATTAAAATCCAATTTTATTCATAATCCAGGTTAAAAACATAAAAAGTAGGTCCACTGGTGCGTAACATCCTGCTTACGCATTTTAGGCCTCCACATGGGCCCTTAATCATAGCCTGAATAAAGAATTTTAAACCCACAGGCAATTACGGGAAGGTGCAGCAAATACCACCCATCCCACCTGACCTCTATACACAGCACTGTGTACAGAGCGATAGGGAAAGCAGCGACGGTGAAAAACCTTTCCTGCTGTCACTGAAGTCCATGCAGGGATATGTGCCAACCACCCAGATGTATATAGTCAACAGGAGGTTGGCAAGGGGTTAAATTTTTAACTCAGGAAATAGATACAAAAGCGTATCTGAAGTTTTGAAAATACCAAATAGTTTTGTTCAAAATCTGATCAAGAAATGGAAAACTATGGGTTCTGGTAATACCAAAAAAATAGTCAGGTAGAAGGATTTTATTCACTAATGCCAAGAGGAAAATTAAAACCACAAGCAAATTCTACTGAAATCAAAGATTTCCTAAAATAAAGCGGTGTGGCTGCTCCAGCTTGCACAATAAAGAGATACTTGAACAGAAATGGACTACGTGGTAGAGTTGTCACAAAGCAGTCCACTTACTATAAGCATCTAGAGAATCCACGAAAATCCAACAAAAGGCCACTTAATACATTTGTCACGTCTTACTCCAGCTGGCTTTTTATTAAGACTGACATATGAAACACCACTCTTTATAAATTTCATCCGATGTTTGGAGATAAGTCAGCAAGTGCTAAGATATAGCATGAAGGTGGATCTCTGCTGTTTAGGCGAGGAAAGAGGGATTGGTGAGCTACACCAGGATTTAGTTGGCAATGATAGCAGAATGCATCTTTTTACAAAATATTGGAGGAGAATATGCATTCATTGGCCAGGAATCTGTGCATGGGGCACACTTGAAACTTTCAATGTGAAAATAATCTAAAACTTAAGCCCAGAGTAAGGCTCCTTTCACACGGGCGAGTTTTCCGCGCGGGTGCAATGCGTGAGGTGGACGCATTGCACCCGCACTGAATCCGGACCCATTCATTTCTATGGGGCTGTGCACATGAGCGGTGATTTTCACGCATCACTTCTGCGTTGCGTGAAAATCGCAGCATGCTCTATACTTTGCGTTTTTCACGCAACGCAGGCCCCATAGAAGTGAATGGTGCTGCGGGAAAATCGCAAGCATCCGCAAGCAAGTGCGGATGCAGTGCGATTTTCCCGCATGGTTGCTAAGCGACGGGACCCGATCTTTATCATTTTCCCTTATAACATGGTTATAAGGGAAAATAATAGAATTCTCAATAAAGAATGCTTAGTAAAATGTGGATGGAGGGGTTAAAAATAAAAAACTTAACTTACCTTAGCCACTTGATCGCGTAGTTGGCGATCTCTCTTCTCTCTTCAAGCTTTGGCTGTAGTCTAAAAGGACCTGTGATGACGTCACATCACATGGTCCAATCACATGGTCCATCACGGACCATGTGATTGGACCATGTGATGTGACCTCATCACAGGTCCTTTAGATGGCAGCTAATGCTTGAAGAGAGAAGAGAGATTGCCAACTACGCGATCAAGTGGCTAAGGTAAGTTAAGTTTTTTATTTTTAACCACAATAATCAACATTCTACAAAGCATTCTTTTTTGAGAATACTATTATTTTCATTTATAACCATGTTATAAGGGAAAATAATAAAATCTCCAGAATACTCAACCCGAAACCGGACTTCAGTGATGAAGTCCGGCTTCGGGTCTGGCTACTAAACATGGCGATTTTTCCCACGCGTGTGCAAAACGCATTACAAAAGTTTGCACACGCGCGGAAAAATCGCGCATATTCCCGCAACGCACCCGCCTCTTATCTGGGCGTCAAACATGACGCCCGTGTGAAAGAGGCCTAAAGATTCTGAAGCAGCCATCAGAGGCTCCTAAATCATTGAGCCACTTTGGGGAGAACTGAAACATGCAGCTCATGCTTCACAAGTAGAGATGGGTGGATTTCTTGAAAACAAAGTTTCAGGTCAGATTGTAAAGAATTGTTTGGATTTCATTTGATTGCCCTGAAAAGTTGTGTAAGACATTATGGGGTCACCTAGAACTGTATGCAGCTACTTTCAAGCTCTTTAACACCAAATCAGCATTGTGGGTAAACACATGATTGCCTGTAGTTGCAAACAGCCTATTAAATAACACACTGCAATGTTGGATTTATTATGCTTCTTAAATTATAAAATTATACAAAAATTGTCTGTTATTGGGGGCAGATGACTGCCTGTGTTTATACACACACTGTAATATTGGAACCTACTTACATAATGGACAATATGGGGTTAATGTGAGGTACATGGGGGTTACTTATTATTAATGTGAGAAACCTGGTTTTATCAGTTTGGACTTTAACATGCCTCACATTAATAACCAATAACCCCATCACGTACTTGACATTAACCCCATGTTACCCATTATGGAGATACCTGATGGGGATAGTTACTATTAACATGAGGCACTTGGTTCTATCAGTTTGGATCTCCATGTGCATCATATTAATAGAAGATACCTCACATTATGTTTGCCATTATGTGAGAATGCAAATGATGGGTTAATTTATTAATAATGTGAGGCACATGGAGGGCCAAACTGATAAAACCACGAGTCTCGCATTAATAGCCAGTAACCCCATCATGTACCTTCTCACATAATGAACAACAGCTTCCTACTACAAGGTATGGAATAACAGTAGTTATGTCCCCATTGTGCTCCTCACTTTAGTAATGCCCTCATCGTGCCCCTTCACAGTAGTGATGCCTACATTGTGCCCTCTCGCAGTAGCTATGCCCACATTGTGCCCTCTCTCAGTAGTCATGCTGACATTGTGCCCTCTCACAGTACTTATGCTCTCTCTGTGCCCCTTCACAGTATTTATGCCCTTATTGTGTCCCCCTCACAGTAGTAATGCCTTCTTTGTGTCCCTTCATAGTAGTTTTGCCCTTAAACCCACCTCACAGTAGTTATGCCCTCATTGTGCCCCCCACAAAATAGGGATTCTCTCTTTGTGTCCCCACAGTAGTTTTGCCCTCTCTGTGCTCCCTCACAGAAGTAATGCCCTCTCTGTTCCCCCCTCACAGTAATAATTCCCTTTGTGTGTCTCTCACAGTAGTAATGCCCTGTCTGTGCCTCTTCACAGTAGTAATGATCACATTGTACCCCCTCAGTGTTAATAAAATAAAAAATAAAAACTGTAAATGCCTTGACCCGTTCCTGATGATCAGATCCCCTCCAGAACTCCCCTGCAGGCACAGATTGTGTTGTAGCATTATGTTAGAGAAGTGAACAGGCAGATTCCTGGGCTCCTCCTTCACGGTATGAAAGCGCAATCTGTGCCTGCAGGGCTAAATGTGAACGGGCTGACCTGGAGGGGGAAAAGCATGCAGGAAGCTGAACGGTCAGTAAGTGAAAGGACCACAGCTCCCCTGCGCTCTAGCAATGCGCTCTAGCACTGCATCCGACACCCCCCTAACAGCTGATACCTGGGGGGACTGCCTTCTCTTCCTTACATACCGTGCTATTGTAAAAGAAGGCGAGATTGTCCTAAAGTCTCCCCACTGGCTAATAATCCATTTATTGAACCAGTACCAAGTCAGACCCCCACGATCTGATAGTGCTGGCCTACTGTAACTCAGGTAGAGATGCGCACCGAAGCCAAATTTACTCACCTTCGTGGTAACAAATCACATTTTTTCCTTAAATGGCAGCTGCACATGTGAGGACATGGAGCAAAGAACTCTGGGAATGAGGGATCACCCACAATGCCATACATGCAGCCAACCAGCAGCCAGCCAGCCCTGTGATGTCACAGCCCTATAAATAGCCTCAGCCATTTGGGATTTTGCCATTTTTCAGTGTTCTTAGTGCAAGGAGAGACGTCAGCAGGCGCTAGGGACAGTGTTAGAAAATACTTTATTGTGCTGAAAAAATGATTTACAAGTTCAGGGAAAGATTATTCAAGGTGTAGGAAAAGCATAGGGAGGCTTCATCCATGCTATAAAAGGAGAACAGGGTGCAATAGGGGAGTGTACAGCTTGGGTAATAGGAGCGATTCTATTACACCTTGCTGCAATGTAGAAAAAAGTATGTCTTATTTGCCATTCTGCAGTGCAGTTACTTTGTACTACAGCCTTTTTTGGGGTGTATAAGTGTAAAAAAGGACCTCTTATTTGCCGTTTTGCAGTGCAGTTACATTGTTCTACAGCTTTTTTTTGGGATGTATAAGTTTGTAAAAAAAAGTACATATTATTTGCCGCTATGCGGTGCAGTTATTTTGTACTACAGCCTTTTTTGGGGTGTATAAGTGTAAAAAAAAGTACATCTTATTTGCTGTTCTGCGGTGCAGTTACTTTGTACTACAACCTTTTTTGGGGTGTATAAGTGTAAAAAAATGTGCGTATTATTTGCCATTCTGCGGTGCAGTTACTTTGTACTGCAGCCTTTTTTGGGGTGTAGAAGTGTAACAAAAGTACATCTTATTGTCCATTCTGCGGGGTAGTTACTTTGTACTACAGCCTTTTTTGGGGTGTATAAGTGTTAAAAAAAAAGTACGTCTTATTTGCCGTTCTGTGGTGCAGTTACTTTGTACTACAGCCTTTTTTGGGGTGTATAAGTGTAAAAAAAGTACATCCTATTTGCCGTTCTGAGGTGCAGTTACATTGTACTACACACTTTTGTTGGGGTATAGTAATAGTATAAAAAGTACCTCTTATTTGCCATTCTGCGGTGCAGTTACATTATACTACAGCCTTTTTTGGGGTGTATTAGTGGAAAAAAGTACGTATTATTTGCCGCTCTGCAGCCAAGTTACATTTTCATACAGCTTTTTTGGGGTGTATTAATTTTCTTTTAAGTTAATTATTTTATCTAACAGTATGTCAGACAGACAAGTGACAGGCCCTTCAAAGGGAATAGACAGTGGCCAAAATGTTTCTGTCACAGGCAGCAGAAGAAGGGGGAGTGCCAGCATGAGTTGCAGTTAGAGGCCTGAGCTCCCGGTGTCATTTAGCGGTCGTGTCTTGACCAGCAACAAAGTTGTGCTTGAATGGTTGACTCAGTCTTTTACTTCGTCGCAAGAGACCAAGTGGCATCAGACACCCCCAACCAAGAGCCCTGTGCCCTAACCTGTCCTCAACCTGCCTTTGTCTTTTTCTGTTCCCTCTGCTAGAGAAGTATTATATGCCGTAGGCTCCGCTCCACTTTTCAGCGAGGATGCGCTACTAGAGAAACAGTCAGCAGCTACTGCCCAGCCAAGATCTGGAGGATCTTCAGTAAGCGGGCAAGTAGTGATGATGAGAGTTGCATGGGAGCTGATGTTGCGAGCGGTCAGGCTCCTGACCCTGAGACCATTGAGGGGGACATCAGTGACGTGCAAACAGTAGTGGATGATGATGATGCCGATCACACTTGGGAGCCGGGTAAAGAAGGGGCTTCATCATCATCATCATCATCATCATCAGGAGAAGAGGGTGGCAGCTTGCACGTGAGGCAGCGGCTTAGCCAGCAAAGTGGAAGCATGGTCGGGAGTCAGCAGGGTGGCAGCAGTGGGAGGTCGGGAGCCAAACATGCCCGGGGTAGACTGCCTGCCCGGGAAGTAGCAGTGCAGGGGTTCACAGAGGCAGCGGTAGCAGTCAGTCAGTACGGAGTGTTAGGGGGAAAATGCCATACTCGGCGGTGTGTCAATTTTTTGTTAGGCCGCCGGAGGAGGTGAACATGTCCATTTGCTGAATTTCTGGGCAGAAGATGAAGCGTGGCCAGGGTGCCAATGTTGGCACCACTGCCCTACATCAACACATTCAGCGTCACCATAAAGTGGCCTGGGACAACCGTGGCTCCGATGTGGTGGTCCAGCCTGCTGCAGCAACCGCTACATCACCCAGTGGCACGCACCTAATTTCATGCAGTCAAGGCTCCATCACCTCAGCCGAAGGGAGCTGTCTGTCCTTCCCATCAACTGCTGGTCCTAATGCTCCTGCTCCTCCTCCTCCTCGTCAGTCATTTCATCAGCAATCGATTACTGAAGCGATTGCCAAGAGACAACAGTATGCGTGCACTCATCCAACGGCGCAGAAGCTGAACGTACTCCTGTCCAAGTTGCTTGCGCTGCAGTCCATCCCTTTCAAAGTGTTGGACTCTGCACCTTTCAGAGAACTGATGGCTTGTGCCGAGCTGAAGTGGAGAGTCCAAAGCCGTCATTTATTTGCCAAAAAGTCAGTACTAGCCCTGCACACATATGTAGAACAGAAGGCAGGCCAGTCCTTGAGCCTGACGGGTCTGCCAAAGTGCACGGCAGCGCCGATGTGTGGAGCTACAACTATGGTTAAGGAAAATATATGTCCTTTACGGACCACTGGGTAAACGTGGTTCCTGCCCAGCCACACCAGCAACTTTGGCCAGGTGACTCCGCTTCCGCCTCCACGTTCTCATGCCGTTGGTCCTAAGACAATGTCCGCCTTTGCCTCCTCATCCTCAGTCTCTGTGCGGGGACAATTTACAGTGCCCCTCCAGCATACACATGTGCGGTGTCATGCTGTTCTGCACCTAGTTTGCCTGGGCGAATGGAGTCAGACAAGGGAGAAACTGCTCCACATCCTTCATCAAGAAATCGAATCCTGGCTTTCTCCACGACAACTTAAAATAGCAACCATGGTGACCACTGGGAAGAACATGGTGTCAGCGCTGCGTCAAGGAGGGCTGAGCCATGTTCCTGAAGTCCTCTGCCCATCTGCAAGACATCCTGAAAATGGCCAGGAAACTTTGCATGCACTTTAGCCAGTCGTACACCACAAAGCACACCCTCCTTGAGCTGCATCGGCAGAACGGCATCCCCCAACATAGGCTGATATGCGACGTTTCCACCCATTGGAATTCCACCCTCCATATGTTGGACCAATTATATGAACAGAGCAAGGTGATAAACGATTTCTTGATGATACAGGCAGACAGTACTCCCCTGTGTAACTTAGATCTTAGCCAGTGGCAGCTCATGCGTGACACCTGCCGTTTGCTTGGGCCCTTTGAGGAGGCCACTTTTTTTGTCACTAGGACTACGGGATGAACAATATCATTCCACTGATTCATGGCTGGCCAGGGGATAGGAGACATGGCGACTACATCTCACGGCCGACACCGGCAATGTGCTTTCTGCATTTTGCGGACCGCACATTGCAAGGCACTATATCCGCATCTACCGGAAGTGCGGATGCGGACAGCACACTGTGTGCTCTCCGCATCTTTTTCAGCCCCATTTAAAATGAATGGGTCCTGATCCGTTTCGCAACATTGCGAAACGGATTCAGGACCATTTTGCGGACGTGTGAATGGACCTATGCCCCTTTTGATGCAACCCATTATATTATTGGCCTTGGCAGCAGCTGCCTGACACTGGTTTCTACAGTTTAGTTTGCTGTTCACTAAAATTCCTAGGTCCTTTTCCATGTCAGTGTTACCCAGTGTTTTTCCATTTAGTATGTACGGGTGACTTGCATTATTCCTTCCCATGTGCATAACCTTACATTTGTCAGTGTTAAACCTCATCTGCCACTTCTCTACCCAAGCCTCCAATCTATCAAGATCCCTCCGTAGCAGCCCTCTTCTGTGTCAATTACTTTACAAAGTTTAGTGTCATCTGCAAAAATTTATATTTTACTGTGTAAGTCTTCTACAAGATTATCAATAAACATATTGAAGAGAATAGGGCCCAATACTGACCCCTGTGGTACCCCACTATGACAGTGACCCAATCTGAGTGTGTACCGTTAATAACCATCCTCTGTTTTCTATCACTGAACCAGTTACTTACCCACATACAGACATTTTCTCCCAGTCCAAGCATTCTCATTTTATATACTAACCTTTCATGCGTTACAGTGTCTAATGCTTTGGAGAAGTCCAGATATACGACATTTATTGATTCACAACTGTCAAGTCTGGAACTAACCTCCTCATAGAAACTGATTAAATTAGTTTGACATGACCGATCCCTCATGAAGCCATGCTGATATGGCGTTATTTGCTTATCTTTATTGACTTACTCCAAGATAGCATCTTTTAGAAAACCTTCAAAGAGTTTACCCACGACCGATGTTAAACTTACCGGCCTATAGTTTCTGGGCTCTGTTTTTGGACCCTTTTTGAATATTGGCACCACATTTGCTATCCGCCAATCCTGTTGAACACTCATTGTCAGTATAGAGTCCTTAAATATCAGAAATAAGGGTCTGGCTATGACATTACTTAATTCTCTTAGGATACGGGGGTGTATGCCATCTGGTCCTGGTGATTTGTCTATTTTAATCTTATTAAGACGCCGCTGTACTCCACCTTCTGCATTTCATCTGACAGTTTATTTTCCTTAGTGAATACAGTGGAGAAAAAAAATATTTAATAGCTTTGCTTTCTCCTCATCACTCTCTGCAACTCCCCCCTCATTACTCTGTAAAGGGCCGACACCTCCAGATTTATACTTTTTACCATTTATATAATTTGTGAACATTTTAGGGTTAATTTTGCTCTCTTTGGCAATTGATCTCTCGGTCTTTAGTTTGGCTGCTTTTATTTGTTTTTTTACATATTCTCTTTTTTCC
Source organism: Bufotes viridis (assembly GCA_033119425.1). Taxonomy (NCBI): domain Eukaryota; kingdom Metazoa; phylum Chordata; class Amphibia; order Anura; family Bufonidae; genus Bufotes; species Bufotes viridis. The sequence continues at coordinate 56,769,258 of CM065594.1, forward strand.
TTATAGTTTTGAGTGCTTCCTCGCTACCTTCCTGTTTTAGTGATTTCTTGCTTTCTTTTTGTCATTTATTGCTTTCTTTACAGTTCTATTTATCCACATTGGTTTTTTCTTGTTCCTTAACCTTTTATTCCCATAAGGTATGTACCACTCACAATTAGATTTTAGGATTCTTTTAAAAATATCCCATTTTGTGGCTGAATTTTTTTTTTTGAGGACTTTGTCCCAGTTAGTTAGGCCTATGGCCTCTATTAGTTGGCAACATTTTGCTGGTGCCAGACCTACACTTTGACAAAAGAGGCCTGTTTCTTCTGGCTACCTTCTTCAGCTACTATTCTGATGTTGCCACCAGCCTGATGCCACACCTGATGCCAGGTGCTCCTACTGCCAGCCACCATCTTCAGCTGGCACTGGTATTGCCCTCCACCTCCCCACTCTGTCACTGTGCCACTCTGTGATCTCCTTATGCTGCTGCTACATCAACACTATGTCTCTGGGACACTCTGGTCTCCTCATGCTGCTACCACCTCACCACTCTGTGGTCTCCTCATGCTGCTGCTACCTCAACACTATGTCAATGGGCCTCACTGTGATCTCCTTATGCTTCTGCCACATCACTACTCTTTGGTCTCCTCATGCTGCTGCCACCTCAACACTATGTCACTGGGCCACTCTGTGGTCTCCTCATGCATCTGCCACGTTACCACTCTGTGGTCTCCTCATGCTGCTGCCACATCACTACTTTGAGGTCTCCTCATGCTGCTGCCACCTTATCGCCAGGTCACTGGGCCACTTTGTGGTCTCCTTATGCTGCTGCCACTTCACCACTCTGTGGTCTCCTCATGCTGCTGCCACATCACTACTCTGTAGTCTCCTTATGCTGCTGCCACTTCAACACTATGTTACAGGGCCACTCTGTGGTCTTCACATGCTGCTGCCACCTCATCACTATGTCACTGGGCCACTCTGTGGTCTCTTCAAGCTGCTGCCCCCTCATCACTATATCACTGGGCCACTCCGTGGTCTCCTCATGTTGCTGCCACATCACTACTATTTGGTCTCCTCATGCTGCTGCTACATCAACACTATGTCACTAGGCCACTCTGTGGTCTCCTCATGCTGCTGCCCCCTCATCACTATGTCACCGAGCAACTCTGTGGTCTCCTTATGCTGCGGCCCCCTCATCACTATGTCACTGGGCCACTCTGTGGTCTCCTTATGCTGCTACTAGATCAACACTATGTCTGTTGGCCACTCTGTGGTTTCCTCATACTGCTGCCACCACACAACTCTGTGGTCTCCTCATGCTGTTCCCACCCTCCCCACTTCATCACTGGGCCACTATTTTGCCTTTTTAGCCTTGTTGACATAATCATTTATTTGACCCTTCTTCTGATCTGTCAGAAGGAAGGAAAACTAAGACGCACAAAGGATCCTGTTTATGGAGCAGCTGTAAGGACTGCATGACATGGTCCCTATTTTGCATCAGAATTGGCTTATGATTTGGTAGCCAAAAGCAGGAGTGGGTACAAAACACAGAAGACATGCAAATATTCCATTCACGTGTCATCTCTTTTTTGGATCCAGTCCTGTTTTTTTTTCTTTAGAAATACTGATGGATTACTGACCAAATGATGACCAAGTGAAGGCAGATGCTCAACAGACAGGATTAGATTTTTTGGGGGATTATTGTTCTGACGGATCAGAGGAAGGGCAAAATAATTAGTGACGTCAACACAAACTTACTGTTGACGCCCTCTCCACTCTGTCGGGGTGCTCTACTTGTATAAGCATTTATTGGGACAGATTCTGTAGACATTTATGTGGAATCAGCTGACGACGGTGTAAATGGAGTGCGCTTCTTCTTAACGCTAATATTGACCTGGAAGGCTGAGTTCACACTTGAGTTAGTTGGTTGGTTTTACTATCACAGCAGATTCCCTATGCGTGTTACTGCAAGGCACAGTGTTCTACACCACTATGAAGGCTCTCTACAGCCAGGAAATAGCAGTTTTTTAACACGATTCACCATGAACAAATTCGGATCAAATCAAATCTTGTCGTAAAATTCGGCGAACCGACTGAATTGAATTTTTGAGAAATTTGCTCATTTCTAATCTCAGGATAGGACATCAGAAAATGCAAAAATAAACAGTTACACGGCAAGTTTAACTCTGCTACATCTGCATTAAACAAATCTCCATTTGCAAGGTATTAAGAGCAGAGACTTCTGTCTAGATCTACTAGATCCCCAGATATGATGAGAATAGATAAATAAAATACGTAGAGCGGGGGTATCTACCTCATCTTGATTGCTCAGTGTCTGTTTGTGAAGGCAGCTGCAGGAATCAGTGAAGCTTCATCACAGCTTTCATTTATATGATGTCATGTGACACTGATCGCTGGAAGGGAATGGAACCGATACAAAGAACATTGTGTGCCCGAATATTCAATAATGCACCTCCCGCCATACAAACAGGGAAACACTACTATCATTTTCCTCATTGTGACATTAGAACTGGCCTGCACCACTCCTTTCCCTGCCAGACCATGTTACTGTTTGTTTCTTCTGTCTCCTGTTCCCATTTAACCCTTCCACTGCCAAGAGCTTTGGAGCAATTTTCACACTTTCCATATACTCAAAATCTGACATAAAGCTGTCATATTATGCGTCCATAACCATCTATGTTCTCATCTGTGACACCTGTCACATTGTGAAAGGCATACCATTGTTTGGCCGGTTGTTGCATTCATGACAATGAGTTTAGGTTTGTTTTTTAACATATATTTTAAAACCCCTATTCACACTATGTGCTGTTTCTTCCCATCAATGACACAGTTAAAGGGGTTTTCCAAAAATACTGTTCATGCCTTACCGTTCATACCATGGTCTAAGTTTCCACTGTCTCCATACTAGAGTGACTTTACACGACTGTACACGACCGTATGTATTTTGCAGTTCCAAAAAATACAGATAATGTCTGTGTTGGTTCCATTTTGTTTTCTTTTTTTTTTTTGCGGACCCACTGTAACAATGTCTATTTTTGTTTGCAAAATGGAATATATTTTTTGAGGAACTGTGAAACGGACATATGGATGTGGACAGCAGACGGTGTGCTGTTCGCATTTTTTGTGGCTCCATTAAATTAAATGGGTCCACATCTGCAAAAAATGCAGATCAAATTGCGGAGAAAAAATACGGTCATGTGAATGGGGGCTTAGACTTTACATAACATTGAGCATTGTGAAACTCAGACTGGAAAGTCTAAATAGAAACTTATGGCTTCTGAAATAAAGTTTCATTTTCAGGGACAGAAAACTGTAGACACTATAATACTGCAGATCTCTGTGCTGTAAAGATAATCTACAGTACACATGACCTCTGTGGACTATGACGATAATCTGTATGAGCATTGCATATAGCAGGGAAGGGCAATAGAGAAATAACACCATAAATGACTCAAAGCAGCAGAGAGAAATAGAATCTTAGGCTGGGGCTGCACGGTTGTTGTCAGTGGCGTGCCCAGGGGGAGGGGATGGGGGGGGGGGCTCTCAGGGTGATGCCAGAACAGAAGCAATGAGCGCTTCCATCAATACAGATGGAAGCACTCTTTGTTTCTCCCTTTATATATTACCCCTACTCCTGCTTGCTCTTCTCAGAACCCGCGCTGCTGTGTCCTGGCTGCCTGCAGCATCAGGACGTACAGAGCGCAGTCTGACCTGACGCTGCAGGAGGTCAGGTGACTGCAGCGTGGGCCCTGAGAAGAGAAGACAGCCAGGACAGGGAGAGTGCGACAGGAGAGGTAAATTACGTTATTATTTTAAAGTCTGATCTGAGGTCTGATATGGAGGTCTAATGGGGTCTGGAGATCTGACTGGGTCTGGAGGTCTGACGGGGGGTCTGGAGGTCTACCCATTCTCACCGCTTCTCATCTCCCAGTCCTAGCTGCCCTGCGCTCCTTCATGCCTGGAACCTGCAGGTCAGGGAGGAAATTCTTTGATATGAAGCAGGGGCCAGGGTACATACCTGCCAAATTTGAATGAAAGAATCAGTCGCATGCCTAAGGTGTTTGGCACCTGGGGTGGGTCCTTTCTCTGGTGCCACCCATACCGTTTTACAGGTTTTGCCCCTATGACGTTCCCTTTGTGGCAAAACTGACCTGTGCCCTACATTCTCTGGGTCAGTATGATTACAACGATACCATATATGTAGTGATGAGCGAGCACCAAAGTATTCGGATGTTCGGCCCGGACACATTGCTATATTCATGTGCTCAGCACCCGAGTATAATGGAAGTCAATGGGAGACAACCAGGGACCCCCTGCTCTGAAGTGGGGAGGGTGCCTAGTCCATTGGAAAAGGTCAGAAAGTGACAGAAACACCACCGAAATGGATCGGGAACGTCATGGGGACGATGTCTGGATGCATCTTGGACTCCCAGGTCAGTGCTGGGAACCATGTTGTCCGAGTTGTATGCCACTTTTACAGACTGACAAAAATACGCACAAAATCCCCCCCAAAAAATCAATTTCACAGGAAAATTTGTTAGGAAACATTCTTTCCTGTATATTCAATTGTATATAAAGTGCAAGTGCTGCCAAAAATTACAAGCAAGAGTCACTCTGAAACAGCCTGTATATTACATAAAGGAGGGCCTCATTCACATTGTGGTACAATTGTTCAGGTAGTGGGACTCCTACACTCATACAGCCTATGCACTAAGTGAAAGGGCTGCCAAAAATCACAAGTAACCGGCACTCCAATACACCCTTTATTACACATAAAGGAGGGCATCATACACACCCTTAAAAAATTTGGATTGGTGGCCTGCTGGTGACCCTCAAAAACATTTGGAGCAAGGGTCCACTAGTGACCCTCTAAAACATTAGGGGCGAGGGCCTGCTGCTGAGCTGATCCTCTAAAACATTAAGGGCTAGGGCCTGCTGGTAAGCTGATGCTCTAAAACATTATATGCGAGTGCATGCTGTACAGCTGACGCTCTAAATTATTATATGCGAGTGCATGCTGTTCAGCTGACCCTATAAAAAAATTAGAGTGGAGGGAATATATACAATCTGGATGAGGAGGAGTTTGAGAAAACAAGATTCAACCATATACTCTTTTTTTGTGGTCGAAAAGGTGAATGGGAATACACTACAGTAGATTGAGTACAGTAGAAATGATAGATTGAAATTGCCTTTATGTTCATCATCAGCTCAGCTCTTCTCTGGTGAAGTTGAGAAATCAGGGGCAATTCAGGCCTTTTTCATTTTTATCTTAGTCAACCTGTCAGCATTGCCAGTGGACAAGCGGATATGCTTATCTGTTATAATGCCACCAGCAGCACTAAATACACGCTCAGACAAAACGCTGGCGGCAGGGCAGGTCAGCACCTCCAAGGCGTAGAGCGCAAGTTCGTGCCACGTGGCCAGCTTGGACACCCAGTAGTTGTAAGGCACTGTGGGATCATTTAGGATGCTGACACGGTCTGCTAAGTTTTCCTTCACCATCTTCTAAAACTTTTCCCTCCTTGCAGCACTAGGCCGCTCTTTAGGGTGAGGTTGCTGGCGGGGCTTCATGTTCCATGCCTTTGAGAGTGTTGCCCTGCCTTTGTTGGAACTGCTGTGTGTTCCCCTTGTCTCCCTTCCTCGGTTGCCTAAGGAAGTATGGACTCTGCCGGCCATGTTGTCAGATGGAAAATTTTGGAGCAATCTCTCAACAAGCACCTTCTGGTATTGCATCGTTTTACTCGTCCTCTCCACCACAGGAATGAGAGATGAGAAGTTCTCTTTGTAGCGGGGGTCGAGAAGGGTGAACACCCAGAAATCATTGTTATCTAAAATGCGTATAACGTGAGGGTCGCGGGAAAGGCAGCATAACATGAAGTCAGCCATGTGTGCCAGAGTACCAACAGGCAAGACGTCGATGTCGACATCAGGATGGCTCCATCTACTCATCCTCCTTCTCCTCCTCTTCTGCCCATCCACGCTGAACAGATGGAATGGAATTAAAGTTCCATGGGTACTACCCTCTGTAGCAGAGGCAAATGTCTCCAGCTCCTCCTCCTCCTCTTCATGGTCCAATTTGCGCTGAGAAGACGAACTGTGGGTGGTCTGGCTATTACTCTGTGTAATGTCCTCCCCCCTTTCCTTGTCTGCCACATTCAGAGCGTCCTCCCCGATTGTGAGCAGCGATCATTTGAGTAGACACAGCAGTAGGATGGTTACGCTGATAATAGCGTTATCGCCACTAACCATCTATGTGGATTCATGAAAGTTTTTTAAAACCTCACAGCGGTCTGACATCAATGCCCACTCCTCGCTTGTGAATAATGGCAGTTGACTCGAAAGGTGACGACCATGTTGCAGCTGGTATTCCACAACTGCCCTCTGCTGCTCACAAAGCCTGGCCAACATGTAGAACGTAGAGTTCCATCGCGTGCTCACGTCGCACATCAGTCGGTGAGCTGGAAGCCGCAAGCGCTGCTGCAGCGTTGACAGACCGGCTGAAGCTGTGGACGACTTGCAGAAATAGGCACACACGCGGCGCGCCTTCACTATTAGCTCTTGCAAATTGGGGTAGGTTTTAAGAAACTGCTGAACCACTAAGTTTAAGACGTGGGCTAGGCATGGGATGTGTGTCAGGTTGCCGAGCTCCAAAGCCGCCACCAAGTTACAGACATTGTCAGACACAACCATGCCTGGTTATAGGTTGAGTGGCGAGTAGGCTTGAGCGAACCCGAACAGTAAAGTTCTGGTTCGTACCGAACATTACGGTTTTTCGCACCTGGACCCGAATATTTCCGTAAATGTTACGGTTCGAGTTCCTTGTTCGGAGATTTCTTCACGCTTTTTAAAAGGCTGCAGGGCAGCCAATTAACAAGCGTTTCACTACTTTGCCCTACATATTTGTACCCAGCCCTGAGCCCAGTGATACTGAAAAATAATTTTTAATCCATCTGTTACTGAGGTGAGGGTCGGCGGCCATTTTAGCAACTGCAGTGTCCTTGGAATTGCATGTGACCTGTATGTGTGCCAGCCTGCCAGGGACATCAGTCTAATTCATTTTTGGTAGCTCAGTGGAGGAAAAATTCCTTTTTTCTGGCAGGTCAAGTCCCCCTACATTACCAATTTTATAATTTTGGGGTGACATATTGCATTTCTGTATTTGGGGGAATAAACCCGTACTGTCGTACCACAGAGCACGTTTGCATACACCGCTGAAAAACCTGTTTTATAATTTTGCGGTGACAGTGCATTTCTGTAGTTGCTGTAATAAACCTGTACTGTCGTACTACAGGGCACGTTTGCATACACCGCTGGAAAACCTGTTTTATAATTTTGCAGTAACATAGCGCATTTCTGTAGTTGCTGTAATAAACCCGTACTGTCGTACCACAGACAGAGCACGTTTGCATACACCGCTGAAAAACCTATTTTAAGATTTTGCAGTGCTGGTGACATAGTGCATTTCTGTAGTTGCTGTAATAAACCCGTACTGTCATACCACATAGCAGGTTTGCGCTGAAAAACCTGTTTTATAACTTTTGGGGTGACACTAGATTTCTGTATTTGGGGGAATAAACTCGTACTGTTGTGCCACAGAGCACATTTGCATAGAACGCTAAAAAACTGTTTGATAATTTTTGTGGTGACATACTGCATTTCTGTAGTTGGGTTAATAAACCCGTACTGTTATGCCACAGAGCACGTTTGCATACAACGCTGAAAAACCTGTTTTATAATTTTTAGGGTCACATACTGCATTTCTGTAGTTTGTTGCAAGAAACACTGGTTTTGTGCTATATAGCAGATCTGAGGCCTTCCTTGTATTTCAGTCATTTTAACCTGTGGAACTCCGCATTTACATAGTTGGTTGCAAAAACACCGGTTTTGTGGTAGATAGCACATTTGCGGTGTACGCTGCATTTCTGACAGTCAAATTAAACCGTTAACCTCTGCTGTTACAATGTTGGTTTGAAAAATCAAATTTTTGTTGATAGTGAAGTAATTGTATTGAATTGTTCCAATAAACTGTTGTGTGGCCTAAATAAATTTATTCTGTTTACGATACGGGCACTGCCTTACTGTTAGTGAACTTAATTGTTGACTTTTGGCAGTTAAATTGACACCTGAGATAAACCATTTGTTAGTTTGGTGGGTGAACGCAAATAATGAGGAGAACATAAAATAAAGGACGTGTACATGTTCATGGTGGTGTTGGTGGAGCTCCTGTTGCTGGGAGAGGACGTGGCCGTTCTGCGCCAGCTACAGGTTCAAGTGAAACACCTTCCTCAGGTGCGAGTAGGTGACAGAACCTGCAGCGTTATTTGGTAGGCCCGAATGCCGCTCTATGGATGGTGAGGCCAGAACAAGTACAGGCGCTAGTAGATTGGGTGGCTGACAGTAGCCCCAGTTACTTCACAGTATCTCCCACCCAGTCCTCTGCAGAAAGCTCAAAGTTGGCACCTGCAGCCCATGCCCATCAGTCTTTCACCTCATCCCCTTGCAAATCAGCCAAGCAGCCTGAGCTCCAAGTCATGCAGCAGTCTCTTATGCTTTTTGATGACTCTGCTGGCAGGGTTTTCCTGGGCCATCCACATAGCCCTGCCCCAGAAGTGGAAGACATAGAATGCACTGATGCCCAACCACTTATGTTTCAGGATGAGGACATGGGAATACCCATGTAGCACGTCTCCGATGATGACGAAACACAGGTGCCAACTGCTGCGGCTTTCTGCAGTGTGCAGACCCACGAGGGGGGCAGGGGTCAAGAATGAGTGGAAGATGATGTGGAGGACGATGAGCTCCTAGACCCTGACTGGACTCAAGTTCATGCCAGTGACGTGTGCAGTTCTGAGGAAGAGGCGGTGGTCGCACAGAGGCAACAGCACAGCAAAAGAGGGGGCAGGCTGCAAAAGCGGAGCGGCCGTCCCCGAAACAGTACGCCTGCTACTGCCCACCGCACCCAGGGACCTAGCACACCAAAGCCAGTTCCAAGGAGTTCATTGGCGTGGCAGTTCTTCAGCCAATGTCCTGAAGACACGAGTGGTTTGCATGTTGTGCCATCAGAGCCTGAAGCGAGGCATAAACGTTCTGCTGTCTCTTCCTCCACCTCTGGAGTCACAGTGGCACCTGCCAGCCAGCAAACAGAGGATGTGCCATCAACACCACCACCTCTGTCATCATCACCAAGCATCTCCAGCATGTCACACGCAAGCGTTCAGCTGTCCATATCCCAAACACTTGAGAGAAAGAGAAAATACCCACCTACCCACCCTCGATCCCTGGTCCTGAATGCCAGCATTTTAAAATTACTGGCCTTTCAAATGCTGTCATTCCGTCTAGTGGAGACGGACTGTTATAAACAGTTGATGGCGGTGGCTGTCCCACAGTACGTCGTTCGCAGCCGCCACTACTTTTCCAGGCGAGCCGTCCCTTCCCTGCACAACCAAGTGGAGGATAAAATCAAGTGTGCACTGTGCAACGCCATCTGTGGCAAGGTCCACATAACCACAAATACATGGAAGAGTAAGCACGAGGGACACTATATCTCCCTAACTGCACAGTGGGTAAATGTAGTGGTGACTGGGCCTGAGGCGGATAGTGGTTTTGCGCATGTCCTTCCACCACCGAGGATCGCAGGGCATTATTCTTTGCCTTCTGTTGCCTCCTCCTCCTACTCCGCTTCCTCCTCCTCCTCTTCTACCACCTCCTCATCCAGTCAGCGAAAGACCTTCACCACCAACTTCAGCACAGTCAGGGGTAAACGTTAGCAGGCGGTTTTAAAACTCATGTGTTTGTGGGACAAACCCCACACTGCACAGGAGCTGTGGAGGGGCATAGAAGAACAGACCGATGAGTGGTTGGTGCCAGTGGTAGCCCGGCCTGGTGGTGTGCAATAATGGGCGAAATCTTGTAGCATCTCTGGGACTAGCTGGTTTGACGCACATCCCTTGCCTGGCGCATGTGCTGAATTTGGTGGTGCAGAAATTCCTTAAAAACTACCCAGACATGTCTGAGCTGCTGCAGAAAGTGTGCACTTTCGGCGTTCTCACCCTGCTGCTACTCGCCTGTTTGCGCGGCAGCGTAACTTCGGCCTTCCCGCTCAATGCCTCATATGAGACGTGCCAACCAGGTGGAACTCCACCTTGCATATGCTGGAGAGACTGTGCGAGCAGCAGCAGGCGATAGTGGAGTTTCAGCTGCAGCACGCACGGGTCAGTCGCTCTGTGGAACAGTACCATTTCACCACCAATAAGTGGGCCTCCATGCGAGACCTGTGTGCCTTGTTGCGGTGTTTCGAGTACTCAACCAACATGGCCAGTGCCGATGACTCCATTCTTAGCGTTACAATACCAATTCTATGTCTCCTTGAAAAAACACTTAGGGTGATGATGGAAGAGGATGTGGCACAGAAGGAACAGGAGGAGGAAGAGGGGGCATTTCACAGGGTTTCAGGCCGGTCATTCAGAAGTGGTTTAGAGGGTGGGTTCCTGCATCAGCAGAGGCCAGGTACACATGTGGCCAACCAGGGCACAGTTCTGGAGGAGGAGGAGGAGGAGGATGAGGTAGAGAGGAGGAACCGTGTTCACAGCAGGGTGGCACCTAATGCACCTCATGGCCATCACTGGAGCGTGGCTGGGGATACGGAGGAAAACAGATGATACACCACCTACAGAGGACAGCTTATTCTTACCTCTGGGCAGCCTGGCACACATGAGCAACTACATGCTGCAGTGCCTGCGCAACGACCGCAGAGTTGCCCACATTTTAACTTGTGCTGACTACGGGGTTGCCACCCTGCTGGATCCCTGTTACAAAGAGAACGTGCCGTCCTTAATTCGCTCACTGGAGCATGATACGAAGATGCGCGACTACAAGTGCACGCTGGTAGAGGCGCTCCTGAGGGCTTTCTCAACTGACACAGGGGGACAAGTGGAAGCACAAGGCGAAGGCAGAGGCGGAGGAGGAAGAGGAAGAGGTCGCCAACGCAGCTGGGTCACGGCCAGCACCTCACAAGGCAGGGTTACCATGGCCGACACGTGGAAAAGCTTTGTCACCACGCCACAGCAACCGGCACCACCAGCTGATATGGAACGTCTTAGCAGGAGGCAGCATTTGAACAACATGGTGGAACACACGCCTACACGTGCTGACTGATGGTTCTGCCCCATTCAACTTCTGGGTCTACAAATTGTCCACATGGCCTAAGCTTGCCCTGCAGACAATGTATTGTCTGAACGTACGTGTATTTAGCACAGCAGGGGACGTCATTACAGACAAACGCAGCCGCCTGTCCACAGCTAATGTGGACAAGCTCACTTTCATTAAAATGAACCAGGCTTGGATCCCACAAGACTTGTCTGTACCTTGTGCAGAATAGATATTTATACCCGCCTCAACCACACATTCTTGTACTCAAGTGCACTTATTCTTTGAGTTCTTTTTTTTTTGTCCCATTATTTTGGGGGCTACCTCCTCTATCGCCGCTTCCACCTACAACACCACATTCACCGTCTCCTCAACCTCCGACTCCACATCCACCTCCTCCTCCGAGTTGCAGGTTAATAATTTTTAATTTTTATTTATTTTATTTTATGTTATTTCCCTATCCACATTTGTTTGCAGAGCACTTCCCATGCTCTTAAGCTCATTTTGCTGCCTTTTGCAGCCCTCTAGCCCTTTCCATTACATTTGTAGGGCCATTTTAGTGCCCAAAAGTTTGGGTCCCCATTGAGTTCAATGGGGTTCGGGGTCAAGTTCAGGTTCAGTTCGGATCTCAAACCCGAACTTTTATGTGAAGTTTGGCCGAACCCGTCGAACCCCAACTTGCAGGTGTCCACTTAACTCTAGTGGTGAGAGCCACAGCTCGGTCTGGTCCCTTATACCCTGCCACAGCTCTGCGGCGGTGTTCGGTTTGGCCCCTAAGCAGATAAGCTTCAGCACGGCCTGTTGACGCTTACCCACAGCAGTGCTACACTGCTTCCAGCTAGCGACTGATGGCTGACTGCTGCTGGAGGTAGAAGTGGAGGAGGAGGCGGCGGAGGAGGAGGAGAAGTGGGGGTTGGAGCCAGTAACATAGCTGCTGGCAGAGACGCTGATGGACCTAGGGCACGCAATCCTGGGCGTGGGTAGCACCTGTGCCATCCCAGGGTACAACTCACTCCAGGCCTCCACAACATTTACCCAGTGTGCGGTCAGGGAAATGTAGAAATGTGTCCATGGTGAAGTGGACCTTCCCAGTAAGTGCATTGGTCAGGGCACGGGTGATGTTCTGGGACACATGCAGGTGTAAGGCGGGCACGGCACACCGTGAAAAATAGTGCCGGCTGGGGACTGCGTACCGAGGGACGGCCGCCGACATCAGGCTGCGGAAGGCCTCAGTGTCCACAAGCCTAAATGACAAAATTTCAAGGGCCAGTAATTTCAAAAGTTGCGCATTTAGTGCTATGGCCTGTGGGTGGGTGGGTATTTGCGCTTGCGTTCAAATGCCTGTGTTATCGACATTAGGATGCTGCGTTGGGACAGGGAAGTGGATGTTGTTGCTGACGGTTCATGTGAAGGTCCAGGTGCAGGGCGAGGGGCATCCGGGCCTATGCCTTCGACAAGGGATTGGCCAGCACTGTGTAACACAGGGGAAGAGGAGGCAGTGGTGTGACCCGCAGACCCAGATTGGGGACCCAGGCGTTTGGCCCACTTAGTAGGGTGTTTGGATGCCATGTGGTGGATCATGCTGGTGGTGGTGAGGTTGCTAGTGTTCACATCCCGGCTCATTTTGGTATGGCACAGGTTGCAAACTACCACTTTTTTGTCGTTTGCACTTTCCTCAAAAAAGCACCATACTGCTGAACACCTACCCCTTTGGAAGGTAGATTTACGCATGGGGGTGCTCGGTGTAACGGTTGTGGGCCTGTTTGGTGTGGGCCAACTTCTCCCATTTGTAACCCCACTGCCTCTTCCAGACTGTTGCGGTGCTGCGGGTCCCTCTCCCTCTGTACTGCTGTCCTCGCTCGGTTTTTCACCTTCCCATGTTGGGTCAGTGACCTCATCGTCCACCACCTCCTCTTCCACTTCCTCACTCTGCTCATCCTCCTGACTTGACCTAACCACAACTTCAGTGATTGACAACTGTGTCTCATCATCATCTACCTTGTAAACGAATGATTGCCGTTCACCACCATCATCTTCTTAAGACTGTGAAGGCTCAAGAGGTTGGGAATCAGGGCACAATATCTCAGGTACCTCTTCGAGCATGCTAGGTGCGAGGGCCAAATCTAATAGTGGCGCTGGAAAGAGCTCCTCGGAATATCCAAGTGTGGGGTCACTCGATTGGCAAGCCTCTGCATGGTGGGAAAAAGGATGATCAGAGTGAGGATTCGGTTGACCAGACTCTTGGCTACAGAGACTGGACGAGAGGGTGGTGCTTAACCGACTGGAAGCATTATCTTCAGCAAACCAACCGACCAGCTATACGCACTGGTCCGACTAGGACATTGTTGTCCTGCGCCGCCCAGCTAAGGGTCCTTTCACACTTGCGTTCTGAGGATCCGGCAGGCACTTCCGTCCCGCCGGATCCGTCAGAACGCAAGTCGCCTGAAGCATTAGAAGACTGATCAGGATCCTGATCAGTCTTCGAAATGCTTTCAGGTTACTATGGCAGCCAGGACACTATTAAAGTCCTGGTTGCCATAGTAGGAGCGGGGAGTGGGGGAGCGGTATACTTACAGTCCATGCGGCTCCCGGGGCGCTCCAAAATGACGTCAGAGCGCCCCATGCCCATGGATCACGTGATCCATGCGATCACGTGATGCATGCGTGTAGGGCGCCCTGACGTCACTCTGGAGCGCCCCGGGAGCCGCACGGATGGTAAGTATACTGCTCCCCCGCTCCCCACTACATTTTACCATGGCAACCAGTACTTTAGCATCCTGGCTGCCATGGTAACAATTGAGAAAAAGCTAAACGTCGGATCCGGCAATGCGCTGAAACGACGTTTAGCTTAAGGCCGGATCCGGATTAATGCCTTTCAATGGGCATTAATGCCGGATCCGGCCTTGCGGCAAGTGTTTCGGATTTTTGGACGGAACAAAAAGCGCAGCATGCTGCGATATTTGCTGCGTCCAAAAAACGTTCCGGTCCTGAACTGAAGACATCCTGATGCATCCTGAACGGATTTCTCTCCATTCAGAATGCATGGGGATGATCCTGATCAGGATTTTTCCGGCATAGAGCGCCGAGGATGGAACTCTATGCCGGAAAACAAAAACGCCAGTGTGAAAGGACCCTAAGTTGGACATGAAGCTGGGTACGGTGGATGTTTTTTTTTTTCTTCTGGTGGCAGAAGGCACAGTTTCTTTGCGCCCATGGCCAATGCGCGCACCATCAGCATCATGTCCACTTCCCTGTCCCTTAGTGCTCGCCTTCTTCATATTAATGGTTTTGTCACTAGATGTGGTGCAGATTGTTTTACTGTCCGCTAAAGACAAAGTTTTCGGATGCAGGACAGTATATGTCAAAGAAACCCACAGAATATGGACACTATTTTAGGCCCAGATTATTGGAATTTGTAATACAGACACTGTTTGCAGATGTTCTACAGTATTGGTAACAGAACACCACAGATTATAGACACTAAATTAGGCCCAGATTATTGGAATTTGTAATACAAACATTGTTTTCTGATGTTCTACAGTATTGGTTAAAGAACACCACAGATTATGGACACTAGATGTGGCCCTGATTATTGGAATTTGTAATACAGACACTGTTTGCAGATGTTCTACAGTATTGGTTAAAGAACACCACAGATTATGGACACTAGATGTGGCCCTGATTATTGGAATTTGTAATACAGACACTGTTTGCAGATGTTCTACAGTATTGGTTAAAGAACACCACAAATTTTGGACACTAGATGTGGCCCAGATTATTGAAACTTGTAATGCAGACACTGTTTGCAGATGTTCTACAGTATTAGTTACAGAACCACACAGATTATTGACACTATATTAGGCCCAGATTATTGGAATTTGTAATACAGACACTGTTTGCAGATGTTCTACAGTATTGGTAACAGAACACCACAGATTATGGTCACTAGATCAGGCCCATATTATTGGAATTTGTAATACAGACACTGTTTGCAGATGTTCTACAGTATTGGTTAAAGAACACCACATATTATAGACACTAGATGTGGCCCAGATTATTGGAATTTGTAATACAGACACTGTTTGCAGATGTTCTACAGTATTGGTTAAAGAACACCACAGATTATGGACACTAGATGTGGCCCTGATTATTGGAATTTGTAATACAGACACTGTTTGCAGATGTTCTACAGTATTGGTTAAAGAACACCACAAATTTTGGACACTAGATGTGGCCCAGATTATTGAAACTTGTAATGCAGACACTGTTTGCAGATGTTCTACAGTATTAGTTACAGAACCACACAGATTATTGACACTATATTAGGCCCAGATTATTGGAATTTTTTAATACAGACACTGTTTGCAGATGTTTTACAGTATTGGTTACAGAACACCACAGATTATGGACACTATATGTGGCCCAGATTATTAAAGACACAGTCTGCAGATGATGTACAGTATATGTCACTAATAGGTATAAAATAAAAATATCTTGCTGCTGTCAAACACACACAGTAGTCCTTAAAATGACTTCAGTGTAAAAACAGCAAATGTCCCTTCCTGCACTATCTGTCCCTTACGAAGCACTGTCCCTGAGACTGCACGAGGTAAATAGATTGCTGCTCTAAAACACACACACACACAGCAGTCCTTAAAAAGACTTTTGGGTCTTGGAAAAGCTTTCTCTGAATAAAAACTGTGAAAATTGCTCCCTACACTGTCTTTGCCTTCCTACGCTCTGCTCTCCCTGTCCAGGTCTGAGCCGAACATGCGTCATCGGGTGCTATATAGAACCCGATGACGTGTTTCGGCCAGCCAATCACTGTAATGCCAGCAGCCAACATGGCTACTGGCATTACAGTGAGGGCAGTACTTACCTGCACCTTTATTGGCTGCATAAAACCCGCGAAATGTGCGGGATGGAGACTCGAGCATTGCGCAGAGTGTGCCGAGCATAGCGATGCTCGAGCCGAACAGATATTCGGCCGAGCATGCTCGCTCATCACTACATATATGTATAGTTTTTTTTTTTTGTCTAAATAGTGTAAAAATAAATGTAAACTTTGAAAAAAAAATTTTTTTTACATCATATTCTGACCCCCATAACTTTTTTATAGTTACATCTACTGAGCTTGCAAGAGGATCTGAGTTTTTATTGATACCATTTTGGAGTGTGTGTGATCACGTTTTATTACATTTTTGGGGTAAGAGAAGCAATGAAAAAATGGCAAATCAGCCATTTTGACCCTTTTTTCCGTTTCGCCATTCACCGTATTGGAAAAATATTTTTATATTTTAATAGTAAAGGAGTTTAGTAAAGGTGATGTACATGATGTTTATATTTTTTGTTATTTATGTATTTATTTTTTTATTCCACGGAAAGGGGATCACTTCCATTTTTATAATTTTTTAATTTTATTTTTATTTTTTGAACGTAGAACGGGGGTATCTACCTCATCTTGATTGCCCAGTGTCTGGTTGTGAAGGCAGCTGCAGGAATCAGTGAAGCTTCATCACAGCTTTCATTTATATGATGTTATATGACACTGATAGCTGGAAGGGAGTGGAACCGAAGCAAAGAACATTGTGTGCCCGATTATTCAATAATGCACCTCCCGCCATACACAGGGGAAAACACTACTATCATTTTCCTCATTGTGACATTAGAACTGGCCTGCACCACTACTTTCCCTGCCAGACCATGTTACTGTTTGTTTCTTCTGTCTCCTGTTCCCATTTAACCCTTCCACTGTCAAGAGCCTTGGAACAATTTTCACACTTTTCATATACTTAAAATCTGCTTTCTCACATAACGCAGTCATATTATGCGTCCATAACCATCTTTGTTCTGATATGTGACACTTGCCACATTGTGAAACGCATACCATTGTTTGGCCGGTTGTTGCATTCATGACAATGAGTTTAGGTTTGTTTTTTTAACATATATTTTAAAACCCCTATTCACACTATGTGCTGTTTCTTCCCATCCATGACACAGTTAAAGGGGTTTTCCAAGACTACTGTTCATGCCCTAGTCTGTTTCCACTGTCTACATATTGGGGTGTATTCACACGACCGAATGTATTTTGCAGTTCCAAAAAATACGGATGATATCCGTGTTAGTTTCGTTTTTTTTTTGCAGACCCACTGTAACAATGCCTATTCTTGTCGGCAAAATGGAATTTCTTTTTTGTGGAACTGTGGAACAGACATATGGATGTGGACAGCAGATGGTGTGCTGTCCACCTTTTTGTGGCTCCATTGAAATAAATGAGTCCACATCTGATCAAAAAATGCACATCAAATGCAGAGAAAAAATACGGTCCTGTGAATGGGGGCTTAGACTGGGTTAGTAAATCTGCTCCATTGTCTACATACTGTTGTGGAAATTTTATTATATGTGGACATTTTATTCTAGGATGTGTGTGTTTTAGGTATTGTCATCTGTCTCCCTGTGTCGGATGTAACCGAGGAGCGCTCTAGCAGAGGGTACTTGGGTTGGATCGGGACCAGCGGTAAAACCGTCAGTGTGAAGACCTCATGGGCTTGGAGACATGTTCCATTTTGGATACATATCTGCTTTTATAAGAAGACATTGATAATCTGCCTTGTCCATATACTGGTACCGTATACGGATAACTGCATTAGCAATGTCTCCGCAGATAATCTCAGACCTGTAAGAACAAGTAGAATGATCTCACTTAGGTAATGGTCACTCTGAGCAGTATTGAGTGGGGTCCATGCTGATGATGGGGGATGGTCAGCCACATGCCTGCTTAGGACAATGGACATGATTCATCCTTACAGGTATGTGGTTGGTGCATTTCCCTGTTTAGCTATCTTGGTGTGGTCCCCTTTCCCTTTCATATGTACATGTTGATGTCACTTCCTGTCTGGTCACTCACTTCTTGTTATGTTGGGGTATTGAGGAAGTGATGTTGGTTGTAGACATCACTTCCTGTTTTGTTACTTCCTGTTTGGTGAGCTATAAGAAATAAATAGATACTGTGCTGGGCCCTTTTGGAAAGGAATCAGCAAGATGAAAGGATCAACTCGTCTTGACTCTACATGACTCTGAAGAGGTACCTCCGGTCCTTACACAAAAGAGCGTATTACATGTGCTTTTAAGCACGGGGAAATTCCTTGTGTTTTGCGCACTTTAGTGCAGCATAGCTAGAGAGGGAATTTCTATAACAATAATATTGAGAATTGTGAAACTCACAAAGAAAAGTCTAAATAGAAACTTATGGCTTCTGAAATACAGTTTCATTTCCAGGGACAGAAAACTGTGGACACTATAATACTGCAGATCTTTGTGCTGTAAAGATAATATACACATGACCTCTGTGGACTATGACGATAATCTGTATGAGCATTACATATAGCAGGGAAGGGCAATAGAAAAATAACACCATAAATGACTGAAAGCAGCAGAGAGGAATTGAAACTTAGGCTGGGGCTGCACGGTTGTTATCAACATATCTCAATTTCTGGTGCCTATGCAATGGGGAGTAACTATCAGTTTTACAGGTTCACTAGGGGAGAGGTATAGTAAAATATTGAATATGTGATATTGAATATGTGAAGGAAGAGAAGGAAAGCATTGAGAAACTGAAGAAATCATATTATACTGTAATATTCTCTGTCTCCTGTACATTACAGAAAGCAAATATAGTGTTTTCTGTAAAAATTACATTATCTGTGGCCTAGTGTGGTGGTGAAAAATTGTATTTCTCTGTCTCCTGTACATTACAGAAAGCAAATATAGTGTTTACTGTAAAAATTACATTATCTGTGGCGTAGTCTGGTGCCGAAAAATTGTATTTCTCGGTCTCCTGTTCGTTACAGCTAGCAAATATAGTGTGTACAGTAAATTCATTACCTGTGGCCTAGTGTACTCCTGAAAATCTTTATTTTTCTGTGTTCAGTACATTACAGCAAGCCAATAGAGTGTGTACTGTAAAAATAACATTATCTCTGAGCTAGTGTAGTGCCAAAAATCTATATTTTTCTGTATCCAGTACTGTCCTGCATCCGAAAACTGTGTCTTTAGCGGACAGTAAAACAATCTGCGCCACATTTACAGACAAAACCATTAATATGAAAAAGGCGAGCACAAAGGGAGGGGGAAGTGGGCGTGATGCTGATGGTGCAAGCAGAGGCCGTGGCCCTGGGTGTGATGCTGATGGTGCAAGCAGAGGCTGTGGCCCTTGGCGTGATGCTGATCGTGCAAGCAGAGGCCGTGGCCCTGGGCGCAATGAAACTCTACCTGCTGCCAGTGCACCAGAAAAATCAAAAATATCCACCTTACCCAGCTGCATGTCCAACTTAGCTGGGCAGTGCAGAACAACACTGTCCAAGTCGGACCAGTGCGAACAGGTGGTTGGGTGGATTGAAGAAGATAATGCTTCCAGTCGGTTAAGCACAACCCTCTCTTCCACGAAGTCCAGTCTCTGTAGCCAAGTGTCTGGTTAACCGAATCCTCACTCTGATCCTCCTTTCTCCCGCCATGTCGCGTCTGGGCAAACAAGTGATCCCACACTCAGATATTGACATGACCTCTTTTCATCGTCAGTACTTGGTTTGGCTGTCTCGCCAAGCACGCTTGAAGAGGTACCCGAGATATTGTACCCTGATTCCCAACCTCTTGAGCCTTCACAGTCTCAAGAAGATGACGGTGGTGAACCGCAATCATTCGTTCATGAGGTGGATGATGATGAGACACACTTGCCAATCACTGAGGTGGTGGTTAGGTCAAGTCAAAAGAATGAGCAGAGTGAGGAAGTGGAAGAGGAGGTGGTGGACGATGAGGTCACTGACCCAACATGGTTAGGTGAAAAGCCGAGCGAGGACAGCAGTACAGAGGGGGAGGGATCCATAGCACTACAACAGACTGGAAGAGGCAGTGGGGTGGCAAAAGGGAGACGTCGTCCCACACCAAAAAGGCCCGCAACGTTCCACTGAGCACCCCCATGCGTAAATCTACCTTGCCAAGGTGTAGGTGTTCCGCAGTATGGCTGAGGAAAGCGCAGACGACAAAAGAGTGGTAGTTTGCAACTTGTGCCGTACCAAAATGAGCCGGGGTGTGAACACTAGCAACCCCACCACCACCAGCATGATCCGCCACATGGCATCCAAGCAACCTAATAAGTGGGCCGAGTGCCTAGGTCCACACTCTGCGTGTGAAGGTCCCACCACTGCCCCCACTTCCCCTGTGTTACGCATTGCTGTCCAATCCCCTGTCGAGGGTGCAGACCCGGATGCCCCTCGCCCTGCACCTGGACCTTCGCAACAACCGTCAGCAACAACATCCACTTCCCTGTCCCAGCGCAGCGTCTAAATGTCGATAACACAGGCATTTGAACGCAAGCGTAAATACCCACCCACCCACAGGGAATATCACTAAATGCGCAACTTTAGAAATTACTGGACCTTGAAATGTTGCCATTTAGGCTTCTGGACACTGAGGCCTTCCGCAGCCTGATGTCAGTGGCCGTCCCTTGGTATGCAGTCCCCAGCCGTCACAATTTTTACGGTGTGCCGTGCCCGCCTTACACCAGCATGTGTCCCAGAACATCCCCCGTGCCCTGACCAACGCACTTACTGGGAAGGTCCACCTCACTATGGACACATGGACAAGTGCTGGTGGCCAGTGACACTACATTTCCCTGACCGCACACTGGGTGAATGTTGTGTTCCAGTCAACTGCTACTATTCACAAGCGAGGATTGATGTCAGACCTCTGAGAGGTTTTAAAAAACTTTGATGAATCTACACAGATGGTTAGTGGAGATAATGCTATTATCAGCGTAACCATCCCACTGCCGTGTCTACTCAAACAATCGCTGCTCACAATTAAGGAGGACGCTCTGAATGTGGCAGACAAGGAAATGGGTGACAACATTACACAGCGTGATAGCCACGGTTCGTCTTCTCAGCGCGAAGTGGGTCATGAAGAGGAGTAGGAGGAGGAGACAGTTGCCTCTGCTACAGAGGGTAGTACCCATGGAACTTTAATTCCATCTGTTCAACATGGATGGGCAGAAGAGGAGGATAAAGGGATAGATAGTCATCCTGATGTTGACATCGACGTCTTGCCTGTTTGTACTCTGGCACACATGGCTGACTTCATGTTAGGCTGCCTTTCTGGCGACCCTCGCATTATACACATTTTAGATAACACAGATTACTGGGTGTTCACCCTTCTCGACCCCCACTACAAAGAACTTCTCATCTATCATTCCTGTGGTGGAGAGGACGAGTAAAACGGTGCAATACCAGAAGGTTCTGTTGAGAGATTGCTCCAAAATTTTCCACCTGACAACACGGCCACCAGAGTCCGTACTTCCTTAGGCAACCGAGGAAGGGAGAAAAGGGGAAAACACAGCAGTTCCAACAGAGGCAGGGCAACACTCTTCAAGGCATGGGACACTGTCATGACACCCCGCCAGCAACCTCACCCTGAAGCGTGGTCTAGTGCTACAAGTAGGGAAACGATTTGGAAGATGGTGAAGATATACATCGCAGACTGTGTCAGCATCCTAAATGATTATTCACATCCCCACCCATCCATTGGTTGAGCTTTATGGACTTTTCTGTTTTCATCTATACGAACTATGGGGTACATTTATTAAAAGCCCTAAGCCGACGGTGGCTCAGCCGAAGTTTTGAAGAGGCACAGGCCTCTCCATAACTTCAGCGCATCCAGAGTCCCTACATGTCTTACATGTAGACCTTTTTCTATGCCTAAAACAGGTGTAGAAAATGGTGACTGAGATGGGCCTGCCAGCCTGTCCCCTTCCCCGTCCACGCCATGCCCACAATTATAGACCTGATGTGAGCTTGGCAAAATCGCAGATAGCAGCGCAACTAACCGTTGTGCTGATATTTGCTGCAGAAATACGCCTAATTTAGGTGTATTTCAGCTTAGTAAATGACCCCCCATGTAACTATGTAAACACTATGCCATACACATATATAGTATTGCAGATTACATGCATCTGCTATATACATACACACATTATATTCATATACACACACTGAACACAAATCACACACACATAATTGCATAATACATTTTACATGCGCTCTGCACCCAGATTAACCTGTTACGGATATAGGACGTACCGGTACGCCCTGATGTCCTGGTATTTAAGGACACAGCAGGACGTATCGGTACGTCCTGTGTATGTCCGATCACCACCGCGCAGCGAAGGGTGATCGGAACAGAGTGCCTGCTGAAATCATTCGGCAGGCACTCTGTCACAATGCCTAGCGGGGTCCTGTGACCCCCCCGCAACGGCGATCACAGAAAACCGCAGGTCAATTCAGACTTGCTGTTTGCTGCTTTTCCGGGTTATTTGGGTCTCTGGTGATCCGATAACCCGGAATAGGATGGTGATCAGTGGTGTGATAACACACCACCAATCACCATCCTTCGATCCTGTGAGGTGATGGTGACATCAACTCACAGGATCGATTTCTATTGGCTGCTCGGGCGGGGGTTAACTCCCCCTGCTCTCCTCCTCCTCCATTAGGCATCCAGAGCGAGGAGAGAGAGCAGCCTGCACGTGCAGCAGCAGCACCAGCACCCTCCAAAGTGCCATCTGCCACTATCAGGTAGGCTAGGGACAGCTAGGGAAGGCTTTAGGTCAGTCAGGGAGAGTTAGGGAGAGTTTAGTGTTAATTATTATTTTTTTTTTAACTCTTGCATCACCCTCTTAGGGTGTCTGGGGTTCTTGCTTGCCCCCCCCCCCCCCACCTTTTTTGGTGGCGCAAGCGTTTGTTTTTGCGTACTTTAACAGTGGCCACTATTAGAGCATCGCCCACCCCACCGCTGATCAGCTTCGGACGGCTGATCAGCGAGTTAAAAAAATTTTTTTTTACTTTTTCAAATTTTTTTGCTCTTTTTTTTTTTTTTTAGTTAGTTCTTTTATTTTTTTCCTGTTAGGTTTAGGGACAAGTCCGGGAGCACCGTGCCCCCAAACACACGCACACTGAATAAAGTTTTCCACACACGCACATACACACGCACACACACAGGGCCGGCGCGTCCTATACACGGAATAGGCCGCCACGTAGAGCACCCCTTGGGAAGGGGCGCTGCTAGAAGCACCGGCCCCGCCTCATGCTGCAGCCGCCCGAGCACTCTGAATTGAGCCTCTGGCGGCTGCAGCACTGCCCGGGCTGGCGCGTCCATGAGGGCACACCGCCCGGGCACACCAAGAGGAGTGGAGCTGACAGGGGGGAAGCGCTCAGCGCTCCCTCCTGTCACTCCATTGTAGCACGGCCGAGCTCTTTATGGCCGCGGGTACAGGAGCATCTGTCTCCTGTACCCTGCCGGACTGACATGAAGTGCGCATACAGTGTGCACTTCCTGTCAGTCCCCTCGGGTACAGGAAACAAAAGCTCCTGTACCCTTGGGACCATACAGAGCTCGGCCACGCTACACTACAGGCTAGAGGTGGGGGGAGAAAGAGAATGACAAGAAGGGGGGGGGCGGGAGTGAAGAATGACAAGGAGGGGGGGTGAAGAATGACAAGGGGGGGAGAGAATGACAAGGGGGGGGTGAAGAATGACAAGAGGGGGGAGAGAATGACAAGGGGGGGAAGGAAGAATGACAAGGGGGGGAGTGTGAAGAATGACAAGAGGGGGGAGAGAATGACAAGAGGGGGAGAGAATGACAAGGGGGGGGGAATGACAAGGGGGGGAATGAAGAATGACAAGGGGGGGGAGAGAATGACAAGGAGTGGGGAGAGAAAGAACTGGCGTTAGTTCAAGGGGTTCTGCTGTTTATTTAAACTGATGATCTATCCTCTGGATAGATCATCAGCATCTGATCGGGAGGGGTCCGACACCCGGGACCCCCGCCGATCAGCTGTTTGAGAAGGCAGCGGCGTTGGCAGTAGTGCCTCGGCCTTTTTGCTGTTTACCGCAGGTGCAGTGATGTCACGACTAGTATCACTGGCCTTGGCGGGGTTAAGCTCTGTTCACTTGAATGAAGCTTAGCCCCACCCAGGCCAATGATACTAGTCATGACGTCACTGCGAGAAGGCTGAGGCGCTACTGCCAGCGCCGCTGCCTTCTCAAACACCAACCAAACAAAGTTGCCACTATTATAACATGTTGCGACATAAGTCAAGTTTAAAGCGCACCAATAAATGTCGCAATCACATGTAAAACATCAGTTCAATTTTATTACGGCAGCATTGCCACAAATATATCAATAAAACAGAATAAAATACACGGAGATCAATGCATCACATGCAATACAATACATGGGAGCTGCAAATGTGTCATTAGTATCGCTTGCACCACCCAACCAGGAGTTACAATATATTCCAGAAGCGATTGCGAAACGCGCGTCAGGGTGCGTGGACTGCCGTGGTCTGTATACCTTATTGCATATTCTTTCCCTCCAGGTTTATATTTGTGATAATCCTTTGCACTGTGCACTTTGTGATACTGTTTTACATATATTGTAACTCCTGGTTGGGTGGTGCAAGTGATACTAATGACACATGTGCAGCTCCCATGTATTGTATTGCATGTGATGCATTGATCTCCGTGTATTTTATTCTGTTTTATTGATATATTTGTGGCAATGTTGCCGTAATAAAATTGAACTGATGTTTTACATGTGGTTGCGACATTTATTGGTGCGCTTGCCTTCTCAAACAGCTGATTGGCGGGGGTCCCGGGTGTCGGACCCCTGCCGATCAGTTTAAATAAACTGCAGAACCCCTTTAATATGGCAGATCATATGGGTGGGGCATTGTGATGTCACATGGGGGGGGCGGCAAACTTTTCTTTTGCATAGGGCGGCAAAAATCCTTGCACCGGCCCTGCACACACACACACTCCCCTATGGCCCACCGTACGTTCTTGGCTGAGGAGGCATATGCCCAGCTTGCCTCCGAATCCGAGAGTCCCAGTGAGAACTAGGATGACCCCACGTTCCTTTTGTCATCCGCGTCCTCCTCATCATCTAGCGTTGATGATGAGCTCCCAAGGTGGCAGAGACGCCGCCAGGCGGAGCAAAGGGGCCACCATGTCAGGGACCCTGTGGCCCACCCTAGTACGAGCTGTTCCGGGGCTCGAACTAGTTTCCCAGCCCACCAGATAAGTTCACCTGAGCTCCTTACTGATGAACTTGGATGGTGTACCCCAGAGAATTTTCAGACCGCGATTCCTGATTTTGTGGGTCAACCAGGAATCCAGACTCACACAGTGGGATTCATTGAATACGACTATTTCAGTCTTTTTTTCAGTGACCCCCTTGTGAATCTGATGGTGGAGCAAACAAATCTGTACGCCCAATAGTTCGTTGCTCAACACCCGGGCTCTTTTTTGGCTAGGTCCGGTGGCTGGATGCCGGTCAGTGCAGCCGAGATGAGGACGTTCTGGGGCCGGATTACAGTACAGCCATGACACGCTCACGGTTTGAGGCCATGTGGAAATGCCTGCATTATGCAGATAATGCAGCATGTCCCCCCCAAGATGATCCTGCCTATGACCGCCTGTACAAAACCAGGCCGGTCATCGATCACTTTGGGGCCAAATTTGTGCAGGCCTATGTACCTGGAAAGGAGGTAGCAGTTGATGAGTCTCTCATTGCTTTCAAGGGGAGACTCATTTTCCGCCAGTATGTTCCCTCAAAGAGGGCAAGGTATGGCATGAAGCTGTACAAACTTTGTGAGAGTACCTCAGGGTACACTTACAAGTTTTGTGTGTACGAGGGGCGAGATTCCTGTATTCAAACCCCAGAATGTCCCCCCACTCTGGGAGTTAGCGGGAAACTTGTGTTGGACCTTATGCACCCACTGCTAGATACGGGTTACCACCTGTATGTGGATAACTTTTATACTAGTATCCCCTTGTTCCGGTCCCTCGCCGCCAGATCCACGTCCGCTTGTGGGACCACGCAGAAAAATCAACGTGGCCTCCCTACCTCCTCCAGGTACCTATCCCCAGTGGTGAGACACGTGCCCTTACCAGTGGAAACCTGTTGCTCGTCAGATATAAGGACAAGAGGGATGTCCTTGTACTGACCACAATTTACGATAACGGCATCTCCCCTGTCCCTGTGCAAGGTACCGCGGCTACGGTCCTCAAGCCCGATTGTATCGTCAACTACAATCGGTATATACAGGTTGCCATTTACAACTCTTTTGTGCTGTCCCAGAGCCCTGGAAACACAGGGAAATTCCTTTTCTGACCGGGAAAGAACAGGCCGGAGTACCTCGGGAACTAGAGGCGCCCGGATCGTCCCTGGCCAACAATTTCAAGGTGTGGTCCCCCACACTGGAAAGAAGGGACGAACCCACAAAAAATGCAGAGTGTATCACAGGACGGGGATACGGAAGGACACCACCACTCAGTGTGGCAAGTGCCCCGATCATCTGGGCATCTGCGTTATTGGTTGCTTTAGGGAATACCACACCTCCATGGAGTACTAAATTTGCTATCCCCTTTTCCTTTTAGCCACTGACAATTGGATAAAACTTGAGACACCCAAAAACTTTTTTTTATCAAAAATGATAGTTTGTAAAACGAAATAAATTTAAGAAAGTAGACAAATTAGGTATCGCCTCGCTCGTAATAATCTGCTCTACAAAAATACCCCATGACCTAACCCCTCAGATTCACACGGTAAAAAATAAAAAAATAAAAGGTGCAAAAAAATGAATTTTTTGTCACCTTACATAAGAAAACGCGTAATAGAAAGCGATCAAAAAGTCATATGCCCCCCAAAATAGTGCCAATAAGACCGTGCTTTCATTCCCAAAAATTGAGCCCCGGCCCCCGACCTAAGACAATCGGGGAAAAACTTTAAAAAAAATGACTCTTAGACTGTGTAGATAGTTACATTTTTTTAGTTTGTTTCAAATAGGATAATATAGTGTTAAACCTAAAAAAAATTAAAAAAGGTAGACAAATTATGTATCGCCACGTCCGTAATAATCTGCTCTATAAAAATACCCCATGACCTAACCCCTGAGATTAACACGGTCAAAAAATTAAGATAAGAACGGTGCCATTTTTTGGCAAACTTTCCATTTTAATCCTTTTTTTCCAGTAACAAAGCAGGGGTTAACAGCCAAATAAAACTTAAAATGTATTGCCCTGATTCTGCAGTTTGCAGAAACACCCCATATGTGGTGGTAAACTGCTGTACGGGCACACGGCAGGGCGCAGGAGGAAAGGAACGCTATATGGTTCCTGGAAGGCAGATTTTGATGGCCTTTTTTTTTTTTTTTACAGCATTTCCCATTTGAAAAACCCCTGATGTACCCCAAAAGTAGAAACTCCATAAAAGTGACCCCATCTAATAAACTACACCCCTCAAGGTATTTAAAACTTATTTTACAAACTTTGTTAACCCTTTAGGTGTTCCTCAAGAGTTTATGGCAAATGTAGATGAAATTTCTGAATTTCTATTTTTGGTAACCTGCGTCACAAGAATGTAATATAGAGCAACCAAAAATCATATGTACATATTACAAACACATTACGCAAACATTACACACATTGCACATGCTGAGTTGCACTGCAGAGTTGTCACATCCCAGCTGTGGAAAGGGAGTCCTGTTGAGAAGAGCATAGCCTGCTTCCTGCCTGAGTTGCTCCCCCTCCCTCTTCTGTCCCTCCTGACAGAACTGCTGCCTGGATCATATTACAACAGTTGGATAGTAGCTTTGGCTGTTGTAACTTACAGCAGTGCAAAGAGAAAAGGGAGGGGGTAGGTACTACTTCCAAAGACTACTATACTGCACCTCCTCCACATCTCATCCTGACTGTTCCCCGGCTGTTCCTCATTGACGCCTTCTGCCTACAATAGTTGGGAAGAAACGCTGCTTGTTGTAACTTACAACAGTGCCAACGGAAGATGGAGTGAGAAGGCACTATTTCCAAAGACTCTCATACTGCACCCCTCCACATCTCATCCTGACTGTGCCTTGGCTGATCGCTTTTTGCTGCCCTGGATATGGTACACCAAGTGTCATCGCTTAGAGTCAAAGGCCTTCATCAAATTACAAAACTCTGGAAAAAAATCTCTGGCTGTTGTAACTTTCAGCAGTGCAAACAGATGAAGGGGTGAGAAGGCAGGACTTCCATAGAAACCCATCCTGTACCCCTCCACAAGTCTGACTGACTGTGCCCAGCTGTTCCCTTTTGCTAGACCCCTTGATATGGGACACCAGTGTTCAACATCTACTGCTATTAACTAGTGTTTGTCAATTCCAGTCACCCCTATAGATAATAAGATCTTAAGCATATTCCATACATCACTCATGTGATAATGTATGTGCTGACAATAATATTACATGTGTAAAACTAAGGATTTCTTGAAAAAATAAAATAAGGAAATGGATACTTGAGAACTAGAGTTGAGGTTCACCGCTCTATAGATATATTTTACGTCTTTTTGCTGCAAATGTTCTAGTGTACAATGCTGTACAAGATGGTGGCACCATACTTTTATAACTAGAATACCAGTGCTGTCATTTCACAGTACTGTGGGTCTAACAGTACCAAGCCATATTAAAGCAGAAAAAAAAATATTGCCACAAATCAATATTAGTCATTTGAAAGCATTTATTGATAAAACCGAGGATTACATCATTGTTTTAAGATATATATATATATATATATATATATAATATTCAATAATATATACAGCTATAGTAAACTTGAGCACTTCAATGTAGCAGAGCCGAGTTTAAATTTATTTTTATCATAAAATTTTTTTATATATTTGTATCATTCCTGTGGAAAACAATGAAGGTATTACATCATATCATTATGAGTTGTGGGAAATATAAGTATGTACATTTCTATATAGTTTAACTACCACTTGGTGGTTTAGCGGAAATTACAATATATTAAACTGTGTTATTAAAAAATGATTGCTAAACAAAGCAAATGTGGTGCTAATATTCAAAAAGGGTCCAAAAACAGTGCCTAGAAATTATAGGCCGGTAAGTTTAACATCTGTTGTGCGTAAACTGTTTGAAGGGTTTCTAAGAGATGCTATTTTGGAGTATCTCAATGAAAATAAGCAAATAACGCCATATCAGCATGGCTTCATGAGGGATCGGTCATGCCAAACGAATTTAATCAGCTTCTATAAGGAGGTAAGTTCTAGACTTGACAGCGGCGAATCAATGGATGTTGTATATCTGGACTTCTCCAAAGCATTTGACACTGTACCTCATAAAAGGTTAGTATATAAAATGAGGATGCTCGGACTGGGAGAAAATGTCTGTATGTGGGTAAGTAACTGGCTGAGTGACAGAAAACAGAGGGTGGTTATTAACGGTACACACTCAGATTGGGTCACGGTCACTAGTGGGGTACCTCAGGGGTCAGTATTGGGCCCTATTCTCTTCAATATATTTATTAATGATCGTGTAGAAGGCTTGCACAGTAAAATATCTATTTTTGCAGATGACACTAAACTATGTAAAGTAATTAACACAGAGGGCTCTGGATAGATTGGACACTTGGGCAGAGAAATGGCAGATGAGGTTTAACACTGACAAATGTAAAGTTATGCACATGGGAAGGAATAATGCAAGTCACCCGTACATATTAAATGGTGTAACACTGACATGGAAAAAGATCTAGGAATTTTAATAAACAAATTAAGCTGCAAAAACCAGTGTCAGGCAGCTACTGCCAAGGCCAGTAAGATAATGGGTTGCATCAAAAGGGGCATAGACGCCCGTGATGAGAACATAGTCCTACCACTTTACAAATCACTAGTCAGACTACACATGGAGTACAGTGTACAGTTCTGGGCTC
The DNA here is from genome assembly GCA_033119425.1 of Bufotes viridis. Taxonomy (NCBI): domain Eukaryota; kingdom Metazoa; phylum Chordata; class Amphibia; order Anura; family Bufonidae; genus Bufotes; species Bufotes viridis. The sequence goes on from CM065594.1 coordinate 56,799,218, forward strand.
CTGTGAACAAGGCAGACATAGCAGAGCTGGAGAGGGTTCAGAGGAGGGCAACTAAAGTAATAACTGGAATGGGGCAACTACAGTACCCTGAAAGATTATCAAAATTAGGGTTATTCACTTTAGAAAAAAGACGACTGAGGGGAGATCTAAAAACTATGTATTAATATATCAGGGGTTAGTACAGAGATCTGTCCCATCATCTATTTATCCCCAGGACTGTGACTGTGACAAGGGGACATCCCCTGCGTCTGGAGGAAAAAAGGTTTGTACACAAACATAGAAGAGGATTCTTTACGGTAAGAGCAGTGAGACTATGGAACTCTCTGCCTGAGAAGGTGGTGATGGTGAGTACAATAAAGGAATTCAAGAGGGGACTGGATGTATTTCTGGAGTGTAATAATATTACAGGCTACAGCTACTAGAGAGGGGTCGTGGATCCAGGGAGTTATTCTGATTGCCTGATTGGAGTCGGGAAGGAATTTTTTTTCCCCTTAAGTGGGGAAAATTGGCTTCTGCCTCACAGGGGTTTTTTGCCTTCCTCTGGATCAACTTGTAGGAAAAAGGCCGAACTGGACGGACAGATGTCTTTTTTCGGTCTTATATACTATGTTACTATGTTACTATGTAAACACTGTTATCCCGTAGCTACAAAAATCATTCCCTTACCCTCAGTTCACACTTGCGCGTTTTACAGCGCGTTCAAACGCCCTGAAAACCGCCTGACGCATAAACATGTACTTGAGCTTTTTTTGGGGCGTTTGTCACGCGTTTCGGCCCATAGACTTCAATGGGAACACGCAACGCTTGTATTTTGCGCGTTTTTGACACTGAAAACGCGCGTTCGAACGCGCGTTTATGAATTTGCAACATGCTGGAAAGACCAAACTTCATATAGACAGGGATATTTGGTCAGTGGACAACACTGCAGTCAATCACACAAACACGCGTAAAACGCGCGTTTAGTATTGCCAAAGACGTGCACAAAAACGCGCGTAAAACGCGCAACAAAAACGCACGGAAAAAGCGCGTCTCAGAAACGCTCAGGTCTGAACCCAGCGTTAAGCTACTTTCACACTTGCTGCAGGACAGATCCGACAGGCTGTTCACCCTGTCGGATCCGTCCTGCCGCTGTTTCGCCGTGCCGCCGGACTGCCGCTCCATCCCCATTGACTATAATGGGGGCAGGGGCAGAGTTCCGGCACAGCACAGCACGGCAGTGCACGGAGAGAAGACGCCGGGCTAAAACTACGACATGTCTGACTTTTGAGTCTGGCGGCCTCTGCTGTGCACTGCTGTGCTGTACCAGAAATCCGCCCCCGCCCCGATTATAGTCAATGGGGATAGAGCGGCAGTCCGGCGTCACGGCAAAATAGCGGCAGGACGGATCCAACAGGGTGAACAGCCTGTCGGATCCGTCCTGCCGCAAGTGTGAAACTAACCTTAGCAGTTGAAGAGGTGTTTTAGATATAGTTCAGTCAGAAATGTCTAACCTACAAAATGTCTCTGTACATGCTGTGTGCCCTGACTAATCAGATTCCCTTTTCTATTCCTCTCCCCTCATGGAGACACTGCAGTTGCATTTACCCCACCTGCCACCCCCCCCCCCCCTCATGTCTAAATAGATTTCATGGGGACACTCATGTTCTACTGATCTATGAAGAGAAAAAGGGTAAGTTTTAAAACACAATATCTATCTTCTATGTCACTTCATTTTCAGATCACCAGCTTCAGCTCACAGAGTTCACTCACATATTCCGCATTGTGAGGGTCATATTGTAAGGCTTTTTCATAGCAATCGATTGCATCGTTTATTTCCCCATTAGTCTTATGGACAAAGCCAAGCAAAGCAAAACCCTCAGCATCATGAATATCGTTCTGAATCTTCTTTTCAGCAATTCTTTTTAGAGACTTTACACCTAAATCTCTCTGTATTGTGCATACAGTAATCTGTACACACTTTTTATAGTAGTTGATGGCTTCAGATTCAGACTCCATGTATTCTTTGAAGCGTCCATAACTGTAATAGATCTGCTGCTTCTCCTCATCAGTAAGAGTAGTAAATGCCATAACGGTTTTAAACGTGTCCTCGGCTTTTATAATTTCTGTGGCTGCAGAGTACATTTTTGCCATGTCTATATAACCATAAACAAAAGTTTTGTGGTATTCCAGCACCTTCTCAAAATGAAACAGGGTATTTTTCAGGAGGTGATTTAATCTTTCAGTGTCCATTTGGCTGATATACCTGTTCCTGTTTCTCAACCTCCTTTTTTCATTGAAATACTTATTCCTATAACAGAGTCCTATTTGGTGATGCAGAAATCCAGAAGTTGGGATGAGATCTACTGCAGTTTGTAGGACACGCAAGGCCTCATCTTCCATCCCAGCTCTCCTGTAAAACTTTGCTACGTAACGGAGTGAATATGGAGAACTTGGAGCTTGATTTATGGCTTCTTCAATATAGTTTTTTCCCTCGTCAGTTCTGTCTAGGTCTTGCAGCTTCAAGGCAAGAAGTGACTTCACCACGACATCATTTGGATTCTTCTCCACTGCACGTTCCAGTAGCTCTAGTGATTTGCATTCTGAAGCAGGACATATTCTGCCATCAAAACCTTCCAGTCTATAGACCGCTGTTGCATATCCGCTGTTCCACTCAGGATCTTCTGGCTCCAGCTCCAAAGCCTTCAGAAAACATTGTTTTGCTTCTTCATAATATTTCTTACCAAAGCGTGACAATGACCAGGCTTTGTCACCATACATTTCAGCTATGTCTGTGGTATCTTTAAGTTCCTTATAAATCTGCTCCACCTTATCTATATATTTTTGAGAATCTTCATATTGCTTTAAGTAGTAGAACACCCAGGCGTAATTTCCGTATGTCACCAAATACTTTTGATCAGTCCCAGTCGGGTTGTTCTCTTTAATCATTTCTTCTGCTTGCTTTAAATGGGCAATAGCTTGTGTGTAGTCCCCTTTCAGATGCATCACATAGGCCAGTAGATTGTACACCATGTATTTTTTCTTGGTGGTAAGAAATGTCAATTGGTCATGCAATTTGTCTGCTAATTCATCAGGCTTTAAGGTCTCTAAAAGAAGTTCCCAAGTAAATTGGCATTTAAGTTGTAGTAAACGCAGCTTTAAGTCACTGTTTTCTGCCCCACTGGAATAAATATGAGAGATGATTGGTATTAGTAACTGATAATATAAAATGTACAATATCTTACATATGGGTCACATGAATTGTGCCACCAGATACAGCATGTAGCTAGAATGTTCTATGCCGTCTAGTTATTACCGTATATACAGTCTAGTCAGTATGAAATGAAACTTTGTTTTCTATGTGTCCAAACTGTAAGGTTAAGTATGCAACAAATATGCCGTGAGCTTGAGGCAAAATTTACGTATGTTACATACGGATTTTGACACAGATTAAAGGGGTTTTCCAGTTTGCATCAACATCATTTCTAATAATCATTTATAAAGGTAGCTGTCATTTTGTAATTTATTTCTTTTACCTTCATTGCTTTTATCATCAGTTCTGGGATATGGTCTCTTGACCATGTCCATGTAGCTTTTTATTTCTGGAGATGTTATGTTCAGGAGTGTAGCTATCACTGTAGCAGCTGTAGTGGCTGTGGAGCCCACAGAGGCAGGGGGACCCAGGTCATAATGGACGACTGGCATCCATAAAGGCTGGACGAAATTGCTCAGCCTGCGCTTCAGAGACTGGGGCGCAATTATCTAATAAAGTGGAATCGCTCATTAGTGCAAGAGGCCCAAGACGCGGTGAGTATGGCTTTATTCACCGCTCCTTGGTCCTCTTCTGTGGGCGCTGGCGCTGCACTAGGTCCTGACAGCGTACAGCTTCAGACCATAGTGTGTAGGGATGCACTTTGATGTGATGCTGTGCGACATGAGGTCACAGTGCAGCACTGGGACCAAGACACCCGGGGGAGGAGAGGTTAGTACTTTTTTTTTGTCTGGTCTGAAGTCTGCATTTAGGGGAATGAGGGGTAAGTTGGCGCTTATAGTGGTTATAGGGGTGTGTTTTAGGGTTTTATATAAATTAGGGATCTGTTCTACGGTCTGTATAAAGTTCGGAGCTGATGTGGCATTCGTATAAATTTGTGATCTGACGTGGGGGTTTGTACACATTTGGGCATTGATTTGGCGGTCTGCATAAATGTGGCAGCTGATCTGGGGTCTGTATAAATTTTAGCACTGATCTGGGGTCTGCATAAAATTGTGGGCTGATGTGGGATCTGTATAAATTTGGGGTCTGCTAGGAAGGGTTCTGGAGCTGTGGCAGAGAAAAGAGTCTGCCCTCTTTCCAGCAAAGCTCTGTCCACTTTCCACAAAGCTCAACCCACTTTTTGAGTATGTCAGAAAAAGTGTAAAAATTCTAGATTTGCTGAATTGCACCAATTTGTGCCCTTTTGTGCAACTTTAATTCATGGATTTTGGGCACAAATACATTAGTAAATCTGGGCTATTATACCTGTAACTTAACAAGGTATAAATACAGTACAGCCCTTTCCTTATTACATCTTGGAGGTTAATAAACAAAACATTTAGTAAACATTCAAAATGGTTACCTCATTTTGTGACGTTTCCTGTCCCTGAGGTCTCTTGGAATTGAAGAGTAAGCTTTCCAAGTTGAACCCAATGATCATGTCAACGTGCTTTTATAGTCTTGACAATCCTCTGAAAGTCTAAAAGTCACACACCACTATCACTACAAGGAGGAGAGACAGCAGAAACGATACTGCTCATTGCCAGGAATAGAAACAGATGAGAGTTATTAGATAAAGTTGGAAATGAAAACCAACTATGTTAATGAAGAGCCCGTGGTAAGGGGATTAACTCCTGCAATGTCTTCAGCCTTTCTCTCGGAATGTCTTATTAATAGAGATCAGTAAATTTCTTGAAATTAGTTTTGGGTCTGAATCGATTGTACCTGAATCGAAAGTGCTCCAAGTGGCTTAAAGATTGGTATATTACACTCTGAGATCTCCTAGGACTCATATTTGTTTTTAACTTGTCTTTCTTTTTTTTTCTCTCTCTCCCTGCCCCTCTTTTAAGCTCTTTAACACATTGACAGCCATAGTAAGTAATGTCAGTGTGACACTAACTGGTTGACTTTAAAAACATACTGTGCAGTTGCATTTGCTATGCTTTAAAAATTAAAACTGTTCCAAAAATTGTCCCTTACTGCTTAAACACACATGGCGTTATGTGTAAAAACTGTGGCTTGTTCTGAACAAGCATCCAAAAAATATGCCTTAACTGGGGCGGTTGCATGCCTGTATTCAGGGCCGGTGCAAGGATTTTTGCCAACACATGCGAAGCTACATTTTGGCGCCCCCCCATGATCACATTATGACCCCCTATTGTGTCACACTTCTCCCCCCCCATGTCACATTTCTCCCCCTCCATGGCACAGACTACAGACCTTTGATTTGTCCCCCCTCGCATCGTGTCACCAGTGACCCCCCCCCCATTAATGTTGTGTAATAATTATAAACAATATGCGCTCTGCGCTCATCACCTACCACCTACCCTGCGGGAGTCGACAGTCCGTCTGGGCTGGCCTGGGCTGGCTGTGTGAGTCACAGTCACCAATAGCTGCTCCAGTCCCTGCTGCTGCCCGCCACGGAGCCACTCTCCAGTCACACACCCCCTAAGTGTCCCCATAACAGTGTTGCTGTGCTGCCGCTCTGTGAGTGAGGACAGGGGCTGCATGGCACATGCAGGCTGGGGTGGGTGGCCGCAAGTGATTTAAATAAAAAAGTTCATTTTTCCACCCCCCCCCCCTTCTCTGCGCCCTAAGGCAGCCGCTTGGTCTGCCTTATTATAGAACCGGCCCTGCCTGTGTGGATGTACAGTACAGTGTGGATGTTGTAAGGGTAATCTGCGTAGGGGTAAAAGCAAACCAAAATTACATAATGGATGGGCACCGCAAAGGTGTGCTAAGATCATGCACACTGTGGATATTTTGTGGATATATAAAATATATAGAAAACTTTATTAAACACCAAAAATATCATTAAAATCAATGAAAAACATATACAGACACAAAACAGAATCTTTCATATCAGAGTGACTCCCACCATAGCACTGCCTCAAATAGGGCGAAGTCACAGATAAGTATAAATAACAGGTCAAGACTAAAGTGCAATGTTCAAACAAAAGCTGGAAATGAATAGGAATACTACTAAATCCATATGTGTGCTCCCAGGAGAATAGAAACTACCAAGATAACAAGCCGAAAGCCAACATAATCAGGCATTCAAATAATGAATATCCACGAGAAAATAACCCCTATGTTAAAAAATAAAATACAAAATAAACTAAAGAATGCCATCCCTAAGTACTGATGTGTCATTAAATTACATAAACTAAAATATGCAAAGTGAAAATGCTTATATGCGCAAAAGCGGGAATAAAAGCAACAGGTGATGACCTGTAATGTAAAAGAATAAGCCAAAGCCGCCGTGCGATTAATCCCCACGTGTTCTGCTGCTGTTAATACAGTAATTCTCACCATGGAAAGATGGACCATGTGATTAGACCATGTGATATGACATCATCACAGGTCCTTTAGTTGTTAGCTGATGCTGGAAAAGAGAAGACAGATCGCAACTACGCGATCAAGTGGCTAAGGTAAGTGAATTTTTATTATTTTTAACCCCTTCATCTTCATTTTACTAAGCATTCTTTATTAAGAATGCTATTATATTCCCTTATAACCATGTTATAAGGGAAAATAATAAAGATCTGGTCCCGTTGCTAAGCAACCATGCGGGAAAATCGCACTGCATCCGCACTTGCTTGCGGATAATTGCAATTTTCCCGCAGCCCCATTCACTTCTATGGGGCCTGCGTTGCATGAAAAACGCACAATAAAGAGCATGCTGCGATTTTCACGCAACACAGAAGTGATGCGTGAAAATCACCGCTCATGTGCACAGCCCCATAGAAGTGAATGAGTCCGGATTCAGTGCGGGTGCAATGCGTCCTCCTCACGCATTGCAGCAGCGCGGAAAACTCGCCCGTGTGAAAGGGGCCTTAATGACCAGGCCACTTTTTACAATTCCGCACTACACTACTTTCACCGTTTATTGCTCCGTCATGCAACTTACCACCCAAATGAATTTTACCTCCTTTTCTTCTCACTAATAGATCTTTCATTTGGTGGTATTTCATTGTTGCTGACATTTTTACTTTTTTTGCTATTAATCAAATATGACCGAAATTTTTGCAAAAAAAATGACATTTTTCACTTTCTGTTGTAATTTTTTTTTTTTAAAACTACATTTCTAAATAAATTTTTCTATAAATTTATTGTTCTACATGTCTTTGATAAAAAAAATCCAATAAGTGTATATTTATTGGTTTGGGTAAAAGTTATTCCGCATTTTGAAGCAGCTCTGACTTTCTGAGCACCTGTCATGTTTCTTCAGGTGCTAGAATGTCAGGATAGTATAAATACCCCCCAAATGACACCATTTTAGAAAGAAGACACCCCAAAGTATTCGCGGAGGGGCATGGTGAGTTCATGTATCATTTCATTTTTTTTCACAAGTTAGCGGAAAATGACACTTTCTGAGGAAAAAATATAATAATAAAGTTTCCATTTCTGCTAACTTCTGGCAAAAAAAATAAAAAATCTCCGACGGGCTTACTATGCCCCTCAGTGAATACCTTGGGGTGTCTACTTTCCGAAATGGGGTTATTTGTGGGGTGTGTTTACTGTTCTGGCATTTTGGGCAGGGCTAAATTGTGAGCAGCCATGTAAAACCTAGAGGTACTCGTTGGAATTTGGGCCCCTTTGCGCACCCAGGCTGCAAAAAAGTGTCACTCATGTGGTATCGCCGTACTCAGGAGAAGTAGGGCAATGTGTTTTGGGGTGTATTTTTACATATACCCATGCTGGGTGAGAGAAATATCTCTGTAAATTGTCAACTGTGTATAAAAAAATTTAAAAAGTTGTCGTTTACAGAGATATTCCTCACACAAAGTATGGGTATATATAAAAATACACCCCAAAACACATTGCCCTACTTCTTCTGAGTACGGCGATACCACATGTATGACACTTTTTTGCAGCCTAGGTGCGCAAAGGGGCCCAAATTCCAATGAGTACCTTTAGGATTTCACAGGGCATTTTTACGCATTTGGATTCTCACGCTTTAGGACCCCTAAAATGCCAGGGCAGTATAAATACCCCACATGTGAACCTATTTTGGAAAAAAGACACCCAAAGGTATTCCGTGAGGGGCATGGCGAGTTCACAGAAAAAAAAAAAATTTGGCACAAGTTAGCGGAAATTGATATATATATATTTTTTTTACAAAGTCTCATATTCCACTAACTTGTGACAAAAAATAAAATTTTACATGAACTCACCATACCCCTCACAGAATACCTTGGGGTGTCTTCTTTCTAAAATGGGGTCACTTGTGAGGTGTTTGTACTGCCCTGGCATTTGAGGGTCTCTGCAATCATTACACGTATGGCCAGCATTAGGAGTTTCTGCGATTCTCCTTATATTGAGCATACGGGTAATGAGATTTTTTTTTTCCGTTCAGCCTCTGGGCTGAAAAAAAAAAAAATGAACGGCACAGATTTTTTCATTCGCATCGATCATCGTGGATGAAAAAATCTCTGCCAAAATCAGTGACTGCGGTGCGGTGGGCTGGGCGCTAACTACCTAACAAGTAGCTAGCTAACTGGTGGTAATAAGGGACCCTTATGCCCCATTCACACGTCCGCAATTCTGTTTGCGGAATGGAATTGCAGACCCATTCACTTCCATGGGTACAAACTTTGTCCCGCTCGGATCCGGAATTACGGATCCGCACCTCCGGGTCTGCACTTCCGTTCCGCAAAAATATAGAACATGTCCTATTCTTGTCCGCAATTGCGGACAAGAAAAGGCATTTTCTATATAGTTCTGGCAATGTGCGGATCTGCAAAATGTGGAAAGCACATTGCTGGTGTCCGTATTTTGAGGATCGTCGGGATCCGCAGATCAGTGGATCCACTGATCCGCAAAACACATATGGACGTCTGAATGAAGCCTTACAGGGGTGTGATCAATGACAGGGGGGTGATCAGGGAATGTAGATGGGGTGATCAAGGGGTTAACAAAGGGTTAATAAGTGACGGGGGGGGGGTAGTGTAGTGTTTGGTGCAACTTTACATAGCTACCTGGTCCTCTGGTGGTCGATCCCAGCAAATGGGACCACCAGAGGACCAGGTAGCAGGTATATCAGACGCTCTTCTCCCTGCTGGGCCGCGCGCTGGACTGAACGCCGCCCTGTATGCACCCTGGTGACTTCTTCCTGGCAAGTATACTATACAGGCCAGGAAGAAGTCACCATAGCGCATGCGCGGAGTCGGCGTACGCTTTCGGAACTGCATGCAGCCAAGCCTGGAGAAAAGAAGGAGTCGTCTGCGCAAGCGCGGCCACCGCCGTTCTGGAGGAGAACGGTGGCTGTAACCAGGGGAGACGGAAGACAACAGTCAGGTAGTCAGGTAAGTATATCTTCATTTACTTCTAAGGGGTGGGAATTAGTTAATTAAATATATTTAGAAAAATGATCACTGTTAAATCATTAACAGATTTAACAGTGATCATTAAGATGGGAATACCCCTTTAAAGTTTTATTATAATTTTTTCATGAAAATCCTTTTTTGAACTGAAATGAGCTCACCTACACACACTAAACTCGATTATTCTTCCCTGCGAGGCTCTTCTTGGTACATTTACGCTTGGGAGTAGCATCTGGAATCTCTCTCTGAAGCATCCAACAGTAGTCTGCCATCATTGTAATCCCCTATTTTCCCTGGTATCTCCTTTCCATCTCTTTAATGTCTTGGTGGAATCGTTCACCTTGTTCCTCAGTCACAGCTCCTAAATTTTCAGGAAAGTAGTCAAGGTGGGACTGGAGGAAATGTACTTTCAAACTCATCAGGCTACCTAAAGCTTGAAATGCTTTCAGTATTCGTCCGACGATTTTTTTGTAGTGAGGATCTTTGTTATTGCCTAAAAATTTCTGTACGACTTCTTTAAATGCAATCCACCCTTCTTTTTGAGGATCCGTCATGGTATTGCATGACTTTCGTGTCCGCTCAAAAATCATGTTCTGAGCAGACACCAAAAAGACCCCATTAAAGTCTATGGGGTCTTTAGGCTCCGTTGGTGTCAGTAGGATTCCAAGCCTATTATATGTCTATGACGTGGATATAACATCTCTCTTGTAATTACAACAGGACCCCCACTCCACTTTGGATAGTGAGATATGACTAAATACATAAAGACCCCCACAAAAGAGAGTGAAATATAGGATAATCATATAAGTAGACAATATATGTCAAAAAGGCTGTTAGAGATGTTATAACCACCTGCCCTTCATTTATCATTTATTATTACTATACTTTATAAAATAAATGCAACTTCTATTGATTTTATTGATAACTTGAATTTTAGACAGAAACAGTGGTCCTATATTAATACCCGTGCATAGAACCGGTAGTTATCATACACTTTATTGTACTTATAAATGTCAATGTACAATTTCATGACTAAAGAAACCCCGGAGAAAATATCCCTTTATTGGACAAATAGATGGGGGTATTTTGCAAACTATATATAAAAAATGCATGAGCCCATAAAAAAACGCACAGAAATCGCAAGTGAACCGCAAGTATGGCAGAAAAACAAAAAATACTATCACGACCGGCATGCCGATCACAGACGTGTGACGCAAAGGGAGGGAAAAGGGAAAGCCCTATCCAAGGGAGAGGGAAAGGTGGTGACCCCTAACTCACCTTGAAGCTGGCACCTGACTGCCCTGACGTCCCTAGACGGGTTTTTCACCCATACGCCCATCACGTGCCTAAACCCTGGCTTTCCTTAAGATGAGCCCTAAGTAGTGAATAGGGCAGTGGAAGCACTAGTCCTCACCACTAACACTAAAGGAAAACACCAGGGAGAGGACAGACAATACAGGCGAAACATTTAAGCCCAGCCCGAAGTCTCATCCCGCGAGATCTGCCCCGGACCACGTGACAAGGCGGAACTGTGAGTAGCGTGTGAACCGGAGAGCTTCCACAGGGATGGGGACAAGACACTGCAAGTAAAGCGGACTACAAGACTCAGTATGTAGTATATTACCAACAGACCGAAGGCAGCGTAGGTAAGACAAAATACCTTTTGGACCTTTTGATTTATCTGGATCCCAGATTTCTAAAATGGAAATCCTGCAGTACAATAAGAACTATATAGGAGAAGCATATGAAGGCCAGACATACCAAAAAACCCTAACAAAAAGGGAGACAACAGTATCATAAGGCAAATAAATTTACATATAAAGAATATTATCACCGTGTGTGATTGCATATGATACAAAACTCTTGGTGATACTAATTCTTATTAACCTTTTAATACATTAATATATAAAGGAGAATATCGCCACTGTAAAGGGACTACTTATGATATAGGACTCTAGGTGATACCAATTTTGATTTACCCCTCAATATATGTTTCTGGTGAACATCGAGACCGTCATAGACATATAATAGGCTTGGACTCCTACCAATCAGTCGCCTTGTACCTATTTTTTTTTTTTTATGTTTTAGATTTTATTTAGCTTGGTGTATTCTTGTTTTATTGTGAAATATTTTTGTACATACCTTTTAATTATCAATAAATGTTATGTATCATAACTGTAGATATCCTTCCATGTAATATACACACGACTGTGTGCCAGTCTAATTTTTGTGACTACAGAATTATTATTATTGCTGGGATTTTTTTATGTTTTAGATTTTTTTTAATGTTTTGGATTTTATTTAGCTTGGTGTATTCTTGTTTTATTGTGAAATATTTTTGTACATACCTTTTAATTATCAATAAATGTTATGTATCATAACTGTAGATATCCTTCCATGTAATATACACACAACTATGTGCCAGTCTAATTTTTGTGACTACAGAATTATTATTATTGCTGGGATTTTGGGGAGCACTATTACTGTGGGGGCACCCTGGCACAGTATCGGCTTAGCACAGTTATTTTTGGGTTACATTATGGTTACATTATTAGTGACAGGGGCACTATTTGCTGGGTGCAGTTATATTTTAGAGCATTGTGTTCCAATAACTATTGAAGGGGGTGCTATCTGTGTGTAACTAGTATTTTCAGGGGGTTTATCTATTTGTACAGTATAGTTTTGGGGGGCAAAGAGTCTCAGTATTGGAGGTGCATGATGGGATGTTGAGAAGATTGCTGCCCAAATACCCCTGAAGAAGCCAAGTCACTGGCGAAACATGTCGGGGGGCAGTTGTAGATTTTAATAACAGTTGATCACTCTGTTGTAGCTTAGTAGTTAGGTAGTCCTTGTTTGGACACAAAGCATTTTCACAGTGACATAGGAGGTTGCCAGTTGGCACATACCAGATTGCCAGTTAGCCCAAATAGTCTGCTAAGTTCTGTGGTGTGTGTATGGTATGATTGAACTCTGACAGCCATTGACATAGTGTCAGACCAGTGTGTTGTGTAGTGTGTGTGTCTGTTAACCCATTAAGGACACGGCCCTATTTCACCTTAAGGACCAGGCCATTTTTTGAAAATCTAACCAGTGTCACTTTATGTGGTGATAACTTTAAAACGCTTTTACTTATCCTGGCCATTCTGAGATTGTTTTTTTGTCACATATTGTACTTCATGACACTGGTAAAATGAAGTCAAATTTAGAAAAATTTGCAATTTTCCAAGTTTTAATTTCTCTATTTCTATAATACATAGAAATACCTCCAAAAAAAGTTATTAATTTACATTTCCCATCTGTCTCCTTCATTTATGGATCATTTTGGGAATGCCATTTTATTTTTTGTCTACGTTACAAGGCTTAGAAGTTTAGAAGAAAATCTTGAAAATGTTCTGAAATTTTCAAAAACCCACTTTTTAGGGACCAGTTCAGCTTTGAAATCAGTTTGTGAGCTTTACATAATAGAAACCACCCAAAATTGACCCCATTCTAGAAACTACACCCTTCAAGGTATTCAAAACTAATTTACAAATGTTGTTAACCCTTAAGGTGTTCCACAAGAGTTAATGGAAAATGGAGACAAAATTTCAGAATTTAGATTTTTTGGAAAATTTTCCATTTTAATCCATTTTTTAAAGTCACCAGGCAAGGGTTAGCAGTCAAACAAAACTCAATATTTATTGCCCTGATTCTGTAGTTTGCAGAAACACCCCATATGTGGTTGTAAACTCCTGTATGGCCAAACTGCAGGGCTCAGAAGGAAAGGAACGCCATATGGTTTTTGGAAGGCAGATTTTACTGGACTGGTTTTTAGACACCATGTCCCATTTGAAGCCCCCCTGATGCAATCCTAGAATAGAAACTCCAAAAAAGTGACCCTATTTTGGAAACTACAGGATAAGGTGGCAGTTTTGTTGGTACTATTTTAGGGTAAATATGATTTTTGGTTCCTCTATATTACACTTTTTTTGAGGCAAGGTAACAAAAAATAGAAATTCTGAAATTTCACCTCCATTTGCCAATAACTCTTGTGGAACACCCAAAGGGTTAACACAGTTAGTAAAATCAGTTTTGAATACCTTGAGGGGTGTAGTTTCTTAGATGGAGTCACTTTTATGTAGTTTCTACTCTAGGTGGGCATCGGGGGGGCTTCAAATGCGTCATGGTGTCAAAAGACCAGTCCAGCAAATTCCGCCTTCCAAAAACAATATGGCGTTCCCTTCCTTCTGTACCCTGCCATTTGTCCATACAGCAGTTTACAACCACATATGGGTTGTTTATGCAAACTACAGCATCAGGGCAATAAATATTGAGTTTTGTTTGGCTGTTAACTCTTGCTTTGTTATTGGAAAAATGGATTAAAACGGAAAATTTGCAAAAAAATAGCTGTTTTGGGACCGTATTATTTTTTATTTTATTTACATAGTTGTTCTGACAGGTTAGATTGTGCTATTTCTACAGAGCAGGTTGTTACGGACGCGACAATACCAAATATGACAACTTTTTGTGAATTTTTGTTTCAGTTTTTCCTAATAAAGCATTTGTGAAAAAAATGATTTTTTAGTGTCTCCACATTCTGAAAGCCATATTTTTATTTTTTGGGCGAAAGTCTTATGTAGTGGCTCATTTTTTGCGGGATGTGATGGCGGTTTGATTGGCACTATATTGTGGTGCATATGACATTTTGGTCGCTTGCTATTACACTTTTTGTGATGTAAGGTGACAAAAATGGCTTTTGACACCCTATTTATATATATTTTTTTGCTGTGTTCACCTGAGGGGTTAGGTCATGTGTTATATTTATAGAGCAGGTTGTTACGGACACGACGATACCTAATATGTATACTTTTTATTTATTTATTTAAGTTTTACACAATAATATAATTTTTGAAACAAAAAAAAAATCATGTTTTAATGTCACCATAGTCTGAGAGTCATATTTTTTTTATTTTTTTTGGGCTATTGTCCTATGGAGGGGCTCATTTTTTGCGGGATGAGATGGCGGTTTGATTGATACTGTTTTGGGAGGCATACGCCTTTTTGATCGCTTGTTATTACACTTTTTGTGATGTAAGGTGACAAAAAATGGCTTTTTTTACACCATTCTTTTTTCAGGGTCAGGTCATGTGATATTTTTATAGAGCAGGTTTTTACGTACGTGGCGATACCTAATATGTGTAGTGTATTTTATTTTATTTTTTTATTCAGGGATTTGTGTTTTTTTTTTTTTTTATTCACTTTTTTACATTTTTTGGGACCCAGACCCACTTGGTTCTTGAAGATCCAGTGGATCTGGTGTCTATATAATACAGTACAGTACACTATATAATGTACTGTACTGTATTTTTAACTTTTCACTAGTCTGGTCAGACTTGTCTGATCAGAGTTACATTACCATGGTAAGCAGGATGCCTCTGAAAAAGTCCTGCTGCTATGGTAACCATCACCTGCTGCCAGAACTGAGCAGCGGGTGATGGATGGGGAGGGAGGGGAGGTCCCTCCCTCTGCGATCCCATCCTGTCAGGGGGCTGCAAAGGCACAGCAGCCCTCCGATGGCAGAGGGAGCTCCCTCCCTGTTAACACCTTCCATGCCATGGTCCGTATGGACAGCGGTACGGAAGGGGTTAAACGGCTGGCATCTGAACAAGCACACTCTGATAGATCCACTAGCCACCAACGATGTTAGAGAGGAGGCGGGCGGGGGATCGCAATCCTGCCCGCCGCACCGCCCGCCTCCCGCACCGCCTCCCGCCGCATCAGCGCCGCCCGCAACCCCCCCCCCTGCACAGCCCGCCGGCCAATCAGTAAGAGGGCTGCAAGAGGGGGGGGGGTTAAAAAAAAAAAAAAAAAAACGGACAATTAACTGTCTGATCCCCGCGGTCACAATTTGCGCAGCAGTGATCGGAACTTCGCAGGGTGTACATGTACGCCCCTGGTCCTTAAGTACCAGGACACAAGGGCGTGCATGTACACCCTGTGTCCTAAAGAGGTTAATAACATAGGACACAGAGGCAGTGTATCTGGTGATTATATAGGACACACTGAAGCAGCCCTCAATAACCAACACAAAGTATCATTCAACCACAACCTTTTTGTTCTTTTGCACACCCTCTTCCGGTATTAGTGTGGTGTCAACACAGCTCTGTGGACGCCTTAATATCACAAAAGGCAGTGTTTCAATTTCTGGCCTCTAGGTATATAGAGGCCGTAATACCGGCTTTCAACCGAGGTGGATATTTTTCAGTAAAGTAGGATAAGAGAGAGTGCACGTCTCTGGTTCCTAAAAAATCTTACAAAAATATACCATGGCTCTCAGAATGACCACTTTAATTTTAAGCATCTGTTAGGCTCACGGCCATTTTACGTTTATTTACAATTAAGGTGCCTTTTCAAATAATATTCGTTTTAAATAATATTCGTTTTGGACCTTGGTCAAGATAGGTTACACCCCTTTTTTATTGTATATTGGAGTATACATTATGAAATATATCTTACCTAGGTTAGGTCCTTTTTGTTAAGTATGTGCAGAAGATGGGAGGAAAAGTAGGAAACTAAGATTTCTGTCTGTCAAACTCTGCAGAGATGAGAGAAGCTGAAAGAAATCCTCATGGTGGTCTGAAGGTCTGAATAGAGAAGATGAAGAAAGAGAACATCTACATCAAAGGAGACGTCACTGGATGTAAGAGGTACGAGCGCAATATGTGTGTGGGGCTGTGTTTGGGTGTGGATTGATGGTGGACGGGGACCCAGGAGCCCCATAATCTCCTATTGCCCGGGGAAGTGCCCCTTCCGAGACCTGGCTCTGGATCCGCCAGTGGCCGATATAGAGTCAGTGAAAAAGATCTATCCCTGCCCTACATTTCTCATCCTACCTATGATCAGGGCAGTTTCTAGGGAATTTCGACAACAGGGCGAACAATACAAAAGCGCCCCCCCCCCCCAATTCACGTTTAAAGTGACCTTACTTTCTAATAAAGAGATTAAAACACATTTTAAAAGAATCAGTTACCCAAGGTAAAGCTAGTGACTTACAGGCGACGTCTCCACAGATCTCAGTTTGTTCACTTTCCTTTTCTTTTCAGTTTGTTTCCAGAAGCTCATGCGCACACGTCTTCAGCCATGGGTGCGCAGCCCCCTCTACCACATAAAAAGACCCCAATATTAATAAATGGACCAGGGTAGAGGAGGTCTGTTACAGATTTTTCATTAGGGACCAGGGAATTCAGCTTATACCTTTGACTTTGGCTTGTTTTTTCTGCAGTCCACCCTGACCCTCTATAGCAAATAACCCCCCTATGTACAGTAGTTGCCCCTTTTAACACTGCCACCCTGTAGTGTCCACCAATACTATGCTCGGTGCCGCCCCATGTGCCTACATTAGTTTACTTTAAAACTGCTGAAAACTTGATAAAATAATAAAAGAAAAGTGGATTTTAAGCACGCAGGGAAAGGTGCGCTTTACTGAGGGAAAACTCTTCTAAGAATTCAAAATGCATTGATAAAGTACCGTATATTACAAAAAGAATGCATTAATAAAGTATATTACAAAAAGTATTATTAGGGCACTTAGGACATTTTACCAAAAACTTAAATTAAAAGTTTAGTTACTCTTTAAGGCAAGGCGTAAAGTAGATCCCACCGCTCACTTCTCAATCACTGGCTGCAGCGGTCTCATGTCTCAGTGGAGGGGGACATTGAAGTACATAGACCAGCGAGGACACGGGAAGTAGTGGAAAGAGTGCGGCAGGGAGCAGAGATGTGTCACTACTTTCATTATCACATTCAAATCAGTTTTAGAAAATGAATTTTACATGGCTGGATAAACCTCCAGACCAGATCTCAAAATTAATACAGATTCCAGATCAGCCCCCAAATTCATAGAGACCCCAGATTAGACCCCAAGTCAGCCCCAAATCCATTCAGACCCTAGAACAACCCCCAAATTCATACAGATCATCCCACAAATTTATACAGGCCTCAAATTTATTCAGACCCCTGTCGCCCCCTATAACCCCCTATGTGCAATACATCCTGGAGCTGTGCGCTGCCAAGACATAGTGCAGCACTAGTGCCGCCACAGTATCTCCCCTCATACACTGAGCACCCCCATCATCCACAGTATCTCCCCTCATACACTGAGCACCCCCATCCTTCACAAAGTATCTCCCCTTATACACTGAGCACCCCCATCCCCCACACAGTATCTCCCCTCATACACTGAGCACCCCCATCCTCCACAGCATCTCCCCTCATACACTGAGCACCCCCATCCCCCACACAGTATCTCCCCTCATACACTGAGCACCCCCATCCCCCAGACAGTATCTCCCCTCATACACTGAGCACCCCCATCCTTCACACAGTATCTCCCTCATACACTGAGCACCCCCATCCCCACACAGTATCTCCCCTCATACACTGAGCACCCCCATCCTCCACAGCATCTCCCTCATACACTGAGCACCCCCATCCCCACACAGTATCTCCCCTCATACACTGAGCACCCCCATCCTCCAGACAGTATCTCCCCTCATACACTGAGGACCCCCATCCTCCACAGTATCTCCCCTCATACACTGAGCACCCCCATCCTCCTCAGTATCTCCCTCATACACTGAGGCACCCCCATCCTCCTCAGTATCTCCCTCATACACTGAGCACCCCCATCCTCCACAGTATCTCCCTCATACACTGAGCACCCCCATCCTCCACAGCATCTCCCTCATACACTGAGCACCCCCATCCTCCACAGCATCTCCCCTCATACACTGAGCACCCCCATCCTCCACAGCATCTCCCCTCATACACTGAGCACCCCATCCTCCACAGCATCTCCCCTCATACACTGAATACCCCCATCGTCCACAGTATCTCCCCTCATATACTGAAAACCCCCATCCCCCACAGTATCTCCCCTCATACACTGAGCACCCCCATCCCCCACACAGTATCTCCCTCATACACTGAGCACCCCCATCCTCCACAGCATCTCCCCTCATACACTGAGAACCCCCATCCTCCACAGCATCTCCCCTCATACAGTGAGCCCCCCATCCTCCAGAGTATCTCCCCTCATACACTGAGCACCCCCATCCTCCACAGCATCTCCCCTCATACACTGAATACCCCCATCCCCCACACATTATCATCCCTCATACACTGAGCACCCCCATCGTCCACAGTATCTCCCCTCATACACTGAGCACCACCATCCCCCACACAGTATCTCCCCTCATACACTGAGCACCCCCATCCTCCACAGCATCTCCACTCATACACTGAAAACCCCCATCCTCCACAGTATCTCCCCTCATACACTAAGCACCCCCATCTTCCACAGCATTTCCCCTTATGTACTGAGCACCCCCACCCTCCACAGGATCTCCCCTCATGTACTGAGCCCCTCCTCCTCCCAGCATCTCCCCTCATGTACTAAGCACCCCCCTGCTGCCCCCCCCCCTCCATTCCCTCCTCATACACTGATCCTCATGCACAGGCTCCAGCACATTTACATTACAGTTTGTACTCACTGTGAAGAAAGTTCCTCACAGGTCAGCTGCCTGACTCCTCCCCAGATAGGCCCCTCCTCCTCCCTCATATAGTTCCACACAGCCCTCAGTGCCTTGTCCTCTTCTCACACTGGCCCTGCCTCCTTGCCTGACGCGCTCACACAGTCCCTCCCTCATCCCTCACACACTGCACAGGTTACTCTATCCCCGAAAATACTGCAGCCATAGAGAAGAGGGCCAATGGTGAGTGTACAGATAGTGCGGGGAGCGCTGTACTCACTGTTCCTTCAGCCTTCTTTACTAATGAGCACTTTCACAATGGAAGCGCTCATTAGTTGTGTCCTGGCCCTACTGCTGATCAGCTGAATACACCAGTGACCAGCGCCCCCTTTTGCTTGTTGATGTGATGCGCCCCGTGCGGTGCCACCCCTCGCCTGGCTCTAAAAACAGCCCTGCCTATGATATATCAGGTGTAGGTCTAGAGAGCAGGGTTTGCATTGTCCCACTACCCATGTGGGTACTGAAAAGTTGTCGTGTTATGCTTTGTATGCTTTATATAATCAGTTTTATGCTGCAGTGCATCTTTGTGCATAATCCCTGCCTACAGGTGTGTTAGATTACATTACAGTGAGCCTACCACTAGGGGGAGATAACCTAGCTAGTTGAGTAGTCTTCAGCCCTGAGCTGAAGTGTTCACATTCTGTTCAGAACTCAGCTAAGAGTTAGTGGACATGAGCTAGAAGTTTAGCTTCAAACAGGATATTAATCCACCAAGAACTAAAGGAACATAGACCCAAAGGGTTACGGCCATCTCTACAAGCGCCTTAGGACCTTTGGAGTTAAAAGTGAAGGAATTACCACCCTCCGGCAGCCTCACTAACCCGCACTGGGATAACAGGGACCAGTGTTGAAGTCACCTACCAGTAAGCATAAAAACCAGGGAAAAGTCAGCAAAAACACCTAATGAAGTGATCGATCTACAGCTGTGAAACATTCAACTTCTGCTAGTTAATTGCTCACTGGTTTTTAGGCTGCACAGAGCGTTTTTCTCTCACTTTGATCAGCGGCCATTTTGTGTCTTGTGGTGCACCAGCACTAGCAGTCACCAAGTCCATCAATACTAGTTATATCCTACATCAGGGGCTTTGCTTTGCTTATTGTCACCCCTCAGGATAGGAATTTCTATATTTTATTAAGCGGTAAAATTCAATTGCCAAAATAGCAATCCCCTAAATCTGGTGTCCCAGCAGTGGCTGGCAAAGTTTAATAGTGTCCGGCAAAGGATAGATAATTTTCTGGGGTGAAATTCAATTGCCAAAATAGAAATACCGTAAATCTGGTGTTCCAGCTGTGACTGAACAAGTTTCATAGTGTCCGTCATAGGATATATTATTTTCTGGGGTGAAATACAGTTGCCAAAATAGCAATACAGTAAATCTGGTGTTCCAGCTGTGGCTGGACAAGTTTAATAGTGTCCGGCAAAGGATATATTTTTTTATGGGGTGAAATTCAATTGCCAAAATAGCAATACCATAAATCAGTGGTTTTAGCTGTGGCTGGCCAAGTTTAATAGTGTCCGTCACAGGATAGATTTTGTTCTGGGGTAAAATTTAATTGCCAAAATAGCAATACCCTGAATCTGGTGTTCCAGCTGTTGCAGGCCTAGTTTAAATCTGTTCGTAAAAGGGTATATTTTTTTCTGGGGTGAAAGTTAATTGCCAAAATAGCAATACCCTAAATCTGGTGTTCCAGCTGTGACTGGACAATTTCCCTAGTGTCCGTCAAAGGATATATTATTTTCTGGGGTGAAAGTCAGTAGCAAAAATAGAAATACAGTAAATCTGGTGTTCCAGCTGTTACAGGCCTAGTCTAAATCTGTCCGTAAAAGGGTATATTTTTTTCTGGGGTGAAAGTTAATTGCCAAAATAGCAATAACCTAAATCTGGTGTTCCAGCTGTGACTGGACAATTTCCCTAGTGTCCGTCAAAGGATATATTATTTTCTGGGGTGAAAGTCAGTAGCAAAAATAGAAATACAGTAAATCTGGTGTTCCAGCTGTTACAGGCCTAGTTTAAATCTGTCCGTTAAAAGGGTATATTTTTTTCTGGGGTGAAATTTTATTGCCAAAATAGCAATACCATAAATCAGTGGTTTCAGCTGTGGCTGGCCAAGTTTAATAGTGTCCGTCACAGGAAAGATTTTGTTCTGGGGTAAAATTCAATTGCCAAAATAGCAATACCATAAATCAGTGGTTTCAGCTGTAGCTGGCCAAGTTTAATAGTGTCCGTCACAGGAAAGATTTTGTTTTGGGGTGAAATTCAATTGCCAAAATAGCAATACCATAAATCAGTGGTTTTAGCTGTGGCTGGCCAAGTTTAATAGTGTCCGTCACAGGATAGATTTTGTTCTGGGGTAAAATTTAATTGCCAAAATAGCAATACCCTAAATCTGGTGTTCCAGCTGTGACTGGACAATTTCCCTAGTGTCCGTCAAAGGATATATTATTTTCTGGGGTGAAAGTCAGTAGCAAAAATAGAAATACAGTAAATCTGGTGTTCCAGCTGTTACAGGCCTAGTCTAAATCTGTCTGTAAAAGGGTATATTTTTTTCTGGGGTGAAATTTTATTGCCAAAATAGCAATACCATAAATCAGTGGTTTCAGCTGTGGCTGGCCAAGTTTAATAGTGTCCGTCACAGGAAATATTTTGTTCTGGGGTAAAATTCAATTGCCAAAATAGCAATACCATAAATCAGTGGTTTCAGCTGTAGCTGGCCAAGTTTAATAGTGTCCGTCACAGGAAAGATTTTGTTTTGGGGTGAAATTCAATTGCCAAAATAGCAATACCATAAATCAGTGGTTTCAGCTGTGGCTGGCCAAATTTAATAGCGTCCGTCACAGGAAAGATTTTGTTTTGGGGTGAAATTCAGTTGCCAAAATAGCAATACCATAAATCAGTGGTTTCAGCTGTGGCTGGCCAAGTTTAATAGTGTCCGTCACAGGATAGATTTTGTTCTGGGGTGAAATTCAATTGCCAAAATAGCAATACCATAAATCAGTGGTTTCAGCTGTGGCTGGCCAAGTTTAATAGTGTCCGTCACAGGATAGATTTTGTTCTGGGGTGAAATTCAATTGCCAAAATAGCAATACCATAAATCAGTGGTTTCAGCTGTGGCTGGCCAAGTTTAATAGTGTCCGTCACAGGACTGATATTGTTCTGTGGTGAAATTTTATTGCCAAAATAGCAATACCCTGAATCTGGTGTTACAGCTGTTGCAGGCCTAATTTAAATCTGTCCGTAAAAGGGTATATTTTTTCTGGTATGAAATTCAATTGCCAAAATAGCAATACCATAAATCAGGGGTTTCAGCTGTGGCTGGCCAAGTTTAATAGTGTCCGTCACAGGATAGATATTGTTCTGGGGTGAAATTTAATTGCCAAAATAGCAATACCCTGAATCTGGTGTTCCAGCTGTTGCAGGCCTAGTTTAAATCTGTCCGTAAAAGAATATATTTTTTTCTGCTGGGAAATTCAATTGCCAAAATAGCAATACCGTAAATCTGGTGTCGCAGCAGTGGCTGGACAAGTTTAATAGTGTCCGGCAAAGGATACATTTTTTTCTGGGGTGAAATTCAATTGCCAAAATAGCAATACCGTAAATCTGGTGTCCCAGCAGTGGCTGGACAAGTTTAATAGTGTCCGGCAAAGGATATATTTTTTTCTGGGGTAAAATTAAATTGCCAAAATAGCAATACCGTAAATCTAGTGTCCCAGCAGTGGTTGGCAAAGTTTCCTTCCGCCGCCAAGGATCGCAGGGCATCATTCTTTGCCTCCTGTAGCCTCCTCCTCCTACTCGGCTTCCTCCTCCTCTGCTTCCACCAGCTCATCCAGTCAGCCACACACATTCACCACCAAATTCAGCACAGCCCGGGGTAAACGTCAGCAGGCCATTCTGAAACTCATATGTTTGGGGGACAGGCCCCACACCGCGCAGGAGTTGTGGCGGGGTATTGAACAACAGACCGACGAGTGGTTTCTGCCGGTGGGCCTCAAGTCCGGCCTGGTGGTGTGCGATAATGGACAAAATCTTGTCGCAGCTCTGGGACTAGCCGGTTTGACGCACATCCCTTGCCTGGCGCATGTGCTGAATTTGGTGGTGCAGAAGTTCATTCACAACTACCCCGACATGTCAGAGCTGCTGCATAAAGTGCGGGCCGTCTGTGCGCGCTTCCGGCGTTCATATCCTGCCGCTGCTCGCCTGTCTGCGCTACAGCGTAACTACGGCCTTGCCGCTCACCGCCTCATATGCGATGTGCCCACCAGGTGGAACTCCACCTTGCACATGCTGGAGAGACTGTGCGAGCAGCAGCATGCCATAGTGGAGTTTCAGCTGCAGCATGCACGGGTCAGTCGCACTGCGGAACAGCACCACTTCACCAGCAATGACTGGGCCTCCATGCGAGACCTGTGTGCCCTGTTGCTCTGTTTCGAGTACTCCACCAACATGGCCAGTGGCGATGACGCCGTTATCAGCGTTACAATACCACTTCTATGTCTCCTTGAGAAAACACTTAGGGCGATGATGGAAGAGGAGGTGGCCCAGGAGGAGGAGGAAGAGGGGTCATTTTTAGCACTTTCAGGCCAGTCTGTTAGAAGTGGCTTAGAGGGAGGTTTTTTGCAAAAGCAGAGGCCAGGTACAAATGTGGCCAGCCAGGGCCCACTACTGGAGGACAAGGAGGATGAGGAGGAGGTGGAGGAGGATGAGGATGAAGCAGGTTCACAGGACAACGATGACGATACGCCTCCCACAGAGGACAGCTTGTCCTTACCTCTGGGCAGCCTGGCACACATGAGCACCTACATGCTGCAGTGCCTGCTCAACGACAGAAGAGTTGCCCACATTTTAACGTGTGCGGACTACTGGGTCACCACCCTGTTGGATCCACAGTACAAAGACAATATGCCTACCTTACTTCCTGCCCTGGAGCGTGATAGGAAGATGCACGAGTACAAGCGCACGTTGGTAGACGTGCTACTGAGAGCATTCCCAAATGTCACAGGGAACAAGTGGAAGCCCAATGCGAAGGCAGAGGAGGAGCGAGAGGTCGCCAACGCAGCTGAGTCACGGCCAGCTCCTCTGAGGGCAGGGTTAGCATGGCAAAGATGTGGAAAAGTTTTGTCACCATGCCACAGCTAACTGCACCACCACCTGATACGGAACATGTTAGCAGGAGGCAGGATTTCACTAACATGGTGGAACAGTACGCGTGCACACCCCTCCACGTAGTGACTGATGGTTCGGCCCAATTCAACTTCTGGGTCTCCAAATTGTCCACGTGGCCAGAGCTAGCCTTTTATGCCTTGGAGGTGCTGGCCTGGCCGGCGGCCAGCGTTTTGTCTGAATGTGTATTCAGCACGGCAGGTGGCGTCATTACTGACAAACGCAGCCGCCTGTCCACAGCCAACGTGGACAAGCTGACGTTCATAATAATGAGCCAGGCATGGATCCCACAGGACCTGTCCATCCCTTGTGCAGAATAGACATTTATAACTACCTCGCCTTAACCATATATTCTTGTACTCCAGGGAACTTCTTTATTGAATCCTCTTTTTTTAATTTTACCATTATTTTGCGTGGCAACCCAAAGTTGAATGAACCTCTCCTCCGTCTGGGTGCCAGGGGCCTAAATATCTGAAAGTGGCCTTCTTCATTGGTGGGTGACATGAAGCCTGATTCCCTGATTTGGAACCTCTCAACTCTGTCTGGGTACTGGGGCTTAAATAACTAAAAGTGGCCTTCTCCATTGGTGGGTGACATGATGCCTCTTTTGCTGCTATGGGACCTCTCTCCTCTGTCTGGGTGTCAGGGGCC
Source organism: Bufotes viridis (assembly GCA_033119425.1). Lineage (NCBI taxonomy): Eukaryota > Metazoa > Chordata > Amphibia > Anura > Bufonidae > Bufotes > Bufotes viridis. The sequence continues at coordinate 56,824,152 of CM065594.1, forward strand.
TAACTTTCACGTACTTGCTTGCTGTCTTGGTGGCAGACATTTAACTCTTTTTACTGTCTAATGACTGCCCCATTGTCTGGGTGTCAGGGCGCTATATGTCGTTTAATCATTTGTTGTCTTGGTGGGAGATATTAAACTCTTTTTACTGTCATGACCGCCCCATTGTCTGGGTGTCAGGGGCCTAAATTTCACATACTTGCTTGCTGTCTTGGTGGCAGACATTTAACACTTTTTACTGTCTAATGACTGCCCCATTGTCTGGGTGTCAGGGGCCTATATGTCGTTTAATCATTTGTTGTCTTGGTGGGAGATATTAAACTCTTTTTACTGTCATGACCACCCCATTGTCTGGGTGTCAGTGGCCTATATTTCGTTTAATTGCTTGCTGTCTGGGTGAGAGACATTAAACTCTTTTTACTGTCAAATGACCTCTCCTATGTGTGGGTGTCAGGGGACTACATAAATGATAATGGCCTGTTCCATTGCATTTTGACCTGAGGCCTGTGTTGCTGTTACGGGGACCACTATCCTCTTTGCGGGTGCCATGGCCCTGAGTCAGTGAATGAGGCCTGTAGCACTGCAGGCAGACTTGAATCCTTTTTGGCTGTGATCAGAACTTCAACTCCCATAACATTCCCACCTGATGCCACCCCAACCTCCTATTCCACCTCCTCCTCCTGCAAGTTGCCAATTTATATTGGTTAATTTTTATTTATTTTATTTTAAGTCATTTCCCTATCCACATTTGTTTGCAGGGGATTTACCTACATTTTGCTGCCTTTTGCAGCCCTCTAGCCCTTTCCTGGGCTATTTTACAGCCTTTTAGTGCCCAAAAGTTCGGGTCCCCATTGACATCAATGGAGTTCGGGTTTGGGTGAAGTTCGGGTCGAGTTCGGATCCCGAACCCGAACATATTCCGGAAGTTTGGCCGAACTTCTCGAACCCGAACATCCAGGTGTTCGCTCAACTCTAGTCACCAGTAGGCCATCAATGATAATTTTTCAAGGGTGTGTATGATACCCTCCTTTATTTGTAATAAAGGGTGTATTGGAGTGTCGGTTCCTTGTAATTTTTGCTAGTCCTTTCACTTGGTGCATAGGCTTTATGAGTGCAACAGTGTACCTGAACAATTGTAGCACCATGTGAATGAGGCCCTCCTTTATGTGATATACAGGCTGTATTGGAGTGCTTCTTCCTTGTAATTTTTGGCAGCATTTGCACTGTATATACAATTGATCATACAGGAAAGACTGTTTCCTAACATTTTTACCTCTAAAAATGTCTTTTCTTTGAGGGGGCGGGATTTCGGGCGGGATTTTGTTGCTATGTAAAAGTGGCTGACAACTGGAACAATGTGGTTCCCAGCAGCGACATTGGAGTCCAAGATGCACCCAGACATGGTCCCCATGCTGTTCCAGATCAATTTCTGTGGAGTTTCTGTCACTTTCTGACATTTTCCAATTGACCCAGGCACCCTCCCCTCATCCAAGCAGGGGGTGCCTGGTTGTCTCCCATTGACTTCCATTATACTCGGGTGCTCGAATATCGCTATGTGTTCGGACCGACTACCCGAACACCAAAACACTTTGGTGCTCGCTCATCACTAATGCCTACTCCATGAAAAAGGAGAGTAGGCTTTTCAATTGGATTGCCGTCATATTGACAACACTGAACCCCAATTAGTAATTTATGACAGGAGCCCAGGAGATGAGTTTGAAGTAAATTGAAAAATGGGGTGTAACTCTGTGGAGACCTTAACCACACAGAATTTCCACCTGGATCCAGTTACATAAAGGAGTCCCATATATTTAGGCAACCATATACCTGCTTGTCCTTTTTTTTTTGAATCCAGAGGAAAAAAAAACAGGCATGTGTATTTGAGTTTCATTTACAGCATACTTATATAAGTAGATATATATATAACGCGAGGTTGGTCGCGACGCGTGGTTGATTAAGTGTGTGGTTGTGTAAGTGTGACTTAAGATTAAGTGAGGGAGTAACTGCCAGCTACATTATTTGTGGACTGCATTTGACTCTATTGTACACTGGGACTTTCTGCTTTGCAAGCTTCATTGCTGTTTTAACACTTTTTTTTTTCCTTTACCAGGGGTTGCACAGGTGAGTAATTAGGGTGTGGCTGCCTAATTAGGAGCCTTTAAGAAGTCAGCAGTGAGGAGAACTCAGCCTTTGAATCCAGAGGAAAAAAAAACAGGCATGGTGTATTTGAGTTTCATTTACAGCATACTTATATAAGTAGATATATATATAACGCGAGGTTGGTCGCGACGCGTGGTTGATTAAGTGTGTGGTTGTGTAAGTGTGACTTAAGATTAAGTGAGGGAGTAACTGCCAGCTACATTATTTGTGGACTGCATTTGACTCTATTGTACACTGGGACTTTCTGCTTTGCAAGCTTCATTGCTGCTTTAACACTTTTTTTTTTCCTTTACCAGGGGTTGCACAGGTGAGTAATTAGGGTGTGGCTGCCTAATTAGGAGCCTTTAAGAAGTCAGCAGTGAGGAGAACTCAGCCTTTGAATCCAGAGGAAAAAAAAACAGGCATGTGTATTTGAGTTTCATTTACAGCATACTTATATAAGTAGATATATATATAACGCGAGGTTGGTCGCGACGCGTGGTTGATTAAGTGTGTGGTTGTGTAAGTGTGACTTAAGATTAAGTGACTTCAGATTCAGGGACTTCAGTGGGGGACTGAAATTCGTCAGTTCTTGTAACTAGATTATATTGTATTTTTTTTTGTTTTTGTAGTGTAATCCCCATTAGTATGTCTTGCACAATTGACAATGCCGTCCAGTGCACATCTTGCATGATGTATGCAGTCCTGGAACAGCCGTTTGAGGGTCCATATCTTTGTTCAAAATGTGAGCAAATTACCCGTTTGGAATCGCACATCGAGTCTCTAAACGGGCATATTGCAACACTGAGAGCCACTGACAATTTGCAAAAAAGTTTGCTGCTCACAGAGCAAGCAGTCTTTGGGGTAGATGTGGGGGAGGGTGACAGAAAGGAGGCTGAGGAAAGTGAGGTAGCTAGCTGGGTGACAGTAAGAAAGGGGGGTAGAGGGAAAAGTGCAAGGGAGGCTAGCCCTGATCTGACACACCCCAACAAGTTTGCACGTTTGGCAGATGAGGGGGATGGCAGCTCAGACACTTCCTGCAGCTAGACACTTCCTCTGCCGGTCAGGGGAATGTCAGCTCCAGTAAGCAGGGGACCAGGAGAGCAGGGCAGGCCAGACAGGTGCTGGTAGTGGGAGACTCAATTATTAGGGGAACAGATAGGGCGATCTGTCACAAAGATCGTGATCGCCGAACAGTGTGCTGTCTTCCTGGCGCTAGAGTTCGACACATCGCAGATCGGGTTGACAGATTACTGGGAGGGGCTGGAGAAGATCCAGTGGTCATGGTCCATATCGGAACTGTAGCATCCCCAAGTCAGAGCAATGTATGGACTAACCTGGGGAATGCCAGTGATGGAGAGGCCGGCACGCTGTTCCTCTGGGGCACTCTCTGGGTTCTTGAGGGACACAGCCAGGTGGAATGCGAGGTGCCCTTGGTGTTGTAGTTTAACGTGCCTATGGCTGAGTCCCTGAGGTGTCGTGACGCCAGTGCCAATTAACGGTGGCACACCGTTTGCTGATAGTAGGAATAACTGAGGAACCACTTTATGATAAAACAGAACTTTAACTTTACTGAAGTACTTGATGGTTATCATACACGGACATAGATGGAAGCGCAGTTCCTTTGAAGACGGTTGGTTTCAGTAAGTTACAGGTTACAGTACATATGGCAGTCTCTGACATAGCAAGGTGATCACAGAGGGTTAACACACAGGACTCTCACAGTACAGGCGGCTTGCACTCTCTACCTGTCTGATCCTGGAAATGTAGACACTTTCTTCCAAGGCCCCAATGCCCTAAATCTAGCGTATATCCTTGGGATTAGATTAAGTACCTCCTCTGGTATATAGTACCTCTTGCTTTCTCTGTTGCTGCTCTGCCTTCCTTCAGCTCCTCAGGCTGGTGACCAGAAACGCTCCTGCTGGAATTCTTCTCCTGTTTGCAGCTCGACTAAGGAGGCAACTCATCTCCACTAGTCCTAGGGTCTGGACTGCTCCTCCCAGGGAATGAATCTTCCTAGGCTGGACCCTCTCAGGCTATAGGGCCTGGGCTGACTTAAACAGGCGCAGGGCCTGAACTCTGGACACCTTCACAGGCTCATGGCCTGGGCTTAACCTTGCAGGCACAAGGCCTGGGCTTCAACTGCTACAGGCTCAGGGCCTGAGCTTAGACTGCCTGTGCCTTCCCTGACTGGGCCTTATATAAACTAGGGCTCCCTAGCTCCCTCTAGTGACTAGAGCTGGAATGAAATCCCTAGCAGGCCTGTACATGCAATACTCACAGTAACAGGGAAGTGCATAGCATTACATTACATCTGCAGATTATTTATACCAACCTCCCCATAAATAAAGGGGAAACGACAGCACACCAGTGACCCTTCTGTAGTGACGGGCATTACAGCTCCCGTACACTACAGAACCAATGACAAAGTTAGAGGAAGGTGGAGCGTCCTTAAGAATGATTTCAGGGATTTAGGTCACAAGCTTAGGGCAAGGACCTCAAAGGTAGTATTTTCCGAAATACTGCCTGTACCACGGGCCACACAAGAAAGGCAGCGGGAGATTAGAGAGGTTAACAAGTGGCTCAAGAACTGGTGTAGGAAGCAGGGTTTTGGGTTCATGGAGAACTGGGCCGACTTTGCTATCGGCTACAGGCTCTATCGTAGGGACGGGCTGCACCTCAATGGGGAAGGGGCAGCCGTGTTGGGGAGAAAGATGGCTAGAAGGTTGGAGGAGTGTTTAAACTAGGGACTGGGGGAGGGAAATTACATTACAGGAGGGGAAGATAGTGCAGATAGAGACCGGGGGCAAGGTAGTGGGACTGGGGGAGAAATGGAAGGAGAAACTAGAAAAGTTCAGAAGGAAAGGTGTAGGGCAAAAAATATGCATAAACCTCTCAAATGTATGTATGCTAATGCCAGAAGCCTGACTAATAAAACTGGGGAACTGGAATTAGTGATGTGTGAGGATGATTATGACATAGTGGGAATAACTAAGACATGGCTGGATGATAGCTATGACTGGGCTGTTAATGTACAAGGTTACAATCTGTTCAGAAAGGATCGTCAAAACCGGAGAGGGGGAGGGGTCTGCCTTTACATAAAGTCCTGTCTAAAGCCCACACTCCAGGAAGACATCTGTGAGGGACACGAAAATGTGGAGTCATTGTGGGTGGAGATAAATGGAGCCAAAAACAATAATAAATTACTAATAGGAGTTTATACTATAAACCACCTAATATACCAGAGTCCGCAGAAAATCTATTACTAAACGAGATAAAGAAGGCGGCAAACCATAACCAGGTGGTTATTATGGGGGACTTCAACTACCCAGATATAGACTGGGAAACTGAGAGCTGTACATCCCATAAAGGAAACAGGTTCTTGGCAATAGCCAAAGACAATTACCTTTCCCAAATGGTTCAGGACCCAACTAGAGGGACGGCCATACTGGACTTAGTATTAACCAATAGACCTGATAGAACAACAGACGTGCAGGTCGGGGGACACCTGGGAAATAGTGACCATAAAGTAATAACCTTCCAATTATCCTTCAAACGAGAGTTTCTACAGGGAGGAACAAGAATACCGGACTTCAAAAAGCAAAATTTAGCCAACTAAGAGAGGCCATAGGCCCAATTAACTGGGACATAGTCCTCAAAAATAAAAATACAACCACAAAATGGGAGATTTTTAAAAGCATTGTAACATCTAATTGTGATCGATGCATACCTTATAGAAATAAAAGGCTAAGAAATAAGAAGAAACCAATGTGGATAAATAGAACCGTAAAAAAGCAATAAATGACAAAAGAAAGCATATAAATCACTAAAACAGGAGGGGAGCCAGGAAGCACTGATAAACTATAAGGAAAAAAATAGAATATGTAAAAACTAATAAAACTGCCAAACTAGAGACCGAGAGATTAATTGCCAAAGAGAGCAAAACTAACCCTAAAATGTTTTTCAATTATATAAATGGTAAAAAGATAAACCTGAAGGAGTCAGCCCTCTACATAGCAATGAGGGGGAGTTGCAGAAAGCGACGAGGATAAAGCCAAGCTATTAAATATTTTCTTCACCACTGTTTTCACTGAGGAAAATAAACTGTCAGATGAAATGCAAAATGTAAAAGTAAATTCCCCTTTAAAAGTGCCCTGTCTGACCCAGGAAGAAGTACAGCAGCGACTTAAAAGATTAAAATAGACAAATCGCCAGGACCGGATGGCATACACCCCGTATCCTAAGGGAATTAAGTGATGTCCTAGCCAGACCCTTATTTTTGATATTCACGGACTCCATACTGACAGGGAATGTTCCACCAGACTGGCGTATAGCAAATGTGGTGCCAATATTCAAAAAGGGTCCAAAAACAGAGCCTGGAAATTATAGGCCGGTAAGTTTAACATCTGTTGTGGGTAAACTGTTTTAAGGTTTTGTAAGAGATGCTATCTTGGAGTATCTCAATGAAAAAAAGCAAATTACACCATATCAGCATGGCTTCATGAGGGATCGGTCATGTCAAACTAATTAAATCAGTTTCTATGAGGAGGTAAGTTCTAGACTTGACAGCGGCGAATTAATGGATGTCGTATATCTGGACTTCTCCAAAGCATTTGACACTGTACCACATAAAAGGTTAGCATATAAAATGAGAATGCTTGGACTGGGAGAAAATATCTGTATGTGGGTAAGTAACTGGCTCAGTAATAGAAAACAGAGGGTGGTTATTAACGGTACACACTCAGATTGGGTCACGGTCACTAGTGGGGTACCTCAGGGTTCAGTATTGGGCCCTATTCTCTTCAATATATTTATTAATGATCTTGTAGAAGGCTTGCACAGTAATATATCAATTTTTGCAGATGACACTAAACTGTGTAAAGTAATTAACACTAAAGAGGACAGTTTTCTGCTACAGAGGGATCTGGATAGATTGGGGGCTTGGGCAGAGAAATGGCAGATGAGGTTTAACACTGACAAATGTAAAGTTATGCACATGGGAAGGAATAATGCAAGTCACCCGTACATACTAAATGGTAAAACACTCAGTAACACTGACATGGAAAAGGATCTAGGAATTTTAATAAATAACAGACTAAGCTGTAAAAACCAGTGTCAGGCAGCTGCTGCTAAGGCCAATAAGATAATGGGTTGCATCAAAAGGGGCATAGATGCCCGTGATGAAAATATAGTCTTACCACTTTATAAATCACTAGTCAGACCACACATGGAGTACTGTGTACAGTTCTGGGCTCCCGTGAACAAGGCAGACATAGCAGAGCTAGAGAGGGTTCAGAGGAGGGCAACTAAAGTAATAACTGGAATGGGGCAACTACAGTACCCTGAAAGGGTATCAAAATTAGGGTTATTCACTCTAGAAAAAAGACGACTGAGGGGAGATCTAATAACTATGTATAAATATATCAGGGGTCAGTACAAAGATCTCTCCCATCATCTATTTATCCCCAGGACTGTGACTGTGACTGTGACGAGGGGACATCCTCTGCGTCTGGAGGAAAGAAGGTTTGTACACAAACAAAGAAAAGGGTTCTTCACGGTAAGAGCAGTGAGACTATGGAACTCTCTGCCTGAGGAGGTGGTGATGGTGAGTACAATAAAGGAATTCAAGAGGGGCCTGGATGTATTTCTGGAGCGTAATAATATTTCAGGCTATAGCTACTAAAGATGGGTCGTTGATCCAGGGAGTTATTCTGACTGCCTGATTGGAGTCGGGAACTGGATGGACAAAAGTCTTTTTTCGGCCTTATATACTATGTTACTATGTTACTATATGTGGTTCAAGACAGTAAACATAATACGGTATTGCTGTTGGCTCTCTTCTGTCAATTCGGACTAGACTACAAAATGGGGAAACTTTTAGTTTTTTTCCAGAGCCACTTTGAGTTTCTAATCCACCCCTGCATATATACACAATACACATGCATGCTTACACATTACACACCCATACATATTTCACGCACACTGCACACAGATTAGCACACATGCATACATATTGCCCACACATACATACACATTGCATACAAGGTACACACATTATACATACACATACTTCGCCCGTAGAGCTGTCCCATCCCAGCACTCCACCTCCTTTTCTGTCCCATCCCAGCACTCCACCTCCTTTTCTGTCCCTCCCAACACAGCTTCTGTCTGACTCAAATTACAACAGTTGGAAAGAATCTAAACCGACCCCTGATATTTCCCTTTTAAAATGGAAAAAGAGATTGATGACAGAGTACTCCGAGACACACAGAGTTCTCAATGTCTTTTTCTACAGCCCCTATTACAAATGAACAGAAATCCTCTATACTGAGTGTTCCTGTTCATTTATAACATGAGAACAGAGCATGTTTACTATAACCACAATCAGGAATGAACAGAAAGTTATGTAGATCACTTCCCATTTGTTCATAACTGGGGACACAGTAAGGCCTCTTTCACACTTGCGTTGTTAGGATCCAGCGTGCACTTCCGTCGCCGGAAGTGCCCGCCGGATCCGTAACAACGCAAGTAACCTGAAAGCATTTGAAGACTGATCAGTCTTCAAAATGCTTTCAGTGTTACTATGGCAGCCAGGACGCTATTAAAGTCCTGGTTGCCATAGTAGTAGTGGGGAGCGGGGGAGCAGTATACTTACCATCCGTGCGGCTCCCGGGGCGCTCCTGAATGACGTCAGAGCGCCCCATGCGCATGGATCACGTGATCCATGCGCATGGGGCACCCTGACGTCACTCTGGAGCGCCCCGGGAGCCGCAGGGATGATAAGTATGCTGCTCCCCCGCTCCCCACTACACTTTATCATGGCAGCCGGGACTTTAGCATCCTGGCTGTTATGGTAACCATTCAGAAAAAGCTAAACGTCGGATCCGGCGATGCACCGAAACGACGTTTAGCTTAATTCCGGATCCGGCATTACGGCATGTCTTCCGGATTTTTGGACGGAGACAAATCCGCAGCATGCTGCGCTTTTGTCAACGTACAAAAAACGTTCACGTACTGAACAGAAGACATCCTGATGCATCCTAAACGGATTTCTCTCCATTCAGAATGCATTAGGGAAATCCTGATCAGTATCTTTCCGTCCTAGAGACCCGAGGACAGAACTCTAGGACGGAAAGCAAAAACGCATATGTGAAAGGGGCCTAAACATACTATGTCCTTAATTGTTTACAAACACTCAGCGTTCACTGACTGCTTGTGTAGTGTACTGGCGTTTTGATGCCCGACACTACAGAAGGGTCACTTGGGTGCTGTCGTTCCCCTCATTTGTGGGGGAGATTGGTTGGATATATATTGTAATGTCATTTACCTTTAATGTGCTTCCATGCACAGGCCTGCAGGAGCGTTATGTAGATTATAGGCCACAAGGGGGAGCTAGAGAGCTAGGATATATATAGCTAGGCCACAGCAGGCTAGAGTTCAGTACAGACCCAGGAGTCTGTGAAGGCCGCATGTCTCAGGCCTAGTCATTAATGTATTGTAACTTAAAGCCTGCTGAAACCAATCGTCTTCTGAGGAACTGTCAAGAAAGTGTATGCTGTTTATTACTGTTCAGTAAAGTGAAGTTCTGGTTTACTATCCAAGCCTGCACCTCAATTATTCCTCCTATCAAATCGGTGTGCCACCATTACCGGCACTGGCATCACGGACATCAGGAACACCCAGCCACAGGCACGTTAATCTACAAACACCAAGGGCACCTCACACTACACCTGGCTGTGTCCCTCAAGAACCCAGAGAGTGCCCCAGAGGATCCACATGCCAGCCTCTCTATCACTGGCATTCCCCAGGTCAGTCCCTCATACTCCCCTGACTTGGGGATGCTACACTTGTACCCGCTCTACTTCCTGATTCACTGTCACAAGAGGCTGGGCAGGGAGCTGCGGGAGGAGAGCATAGCCTCCATTGACAGCATTGACAGCTATCTCCGTCCCCACACCTCCGCTCTCCTGATCTGTCACATAAGGCTGAGCATTGCGGAGAGGATAGATGTTGGCCGCTCACAGCACTAATAGCCCCCCCTTATGTGCCAGTAGCCGCCCTTATGAGCAGTAGCCCCCCCTTATGTGCCAGTAGCCGTCCCCCCATATGTGCCAGTAGTCCCATATGTGCCAGTAGACGTCGCCCCGTATGTGCTAGTAGACGTCCCCCCTTATGTGCCAGTCGCCCCCCCCCCCCCCTTATGTGCCAGTAGCCCAACAAAAAACAAACAAACAAAAAAAAACACTTATACTTACCTCCAGCGATGCAGGCCTCTTCCGACCTGTTATGTCCCTAAAGAAACCATAATGGAAGCGCGCATTAGTATTTGCCTCATAAGACGAAGGGGCATTTTTCGCCCACTTTTGGGGGAAAAATGCATCTTATGGGGCGAAAAATGCGGTATATGTTAAAACTTGCTGGAAACTAAGAGAAAGCCTGTAAATCGTTTGGAAAAGTATTTATTGAAAGTAAAGCTGTTATCAAATTTAACAAAAGGTCTGGACTCAATTCTTTCCTTCACTATTCAAGTTAAATACACCCTTTCTGCTTTCGGAAGGCAACGTCTGGAGATCCAGGATCTCAGGTAGAAGCACCGTGACACGTGCACACAACACCTGCAGGGACACCACTCTGGCATTCCTACCCTGGGTATCTCCATCAACCACTACACTAACAAAGGACCCTGTGCCCTCGTTGCTGAAATGCAACTGGCGTCACAACAAACATTTACTTTAAGGAAACCCCAGGTAGTTGGCCCAAAGAAGAAAATAATGGAAGTGCTGGATTCAGTACATAACTGACATGAACTGAACCTAACAGATTCCATTTACTATGATGGTATCCGTTCGGTTTCTGTTCGGGTGTGGTAAACTCTTTTATAGAAAAGAAAAAAGTCCTGCATCCAGGACTTTTCTCTCTGCTATTTTTGATCAAATCCTTGACAAAATCCCCGAACAGAGCTTGCGACGCAGATGTGAAAGCAGCCTTAGGGATACTTGAGGGCTAGTGTTCAGATTCACTGGTCTAAACAGTATATTATAATTTAAAACAGGAAGGGAAAATAATCCATGGCACTCACCGGTCTTCATTTAATCCATTTATTGTGAAACCAAAAGTGCACAGTGCACAGGGAAAAATTTGCATATAGCAGATGACCACCGGCCTTCGACAGTTTCGCATCTCCACACGTCTCAAGGAAGTTTATTATATTTGCTTTTTACGTTATAAATGTTTTGCATGCAAATATTTTAAAGGGGTTTTCTGAGTCTCCAATATTGATGACCTATCCTCAGGATATGTCATGAAGATGTGATCGGTGGGGGTCTGACTCGTGACACCCCTGACGATAAGCTGTTTGTAGAAATCACGCTGCTCTGGTGATCTCTGTGGCCTATTTGCAGCATACCAAGCACATTGCTGTTCCTTGGATAGTGGCTGTGCTTGGTATTGCAGCTCAGACCCATTCACTGAATGGAGCTGAGCTGCTCCTAGGCCATGTTACCGATGAACCTAACGTCACTGGCCTAAGAAAAGGCCGAGGCGCTCACTAGGAGTCAGACCACAACGGATCAGATATCGATGACATATCCTGAGGATGGGCCATCAATATAAAAGAACCAGAAATCCCCTTTAAACTGTGAACTGCTGTACAAGATGGCAGCACTATACATTTATAGCTAGAGTAACAATGCTGTCATATCACAGCACTGTGTGTTTATAGATAGTATAGAGTATTACAGCAAAAAATGATTTATTTCCACAAATCAATATTAGTATTTTTAAATGCTTTAGCGTATATACAGTATATTCGAAATATTAGTGCAACATTGTCAGAGTGCTCTCATTATATATTAAAGCTTAGCTATGTTTTAATTCTTGACAAATTTAATACAATCCTTAACTAAATTTGAGCATGTTAATGTAGCAGAGCGGAATTTTCTACTTTGTGCATCATATACATTTTTATTTATTGGAATAAAGTGCATTCCTGTGGAAAACAATGAAGGTAATACATCATATCACGATGAGTTGTGTGCAATTTAAGTATATACGTTTTTCTATAGTTTGCCTACCATTTGGTGGTTGGGTAGAGGCATAGTTTATTAACAAAATGATTGTTAAAGAGTACCTATACTGTAGCTACAAAAAAAAAAATCACCCCTTAGAGATATTTTAGATATAGTTCAGCCTGAAGTGTCAAACAACCTAGAAAATTTCGCTGTACATGCTGTGTGCCCTGACTAAGCAGTTTCCCTTTTCTATTCCCCAACCCCTCATTAAGACACTGCAGTTGCATCCCCCTCCTCTCCCCGCCTCATGTCTAGAATTTAATTGTTCACAGTACTGTAGATAGGTTTCATGGAGGCACACCCGTTCTACTGATTTATAAAAGGAAAAAAGGTACATTTTAAAACACAAGATCTGTTTTCTATGTCGCTTCTTTTTCAGATCACCAGCTTCAGCTCACAGAGTTCACTCACATATTCTGCATTGTGAGGGTCATATTTTAAGGCTTTCTCATAGCAATCGATTGCATCGTTCATTTCCCCATTAGTCTTATGGACAAAGCCAAGCAAAGCAAAACCCTCAGCATCATGAATATCGTTCTGAATCTTCTTTTCAGCAATTCTTTTTAGAGACTTTTCACCTAAATCTCTCTGTATTGTGCATACAGTAATCTGTACACACTTTTTATAGTAGTTGATGCCTTCAGATTCAGACTTCATGAATTCTTTGAAGCGTCCATAACTGTAATAGATGTGCTGCTTCTCCTCATCAGTAAGAGTAGTAAATGCCATAACGGTTTTAAACATGTCCTCGGCTTTTTTAATTTTCTTAGCTGCACAGTACATATTTGCTAAGTCTGTATACACATTAGCAAAAGTTCTTTCACATTCCAACACCTTCTCAAAATGAAACAGGGTATTTTGCAGGAGGTCATTTAATTTTTCAGTCTCCGTTTGGCTGATATACCTTTTCCTGTTTCCAAACCTCTTTTTCTCATTGAAATACTTATTCCTATAACAGAGTCCAATTTGGTGATGCAGAAATGCAGAATTTGGGATGAGATCTACTGCAGTTTGTAGGACACACAAGGCCTCATCTTCCATCCCAGCTCTCCTGTAAAACTTTGCTACGTAACGGAGCAAATATGGAAGGTTTGGAGCTTGATTTATGGCTTCTTCAATATAGATTTTTCCCTCGTCAGTTCTGTTTAGGTCTTGCAGCTTCAAGGCAAGAAGTGACTTCACCACGGCATCATTTGGATTCTTCTCCACTGCGCGTTTCAGTAGCTCTAGTGATTCGCATTCTGAAGCAGGACATATTCTGCCATCGAAACCTTCCAGTCTGTAGACCGCTGTTGCATATCCGCTGTTCCACTCAGGATCTTCTGGCTCCAGCTCCAAAGCCTTCAGAAAACATTGTTTTGCTTCTTCATAATATCGCCCACCAAAGTGTAACAATGACCAGGCTTTGTCACCATACATTTCTGCTACGTCTGTGGTATCTTTCAGTTCCTTATAAATCTGCTCCACCTTATCTATATATTTTTGACAATCTTCATACTGGTTTAAGTAGTAGAACACCCAGGCGTAATTTCCGTATGTCACCAAATACTTTTGATCAGTCCCACTCGGGTTGTTCTCTTTAATTATTTCTTCTGCTTGCTTTAAATGGGCAATAGCTTGTGTGTAGTCCCCTTTCAGATGCATCACATAGGCCAGTAGATTGTACACCATGTATTTGTTCTTGGTGACGAGAAATGTCACTTGATCATACAATTTGTCTGCTAATTCATCAGGATCTGTGTCCTTTAAAAGAAGTTTCCAAGTAAAGTGGCATTTAAGTTGTAGTAAACGCAGCTTCAAAGTCCCTTTTTCTGATCCACTGGGATAAAGAATATGAGAGGTGAATGGTATTAGTAACTGATTAAAAAAGTGATAACATAAAATATACAATATATTACATATAGGTTACATGAAATGCACCACCAGATACAGCATGTAACTAGAATGTTATTGCATTATATGCCGTCTAGTCAGTATGTAAGGAAACTTTGGTTTCTGTGTGTCTAAACTGCAGGGTAAATTATGTAGCAAATATGCAGTAAACTTGATAATAAAAGCAGAGTCAGGGCCCAAATGGGAACAAAATGGATTGGGTAGATGTACATAAGCAAACAACTACAACTCTTAAAAACCATAGTAATCCCAGAAAACTCCTTTAAGTTGCATATTAACAATAGATTTTACAATATACATTGAAATGGCGAAATCCACTATGTCATTCTGCACCCTTTCCGCAAACTTTTTCCGCTACATATATTTTGAAAACCCCATCCACTGCAATTTCTCAAACACAGCAGAATAACTGCCAAACACTATGGGGTAAATTTATCAAGACTGGAGTTTTATATGGCAATCTTAATCTTCTGTACGCTAGAGTGAGATGTGACTAATTTATTAGAGAAGTTTTCAGGAAGTAGAATATTGATGACCTATTCTTAGGGCGGCACATTTTTGCAATTCGCACATAAAGAGTTACTACCCTTTTTTTCCCTAACATGCTCAAAATGGGTGAGGCTTAGCTGAAGGTGAGAGAAAGGGAAGCAAACCTAAGATGTGCTATTTTGCATTAAGAACCTGGCACAAAAATATGTCTGAAAGTAAACCAAGCAATGTTGATATAGAGTCAGTGAAAAAGATCTATCCCTGCCCCACATTCTCATCCATCCTGAGCTCCTGTGATACATCTGGTGCAGGTCTAAAGAGCAGGGTTGCCAAACTGCTCTTAAAATTTTTATGGACATCTGAAACAAAAATAACGAACAGCCCAAAAAATTTATGGACATACACCCGCCCCTTTTTACAGACCATGTCCCCATTCCACATCCTCAAAATACCATAAATACAATTACAAACACCCCAGATTTAAAGGGGTTGTTCAGTAGTTAAAAGTAAACTCCTCCCCTGATGTACAGTAGACGTTCTTTTTCCTCATTCTTTCTATTTGGCCTAGATGGCCATAACTTGTTCTTTCCACCTCATCTTCTCTCTGCAGAGTTTGCCACACAGACATTTTAATTCCTCACTTTTCTATTCTCCCCCTTCTCCTGCTGGTGCCCCAATAGTGTATCCTGCTGCTACCCTTAATACTGTGCCAAATGCTATACTGTAGAAACAATAGTACCATAGTCCCACTATAGTAACAATGCTCCCCAAAGCCCTACTACTAATAGTAATTCTCTCCCAGAGTTCCCTCATTAGTAATAGTTTCCCAATAGTGATAAAGCTCCCCCCAAGTGCCCCTCTAACTTGTGCCAAATAATTCTACCCCCCCCCATAGTTCCCCTAGTAGTAGTAATAATGCCCCATAATAGAAATAATTTTCATCATAGTGCCTCTAGCGGTAATAAGTTCCCCCATAGTAACAATGATAACCCTCCATAGTGACCCAGCAGTAAAATGTGTCTTAAAGTGCCGCCCAGTAATGAAGATCCCCAGTATTGATAAAAACTCCCATAGTGCCCGAAGAAGTCATACAGCTCCTCTATAGTGCCCCTGGTAGTTATAATGCTCCCATATAGTGCCCTAACTAATTATATTGCTCATTATAGTGCCCCAACTAATTATAATTCTCTTTTTGGTGCCCCAAATAGATTAAATGTCCCCTATACTGCCCCAGTAACTTAAATGCCTGCTGCTCTCATAAATCCCCCATTAGCTTAACAGTTCCCTATAGTGCCCCTGTACTTTAAATGTTCCCCTATGCCACTCATGTGGCACAGGCAGGACCCAGGTGCAACATGAGTGGGCACAGTGCTGCTGCAGTGGTGGTAGGCTTGGATGGTAGTAATAGTGATGTGGGGGGTGGTGTATCCAGGTGACTGGCACAGAGGCTTTAGAGGACACTGGTCCTCTGCAGGGGCCTACAGGCAGGCTAGCTGCTGATGCTGCTCCTCACCTCGCACCAGGAGTTCAGTCCTCCAGACACCACCCAGCCCCAGTCCTGTCCACTGGCTGCAGTCTCACTCAGAGTTCTCTCCTCTCTGTGGTGGAAAGTGACTCCCGTGCAGCAGAGCAGCGGCTTACTGTATCTTGGCAGAAGAAAACACTCGGGTTTTGCGGACTGTCCGTAAATTCACAGACTCTGCCAGATCTCAAAACCGGAAAGCCACAACGCAAGTGTGAAACAGGCCTAAGACAAATTTCCAAAATATTTGTGCAAAATGGTGCATCTTAACCTCTCCCGGACCGCCGCACGCAGGATCGCGTTCTCGCGGCGGCCGGGCTCTTCTGATCGGACGCATCTACGCGTGATCTCGCGAGACGCGAGATTTCGCATAGATGCGCCCGCGCATGCGCACATCGCGCATGGCAAAAGGCGCAGGAGGAGTTAGTCATCAGCCTGCCAGCCAATCGGAAGCGCTGGCGGGCTGATGACTTTTAAAAAAACGAATGAGAAGCCATTTAACCCATCATATTTGTAAATATGATGGATTAAATAGCTTCTGTGCTCTCTCCTGGGTCCTTTTCGTCGGTTGGAGCCAGGAGAGAGCACACCTTACTGTGAGTACACCCAAGCACCACACACTAGCCCCTGATCAGCCCCCCATCACCCAAATTAACCCCTTGATCACCCCTTTCAGCACCTGTCAATCATCTAGTGAAAGGGAAAAAAGTGATCAGTGTAAACTGTCACTTTTTTTTTTCACTAGGATTGACTGTTAGGTTTAGCCTAGTTTAGGCCCCTTTGGTAGGTAGTTAGCGTTAGCGCCCAGCCCACCGCACCGCAGTCACTGGTTCGCTGATTAGCGTAGAGCTAATCAGCGTTTGTACTTTATAGTATCTGTAAGTGATCAGAACTGATCACGGTCAGATCTATAATAGTACTAGTGTCACTTTAGTTCGCCCTCCACCCCAAGCGCAGTGTTTGCCCGATCAGATCTGATCGGTCGCCCACATCTGCGTTCACCCACGCCCGCCCGCCGCAGTGACAAAAAATTTTTTTTTTGTAATCACTGCACAATCCCTTCACAAGCGCTGCGGCAATAAAAAATCAGTTTTGATCTTTTTATCAATCGCAGCGGCTTCTGTACTTCGCTACACTCTCAATTGTAAGACAGGCTTGCTTTTTTTCTTGGGTAGTCTCAGGGAATACCCCTAAATTTAGACGGCCAAATGTCAAACAAGGGGTATTCCTCTGAAGAGGCCTACAGGATTCTGACCCAGTCGGATGAGGAATGGGAACCCTCATCTGACGAATCTAGCGGGTCAGAATACGAACCTGTAGAGAGCAGTGGCTCTCTGACTCAAAGTTCTGACGAGGAGGTGGAGGTCCCTGATAGAAGCAGGCGTACCCGGCCCCGTGTTGCTAGACCGCAGGTTGCGCAGGATCCGCTTCAAGGGCAGCAGAGTGGGGCTGGCGCTGCCGGATTACGTGGTGAGGCATACACCAGCAGCGCAGCCCGTCCTGGACCTTCTACCAGCACTGCCGTACAACATGGTGAAGTGGCGAGCACCAGAAGGGCAGTAGAAGCTGGTGCGGTGGCACGTGCAGTAGTTTCCCCGTCGCAGCCACCGCGCAGACAGGCCCGTAGAGCCCCTAGAGTCCCTGAGGTGCTGGCAAATCCTGATTGGCAGCCCCCAGCTTCAGCCGCACCATTAGTTCCCCCTTTCACCGCCCAGTCAGGAGTTCGGGTGGAAACAGCTCAGATAGGATCGGCGCTGGGGTTTTTGAGCTGTTTTTCACTGCGGAGCTCTATGACCTAGTCGTGGCAGAAACAAACAGATATGCCACTCAATTTATCGCCGACAACCCGGGAAGCTCTTATGCCCAGCCTTTCCGGTGGAAACCAGTCCAAGTTTCCGAACTTAGAACTTTTCTGGGCCTTCTCCTCAGCATGGGCATAACCAAAAAACATGAATTGCGGTCATATTGGTCCCACGAACCCAATTCATCACATGCCCATGTACTCTGCTGCCATGTCCAGGACACGTTTTGAGACCATCCTGCGTTTCCTGCACTTTAGTGACAACACCACCTCCCGTCCCAGAGGCCACCCTGCTTTTGACCGGCTCCATAAAATTCGGCCCCTCATAGACCATTTCAACCAGAAATTTGCAGATTTGTATACCCCTGCACAAAACATCTGCGTAGACGAGTCCCTAATACATTTTACCGGGCGCCTTGGCTTCAAGCAGTACATCCCAAGCAAGCGCGCCCGGTATGGGGTCAAATTGTATAAGCTCTGTGAAAGGGCCACAGGCTATACGCACAAATTTCGGATCTATGAGGAAAAGATCAGACCCTGGAGCCGGTCGGTTGCCCTGACTACCTGGGGAGCAGTGGGAAGATAGTCTGGGACTTGGTGTCACCCTTATTCGGCAAGGGTACCATCTTTACGTGGACAACTTTTACACAAGTGTGGCCCTCTTCAGGCATTTGTTCCTAGAACAGATTGGCTGCTGCGGCACCGTGCGACCTAGTCGCCGGGGCTTCCCCAACGGCTCATTACCACCAGACTTACAAGGGGGCAGAGGGCTGCACTGTGTAACGAAGAACTGCTCGCGGTGAAATGGAGAGACAAGCGTGGCGTTTACATGCTCTCCTCCATTCACGCAGACACGACAGTCCAAATTGAGCGGGCAGCCAGTGTCGTTGAAAAGCCCCTCTCGGTCCACGACTATAACCTCCACATGGGAGGGTGGACTTCAACGACCAGATGTTGGCCCCTTATTTGGTTTCCCGAAAGACCAGACGCTGGTATAAGAAGGTGTCTGTATATTTGATTCAATTGGCTCTATATAACAGTTACGTTCTCTACAGTAAGGCTGGGAGAACGGGATCCTTCCTCAAATTTCAGGAAGAGATCATCGAGAACCTCCTGTACCCAGGAGGTTCCGTGGCCCCATCCACCAGTGTAGTTAGCCGTCTACACGGCGGCACTTCCCTAGCGTTGTGCCGGGTACCTCAACCCAACCGCCACCCGAAAAAGATGTCGTGTCTGTAGCAGGAGTGGAATAAGGCGTGACACCCGCTATTTCTGTCCTGACTGTCCTGACCACCCTGCCCTATGCCTTGGAGAGTGTTTCCGGAAGTACCACACTCAGGTACACTTAGGGACCTAGGGACAGCACTACACAGGTAGTTTTTTTCCACTCAGGCTCTAGGGTCTCTCAGGACACTAGGTTTTGAGAGACCCTAACACATAGGGATGGTGCTGGTGTGCTACAGCAGAAGTGTGAAATGGTAGAAACGTCTCCTTTCACTTGGGATACTTGCGTATAATGTACTTCGCACCATCTCTGTGTGATTTACACTTTACACATTGTCCCATGGGAAAGGAGAGGTTTCTGCTAGGAAAATAAAGAGTGACATGGAAAACAAAAAAAAAAAATTAAACAGGTAGCAAGAAAAAGAAAAATCTTGAGTTAGTTCAGGTTTTTATGTTCATGTTTTATAAAAGTTTTAAAATGTTCTGGTTTTATAAAGTTTGCAACGTTCAAGTCATGTGCCTGCTGCCTGTTTTTCTTCTTTTTTTTCCCCCATAACCACCCTTTATTTTCCAGGTATACCAACAGACCAACGGACCAACCGGCCAAACGCCGCAGCACTGATGTGAATTCTGAGAGAAGCATTGCTGCTATCAGAAGACACGTGAAGTCAGTGTATGCGGCGCTGCAAGACGAGATTTCTCCTCTGCAGGACAGGTACGTTTGCCCTGGCATGTGAGCTGAGGAGAGGTGTTGGAGTTCATATGCTTTGGCAAACACTTTGTATCAAAAAATCTGGCAAAGATGTCTTCCTCCACACCGATGGATTGATCGATGTGAATGGAGAAATCACGTTTGCCAGGACATAGGAGCTGAGTGGGTATGGATGTTTGGGGCGGAGCCCCTATGTCCTGGCAATCGCCAGGCCCCTCTTTTTTTCTTGCATATTTTTGGCAGAGATTTTTTCATCCACATCGATCGATGCGAATGAGGAAATCTGTGCCGTTCATTTTCTTTCAGCCCAGAGGCTGAACGGAAAAAAATCTCATTACCCGTATGCTCCATATAAGGAGAATAGCAGAAACTCCTAATGCTGGCCATACGTGTAATGATTGCGGAGACCCTCAAATGCCAGGGCAGTACAAAAACCTCACATGTGACCCCATTTTGGAAAGAAGACACCCCAAGGTATTCGCTGAGGGCATATTGAGTCCATGAAAGATTGAACTTTTTGTCACAAGTTAGCGGAAAGGGAGACTTTGTGAAAAAAACAAAAAAAAATCAAATTCCGCTAACTTGTGCAAAAAAAAATCTTCTATGAACACGCCATGCCCCTCACAGAATACCTTGGGGTGTCTTCTTTCCAAAATGGGGTCACATGTGGGGTATTTATACTGCCCTGGCATTTTAGGGGCCCTGAAGCGTGAGAAGAAAAATGCGTAAAAATACCGTCCTAAAAGGTACTCATTGGATTTAGGGCCGAATTGCGCAACTTGGCTGCAAAAAAGTGGCACACATGTGGTATCTCTGTACTCAGGAGAGGTAGGGCAATGTGTTTTGGGGTGTACTTTTACATATACCCATACTGGGTGTGAAAAATATCTCTGTAAATGACAACTTTTTAAAAAAATTATACAAAGTTGTCATTTACAGAGATATTTTCACACCCAGTAGAGGTATAGGTAAAATACGCCCCAAAACACATTGCCCTACTTCTCCTGAGTACGGCAATACCCCATGTGTGCCACTTTTGCAGCCAAGATGTGCAAAGGGGCCCTAAATCCAATGAGTACCTTATAGGATTTCACAGGAAATTTTTACGCATTTGGATTCCACACTGCTTCTGACGTTTAGGGGCCCCTAAAATGCCAGGGCAGTAAAATACCACACAAGTGACCCCATATTAGAAAGAAGACACCCCAAGGTACTCCGTGAGGGGTATGGTGAGTTCATGTAAAATTTTATTTTTGGCACAAGTTAGTGGAATATGAGACTTTGTAAAAAAAAAAAAAAAAAAAAATATCCATTTCCGCTAACTTGTGCCAAAAATAAAAACTTCCATGAACTCACTATGCCCATTAGCGAATACCTTGGGGTGTCTACTTTCCGAAATGGGGTCACTTGTGTGGTATTTTACTGCCCTGGCATTTTAGGGGCCCCTAAACGTCAGAAGCAGTTTGGAATCCAAATGCGTAAAAATGTCCTGTGAAATCCTAAAGGTACTCATTTGATTTAGGGCCCCTTGCGCATCTTGGCTGCAAAAAGTGGCACACATGGGGTATCGCCGTACTCAGGAGAAGTAGGGCAATGTGTTTTGGGGTGTATTTTTACATATACCCATGCTGGGTGAGAGAAATATCTCTGTAAATGACAACTTTTTAAAAATTTTTATACAAAGTTGTCATTTACAGAGATATTTTTCACACCCAGTAGGGGTATATGTAAAAGACACCCCAAAACTCATTGCCCTACTTCTCCGAGTACGGCGATACCTCAGTGTGCCACTTTTGCATCCAAGATGCGCAAAGGGGCCCTAAATCCAATGAGTACCTTTAGGATTTTACAGGGCATTTTTACGCATTTGGATTCCAAACTGCTTTTGACGTTTAGGGGCCCCTAAAATGCCAGGGCAGTAAAAATACCACACAAGTGACCCCATATTAGAAAGAAGACACCCCAAGGTATTCCGTGAGGGGTATGGTGAGTTCATGTAAAATTTTATTTTTGGCACAAGTTAGTGGAATATGAGACTTTGTAAAAAAAATAAAAAAATCAATTTCCGCAAACTTGTGCCAAAAATAAAAACTTCCATGAACTCACTATGCCCATCACCGAATACCTTGGGGTGTCTACTTTCGAAATGGGGTCACTTGTGTGGTATTTTACTGCCCTGGCATTTTAGGGGCCCCTAAGCGTCAAGCAGTTTGGAATCCAAATGCGTAAAAATGCCCTGTAAATCCTAAAGGTACTCATTGGATTTAGGGCCCCTTTGCGCATCTTGGCTGCAAAAAGTGGCACACATGAGGTATTGCCGTACTCAGGAGAAGTAGGGCAATGTGTTTTGAGGTGTATTTTTACATATACCCATGCTGGGTGAGAGAAATATCTCTGTAAATGGACAACTTTGTATAAAAAATGGAAAAGTTGTGATTTACAGAGATATTTTTCACACCCAGTATGGGTATAGGTAAAATACACCTCAAAACACATTGCCCTACTTCTCCTGAGTACGGCAATACCCCATGTGTGCCACTTTTGCATCCAAGATGCGCAAATGGGCCCTAAAACCAATGAGTACCTTTAGGATTTTACAGGGCATTTTTACGCATTTGGATTCTCACGCTTTAGGGGCCCCTAAAATGCCAGGGCAGTATAAATACCCCACAAGTGACCCCATTTCGGAAAGAAGACACCCCAAGGTATTCTATGAGGGGTATGGTGAGTTCATGTAAAATTGTATTTTTGGCACAAGTTAGTAGAATATGAGACTTTGTAAAAAAAAAAAAAAATCCATTTCCGCTAACTTGTGACAAAAAATAAAAACTTCCATGAACTCACTATGCCCCTCAGTGAATACCTTAGGGTGTCTACTTTCGGAAATGGGGTCATTTATGGGGTATTTCTACTGTCTGGGCATTGTAGTACGTCAGGAAACAGGACAGGTGCTCAGAAAGTCAAAGTGCGGAAATTCACTTTTTGCACTATAGTTTGTAAACGCTATAACTTTTACCCAAACCAATAAATATACACTTATTGCATTTTTTTTATCAAAGACATGTAGAACAATAAATTTAGAGAAAATTTTTAGAGAAATGTAGTTTTATTTGACAAATTTTCCAACATAAAGTGAAAAATATCATTTTTTTGCAAAAATTTCATCAAAAAAAGTAAAATATCAAAAAAAGTAAAAATGTCAGCAAGAAAGAAATAGCACCAAATGAAAGCTCTATTAGTGAGAAGAAAAGGAGGTAAAATTCATTTGGGTGGTAAGTTGTATGGCCGAGCAATAAACGGTGAAAGTAGCGTAGTGCAGAATTGAAAAAAGTGGCCTGGTCTTTAAGGGTGTTTAAGCTAGGGGGGCTGATGTGGTTAAAGTCTACCCATTCCAGCAAAGCTCTGCCCACTTTCTACAAAGACCCACCTCCATTTCAAGCATATTGGGGGGAAAAAGTGAAGAAACCCTAGATGAGCCGAATTGTTCCAATTTGTGCAATTAGTAATGCTTGGCCATTATAGCCACAACTTGACAAGATATAGCACACAGTCCTTTAATTATGACAACTTGAGGTTAATAAACAAAACATTTAGGAAAAAGTGAGTTTTTACCTCATTCTGTCACGTTTCCTGTTCCCGAGGTCTCTGTGAATTGAAGAGGAAGCTTTCTGAGTATAAGTCAGTTATCCTTTCACTGTGTTTTTATAGTCTTGACAATCCTCCTCTAAAAGTCTTAAAGTCACACTCCACTAACACTACAAGGAGGAAAGACGGCAGAAACGATACTGCTCATTGCCAGGAATATAAACAGATTAGATAAGGTATGGAAACCGAAACCAATTACAGTGTGTTAGTAAAGAGCCAACGGTGCTATTTATTCCTGGCATGTCTTCATCCCTTGTCTTGAAATGTCTTTTCACTAGAGATGAGTGAATTTCTTGAAAATCATGTTAGGTCCCATTCTTACAAATTCCATCAATAGGATTGATTTGGGTCTGAATCAATTCTACCTGAATTGAAAATGCTCCAAGTAGCCAAAAAATTGGTATGTGACACTACTTTTAGGTCTCTTAGGACCCATGACTCTTTTTTCTTTCTGGTCTTTCTCATTTTTATTTATTCCCCCCCCCCCCCCCCTTCTCATGGTTGACTGTAATAGCAAACCTGTTTAAAAACATACTGCACAGTCACATTTGTTCTGCTTTTTTTTTATTAAAAATGTTCCAAATTTTTTTGGAACTGTAGTCACCGACAAGTGGAAATGACAGGCCAAGACCAAAGTGCAATGTGTAAACAAAAGCCTAAAATCAATGGGAATACTACCAAATCTATATGTGGGTCCCCAAGAAAATAGGAAGTACCAAGATTAGAAGCCAAAGGCCAACATAATCAGGCATTCATATAATGAATAGGTACAAGAAAATAACACTTATGTAAATAAATAAATAAATAAATAAATAATGCCATCCATAAATGGTGATGTGGCATAATATAAACCAAAATATGCAAAGTGCAAGTGCTATTTCATTATGTGTAAAAGCAGGAAAAAATACAGTAGGAGATACGACCTGCAATGTAAAGAAATAGCCCTGAAGCTCTGTAGTGCTTTTCGCTGAGCGTTTCACTGATGTTAATAAGGCAACTTCCTCAATGCTATGTAGAAAGTGGGTTAAATCCATTAAATAGCTAAAATAATCATAACGATGGTATTGGTCAGTCAGGTTCGACCTTTCATAACCCCACTGAATGTACAATGTATAGCAGCCCATAACTACCCCTCCATCAACTAGCACTCCTGTATTCTCTCAACCCAAATAAGACATGGACATTTAAAATAACATTTTTTTATTACAATAACCCATATGCAATGGCATATGAACAACTCCCATTCCCCATATGTATAACATATGTAATACCCCAGAGTGGCATTACAACCTCTTTGGTACCCCCACTATCTGTAATGGTTGATCCCGAATCATCATATATATTTATGGTCACATCCTGCATAGTGTATGTATTCATTCCCTTGCAAGTCACTGTTTACATGTAATGTGTCTGGTTCACCAGCAGAAGGCGGCATTAAGGACAGAGATAGTGTCTCTGGGATGGAGCCTTCTTTCCATTCCAGCCCTTTCTAGAGAGGGAGGAGTTTAGTCTAGCCTACTCCTCCTGGGGAGAGGTTGTGTGGTGGCCAGCAGAGCACTGTCTGCTCTGCTGGGCCTGTAGGCCCTGCCTGCGAAGTCTACACGGTTGCTTGTCCCCTCTTGGGCTTGCATTGCAGTAAAGCTAAGGGAGCTTGAAGCCAGGAAGAAGTTCCTAGGACTTAAGTAAGAACATACTACAGACAGCTAAGTTCCAGCAGAAGAGGAAACGCTTCCTATTTACCCAGCCAGTATAGCAGAGCTGAGATTATTGCAGAAGTGTTTGCCTGCCATTTTAGCCAATGCCTGCTGATGACAAAGAACAAGTTTGTGAAGATTGTTCCTTGATGCATGTTTATTCAAGTAAAGCTGTGTTCAACGTTAATACAAGTACAAGTCTGGACTCAATTTATTCTACAGATCCCTCAACTGTTAACCCTTTTTGCACTGCTTCAGACTACAACACCCAGGGATCCAAGGAACACCAGTTAGGACAATTGTGACACGTGCTAAAGCCATTTCACCTAAAGGGACATTCTAGGCTACCCTCACACCACTCTGGCACTTCCTACATGGGGTTCCAACACTACCATCTATAAAGGGGACTTCACGTCCTCTTTGCTGAAATGCAACTGGCGTCACGACTACTTGGTCTATCAGAGGGACATATGTCGTAAAAAATTCTTAAAGGGCAAGTAAAAACTCTTTTACTTAAAGGGACCCCTGGCCCATGTCACCAGTAGTCCGCTGCACATATAACTAATTAAGTTGGAGGTCCTTGCAGCCCCATATGATCTGTTAACCCCGTCCAGGATACAC
This sequence comes from Bufotes viridis, assembly GCA_033119425.1. Lineage (NCBI taxonomy): Eukaryota > Metazoa > Chordata > Amphibia > Anura > Bufonidae > Bufotes > Bufotes viridis. The sequence goes on from CM065594.1 coordinate 56,849,959, forward strand.
CATTTTGCCTCCAGCTGATGAGCATCAGCTCAGCCGCACCACTGATGACCCCCTAACCCTGCCACAAGAAACAGTCAACCAAGGGAGTCCAGCCCTGTCCGTGGAGCCCTCCCCTCCTCCACACCAGAGATTTATTCCAACTTCGAGGACCGCCCATCACCACTAGAGTTAAGCGAACACCTGGATGTTCGGGTTCGAGAAGTTCGGCCGAACTTCCCGAAAATGTTCGGGTTCGGGATCCGAACTCGACCCGAACTTCATCCCGACCCCGAACCCCATTGAAGTCAATGGGGACCCGAACGTTTGGGCACTAAAAAGGCTGTAAAATAGTCCAGGAAAGGGCTAGAGGGCTGCAAAAGGCAGCAAAATGTAGGTAAATGCCCTGCAAACAAATGTGGATAGGGAAATTAATTAAAATAACAGAAAATAAATAAAAATTAACAAATATCAATTGGAGAGAGGTCCCATAGCAGAGAATCAGGTTTTAAGTCGCCCACCAATGGAGAAGGTCACTTTCTGTTATTTCGGCCCCAGCACCCAGACAGAGGAGAGAGATCCCACAGCAAGGAATAAGGCGTCATATCACCCACCACTGGAGAAGGCCACTTTCAGTTATTTAGGCCCCAGCACCCAGACAGAGGAGAGAGGTCCCACAGCAAGGAATAAGGCATCATATCACCCACCACTGGAGAAGGCCACCTTCAGTTATTTAGGCCCCAGCACCCAGACAGAGGAGAGAGGTCCCACAGCAAGGAATCATGCGTCATATCACCCAACACTGGAAAAGGTCACTTTGAGTTATTTAGGCCCCAGCGGCCAGACAGAGGAGAGAGGTCCCACAGCAAGGAATAAGGCGTCATATCACCCACCACTGGAGAAGGCCACTTTCAGTTATTTAGGCCCCAGCACCCAGACAGAAGAGAGAGGTCCCACAGTAAGGAATAAGGTGTCATAACATCCAAGCCTGGAGAAGGCCACTTTCAGGTATTTAGGCCCCAGCACCCAGACAGAGGTCACATGGCAGAGGTTCAGGCTTCATGTCACCCACCATTGTAGCAGGCCACTTTCAGTTATTTAGGTTCATTCAATTTTGGGTTGCACCGCAAGATCATGGTAAAGTTAAAAAAATGAGGATTCAATAAAGAAGTGCCCCGGAGTACAAGAATACATGGTTGAGGGGGAGGCAGTTATAAATGTCTATTCTGCACAAGGGAGGGACAGGTCCTGTGGGATCCATGCCTGGTTCACTTTTATGAACGTCAGCCAGAAGTTGAATGGGGCCGAACCATCAGTCAGTACGTGGAGGGGTGTGCAGATGTACTGTTCAACCATGTTAGTGAAATGCTGCCTCCTGCTAACACGTTCCGTTTTAGGTGGTGGTGCAGTTAGCTGTGGCGTGGAGACAAAACGTTTCCACATTTCTGCCATGCTAACCCTGCCCTCAGAGGAGCTGGCCATGGCACAGCTGCGTTGGCGACATCTAGCTCCTCCTCTGCCTTCGCCTTGGGCTTCCACCTGTTCCCCTGTGACATTTGGGAATGATCTCAGGAGCGCGTCTACCAGCGTGCGCTTGTACTCGCGCATCTTCCTATCACGCTCCAGTGCAGGAAATAAGGTGGGCAGATTGTCTTTGTACCGGGGATCCAGCAGGGTGGCAACCCAGTAGTCCGCACACGTTAAAATATGCGCAACTCTGCTGTCGTTGCGCAGGCACTGCAGCATGTAGTCGTTCATGTGTGCCAGGCTCCCCAGAGGTAAGGACAAGCTGTCCTCTGTGGGAGGCGTATCGTCATCGTCCTCCGTATCCCCCCAGTCACGCACCAGTGATGGGCCTGAGCTGTGTCGGATGCCACCCTGCTGTGAACCTGCTTCATCCTCATCCTACTCCACCTCCTCCTCATCCTCCAGTAGTGGGCCCTGGCTGGCCACATTTGTACCTGGCCTCTGCTGTTGCAAAAAACCTCCCTCTGAGCCACTTCTAAGAGACTGGCCTGAAAGTGCTAAAAATGACCCCTCATCCTCCTCCTCCTCCTCCTTGGCCACCTCCTCTTCAATCATCGCCCTAAGCGTTTTCTCAAGGAGACATAGAAGTGGTATTGTAACGCTGATAACGGTGTCATCGCCACTGGCCATGTTGGTGGAGTACTCGAAACAGCGCAACAGGGCACACAGGTCTCGCATGGAGGCCCAATCATTGGTGGTGAAGTGGTGCTGTTCCGCAGTGCGACTGACGCGTGCGTGCTGCAGCTGAAACTCCACTATGGCCTGCTGCTGCTCGCACAGTCTCTCCAGCATGTGCAAGGTGGAGTTCCACCTGGTGGGCACGTCGTATATAAGGGGGTGAGCGGGAAGACTGAAGTTCCGCTGAAGCGCAGACAGGAGAGCAGCGGCAGGATGTGAACGCTGGAAGCGCGCACAGACGGCCCGCACTTTATGCAGCAGCTCTGACATGTCGGGGTAGTTGTGAATGAACTTCTGCACCACCAAATTCAACACATGCGCCAGGCAAGGGATGTGCGTCAAACCGGCTAGTCCCAGAGCTGCGACGAGATTTCGCCCATTATCTCACACCACCAGGCCGGGGCTTGAGGCCCACCGGCAGAAACCACTCGTCGGTCTGTTGTTCAATACCCCGCCACAACTCCTGCGCGGTGTGGGGCCTGTCCCCCAAACCTATGAGTTTCAGAATGGCCAGCTGACGTTTACCCCGGGCTGTGCTGAAGTTGGTGGTGAAGGTGTCTGGCTGACTGGATGAGCTGGTGGAAGCAGAGGAGGAGGAAGCCAAGTAGGAGGAGGAGGCTACAGGAGGCAAAGAATCATGCCCTGCGATCCTTGGCGGCGGAAGGACACCAGATTTAGGGTATTGCTATTTTAGCAATTGAATTTCACCCCAGAACAAAATATATGTTTTGCTGGACACTATTATACTTTGCCAGCCACTGCTGGGACACCAGATTCAGGGTATTGCTATATTGGCAATCGAATTTCACCCCAAAACAAAATATATGTTTTGGCGGACACTATTATACTTTGCCAGCCACTGCTGGGACACCAGATTAAGGGGATTGCTATTTTGGCTATTGAATTTCACCACAGAAAATAATCTATCCTTTGCCAGACAGCAGACAGTATTATACTTGGCTAGCCATAGCTGGAACACCAGATTTAGGTGTTTGGTATTTTGGCAATTGTATTTAACCCCTTAATAAAATATAGAAATTGCTATCCTGAGTTTCTAGGGGTGACAATAAGCACAGCAAAGCCCCTGATGTAGGATATAGCAAAAAAAAACCCTAGTATTGATGGATTGATAGACTTGGTGGCAGCTTGTTCTGGTGCACCACAAGTCACAAAATGGCCGCCGATCATCCCAGAAAAAAGTGACAGAAAAACGCTTTGTGCAGCCTAAAAACCAGTGAGCAATTAACTAGCAGAAGTTGAATCATTCACAGCTGTAGATCGATCACTTTATTAGGTGCTGTTGCTGACTTTTCCCTGCCTAATCTTGCCCTCACAGAAGCTGCTTCCTCTCCTTACACTAATCAGAGCAGTGTGACGTGCGGCGCTACGTTACTCCAGCTTAAATAGAGGCCGGGTCACATGCTGCACATGGCCAATCACAGCCATGCCATTAGTAGGCATGGCTGTGATGGCTTCTTAGGGCAAAAAGTAAAACGCTAGCTGATTGGCTGCTGTGCAGCTCTTTAGAAAGCGAGAAGAAATCGCCGAACAACGGACCCGAACCTGAACTTTTTTGAAAATGTTCGGGTCCGTGTCACAAACACCCCAAAATTCGGTACGAACCCGAACTATGCTCGAACTGTTCGCTCAACACTAATCACCACCAATGCACAGGCTTGACCCCTTAAGTCCGTGTGTCCCTTCACACCCCCAAGGCGGTTTCAATGCCTTCCTGCAGGGCCAAACACCACAAGTTAATCCCGATCTCATTTAGATGGACCCCATCCTCCCACAAAAAGCCCGTATACCCTTTTCCAGCTCCCCATGCCTCACTGCCACTGGCCTATTCCGGGCTATTAAAAACGCCCCGATTAACTTTAATATGGGCCCCATTCAAACTCTCTATGTAAAGTGCCCCGTGCCACACCCGCCACTAAACAATATCTTACCAGACCGTAACTAGCCCCAGAAAAAGTGGCCACAAACGAAGCAAATTGAATTTGATATCCCTGACTAGCTCCCTAAAAGGACTTGCCCCCAAGTCATTCCCAGCCACGTGCAGCAACAAAACATCCGGGACTCTGTCTAGCCGCACATAACGATGAAACTCTGGCAAAACCCTACTCCAAACCATACCTCTGAAACCCAGCCACTGTATCACCACTACTGAGTTCGAAAAACCGAACTGCCAACCATCCAGCTGCAGTGCTGCCCGCAAAGCCCCCCAGAATATATATGAGTGCCCGAAAATGCACACTAAGGCCAGCTCTGAACCTGAAAGAGAAATGTAAAAGAAACCAAGAAGCCAAGGCAGCAGAAAAAAAAAACTAACCCATTACAATCTATTCGGTCAAAAATATGATCGAAACCGAATAGACTCCCAACGCCCAATCCGTTTTATGACCTCGTTCCCCAATCCCCTTTGTGCAGCCTCAGTCGCCGCTCCAATCTGAAAAGAGTGGCTTGATTAACCTGCACAACCCCCAAACGATCCAGACACCTACGAAAAACTGCCCATGAACCAACAGAGGCGATGCCCCCTTCTTTCCCCCAGCCCAAAAATCCTGAAGACACTGCACAGGGCACATTAAGCACCCCATCACAGAAAATAACACCACCCTACACCCCCTACCTTCTACGTCCGTCTTCGAACGCCGGATCCGAAACTTCACCCTATCTGAATAAAGATTTATATCTTTGTTAAAAAAAGAAACAACCTGCTGAGCCATAGGACAAACTAGCTACCCCAAATGCAATGCCCCAAATAATGGCAAATAAATGGTTAAGTGAAACAAACACACCTCAAAAGGGGAAGTACACACCGCAGTCCCTTGCTCTCCAAATGCTTACAAAAAAGAAAAAGAGACTGGCCATCTGCCCCCTTCCCCCGCCCACAATTGGCTCCAACCCTCCTCCTTGCAGTGACCTACAAACAGCAGCAAAGGAACCTCCAAATCACCATCCCCCACCTCTGACCCGATGCACCACTCCTCCCAACATCGCCATGCCTTAGAGTAGGTATCGTAAATATCGGGTGCCAGGGACAACCGAATGAGACCCATTACTGTACCTCAAACAGATCCCACATACCATTTGGGCACACCAGCCCCTCCTCCGCCGCTCCTGGAGCCAGCTGCCGAAAACGATCCCACTGTGAACGAGAGAGAGCGTCAGCAATGCAATTGTCAACACCCGATACATGTACTGCCACAACCCAAGCATTAGGCAATTAGCATTCCAACACCAAACGTTGTAACAGCCGAACTACCAAAGGCGACAAGGCTAACAACCCATTAATTGCTTGGACGACCCCCAAATTGTCACAGTGGAAACAAACCTTGTTCCGAAAGAGCTCCCCCAAAAGCATAACCGCCACTACAATCGGGAAAAGCTCCAGCAGAGCCAGATTACGCACCCATTCCAAAAAAGAAGTAAACGCCTCAAAATAAGCGCATGACAGGGAACATCCCATCGGTAAACATTGGTCCTTGAAAACCTCTTTCTCCCAAAAACACCCCAATAGATGCAAACTGTCTAGATGCACCAGTAACAACTGAAACGCAGCTTTGATACCCATCTTAGGCCTATTTCACATTTGCATTGTGAGGATGCGGCGTGCACTTCCGTTGCAGGAAATGCCCGCCGGATCCGTCACAACGCAAGACAACTGAAAGCATATTGAAGACTGATCAGTCTTCAATATGCTTTCAGGTAACCATGGCAGCCAGGACGCTACTAAAGTCCCGGCTGCCATGGATAAGCAGCAGGGGGCCAGGGGAGAAGCTACTTACATTCCGTGCGGCGGCCGGGGCACTCCTCGATGACGTCACCGGGTCCCTGCATCGCATGGATCACATAGCTATGCTATGTGAGCAATGCGCCATACGATCCTATCTGGCTGAAGTGTGCCCGGAACCAGCTTCGAGGTAAGGCCTGAATATGTGAGCAAAATGGAAGACCAACACTCTAGTAGGTGCAAAGATTTATTTAGAGAAGTAACAAAGACATCCAAAATCTCACAGATCTAAAGAACAAAAGGCTCTGGGGATTAGGCATATATCTCGCTTAACACGATGACCTCCAGTGTCCCATTTTGCGTATGACGTGGCAGGGACCTGATGACTGGACGCTGAAGATACAGCTCCTATGCGGAAGGAGTGCCCTGAGATTGAACTGGGAACTGGGACTGCCCTGAGATTATACCCTAGCCTTGCTGCTAATATGCAAATGCGGGAGATGAATTGCACAGCAGATAGGGGTTTACCCTCTAGAGCAGGGGTGCACAACCTGCGGTCCGGGGGCCACACGCGGCCCTCGATACCATTCTGTGCGGCCCCCAAACATCTGGTAGAAGACATGTAGGTCTATGTCTTATGGCTTCTTACATGTATCTTTCATGTATTCTCCTATTAGATGGTAGTCCTAGAACTGTAACTAGACATTTATAGTATATACTGTATGTTCAATATGCCAAAAATACAGTATTTCAGTTGGTAATCACCGTTTAAGTTTTATTTTTGGCCCAGGCTGACAATATGGCCCCCAACCAACTCTAGAGGAAGTAACGGCTCGTCTAAAGTATAAGGTTGTAGCAGGGCGGTCAGGTCCCCGAGCACTTGAACAGGACACCAACTATTTGAAGTGGGAAAAAACCTGACCTCGACCAGGGGACCTACTTGGCTGGTTTTCGTGGCTGGGATGTGAAGAGTAAAGTGGTTGTCGTGCCAGACAAGATGACGTCTAAGGAGCGTAATGCGACTGACCGAACTACAGGTAAATTCCCCGGGCCTAAGAAAACCATAGAACCCAAGGTACATGGCTGCCTTGATGATGATGCTAGCAGAGTGCCCAAAAGGAAGACCGTCTAGGGCCAGAGATAACTTACGAAGCAACTCACTAGAAACCGGTTGCCTGCGTACTAGTGGGCCCGTGCTATTCTTTTGGATGCCCCTGAGGGTGCCTTTGATGGTCTGATTCGACATAATGGACTTACTAGAGGGGTCGTTAAGCATGCGATGATGCTGGATTCCCGCCAGATACAATTTGATGGTATTAAATGAAAGGTGGAGGTGAGAATGACAATAGGCTATGAACGCCTTTGTCTAAGTCGCCTTGCGGATGGGTGTGCATGAAGCGCCGGAAAACCTTGAATCCCGCTTTGTAGTTCCTGGCCGTGTTGGTTGCTAAAGAACCTTGCACCAAATTCCTTGCAGAGTCTACCAGAGACCCTAGTCCATCAGAAGGGAGCTGAACGGTGGAGCAGGTAATTCCAGAAAAAAGATGGTGAAGTTGAAGCAGGACAAGGCATCGGCCACAACATTTTTTGCCCCTGCGATGTGAGAAGAGAAAAAGTGGAAATTATGCTTCAGGGACAGCCATACCAATCTGCGTAAAAGGGACATGATCCTTTGGGACTTGGCCTCCCTTTGGCGATCACGTCTACCAAGACCTGGCTGTCTGTCACAAAAACTACAGATTTATAGGCCCAGAGGGGGCCCCAGCCCTGTGCGGCCGTGACTAACGGGTAGAGCTCCAGTAATGGGGAGGACCTGAGAGATTCAGCGTCGGTGGTGAATTCCACCGGCCAACTGCCAACGAGCCAATGAGGATGAAATATAGCGGCTAACCCACAAGAGGCTGCCACATCCGAGAATACCGTCGGGGATGTGGAATCCGGAACAGGAACAAACAGGGAAATGCCGTTCCAGCTGGTGAGGAACGAATGCCACATCAGTAAATCAGCGACGGCGTGGTTATCAAGTTGGACAATGGAATCCTGGTCCTGAGCTGAAGGGAGAAGACTGAGGAGCCTGCAGCTCCAGCTTGGTAAGAGCCCTGGAAGAAGCGCCTGAGGAGACTGCTGCCCGAATCCTAGATAATTTCTCGGCTGGTAGGCTGGCCTCCATGCGGATAGTATCCAGGAGGATACCCAGAAAGGTGACCCTGGTGCTCGCCCCTCAGTCTTTGCTGTTGCAACTGGGAACTCTAAGCTGGCAAACAGCTGTAGCAAGGTACCCAAACCAGTGGGTTCAACATAAGGGCTTTCAACGATCAGGAAGTCATCCAGGTAGTGGATAACCATGTCCAGACCCCTATGGTGAACCAGGATCCAATGTAAGGCACACGCGAATCACTTGAACAGCCATGGGCTGCTCTTAGACCTGAAAGTGAGCTGATTAGCGAAATAGAATTTATGCGCCCAACGGATGCGATAATATTTCCATAACTGGGGTGATATGGGTAATAACTTAAATGCATCCGCTATGTCAGCTTTGGCTAGCGATGCCCTTCTCCCTGAAAGCCAGATGTACCTGATAGCTTCATCAATGGAAGAGTAACTCATGGCAAATTCTTCTGACAAAATTAAAGAATTCAAACTGGGAATATCTGACATATGAGGAGCAGAGAGGTCGTAGATTAAGCGCTTTTTATTAGATGACTGTTTGGTTACTAAGCCAATCGGGTTTATCCTCCAACTTTCGAAAGGGATCGACCCAAAAGGACCCAACAGAAAACCCTTCTGAACCTCTGATTCTAATAGAGTATCTACTGCCTCCGGGTCCTGAGTGGCTCACAACAAATTCCTTCCCTAGGAATCTAGCTCCTCTCGCCTGTGTGGCTGTGCTGAGCAAATTATGTCCCTGTACAGGCTAAAAGCCAGCACAAATTCCAGGATAGAAAGCTTCCTATTTAAACGCGTGTCCTTGGCCCTTAGCACGACTGACACTTCCCCACAATTGATGACCTTGTTGTCGGAAACATCATGGGATGCTATTAGAATGGACGCTAAGTTCACGTCTTTCCCAGCTAGGATATCTTTCTTCAAATTGTCTGGGATGAAGTGTGACGGAGCTACCGGAGGACTGGCACTAGGCGTACCTGATGCTGACTCCTGTGAGGTGGGAGGAATAGCTGCCAGAGACGGAGACTGTGAAGCCACCGGTACCCGGGATTCCAGCTCCACCACCCTAGTGGTATATCCGCCATTGATCCAGCTAGGCTGCCAATGGTGGACTGCAACTGATTCAGAGACGACTGAATGGAGGAGAGAGAAGACTGTTCACTAGAACCCCCTGACTCCTTTATCAGCAGACGATAGAGCTCTGCCTTCCTTGCGGATGCGGGGTGGCGAATTCCCCTCCTATTTAGCTCCGGGATGAGCTTGGGTATAGTCCAGCTCCAGAGAGACAGGCTGCTGGCGTGACCTGAAACTGACGACCCAGGGCCTGACATGTTATCCTCTACGTTGGACGCTTGAGACATCTTCCGCCTGTGAGGAAGGAAAGACACGCATGTAAATGTATACATTTTTTTTTTCCACGACGAAAAGTGGTAAGAACGACCGGACGAGAATGTGAGAAACTAGCAAAACGTGCGGAAAAAGAGAATTACACTTACCGGCTATCCGGTTTCCTGGAAGTCTCCATGACACCACATCCTGAGATTGACTTCCTTCAGATTGGACAGGAAAAACACAGAGAGGTTTAAAACCCCACCACCTCCCTCCATCGCCAGTGTATTTTAACGAAGAACCCGAGGATGAAAGGATATTATGACCGAAAAGAACACAAACTGAATTAAGTGTCTAAAGGGTGGGATGCATGTGGTGTTATAGAGACTTCCAGGAAACCGGATTACCGGGAGTGTAATACTCTTTTCCCCAGTCGTCTCCATGACACCACATCCTGAGAAAAATATCAAAGAAAATTATTAGGGGGGTCAACTGCAGAGAGGACTTTCCGTCCAAACCTTAAATCGTCTTTGGCAAAGATATCTAGTTTGTAATGCTTGGCAAAGGTATGAATCTTCTTCCAAGTTTCTGCTCTGAAAATTTGCTGTAACGAGGCCGAAGCTTTTTCCGACCAGGAGGCGGCCATGCCCCTTGTGGAATGTGCTTTCAGGGAAGCAGGGGCTTCTTTTCATTTAACTTTATAAGCTTCGAAGATAGCTAATCTTATCCATCTGGAGATGGAGCTTTTTGCTGCTTTTTTCCCCTTATTGGGACCTGAAAACTGGACAAAAAGATTTTTGTCTGACCTCCACTGTCTGGTTGCTTCCATATATCTTAGGACTGCTCTTCTAACATCTAAGGTGTGGTAGAAAATTTCTTGTTCATTTTTAGGACTGTTGCAGAATGAGGGAAGCACAATGTCCTGAGACCTATGGAAGGTAGAGACTACCTTTGGGAGAAAGGTAGGATCTAATTTAAGTACTAGTTTGTCATGGAACACCGCGAAAAAAGGTTCTTGAATGGACAAGGCTTGCAGCTCCAAGACTCTTCTGGCCGAAGTTATTGCCACTAAGAAAATAGTTTTGATAGCAAGCCACTTGATGGGGATTGAGTCTATAGGCTTAAACGGACCAGAAGTCAGGCCGGCCAGCACTGTATTGAGGTTCCAGGGAGCTACAATGTTTTTAATTGTGGGTCTTATCCTATCTGCTGCCTTGAGAAATCTGGATACCCAGGCATGTTCCATGAGGCTGGTGTTATATAAGGCTCCCACGCCGACACCTGGACCCTAAGGGTATTAGGGGGCAGTCCTAAATCTAAACCTTCCTGAAGAAAATCCAAGATTAGTGAGATATTAGATTTGAACTGGTCAAAGGATCTTCCTGACCATTCAGGAAATTTCAGCCATATTTTCAAATATTTTTAGTTCGTGCTTTGTTTCCTGCTTAGGAGTAAAGTGTTCACTACTTTTTTGGATAACCCTAGGTTTAAAGGGAGTCTTTCACCTCAAAATCACAATATCTAACACTTACACCATTGTGTCCAACACAGCCCCCACATTAACCACCTCAGCCCCACTAGCTTAAACACCCTTAATGGCCAGACCACTTTTACAATACCCCCCACATAACCCCATTTTAGAAAGAAGACACCCCAAAGTATTCACAGAGGGGCATGGTGAGTTCATGTATGATTTCATTTTTTTTCACAAGTTAGCGGAAAATGACACTTTGAGGAAAAAATAATAATAATAAAGTTTCCATTTCTGCTGACTTCTGGCAAAAAAAAAAAATCTCCCACGGACTCACCATGCCCCTCAGTGAATACCTTGGGGTGTCTACTTTCCGAAATGGGGTCATTTGTGGGATGTGTTTACTGTTCTGGAATTTTGGGCGGGGCTAAATTGTGAGCAACCCTGTAAAACCTAAAGGTACTCGTTGGACTTTACGCCCCTTTACGCAGCTAGGCTGCAAAAAAGTTTCACACATCTGTTATCGCCGTACTCAGAAGAAGTAGGGCAATGTGTTTTGGGGTGTATTTTCACAGTTACCCATGCTGGGTGAGAGAAATATCTCTGTAAATTGTCAACTATGTATAAAAAAAATTTAAAAGTTGTCATACACCCCAAAACACATTGCCCTACTTCTCCTGAGTATGGCGATACCACATGTGTGACACTTTTTTGCAGCCTGGGTGCGCAAAGGGGCCCAAATTCCAATGAGTACCTTTAGGATTTCACAGGGCATTTTTACGCATTTGGATTCCAGACTTCTTCTCACGCATTAGGGGCCCCTAAAATGCCAGGGCAGTATAAATACCCCACAAGTGACCCCATTTAGAAAGAAGACACCCTAAGGTATTCCGTGAGGGGTATGGTGAGTTCATGTAAAATTTTATTTTTCGTCACAAGTTAGTGGAATATGAGACTTTGTAAGAAAAAAAAAAATCCAAATTCTGCTAACTCTCGCCATGCCCCTCACGGAATACCTTGGGGTGTCTTGTTTCCAAAATGGGGTCACTTGTGGGGTATTTATACTGCCCTGGCATTTTAGGTGCCCTACAGCGTGAGAAGAAGTCTGGAATCCAAATGCGTAAAAATGCCCTCCTAAAAGGTACTTATTGGAATTTGGGCCCCTTTGCGCATCTTGGCTGCAAAAAAGTGTCACACATGTGGTATCGCCGTACTCAGGAGAAGTAGGGCAATGTGTTTTGGGGTGTATCTTTACATATACCCATGCTGGGTGTGAGAAATATCTCTGTAAATGACAACTTTAAAAAAATTTTTATACAAAGTTGACAATTTGCAGAGATATTTCTCTCACAGGGGGGTAATTAGTGACAGGGGGTGATCAGGGGGGGTGACATGGGGTGATCAGGGGTTAATCAGGGGTTAATCAGTGACAGGGGGGGTGGTGTGGTGATTGGTGCACTTACTTTAGCTGCCTGTGTCCTCTGGTGGTCCCAAGCAAAAGGGACCATCAGAGGAGCAGGCAGCAGGCATATCAGATGCTGTTTACAAAACAGCGTCTGATATGCGATTTTTTCTGACATCTACAGCCTGCCAGTGCATGATCAGCGCTGACAGGCTGTAGTAAAACTTCCTCCTGAAGCGATCCTGTGAACGCGCGCGCGCTCACAGAAAATCTTGCCTCTCGCGAGATGACGCGCCAACGCGTCAAGGAGGAATGACCAAGCCGCCCCCGCAAGACGCATCCCTGCGTTAGGCGGTCGGGTGGTGGTTAAAATGCATCTTACCATATTGTTGTCCGTTCCACAGGTCGTCCAAAAAACACTTTTATTCCATATGCAAATCAGTGTGTGAAGGTGCCCAGGGGCGGCGTTCAAACGGCTGGTGCCCAGGCCCCACGCTGATTTTCATAAGCAACCACTCCCCTTTCCCCCATTCGGCCCGCCCTTTAACTGGATCTTCAGCTCCTTCGTCCGTAGCCAAATCGCGCGCCTGCACGACGAACGGGAGGTCCGCACTTGCGCACTGGTTTACCCATTACTGGCAGAAGCTTCGGAGTATCCAGTGCGCAGGTGCCGGCCCATACGTCACATTACAGCAAGCGCCACACGCCGTGTCAAATTTTGTTTGATAGGCCCTGTAGTAGACGGTGTCTTGTGTCTCCCTGGTGTTGAATGAAGGACACTGCTGTTGCATTGTCTGAATATACTCGGACATGCCGTCCTACTGAGAGAAGAATTGTGTGTTTCAATGCTTCCCAAATTGCTCGCAGTTCCCTGAAGTTTGAGGATTGATGTTTCACATAACTTGGCCATCTCCCCTGGTAGGAGTTCACTTGGACTAATGCTCCTCAACCCTGGAGGCTCGCATCTGTTGTGATCACTAAGGATTGTTCCTGGGCCCAAAATACCCAATTTTCTAGGTTGCTTTCTTTAATCCACCAATTCAGGGAATTCTTCACTTTTTGATCTACGAATATTCGTTTTTCTAGAGTCGTTTGAGATCTGTTCCACTTGTTTAGAATTAATCTTTGAAGTGGCCTTACATGCGGAAAGGCTTCCTAACACCTTCATTGCCTGTCGGATGGAGCAGAATTTTACTTTCTTGAAATTCTTCAGCGTGGTTTGAAGTTTTTTTACATCCCTACTGGTATGGCGTCATTGTTTGGTATTAGTGGAGGAGGATTCTGCTCTATTAGGGTTAAAAAGGAAACTCCGTCCCCTGCCTCCTTTTGCATATCTCCACCTTCCGGACTTCCCTTTATCTTTTTTATTTTCGGGTTGATAATGTCTGTCACGAAAAAACAGCTTTTTTTGTTTGTATCTTTCTTCTGGGAATCCCCTTTTCCTATTAGTAGCATTCTCTAAGATTTTGGCTAGGTCCGTTACAAAGACATACTGACCGTGGAAGGGGAGCGCAATTAGCTTAATTTACGAAGCAATGTCTCCTGACCAAGCTTTGAGCCATAGAGCCCATCTCGCCGTGTTGGATAAAATGGCTGTACGGGCGGCCAGTTTAACAGACTCTGCTGCTGCATCTGCTAGGGAAGAGGTTGCCATCTTCAATAAGGGCAAGCTCTTCAGTATCTGGTTGCGTGGCATTTTATTAACTAGGTGGATTTCTAGTTGCTCTAGCCATAAGTTTAATGTTCTGGCTACACAGGTTGAAGCTACCCCTGGTTTAAGAAGGGCCGCTGTTGCCTCCCATGTTTTCCTTAAAAGACTTTCCCCCTTTCTATTTAACGGGTCTTTTAGTTGTGCTGAATCCTCAAAAGGATGTTTAGCCACTTTAGCTACTGGTGCGTCTACCTTAGGGATAGTTTCCCAGTCAGTGCAGTCATCTAGACTAAACAGGTAACGCCTTTTAACCCCCCTTTAATCCCGCCTTTTAATCCCCCTTTTAATCCCCCCATCCTTTGTCTGGTTTCTCCCACTCAGAACGTATCATTTTTCCTTTCCCCTAGGTCCCCAAAGATCTCTTCTTGTGTTGACCTGGGTTTCTTTGGTATTTCCATTTGAATGGTAGCTCTGATGGCTTTGATCAATTCATCAACGTCATCCAAATTGAACAAGAAGCGTCTATATTCGTTATCTTCATCTGAGGATGCGAACTGTTTTTGTACTGATTCAGAGTCTGACGCTTCCAGTCCTTCAGAGTCTGAGTCAGAAATAGGTAAATGATGTTCGCGGATGTTTTGAGGAGGAATGATTCTTTGGGGAGTTGGTTCCCTAGATGTTAAGGCCAACTGAACCTCTTCTTTTATTACTCTCCTAATATCTTCAATGAAGCTGGAAGATTCTGATTTAACAACATTGGATGTGCAATCCTTACAAAGGGATTTTGTCCCTGTATTGGATAGCCGATAGTGGTAGTAGCTGAATCCTTCTCTCCCTGAAAGGTAAGGGAGGGATGAGCAGACCAAACAGCATTACATAGTCAAATGCCTGAGAGCAGGCTACTCACAGTCCCAGGATTTGTTGTAGGCTCGGCTGCAGAGCCCGGCATGATGGGGGTGCTCATCTTGACTCCCGACCACTTTCCAGAGGCGCACTCCAGATAGGGATAGCCGTGCTGTGCAGGGCGCCACCTGCGGCGCGTGTTAGTGACGTCATGATGCTTTGGCTCCGCCCCCCGCATCTGACGTCACCCGCCTCCCGGCCGGAAGGGACACATCACAGTGCCGATCTGGCGCCATTATCTTCTTTCCCCTCTGCATTAAGTCCCCCTGGACCACCGCAGAGGGGATCTTCGCAGGGGGCATAATGCAATACGTCCGAGCCCAGGCCTAGCATGGAGGAGGAGGGAGGGCTGCCCTGCAGATCCGACCTCGGCCTGTCATGGAGGAAATCAGGTGAGCCCAGCTAGAGTTCCATACACCTCTCCAGCTTCCTATCCTGACGGGACAGGAAAAACACTAGCGATGGAGGGGGTGGGGTTTTAAACCTCTCTGTTTTTCATGTCCAATCAGAAGGAAGTCAATCTCAGGATGTGGTGTCATGGAGACGACTGGGGAAAAGACTGTTGACTCCTACCCGAACCAAATATCAACCCTGACTAAATTCCACTGACAGGACTAGACCCTGGAAAAGAAATTCGCAACAACTCAGTACGAACCCTGGAGGCGGTGCAACCCGGTGTCGCAACTGCACCTCCCTTACCTGCAACCTGGAACGCACTGAACGAACAGGGAGGGATCTGTATGAACCTATAAAACAACGATATGAACTCGCACGTGAGTCGAGTGGGCCTGGACCAGCAAGCCAGAAAAACAGAAACGGGACGAAGCCTAAGCGGATCAGGTGGACAGAGAGAAAAGAATGCTGAGGTGACACCAAGCTTGCCAACCCGCCAACTCCAAATTGCCTGAATGCGGGCTCACACCAGATCATACCACCCCCCACAGATGCCGCTTGAACAAGAACCCGGTGGCTCGTCACCTGACACCGCCGCAATACCGCGAGAACCGGCTGCGCACCAGCGCCCTGCCTGCCCTGAGTCCAAAGCAAGCCGCGGCTAAGAGGAAGTAGGCTGGCCGCCCGCAGCCATGTCAGCCAAAGAGCGGCGTCTTAGGAGCAGAGGGGGGGTGAATGCCTCATTTCTGATTTGTGCCGGCAGGGCGACCAGCGTTGCCGCGCCCCGGGCTGGATGCCGATGAGGACACGACTTACCACTGACAGGGTGCTGCGGACAGGGGTGGAAGCCGGGACCAGGAAGTGACGTCACACTTGACCAGAGGCTCCGCTGCACGAGACGGCCGCCCTCAAATGCCCGGCTGCCAGGACTAAATAGCGGAGGCAGCTCCTCCCACAAATACAGGCTGTAACCAGCCTTCACCATATATTTTTCGCCCTATAAGACGCACCGGCCCATAAGATTTTTGGGGAAGAAAATAAGAAAAAAAATATTTTTAACCAAAAGGTGTGTTATTGGTGGGTTTGGAACTAATGGTGGTCTGAGCATGACACTATTACTGGGGATCTGTGGATGGCACTGTGATGGGGGATCTGTGGATGGCACTGTGATGGGGGATCTGTGGATGGCACTGTGATGGGGGATCTGTGGATGGCACTGTGATGGGGGATCTGTGGATGGCACTGTGATGGGGGATCTGTGGATGGCACTGTGATGGGGGGATCTGTGGATGGCACTGTGATGGGGGGATCTGTGGATGGCACTGTGATGGGGGATCTGTGGATGTCACTGTTGTGTCATCCACAGACCCCCACCCCATAACAGTGCCATCCACAGATCCCTCCATCCTGCCGCTCACAGTCCTGCACTATAAAGTTATAAAATGTCCCCTCATTCAAAAAATTTCCCCTCATTCAATAAAACATGCCCCCTCACTTATTACTGTAGTTACCGGTACATAGTAAGAGCTTACGAATAATGCGGGCAGGCCGGCTGGGCGGATGGCAGCGTTACTCACTGACGTCACGTGCCTGCGCCGCCTGCTTCATTCATAAAGTAGGCGGCGTGGGCACGTGACATCAGGGAGTCACGTGCCGTCCGCCCAGCCGGCCTGCCCGCATTATTCGTAAGCTCTTACTATGTACCAGTAACTACAGTAATAAGTGAGGGGGCATGTTTTATTGTGTGAGGGGACATTTATGAATGAGGGGACATTTTATAACTTTATAGTGCAGGACTGTGAGCGGCGGGGCCGGAGCACAGTGAATGCAACGGCCCCGCCGCAATTGCCTGCTCCCAGCTCCTCCTCCCGGTCCCTCCCCGCTCATACATCGCAGGCTGTGATGCTGGACCATCGCAGCCTGCGATGTAAAAATGTCAGCATTCGCCCCGTAAGACGCAGGGACATTTTCCCCCCATTTTTTGGGGGGAAAAGGTGCGTCTTATGGGGCGAAAAATACGGTATATATATAT
This sequence comes from Bufotes viridis, assembly GCA_033119425.1. Taxonomy (NCBI): domain Eukaryota; kingdom Metazoa; phylum Chordata; class Amphibia; order Anura; family Bufonidae; genus Bufotes; species Bufotes viridis. Next base: position 56,867,223 of record CM065594.1, read on the forward strand.
TACAGATAGTTAGAGGGTGATATAGTGTAGCTTCTAGCAGCTTGAAAAATGTAGCTATAGTGACCCACGCCTGTATTGGGCGTTTCTTGCGCTCATATTACATTGCAGATTTTAGCAAACAAGACCATATTCGCAAATTATCGAATATATGACGAATATTCTACAAAATATTTATGAAATATTGCAAATTCGAATATTGCACAAACCAACTGAAAGGTGGCATGAAGCAGGATGTGCTCAACCCAAAAATGCAGTTGTGCACATCTATACAGGGGAGCAGATCCTGCACTTGTGGCCCGTTGCTAATGGCGATCCCCAGCAAAAATGCATACGGCGGAGGATGCCCGCAGCGGACCACAAGTACCACAATAAAAAATCCTACACAAAATGGCAATATTGTGGATGTGATAAATAATATAACACTATAGCAATAACAAATGACAAAACAGGTGAACACTGCGGTCTGTTCGAATATTGCCCCTGTCGCTCACCACTACTCATCAATAGTGATGAGTGGCAGGGGCAATATTCGAATTCGCGATATTTCGCGAATATTTGGTAGAATATTCGTCATATATTCACGAAATTTCACACTAGATCTACAAACAAGATGGCGGCTGGCCCGTCACGTGCAAATGCAGGCAGTAAGTTTGATTTAATTTTTTTTTATGTTAAAGGGGTTATCTGAGTTATATCAATATATGTTAAGGTGGCTTATAAGAGTATTATAAACACATTTTTAAATTACTCACATTATTTATTCTGCCCTGTTTCACCACTGCCGATGCGGGTCATGTGACCGCTGACGTCACTCACCAGGCTCGTTGCTGACGTCTCGTGTACAGGCTTCTCCCTGCCTGAGGGAGTGGCCCGGCTCTGTTCACAAGACGTCAGAGCATTTTGTGCCTGCCCCCGCCCTCTCCCTGTATCTGTCTGCCTCATACTGTGAGGGATTGTGCTTGTGCAATCCTCACCACTCCGGCAGCCTTGTGAAACAGCATCTCCCTTATCCACTGTAGTTCCCACCCAGCTCTCTCTGCACTTGCCAGACGCTCCTGCTATCTGTGCAGGCAGCCTGTGTAAACACCAAAGCCCTGACCCCGGACCTTCAAGCCACCTTTAGGGCCCTTGCAGACGAGCGGATGCACTCCCTGTTATCCGCAGAGAGAATGAGAGCCAAGCTGCGAGGTGGACATCAGAGGCACGAAGCAGTAACACGATAGATACTGCTCGTGCCTCCCTGTGACCAGGGCCGGTGCAATGATTTTTGCCGCACTACAAAATTGCCGCGCCCCCCCCCCCTTATCAGATGATCTGCCCATATCATGACATCACATGTTCCACCGCTTTCTCAGCATTTAAATTAATAGAGAGTTATATGTTGCAATAAAGCGCCCTATTAAGAATGGTGGAGAATAACTACCATAACTTAACTTAACAAATCGCATGATTTATGCCGTGCGCTTTGTGCTGCCGCTACAGTCCTGTAATATTATAGTATAGATCATACCAGTGTATTACAGTACTGTAGCGGCAGCACAAAGCGCTCGGCGTCATAGCAACCAATGACGCTGTGCGCTCCTGCTCTCTGCAGGATTCCAGCCTGGGATACCACGGACCGCTCACAGCCGTGTGCATCTGCGGCCTAACCCTCAGCATGCCCTGACAGCAACAGATTATAAGAGAATGCTGAGGATTGTAGTATCACAGGGATATAGCCTGCCCAGTGGCCCCAAATGGCCAGAATGACCTCATATAAGATCTGTGACTGCTCCATCTACCATGTTTACTGCTCCTATATCCCTGTGATACTACAATCCTCAGCATTCTCTTATAATCTGTTGCTGAGCCTGTCAGGGCATGTTGAGGGTTATAGCTTTGCAACTCTTTAGGTCCTGGCTAGGCAGCTAGGCCTAGGCTATATGCCTGCAACTTATATTGATGTATGTTGATGTATAATGATCCATCAGACAGACTCTAGTTGAACAACTAAGTAGTTCCAATCCTACCAGCTGTCCTTGTCTTGTCCTGAGTTGCTGCTGGCCGGCCGCCAGTGTAAGTTCCCTTCCAACCAGGTTTGGGTTCCGCGGTTCCCCCTGCAGAACTATGCAAAAGGTGTAAGTGTGTTTCAAGAAATCAAGCTTAACTAATGTACAGTATATGTAAATCCTGCTGAGTTTTATAATGTTTTTTTTTCCATAACTCGGATAACTCCTTTGAAAACAGTGTAAAATTACACTGAAATGCCGCGATCATGTATGAAAGCGGCAACTGAGGGGTACAATGAGGGGAGCGGAGCCATCGCAGCTCCCTGTCATTGCACCCACTAACTTACAAAAAAAAAAAATATTGTGCACCCACTACTTACAAAAAAAGAACTTTTGAAAAGTTCGCTCATCTCTATTCATAATGAACCCGATTTGCTCATCTCGACTTGTTACATAACTACAAATTTTTTCTGAATGTATTAATTTTTGACATAACAGATAAGGGACAATTGTCAAAAATGGTCTCCAGCATACACTACAAATAAATAGTTAGAGCATCCTTCATAAAATATCTGCTCATTGTAAGTTGTCCTAGACCAGGGATGGGCGAACTGCGGCTCTCCAGCTGTTGCAAAACTACAACTCCCAGCATGCAAAGACTGCTTACAGCTATCAGCCTACAGCAGAGCTTGGTGGGAATCATAGATTTACAACAGCTGGAGAGCCACAGTTTGCCGATCCCTGTCCTAGATTATGCATTGTCAGCACCGGGAGAGAGGCGCTGCTGAGCCATCTTCCCTGGTGACACCACAGAATCCTTAGCAACAGGATGCATTGCTCTGTTTTTCCATGCAATGGGCATGTTCTTGAGGAGATTAGCAGTGGGCTGATTGCTCAGCTGCTCTATTCCTATGTGCTAGTGTTTCTGACTAATGGAATGCCTATCAGGTGCTGATCCAGGGACTCGGTGCTCTATTTAAACCCATTCCTGGCCAAACACCAATGCCAGAGATGGTCTTGTTTGGGATCACTAGATAGGCTCCTGGTTCTTGTTTCTGTGCTGGTTTTTAACCTCAACTCATCTTTTGACCACCTTCTTTCTCTTGTGATTTGTACTGTGCAACCCATCTGGTTCTGACCTCGGCTCGTCTTTTGACCACTCTCTGTCTCTCGTTTATGTACTATGTGCAGCATACGGGTAGGTTACCCGACACTGCTATATTTTAATGTGTATCTCCCTTTAAGAAAGGTAGGCCTGTAGCAGGCAATTCATATTCCAGCCAGCAGAGGGAGCCCCCCAGTTTAGTATAAATAGGCCAGGGCCTAGCCTAGAGTAGTCAGTTGGAAGTTCCAGTTCAGAGTCAGTTCTGAGAGATTCAGGACTCAGTAACTGAGTGCAGAGATTGCACCACAAGTGTGGAGGATCATTCCCACCCAGTCTTCCAGGTCAAGTATACCTGAGGTACTCCAAGTAAGAGCCTGTCACTAGCAAGTTGGACAGAGAGTGTAACCAGCAAGGCAGTTCGCATATCAAGTATAGAGCCTGTCACCAGGAGAGAAGGAAACCTCTACAAAACCTTTCCTCAAGGATTATCACTGTTATTCGGGTGTCTGGACCTTGAGAGTATTGCCTACAGCCAGGAACTAAGGCAGGAGAGAAAGTAAGTGTAACCCTGCAGAGAGAATAGTTGCCTGAAGTGTATTGCTGCATTGAGAGTAAGAGGAAAGCCCTGATCCTAGGAGGCCTGTCTTGAAGATAGCTTTTGCGAATGTGATTAATAGTCTGAACCACTGCTGTGACTGTATTGTAACGTGTGGAATATTCTGGAACTGTACTTACTCGCTGTTCATCTATCTTCAACTATGTTCAGTAAAGTTATCCTGTTATTCAAGTATATAAAGATTCCTCAATTATTCCACCTGTCACTACACGGTGTGCCACCGTTCAATTGGCACTGGCGTCACGACATTCATCACCTGCCTGTTCCAGTGCTGACCCGATTGAAGACAGTCAGTCCCAGGTTAGTGGGTTGCCCTGCACTACAAAGCCCAGCATACCTAAAGCTACACTACTGACCCCCTGGGACACTGCATGTTGTCCTCCTGGTTCAGATCCATTTACGTACAACTCTGTCTTTGTGTCATTAGACACTCATAGATTGCTAAAGCTGATGTTCCAGCTGGTCCTACGCTCCATTGTTGATAAATCTGGAAATCGCAAAGGAAGGAAGTGTTGCAATTTGTTGGACACATTCCTGGGAAACCCTTGCTGTGTGTGAACAAGCATTATCAAGCTGAAAAATTTCATTGGACAGCCATGAGAGGCAACACATTTGGCCGCAGGATAACCTGCACATATCACTGAGCTGTTAGTGCCTCTCGTTTCTCCACTAGGGGTCACAATGGCTCCCTAAATCATCACACCAGTAGATGGGGCAGTGTTTCACTCCACAGCAAAGGCAGGATTAAAGCACTCATTTTAAGGCCTCCATATTCAAACCCGACCATTGTTGGATCCCAAGAAAAATCTGGATTCATTGCTAAAGATGTATGGTTCCGTTCCATAGCAGTCCAGTTTTCTCATTCATGACACCACTGCAAACAAAGGCGACAGTGGCTGGCTGTAAATGGCAGAACACATAATGGGCACCATGACCAAAGTGCCTGGAAAATGTCTAGGCAGTTACAGGGGTGTGTAATGATGGTGCCACATGTGTTTAGAGGGTGGACAATGAAACTGTGGAAGTTGCTCTGGCTTATAAGCAGATCACTTGACCCTTGCCGCTGGTGGTCTGTGTCTACTGTCATGAGTCAGTTTGCCATGTGTGTGTGCCCTAGTGTAACCACTGCTCCTAACACCCAGCTAATTCAGAACATTTAGATGGTGATGGCAATTTGTCGAAATTAGCATCATGCTTTTCTCAGTCCAATGATGCATCCCCTCTCAAAGTCTGACAACAGTTGGGCAAAATGTCTTTGAGTACATCATAGAGGCATGTCTCACAGCCAATGATCTCTCACCAAGAGGTACACTACTCAAAAGTAACCTCTGAGAGTGTTTTTTATAGGGCAGCTGTTGGCTGGACAAAAAATGCTTCATGTTGCAGAATTTGTCAGGATGAAACCGGACATGCATGCCGGAAAGCAGCCGGATCACATTAGAGCCAATAGGGTCCATCTGTGATCTGTTACATCTGGCAATGCCTGATCCGATGAACGCTGGAACAGCCTGCCAGAAACCTTCAGAGATGTGAACATAACCTTACTGAAAAACAATAGAAAAAGACCAGTTTTGTCCTCACTTGTTGCAACAAGGAAAGCTTGAAAGGCAATTTGAATTGCACTTTATTGTCCTTCTTACACAAGAGCACCTCATACCGTAGTTTGGAACTTGATTTTATATAGAAGAAATACAATTATTAAGCGTTTCATACTTTGCCTGGATACTTTAGGCATTTTATACAATGCCTAATTTCATACATTGCCTTTAACACATATAACTCATACCAGCCTTATATGCAGCAGATTTTTCACTGCATTTTACATCTTAAAACAACTTTTGGAACACAAAATAATGATTGCCTCAGATTGCAGAATTTGCTGCGCTTCTTAATGCATTACACAGTAATAACAGTTCTTTGAAGGCCCCCATAGCAGCAGAGTCCCCCACACCATTACATTGCCCCCCACACGATAAGGCTGCCCTCTACAAGTAATGGCGCACCCTTAACTCCCACAATCCCCCATATAAGTGTTCCCCCCCAGTGTTGGTACCAACTTTGTAACTCACAATGTAATCACACCTCCTTAGTGCCCTCTATATAACTTTGTAGTCCTCTCTCAGTACTAGTGGCCCTTTAGTGCTCTAAACTAAGTAAAGGGGACCCTCACTATGCTCACTCTAAGTAATGGTGGCTGCCCCCCTTACTGTGCCCTCCCCCTGATAAAGAGTGGCACAAAAATAACAACAAATACCTCCCGTCTCACCTCACGGCCTCTTCATGTCTGTAGACGTACCTACAAAGTAGGCAGACCATGCGCTTGTTAAAGGGCCCACACATATGCATAACATAGTAATTATGTAAATGTGTAAAAGTCTGGTTCTCACTCCCCTTTACTAAAATTCACATCCCCACCCATCCATTGGTTGAGCTTTATGGACTTTTCTGTTTTCACCCGTACGAACTATGGGGCACATTTACTAAAGCCCTAAGCAGGCGGTGGCTCAGCCGAAGTTTTGAAGAGGCACAGGCCTCTCCATAACTTCAGCACATCCAGCACCAGTTCAAAATGTAAGACAGCTTCTGAGCGGTCTTACATATAGACCTTTTTCTATGCCTAAAACAGGTGTAGAAAATAGTGACTGAGATGGGCCTGCCAGCCTGTCCCCTTCCCCGTCCACGCCATGCCCACAATTTTAGACCTGACTTGAGCGTGGCAAAGTCGCAGATAGCAGCGCAACTAACCATTGTGCCGCTATTTACTGCAGAAATACGCCTAATTTTGGTGTATTTCAGCTTAGTAAATGACCCCCCCATGCAACTATGTAAACACTATGCCATACACATATATAGTATTGTAGATTACATGCATCTATAGTATTGCTATATACATACACACATATATATATATATATATATATAGTGAGACGGGACCACTCAGACAGTCTATTTTCAGGGTTTATTAGGCACACAGTACAGTACAGGCTTGCTTTCTCCAAATAACAGAACAGTCTAAATGAAATAACAAAATACGGTGATACAGGCTTCTCACCAGCTGCAGTTTTTCTCCCAGCAATTCCTCACTGCCAAGAGGTTTGGTTCAGTAGTCTTCCTCTCAGACTACCATCCACACACACTGCTCTCTGGCAGAGTGTCTTTTAAAATCACCCTCGCACCTGTGTGTGTGGCGGTAACACCCGAGATGGAGTATGGGAGTGACCTTCCCGCCCAAGCTCTTCAGTCACTCCTAAATCCCGGACCCAAAATTCCAGCTACCACCAACTCAGTGATCTACCACCACTGGTCGCTACTTACCCCTGGGATTTACATCACTGAGCGTAGCAGCCTCAGTGACACATACCTACCATCTATGATGTCACCCACTGCATGTTTACAATAATATATATATATATATATATATATATATATATATTTGGTCATGGCTACGGCCAAGAGATATCCGAAGAACCCTAGAGAGAAAAAGCAACGGGAACCACCTAACTCAGCTAGGCGTGTCTTAGATAACCTGACTAAATGGCTTGTTGTGTGCCCTAAGCCATGATCGTGGGTAGGCCTATAAGTGGGCAAAAACCAAGCCAAGTAGGGTAGTAAACGAACTTGAATGGCATGAGCAAACTAATCCCCAAGCCAACTGCAAGGCGTCAGGGATCGAGCGAAAATTCGGGGTGTATGAGGCAAGACCAGAAGGAGACCTACAACCCATCTTGTGGATGACAAGGCCGGAGACATGATGCTCAATATTGCGGATACTGCCCCAAAGCGGAATGGGAATACATTGTGAAATAGATCATGAAAAACCACCTGAACCTTGTAAAGTTTTGGTTCTAGTGCGAGTACTGGCAATGCCCTAGCCTCAGGAGATCGTGGAACTGAAACCTGACTGCCTAGACTATGCTGGAATGAGGGCCAGAAAGAACCAGGTAGATAGGAAGAGAATCCTTGAATAGTTCCCCAGACAACATCTATCTGCTAGCCATGGTCCACTGGTTGTTCTTCTGTGTACCCCTGAGAATTGTTTTAACGCCTGAGACGTGAAGACCGACCTACTATCTGAATCTTCTACTGTGATGGAATGCCAGACCTTGTCCAGACCCGATTCAACGTGATTGTAGGGAGTCTGAGGTTAGTGCGGCAAGAAGCTACAAAGCCATAAAGATTCTGTCTATGCCCTCCCATGAGTGAGGGAAGCAATTGCAATGAAGCTACCAATGAAAATGAATTCCTGGTCGCAGTAAAAAGGCAAAGACCTTGCGCGGGGACCTGGTTGACCAGATATGATAGACTACGATCAGAGACTGAAATGCTAGAGGGAATTACTCTACTTGTTCCTCGTCTGGCAGGACCTGAACAAAAGCATGAACAATTAAAGCAAGACGACATATCTGTGTAAGACATGACAAGGATGCTGTAGGGCGAACCAGACCAGTTTGCGGACAAAACATAAAGTGATCGATCAATATGGATTATTAGGAGATTAGGGAAGCAGGTATGTATGTGATACATACGGGCCAAATCAGCCTACATGCACAGATGGGCAACCAACCAGGCAATCAGCCCAGCAGGACTGAAAACAGTCATCTGGCCCCCGAAGCCATGGGGCCGACGCTGTCATTGGGCCAACGCTGTCATCAGGCTCCCAAAGCTGTCATCAGGCCCCCAAAGTCATGGGGACGAAGACGTCATCGGGCCCCCGAAGCAATGGAGAAGAAGCTGTCATCGGGCCCCTGAAGCAATGGAGAAGAAGCTGTCATCGGGCCCCTGAAGCAATGGAGAAGAAGCTGTCATCGGGCCCCCGAAGCCATGGGGCTGAGTTTTTTGTTTTTTTTTTAACAAGAAATTATAACTATAATTAGTGACCTGAATAAGGTGCAGGTGAAATTAAACCATGAGACCTGGTGAAATTAAACCAACGAGACATGACCGACGTGGAAAGTGACCCCCAACATGAGTTCAACTGCGTGTTCTTAAAAGACGAAGGGAAGCGTGACAGAAAATAGAGATAATAACGGACATTAACTAAAATGAGACCTAAATAACATGAGCTGGCAAGCAGGTAAAGATGTGAGTCATTCAAAACTAAAAGCATAGCTGCACAGGTGGACAGACAGCCATTGGTCGGACCCCTGAAGCCATGGGGCGAAACAACCGCCAGGGCCCATGGGACCGGGCAGCCGCCGGGATGCAAACCTTAAGAATAATGAATGGCTGGGGAAAAGATTGCGACTTAACCCGACGGGTTTAGTAATCAACCGGGACTCAATAACCTGAAAAGACAAAGACATGGGGTAAGCTTCTTAATGAAATGAGGCTGAAATGAACCGCAAATACTAATCTGTAAAATATAAATGAACAAAAGAAGCTTCTGAAAGGTGTGCCATGGAAAATAGTATCAGATGGCCGTATGATCTACCAATGTTGATGTCAATTGTGAAATCCTCTAAGCCAAGAGCCACTCCAGCGAGTCCCTTATGGCAGGAGCCATGCGTGCGAGTCTCTTATGGCAGGAGCCATGCGTGCGAGTCTCTTATGGCAGGAGCCATGCGTGCGAGCCTCTTATGGCAGGAGCAAGTATCAGATGACCGTGCGAACTACGAATGATGATGCCAGTTGTGAGGTCTTATAAGTGAAGAGCCACTCGTGCGAGCCTCTTATGGTGGAAAAAAGTATCAGATGGCCGTGTGAACTACAAGTGTCAGTGCCAATTGTGAGGTCCTATAAGCGAAGAGCCGCTCGTGCGAGCCTCTTATGACTTTTTTTTTTTTTCTAAATAAACCACTTATGCAGCACCAGAATGCCTTGGGGACTCGCATAACCATGACCCCCTCCAACAGCAAACCTGGAACACTAACCAGCTTACAACATAATTACATAATTACATAATACATTTTACATGCGCTCTGCACCCAGATTAAACACATGCATACATGTTACACACACATTACACAAACATTACACACAATTTATACACATTGCACATGTTTAGTTGCACTGCAGAGTTGTCACATCCCAGCTGTGGAGATGGAGTCCTGTTAAGAAGAGCATAGCCTGCTTCCTACCTGAGTTGCTCTATGTACTCCCCCTCCCTCTTCTGTCCCTCCTGACAGAACTGCTGCCTGGATCATATTACAACAGTTGGATAGAAGCTTTGGCTGTTGTAACTTACAGCAGTGCAAAGAGAAAAGGGAGTGGGTAGGTACTACGTCCAAAGACTCTTATGCTGCACCTCCTCCACATCTCATCCAGCACAGGCCAGACTTAAAGGGAACCTGTCACCAGGAAATTCACTGATAAACCAGGCATGCTGCCTTGTAGGGCTCACTCTGCTGAATATAATGATACCTTTTACTTGGTGATCTGGTGCTTTATTGTGGAGAAATAGTACTTTTAATCCATATGCTAATGAGCTGATTTGAGTCCAGTAGTTGATATGAGTCCAGCGTTTTTTCTATTCAGAGCTATAGCCCCTCCCCTATTCACTTCTTCAGTTGTAAAAGGGGCGTGGGTTATTACATCATTCATTCATTTTAATAACTGGAGGGAAAATGAATAACAGGGAATGCTTAGGTAAAAAAAGGGGGAGGAATATATTATTGAAGTTAGTAATTATAATAAGGGCTAGTTTATTCATGGGGTGATAAACACATGATGGCTGATAAGGGACATGTCGCCGTGGGTATGGCAGTTAGGCTTTAAAGTGAAAGGCAGCAAGGCTTGTATTGGCGATAATGCAGGTCATTTTTTTAAACCACGCCCCTTTTACAACTGAAGAAGTAAATAGGGGAGGGGCTACAACTCTGAATAGAAAAAATGCTGGACTCATATCAACTACTGGACTCATATCAGCTCATTAGCATATGGATTAAAAGTACTTTTTCTCCACAATAAAGCAACAGATCACCAAGTAAAAGGTATAATTATATTCAGCAGGGTGAGTCCTACAAGGCAGCATGCCTGGTTTATCAGTGAATTTCCTGGTGACAGGTTCTCTTTAAGGCTACAAGACTGCTGGTAGGCCTGGCATGACAGGGGTTTGGAGGGAGTGAGTTGGGATGCTCGGGGTTAATGGGTAATGCAAGGATGGGGGGCTGTTAGGGGAGGGGTGTAGGGTTTATAAAGGGCAGAGAGGGTCGGGAACAGGGTCTTGCAGCAGCCCCCCTCCCACCCACCTGTTGGGCTGCTGGTTGTGGAAGGGAAGCTAGCGTCGGTCAGGGTTTTGGTGTTTAATGGGTGGATTTTGGTCCAGCAGGGACGGCATTCTCATGGCGGGGGTGGGTCCTTGGAGTTGGTGGTTATGGTGGCGTGGTAGGGAGGGAGCCAAAGGGGCTCTGGACTCCCCAGGTATTGGATGTTAGGGTGTGATATGGTGGGTATCTGCCCCACGGTTGTTGCCCATGGTTACTGGTTCTCCCCCTGAGCTTGCATTTATCGGCTGGAGTTAATTTAATTGAGGGGCGCGGGCTGTTACCCATCAGGTTTTACAGGGCTCCAAGGACCCTCTCCATGCTGGGAATGTTTTCTCTGTGATCTGGGGAAGTTTTTCTTGGGCGGGAAGGTGGGAAGGCTTTGGATTGGTTATGTTATATGTTATTTATGCTTAAATTATTATTATTAATAAAATGGTTGCAGTGGCCAATAAAATCCACCGGAGGAGTTGTGTCTTTATTGGTAAAAGAGGGGAGAGTGTGAGGTAAACGACTCGACAACACGTCGATGACTGTTCCCCGGCTGTTCCTCATTGACGCCTTCTGGATATGGTATACCAACTGTAATACAATAGAGTTAAAGGCACTATTTCCAAAGACTCTCATACTGCACCCCTCCACATCTCATCCTGACTGTGCCTTGGCTGATCCCTCTTTGCTACCCTGGATTTGGTACACCAAGTGTCATCACTTAGAGTCAAAGGCCTGCATCCAATTACAAAACTCTGGAAAAAAATCTCTGGCTGTTGTAACTTTCAGTAGTGCAAACAGATGAAGGGATGAGAAGGCAGGACTTCCATAGAAACCCATCCTGTACCTCTCCACAAGTCTGACTGACTGTGCCCAGCTGTTCCCTTTTGCTAGACCCCTTGATATGGGACACCAGTGTTCAACCTCTACTGCTATTAACTAGTGTTTGTCAATTCCAAAAACCCCTATAGATAATAAGATCTTAAGCATATTCCATACAGCAATCATGTGATAATGTATGTGCTGACAATAATATTACATGTGTAAAACCAAGGATTTCTTGAAAAACAAATTCAGAAAATGGATACTTGAGAACTAGAGTTGAGGTTCACCGCTCTATAGATATTTTTACAGTCTTTTTGCTGCAAATGTTCTAGTGTACAATGCTGTACAAGATGGTGGCACCATACTTTTATAACTAGAATACCAGTGCTGTCATGTCACAGTACCATGGGTCTAGCAGTACCAAGCCATATTAAAGCAGAAAAAAAAATTATTGCCACAAATCAATATTAGTCATTTGAAAGACTTTATTGATAAAACTGAGGATTACATCATTACTTTAAGATTTTTTTTTTAATCATAACTTTTTTATATATTTGTATCATTCCTGTGGAAAACAATGATGGTATTACATCATATCACTATGAGTTGTGGGAAATATAAGTATATACACTTCTCTATAGTTTAACTACCACTTGGTGGTTTAGCGGAAGTTACAATATATTAAACTGAGTTATTAAAAAATGATTGCTAAACACTGTTATCCTGTAGCTACAAAAATCATTCCCTTAGGCTAGTTTCACACTTGCTACAGGACGGATCCGACAGGCTGTTCACCCTGTCGGATCCGTCCTGCCGCTACTTCGCCGTGCCGCCGGACTGCCGCTCCATCCCCATTGACTATAATGGGGACGGGGGCAGAGTTCCGGCACAGCACAGCACGGCAGTGCACGGAGAGAAGACTCCGGGCTAAAACTACGACATGTCTGACTTTTGAGTCTGGCGGCCTCTGCTGTGCACTGCTGTGCTGTACCAGAAATCCGCCCCCGCCCCGATTATAGTTAATGGGGACAGAGCGGCAGTCCGGCGGCACGGCAAAATAGCAGCAGGACAGATCCGACAGGGTGAACAGCCTGTCGGATCCGTCCTGCCGCAAGTGTGAAACTAGCCTTAGCAGTTGAAGAGGTGTTTTAGATATAGTTCAGTCAGAAATGTCTAACCTACAAAATGTCTCTGTACATGCTGTGTGCCCTGACTAATCAGATTCCCTTTTCTATTCCTCTCCCCTCATGGAGACACTGCAGTTGCATTTACCCCACCCCACCCCCCACCCCCCTCATGTCTAGATAGATTTCATGGGGACTCTCATGTTCTACTGATCTATGAAGAGAATAAGGGTAAGTTTTAAAACACAATATCTATCTTCTATGTCGCTTCATTTTCAGATCGCCAGCATCAGCTCACAGAGTTCACTCACATATTCCGCATTGTGAGGGTCATATTGTAAGGCTTTTTCATAGCAATCGATTGCATCGTTTATTTCCCCATTAGTCTTATGGACAAAGCCGAGCAAAGCAAAACCCTCAGCATCATGAATATCGTTCTGAATCTTCATTTCAGCAATTCTTTTTAGAGACTTTACACCTAAATCTCTCTGTATTGTGCATACAGTAATCTGTACACACTTTTTATAGTAGTTAATGGCTTCAGATTCAGACTTCATGTATTCTTTGAAGCGTCCATAACTGTAATAGATCTGCTGCTTCTCCTCATCAGTAAGAGTAGTAAATGCCATAACGGTTTTAAACGTGTCCTCGGCTTTTGTAATTTCTGTGGCTGCAAAGTACATTTTTGCCAAGTCTATATAACCATAAACAAAAGTTTTCTTGTATTCCAGCGCCTTCTTAAAATGAAACAGGGTATTTTGCAGGAGGTCATTTAATTCTTCAGTCTCAGTTTGGCTGATATACCTGTTCCTGTTTCCAAACCTCTTTTTGTCATTGAAATACTTATTCCTATAACAGAGTCCTATTTGGTGATGCAGAAATGCAGAATTTGGGATGAGACCTACTGCAGTTTGTAGGACACTCAAGGCCTCATCTTCCATCCCAGCTCTCCTGTAAAACATTGCTATGTAACGGAGTAAATATGGAGAACTTGGAGCTTGATTTATGGCTTCTTCAATATAGATTTTTCCCTCGTCAGTCCTGTCTAGGTCTTGCAGCTTCAAGGCAAGAAGTGACTTCACCACGGCATCATTTGGATTCTTCTCCACTGCACGTTCCAGTAGCTCCAGTGATTCGCATTCTGAAGCAGGACATATTCTGCCATCAAAACCTTCCAGTCTATAGACCGCTGTTGCATATCCGCTGTTCCACTCAGGATCTTCTGGCTCCAGCTCCAAAGCCTTCAGAAAACATTGTTTTGCTTCTTCATAATATCGCCCACCAAAGTGTAACAATGACCAGGCTTTGTCACCATACATTTCAGCTACGTCTGTGGTATTGTTCAGTTCCTTATACATCTGCTCCACCTTATCTATATATTTTTGAGATTCTTCATATTGCTTCAAGTAGTAGAACACCCAGGCGTAATTTCCGTATGTCACCAAATACTTTTGATCAGTCCCAGTCGGGTTGTTCTCTTTAATCATTTCTTCTGCTTGCTTTAAATGGGCAATAGCTTGTGTGTTGTCCCCTTTCAGATGCATCACATAGGCCAGTAGATTGTACACCATGTATTTGTTCTTGTTGACGAGAAATGTCACTTGGTCATGCAATCTGTCTGCTAATTCATCAGGGTTTATGGTCTCTAACAGAAGTTTCCAAGTAAATTGGCATTTAAGTTGTAGTAAACGCAGCTTCAAGTCACCGTTTGCTGACCCACTGGAATAAATATGAGAGATGATTGGTATTAGTAACTGATAACATAAAATGTACAATATCTTACATATGGGTCACATGAATTGTGCCACCAGATACAGCATGTAGCTAGAATGTTCTGTGCCGTCTAGTTATTACCGTATATACAGTCTAGTCAGTATGAAATGAAACTTTGTTTTCTATGTGTCCAAACTGTAAGGTTAAGTATGCAACAAATATGCCGTGTGCTTGAGGCAAAATTCACGTATGCTGCATACAGATTTTAACACAGATTAAGCCTACATGCACACGAATGTTGCTTGGTTCCGCATGGGTGTGGACCCATTCACTTCAATGGGGCCGCAAAAGATGCAGACAGCACTCCGTGTGCTGTCCGCATCCATTGCCCCTTTCCGTGGCACAAAAAAATAGAACATGTCCTATTCTTGTCCATTTTGCGGACAAGGATAGGCATTGTTTCAATGGATTCGCAAAAAAAAGGATGCCATAAGGACGTCACCCGTTTTCCGGGTTGATCCGCAATTTGCGGACCGCAAAACACAAACGTTCGTGTGCATGTAGCCTAAAGGGGTTTTCCAGTTTGCATCAACATCATTTCTAATAATCTTTTATAAAGGTATCTGTCATTTTGTAATTTATTTATTTTATCTTTATTGCTTTTATTATCAGTTCTGGGATATGGACGGAGCCCACAGAGGCAGGGGGACCCAGGTCATAATGGACGACTGGCATCCATAAAGGCTGGACAAAATTGCTCAGCCTGCGCTTCAGAGACTGTGGCGCAATTATCTAATGAAGTGGAAACACTCATTAGTGCAAGAGGCCCAAGACGCGGTGAGTATGGCATTATTCACCGCTCCTTGGTCCTCTTCTGTGGGCGCTGGCGCTGCACTAGGTCCTGACAGCGTGCAGCTTCAGACCATAGTGTGTAGGGATGCACTTTGATGTGATGCTGTGCGACATGAGGTCACAGTGCAGCACTGGGACCAAGACACCCGGGGGAGGAGAGGTTAGTACTTTTTTTTTGTCTGGTCTGAAGTCTGCATTTAGGGGAATGAGGGGTAAGTTGGCGCTTATAGTGGTTACAGGGGTGTGGTTTAGGGTTTTATATAAATTAGGGATCTGTTCTACGGTCTGTGTAAATTTCTGAGCTAATGTGGCATCTGTATAAATTTGTAATCTAACGTGGGGGTCTGTAAAAATGTGGGCATTGATTTGGGGGTCTGCATAAATGTGTCAGCTGATCTGGGGTCTGTATAAATTTTAGAACTGATCTGGGGTCTGATTAAATTGGGGTCTGATGTGCCTGTATAAATTTAGGTTTTGTAGGAAGGGTTCTCGAGCTGTGGCAGAGAAAAGAGAAGTGCCTCAGGGGTTTGGCTGGATACAACAACACGAAGTGTAACATAGAGGATAGAAACAAACTAGAGTGATTTGTCTACATAATGAAAATGGATCAGGAGAGTCCAAAATGGGCACAAAATAAAGAGGTAGATGTACTGTACATGAGCTAAGCAACTACATAAGCATGCCTGGTAAAAATAATTGAAACCCCAGATAACCCATTTAAGCTGCATATTTAAGGTGGATTTTACATTATACTTGAAAGTGTGAAAATCCACTATGTTATTCTGCACCTTTTCTGCAAACTTTTTCTGCTACATATAGAGTTTTGAAAATCCCATGCACTGCAATTTCAAATACACAGCAGAAAGACGGTAGAATAAATTTATCAAGACTGAAGTTTCAGATATATCGAATTTATTAAAAAATTTTTTTCATGAGTAGAATATTGATGACTTATCCTCAGGTCTGTGCCAAAAATCTGTCTAATAAGGTTGATCAAAATGGCACAAATTTGTGCTACAACTTCAACCATTTTTGCCCTGACATGCTCGAAAGGGGCCTGGCTTAACAGAAAGTGGCAGAGCTTCATGAGAACGGGAGGTAACCTAAGACGTACTGTTTTGCAATAAACATTTTGGTGCGATTCTGGGGTAAGAATCTGACTAAAAGTAACCCAACCAATATTGGTATAGAGTTAATGAAAAGTGTCTATCCCTGCACCACATTTATTATTCAGCCTGAGTTCCTGTGATAAATCTGGTGCAGGTCTAGACAGCTAAATCTAAGCTTACATCATGTTTATAATTAGTACATTTTTGCCGCACCAGATTTATTACAGGGGCTCAGGCTGTATGATGAATGTGGTGCGGGGATAGACACTTTTATAATGACAATACTAGTTGTGGTTGGCTTACTTGGGACCAGTGGCGTACCTCTAATAGAGGCAGACCACGCAGCTGCTATGGGGCCCGTAGGGGAAGGGGGCCCGGCTGTGGAGGAAAGGCCCCGCCCCCTTATTACAATTAGTGCAATAGCTCCTGCCTAGAGTCCTTCCCAGGGCCTCTGGCTCGCCTTCCACCTCCCCTCACTGCTTCTCCTCACCCCACCCCCCAGCAAGGGCCCGATCCTACCATCAGTCAGCAGTCTGCAACATGTCCACAGAGCTGCACTGATGAGGAGAGGTCCGTTTTTCAGCAGCAACACCAAGATGTGCCATCAGAAGTCTCCCCCAGTGCTCCCCTCCCCCACTCTGCTCCTCCTCTGCTGTTAGGGAAAGAGAGCCTGCTGCAGGGACTGCTGAGGAGAAGATGGCCTCCCATCAATCCTGACTGTATGCCATGGAAACCTGCTCAGAAGGTAAGTGGAAGATGTCTGTGTTCCTGTGTAGTGCACTGTACTCGGTACATATGTATGTGATATATGTATGTGTGATTGTCTAATTAGAGATGTGAAATACATCTAGAGTATGACTGAGTAAATGTATATGTCTGTGTAATATATGTATGCTTGTATAATGTGTGTGTGTGTGTGTGTGTATATATATATATATATATATATATATATATATACACACACACATACATTTAAGCTACTTTTACACTTGTGTTGGTGCGGATCCGTCTGTTATTTGCACAAATGGATCTGCACCTATAATGCAAACGTTTGTATCCGTTCAGAATGTTTTGAATTACATTGAAAGTCAATGGGGCACGGATCCGTTTTCAAATGCACCATATTGTGTCATTGAAAATGGATCCGTCCCCATTGACTTACATTGTAAGTCAAAACGGATCCATTCGGCTCCGCATCGTCAGACGGACACCAAAATGCTTCATGCTGCGTTTTGGTGTCCGCCTCCAGAACGGAATGGAGACTGAACGGAGCCGAACTGATGCATTCTGAGCGGGTCCTTATCCATTCAGAATGCATTGGGGCTGAACTGATCCGTTTTGGACCGTTTGTGAGAGGCCTGAAACAGATCTCACAAACGGAATCCAAAATGCCAGTGTGAAAGTACCCTTAGGCCTCTTTCACACTTGCGTTCTGAGGATCCGGCGGGCACTTCCGTCCCGCCGGATCCATCAGAACGCAAGTCGCCTGAAAGCATTAGAAGACTGATCAGGATCCTGATCAGTCTTCGAATTGCTTTCAGGTTACTATGGCAGCCAGGACGCTATTAAAGTCCTGGTTGCCATAGTAGGAGCGGGGGAGCGGTATACTTACAGTCCGTGCGGCTCCCGGGGCGCTCCTGAATTACGTCAATTTCGGATTGCTCTCCATTCAGGATGCATTAGGATAATCCTGATCAGTATCTTTCCGTCCTAGAGCCCCGAGGACGGAACTCTAGGACGGAAAGGAAAAACGCTAGTGTGAAAGGGGCCTTAGTCAGTCATACTGTAGATGTATTTCATGTGTGTGTATATACAGTGTGTGTGAATATATATATATTCACACACAGATATAGCAGAGTTAACACACACTTGATGAGTTTTCACATTTATTTAATGTGTTATGACTAGTATTGAGCGAACTTGTTTTTTCAAGTTCGACGTACAAGGTTCGGGTTCGGATCATCTAAGAATCCCGTTATGGATTCCACTTCCACGGAAGGCCATAGACTTCTTTTATGACGGAATACAATACAGCATGCCTCTTATGGGCTTCCGTGGAAGTGGAATCCATAACGGGATTCTTTGCTTAGATAATCCGAACCCTGTACGCCGAACCGGTGAGCTCTGGCAGGATGTTCTCTGTGGGATACAGTCACCTGAGAAATGAATGAAGCCTTAGGCCGCGTTCACATCACTATTCTGATCCTGTATTTAAGGCATTCGTTATGCTCAGTTCTGCACATTTTGCATCCTCTTTAGCCATTTCCGTCTGAGATTAGTTTTTTTTTTTTTTATGTGTAAAAAAGTTCTACACAAAGTATTTTTTTTGTCTAAAATAACGTATCTCAGACAGAAATGGCTAAAACGGATGCAAAATGTGCATAACTGAGCATAAGGGATGCTTAAAATACAGGATCCGTTATTTTATATATTTTTTGTTTCTTCTGACGGATGAGAACAGAAAATTAACAGTAATGTGAACGCGGTCACACTATGTGTTTTGCGAGAACACCCCAGGTTATCAAAAACAGTAATAATCTGTAATGTAGCACCAATGTAACTACTTAAGGCACCGTCAATGGGTAAGGGAGGGGCTGGGGTAGAAGGTTGAAGGTTGAAGGGACCAGGAATGGTTAGTCAGATTCCTGCTATGGGGCCCAGTGAATTCTATGTACGCCGCTGCTTGGGACAGAATTTTACATCCAAAATATTGCTTCAAAATGGTGCATTTTAGAGTCTGCCCTCTTTCCAGCGAAGCTCTGCCCACTTTCCACAAAGTTCAACACACTTTTTGAATATGTCAGAAAAAGTTCTATATGTGCCAAACTGCACCAATTTGTGCCTTTTTGTGCAAATTTATTACATGGATTTTGGGCACAAATACATTAGTAAATCTGGGCTATTATACCTGTAACTTAACAAGGTATAAATACAGTACAGCCCTTTCCTTATTACATCTTGGAGGTTAATAAACAAAACATTTAGTAAACATTCAAAATGGTTACCTCATTTTGTGACGTTTCCTGTCCCTGAGGTCTCTTGGAATTGAAGAGTAAGCTTTCCAAGTTGAACCCAATGATCATGTCAACGTGCTTTTATAGTCTTGACAATCCTCTGAAAGTCTAAAAGTCACACACCACTATCACTACAAGGAGGAGAGACAGCAGAAACGATACTGCTCATTGCCAGGAATAGAAACAGATGAGAGTTATTAGATAAAGTTGGAAATAAAAACCAACTATGAGCCAATGGTGAGGGTATTCATTCCTGCAATGTCTTCATCCTTTCTCTTGGATCGTCTTATTAATAGAGATGAGTAGGGTTGAGCGGACACCTGGAAGTTCTGGTTTGCAGGGTTCGGCCGAACTTCGCTGCAAAGTTCTGATTCGGGACCCGAACTTGACCCTGAACCCCATTGAAGTCAAAGGGGACCCGAACTTTGGGGCACTAAAATGGCTCTAAAAAAGTCATGGAAAAGGCTAGAGGGCTGCAAAACGGGGGTAAGAACAGGACAGTTGCCCTGCAAACAAATGGGGATAGGGAAATGACTTAAAATAATATAAAATACCTAAAAATTTAAAATAATATTCTTGAACAAGGAGGATCTTTATAAGGAGTATTAGGGGGAGGAGGCGGTGGATGTGGAGGTAGTCACCAACAATGTTTTATGTTTTTGTTTTTTTTTATTTTTTTGTTTTTTATAAATTTGTTTAGCCTCAGAAAGTATTTCTAACACTACCCAAAGGACAGGCAGACAGTCTGTAAGGTTTCACTGACCTCTGCTCCGTAACTGCATGAGCACTGAACTCTTTTATTTAAAAGACACAGCAAAACAGAAACTTACACAAATGTAACACTGTCATCTAGTGACCATACAATATACTAGACATACAGCAATGACATACTGTGGTTGTTGCTTATACAATACAAACCTTGTATGCCAACAGCTAGACCCCAAAGCATTGGGAAATATAAAAAAGAAAACAAAGAGAAAGTGCGCTGAAGTATAACAATGGCTGTGTGAGGCCGGAATACATGTCTATTCTGCACAAGGTACGGACAAGTCCTGTGGGATCCATGCCTGGTTCCTTTTTATGAACGTGAGCTTGTCCACATTGGCTGTGGACAGGAGGCTGCGCTTGTCTGTGATAACGCCCCCTGTCGTGCTAAACACACGTTCAGACAATACACTGGCTGCAGGCAGGGCCGGCGCTACCTGTCTGGGGCTGCAGCGCTGGTCGAGCGGCTCTTCAGCCACTCCCAGCGCCATTACAGGGGGGCCAGGAGGTGGAGGCCCTTCTTAAATATGGCAGAGCAGGCACCTGCTTACCCTGATGGCAGGTGCCTGCTCTGCCAGTAAATTACTGGAGCAGAGGAGGCGGACAGCAAGGGAGGCTGTTCTAGCAGCTCCCCACTCCTCCCTTGCGCGTCCTCTGTGATGCTGGGAGCCGGAATATGACGTCATTCTGGCCCCGGTATACTAAACAGCGCGCTGGAGGACAGAGGAGCTGCACCACACTGGAGCCCAGGGAGGCGAGTGTCTGCCTGTGTGTGTCTGTCAGTCAGTGAGTGTATGTCTGTCAGTCAGTGAGTGTATGTCTGTCAGTCAGTGAGTGTATGTGTGTCTGTCATTGAGTGAGTGTATGTGTGTCTGTCATTGAGTGAGTGTATGTGTGTCTCTCATTGAGTGAGTGTGTGTATGTCAGTGAGTGTATGTCTGTCTGTCAGTGAGTGTATGTGTGTCTGTCATTGAGTGAGTGTATGTGTGTCTGTCATTGAGTGAGTGTGTGTATGTCAGTGAGTGTATGTCTGTCTGTCAGTAAGTGTATGTGTGTCTGTCATTGAGTGAGTGTATGTGTGTCTGTCATTGAGTGAGTATATGTGTGTCTGTCATTGAGTGAGTATATGTGTGTCTGTCATTGAGTGAGTGTGTGTCTGTCTGTCAGTGTGTGCGTGTCCGTCAGTGTGTGCGTGTCCATCAGTGTGTATGAATGTCCATCAGTGTGTGCGTGTCCGTCAGTGGGTGCGTGTCAGTCAGTGTGTGCGTGTCAGTGTGTGCGTGTCTGTCTGTCAGTGTGTGCGTGTCTATCTGTCAGTGTGTGCGTGTCTGTCTGTCAGTGTGTGCGTGTCTGCCTGTCAGTGTGTGCATGTATGTCAGTGTGTGTGTGTGTATGTGACTGTCAGTGAGTGAGTGACATGGCGGGGGGTGCAGGCAGGGCAGCACCTCCAAGGCGTAAAGGGCAAGCTCAGGCTCTGTGCCCAATTTGTAGACCCAGAAGTTAAATGGGGCAGAATCAACAGTCAGAACGTGTAGGCGTGTGCACATATACTGTTCCACCATGTTGCTGAAATGCTTCCTCCTGCTAAGACGTTCCATATCAGCTGGTGGTGCTGGTTGTTGTGGCGTGGTGACAAAGCTTTTCCACATTTCAGCCATGTTAACCCTGCCTTCTGAGGTGCGGGCCCCGGCTGTATTGGCGACTTCTTCCTCCTCCTCAGCCTTCGCCTTGTGCTTCCACTAAGCCCCCGCTGTCAGGTGGGAATGCCATCAGCAGCGCGTCTACTAGCGTGGCTTGTAGTCGCGCATCTTCCGATCATGCTCCAGTGAGGGAATTAAGGACGGCACGTTGTCCTTGTAATGGGGATCCAGCAGGGTGGCCACCCAATAATCAGCACTGGTTAAAATGTGGGCAACTCGACGGTTAATGCGCAAGGCACTGCAGCATGTAGTCACTCATGAGTCATGTGTGCCAGGTTGCCCAGAGGCAAGGACAAGCGTGCGTGCGTGCTGCAGCTGAAACTCCACTATCGCCTGTTGCTGCTCGCACAGTCTCTCCAGCATGTGCAAGGTGGAGTTCCATCCTGTGGGCACGTCGCATATGAGGCGATGAGCGTGAAGGCCAAAGTTACACTGCGACGCAGACAGGCGAGCAGCAGCAGGGTAGGAATTCCGAAAGCGCGCACAGATGGCCCGCACTTTCTTCAGCATCTCTGACATATCAGGATACTTTTTCAGGAATTTCTGCACCACCAAATTCAGCACATGCATGAGGCAAGGGATGTACATCAAACCGGCTAGGCCCAGAGCTGGTATGAGATTTCGCCCATTATCACATACCACCAGGCTGGAGGCTCGCTGGCACCAATCACTCATCGATCTGTTGTTCCATGCCTGTCCACAGCTCCTGCGCGGTGTGTTTTTTTTCCCCTCAAACAGATTAGTTTCCAAACAGCCTGCTGTCGTTTCCCCCTGGCTGTGCTGAAGTTGGTGGTGAAGGTGTTACGGTGACCGGATAAGGAGGCGGTAGAGGAGGAAGCGGAGGAGGAGGCAACAGAAGGCAACAAGAAATGTACTGAAATCCTCAGTGGTGGAAGGACATGCGCCAGATTGCTATCCACCTCAGGCCCAGCCGCCACTGCATTTACCTATTGTGCAGTTAGGGAGAAATAACGTGCCTGCCCATGCTTACTGGTCCACATATCGGTGGTTATAAGTTGCCACAGATGGCGTTGCGCAGTGCACACCTGATTTTGTCAGCCACTTGGTTGTGCAAGGCAGGGCAACTAACCTGTGCATGCTGCAGCTGAAACTCCACTATCGCCTGCTGCTGCTCGCACAGTCTCTCCAGCATTTGCAAGGTGGAGTTCCACCTTGTGGGCACATTGCATATTAGACGGTGAGCGGGAAGGCCGAAGTTACGCTGCAGCGCAGACAGCCGAGCAGCAGCAGGCTGCCTGGAAAGGCAGTGGCGGCTGGGAACCACTTACTCTGGGACAGTCATCGCCATAAGGTTTTTAAAAGTGTCAGTCTCCACCAGACGGAATGATAGCATTTCAAAGGCCAGGAATTTTAAAATGCTGGCATTCAGGGCCAGGGATCGCTGGTGGGTAGTTGGGTACTTCCTCTTTCTCTCCAGTGTTTGTGGGATAGACAGCTGAACGCTTCCATGGACATTGTGGACATGCTGGGTTATGGTGGTGGAGGTGGTAGTGTTGCTGCCACATCCTCTGTTTGCTGGGTAGCAGTTGCCACTGTCTCTCCAGAGGGGGAGGAAGAGGCCGAGACTACAGCAGAAGAGGGAACAAGAGGAGCCTGAGATCTTTCGTGGTTTTTGAGGTGTGTACATTTAAGTGCCTGGTCATGCAGGTGGTGCTCAGGTTTAGAACTTTTATGCCTCGCTTCTGATTGCACAGCAAACCACTCGTGTCTTGTCATCAGCACATTGTCTAAAGAACTGCCACGCCAAAGAACTCCTGGGAGATGACTTTGGTGAGCTCAGTCCCTGGGTGTGGTGGGCAGTAGCAGGCCACTCTTCTTTTGCACCCTGCTCCCTCTTTTGCTGTGCAGCTGTCACTTTGTGACCAACACCTCTTCCTTCGAACTGCACACGTCACTCGCATTGATTCCATGTAGGGTCTAGGACCTCATCCTCCTCCACATCATCTTCCACCCAGTCTTCACGCCTTCCCTCCTTGCCTGTCTGCACACTGCAGAAAGCCACAGCAGTTGGCACCTGTGGTTCGTCATCATCAGAGACGTGCTGCATTGGTCCTCCCATGTCCACATGCTGAAACATAAGTGGTTGGGTATCAGTGCACTCAGTCTCTTCCCCTTCTAGGGCAGGGCTAGGTAGATGGCCGACGGAAACCCTGCCAGCGGAGTCATCAAAAAGCATAAGAGACTGCTGCATGACTTGGAGCTCAGACTGAGGGTGAGGTTAAAGACAGATGTCCATGGGCTGCAGGTGCCAACTCTGTGCTTTCAGTAGGGGACCTACTGGGAGACAATGTGAAGGAACTGGAGGCGCTGTCAGCCACCCAATCTACTACCGCCTCTATTTTTTCTGGCCTCACCATTCGTACACCGGTATTCGGGCCTACAAAATAAGATGAACGTTCTGTCGCCTACATGCACCTGAGGAAGGTGTTTCATTTGGGTATGTAGCTATCACAGATCGACCACGTCCACGTCCTCTCCCTCCAACAGGAGCTCCACCAACACCAGCAGCACTATGACCAGGGGCATGTCCTTTATTTGATGCTCTCCTCATTCTTTGAGGTCACCCACTGAACTAACAGACAGATTAACTATATTAATTTCCCTGTCAAGTATGCAGTGCAGGTGTATGTACCTCACACAAAACTTGGTTAGATGTCACCCACCAATCTAACAGACGGATTAATTTTATTATTTACCATCTCATGTATGCAGTGCAGGTGTACTTCACACAATAAATGGGTATTTGTCGCCCACCAAACTAACAGACGGATTAACTATATTAATTTCCCTGTCACATATGCAGTGCAGGTGTACTTCTCACAATAAATGGGTATATGTCGCCCATCTAACTAATAGACGGATTAACTATATTATTTTGCCTCCTCCGCTTTCTCCTCTACCGCCTTCCTCCGATCAGCATAACACTTTGTCGGGCATTTTCATAGGTATATATATTGATACCTAATCATATTATATTCAAAATGCATGCTCATTGTCTTTAAGAAACAGTTTGAGCCAAAGTTTTGCTGTGTGGTAGAAACAGGCCAAGATGAGTTCATGCCAAGCTCAGTCTGTGTAAAAATACAGAGAGTATTGTGTCTTAAAAATTATTGCCACAAATGTGGTCTTATCTATAAAGGAGTACACTGGATTCTCCAGACATGTCTTAGAGAACAAGGCCCATTCATACCATAATGGCCCATAGATCAATAGTGTCAGAGAGACTCCAAGTTGTCTATCTTTAGTTGATACAAAATGTCTACATTTATCCTTATCTCTGATTTACGACGAAGAGGGTCAAATGTATATGATGCAAAAATACCCTAGTTAACTCTTTATAGAATGGTGCTAATAGCTTACACAACAGTGCCATCCGGAGACAGATGGACATCGCTACACCATCCTCCATAGTTGCATTATGATCTCATAGGATCTTATTACATATGTTTACACCCCCTCAATACTAATCCAGGGGGTGGTAATGTTAGATTACAAGGGAGATAATTACCCTAGATAGATGAGCATCAGGAGGAGAAAGGAAAAGGAAAAGAGAGAGGCAAGAACGAGGAAAGCTAAGGAACAAAGGAGGAAGCATAGCATTCCAGGAGCCAACACCCAAGATGAAAGCCATGGTGATGGACCATCCAGCTTTCCTAGGAGCAGAAGTGAGATTCCTGCTAGGACTTGGTAAGAAACACAAAGAATGATGTTTCATTTTATTAAGACTATTTAGATAATGTGGGTAAAATCATAGCATCTATGTTGGCGAACATATTAATTTATTTATAATTTCTTTATATGAGATGTAGTCTTAGATATAGAATAATTGTGAGCCTTCATTCTACCTGCAGAAGAATCAAGTTTCATAATTTATCAGAGTATTAAATGATTGCATACATATATGCATAGATATAGATATATTGATAGTAGCATTCTTCGCCAAGCTAGATGATAAATTCCCACTGGAAGATTTGTTCCAAGTTCTTCCAATGTCTGTTGTCTTAATAGTCTTACCAGGTTATACAGATATGAAAGTAGTCCAGAATAGGACAGAAGTATACATGCAAAAGTAGTCTAGGATTTGACTACTATCTTCTAAGTTGTATACTTGAATGGATTTGCCCATTACTACATGTGAGGTGTATTTTAGTTTGGTTAGAGAGGGGTGGGGAATGTATTTATCATTCCATATAGATGTCTAGGATTAGACACGCCTCTGAACAGGAGTAATGTATATAATTTAACTTCTTGTTTTGATATCCTAACCAAATAGCTTTGTTATAATGTGACAAGCTGCTCTTACCCACATGTGTTTATTTACTTATTGTGAAGCTTCTAGTGCCTGATATCAATGCCATATATATTAATTGGCATATATCATTGTTTATTTACTTATGATTAAGCTTGTAATGCTTCATATATCATTGCCATATATATTCATTGGCATATATAATCGTGTTTATATACTTATTTGTTTATAATCGTGTAACTAATAAACTTTGCATGTTTTTATAATATCTGCCTATTATTTAATGTCAAAACTACATCTTTAGCATTAATGTCATCTCTCATGAAAAGAACTTATTATCTGAGGAAATAGTCGGCCTCAGATGTGAATTGTATCGATTGGGTTATCTACAATTCACCAGGTCATAATTTCGACAAGTTATGGAAAATTATTGAAAAATATTTTTATGATCATAATTAATAATTCTTAATTGAATTATTATAAACCCGACAACTTTCACCACCAACTTCAGCACAGCCAGGGGGAAACTACAGCAGGCTGTTTGGAAACTAATCTGTTTGAGGGAAAAAACCCACACCGCGCAGGCGCTGTGGACGGGCATGGAACAACAGATCGAAGAGTGGTTGGCGCCACTGAGGCTCTAAACCGGCCTGGTGGTGTGTGATAATGAGCGAAATCTCATAGCAGCTCTAGGCCAAGACAGTTTGACGCACATCCCTTGCCTGGCGCATGTGCTGAATTTGGTGTTGCAGAGGTTCCTGAAAAATTACCCCAATAGGTCAGAGCGGCTGCAAAAGTGCGGGCTGTCTGTGTGTGCTTTTGGTGTTCTCATCCTGCTGCTGCTCGGCTGTCTGCGCTGCAGCGTAACTTCTGCCTTCCCGCTCACCGTCTAATATGCAATGTGCCCACAAGGTGGAACTCCACCTTGCAAATGCTGGAGAGATTGTGCGAGCAGCAGCAGGCGATAGTGGAGTTTCAGCTGCAGCATGCACAGGTTAGTTGCCCTGCGGAACAGCACCACTTCATTACCAATGAGTGGGCATCCACATGGGACGAGTGTGCCGTGTTGCGCTGTTTCGAGTACTCCACCATCATGGCCAGTGTCGATGACGCCATCCTCAGCGTTACTATTCCACTTCTTTGTCTCCTTGAAAAAACGCTTCTGGCGATGATGGAAGAGGATGTGGCACAGGAGGAAGAGGGATCATTTCTACAGTTATCAGGCCAGCCATTCACAAGTGGCTCAGAGGGTGGGTTCCTGCACCAACAGATGTCAGGTACACAATTGTTCAGACAGGGCACAAGCTAAGAAACTACACACCTCAAGGTATTTAAAACTGATTTTACAAACTGTATTAACCCTTTATGTGTTCCACAAGAGTTAATGGCAAATGGAGATGAGATTTCAGAATTTCTATTTTTTGACAGATTTTCCATTTTAATCCATTTTTTCCAGTAACAAACGAAGGTTTAACAGCCAAACAAAACTCAATATTTATTGCCCCGATTCTGTAGTATACAGAAACACCCCATATGTGGTCGTAAACTGCTGTATGGCCACACAACAGGGCGCAGAAGGAAGGGAACGCCATATGGTTTTTGGAAGGTAGATTTTGATGGACAGGTTTTTTGACACCATGTCCTATTTAATGCCCCCCTGATGCACCCCTAGAGTAGAAACGCCCAAAAAGTGACTCTATATAAGAAACTACACCCCTCAAGGTATTTAAAACTGATTTTACAAACTGTTAACCCTTTAGGTGTTCCACAAGAGTTAATGGCAAATGGAGATGAAATTTAAGAATTTCTATTTTTTGACAGATTTTCCATTTTAATCCATTTTTTCCAGTAACAAAGCAAGGGTTAACAGCCAAACAAAACTCAATATTTATTGCCCCGATTCTGTAATTTACAGAAACACCCCATATGTGGTCGTAAACTGCTGTATGGCCACACGGAATGCGCAGAAGGAAAGGAACGCCATATGGTTTTTGGAAGGCAGATTTTGATGGACTGTTTTTTTGACACCATGTCCCATTTGAAGCCCTCCTGATGCACCCCTAGAGTAGAAACTCCAAAAAAGTGACCCCATTTTGGAAACTAAGGGATAAGGTGGCAGTCGTTTTGGTACTATTTTAGGGTACATATGATTTTTGGTTGCTCAATATTACACTTTTTGTGAGGCAAGGTAACAAAAAATAGAAATTTTGAAATTTCATCTCCATTTGCTTTAACGCTTGGGTTAACTAAAGGGTTAACAAAGTTTGTAAAATCAGTTTTAAATACCTTTGGGAGTGTAGTTTCTTAAATGGGGTCACTTTTATAGAGTTTATACTCTAGAGGCGCATCAGGGGGGCTTCAAATGGGACATGGTGTCAAAAAACCTGTCCATCAAAATCTACCTTTCAAAAACCATATGGTGTTCCTTTCCTTCTGCGCCCTTCCGTTTGGCCATACAGAATTTTGCGACTACATCTGGGGTATTTCTGTAAACTACAGAATTAGGGCAATAAATATTGAGTTTTGTTTGACTGTTAACCCTTGCTTTGTTACTGGAAAAAAATTGATCAAAATGGAAAATTTGCCAAAAAATAGATGTTTTGGCACTGTTTTTATTTTTTGTTATTTACAACGTTCATCTGACAGGTTAGATCATGTGCTATTTTTATAGAGCAGGTTGTTACGGATGCGACAATACCAAATAAGACTATTTGTTTTGTTTTTTGTTTCAGTTTTACATAATAAAGCATTTTTGAATTTTTTTTTTTTTTTTTTTAGTGTCTAAACATTTTGAAAGCCATAGTTTTTTTATTTATTTATTGGGCGACTGTCTTATGTAGCAGTTTTTTTTTTGCAGGATGAGATGACGATTTGATTGGCACTATTTTGGGGTGCATATGCCTTTGATCGCTTGCTATTACAATTTTTGCGATGTAAGGTGACAAAAAAAGGCTTTTTTTAACTGTTTATATATACCGTATATTTTTTAAGGTGTTCACCTGAGGGGTTTGGTCATGTGATATTTTTATAGAGCTGGTCGTTATGGACGTGGCAATACATAATATGTCTACTTTCTTTTATTTATTTAAGTTTTACACAATAATATCATTTTTGAAACAAAAAAAAATCATGTTTTATGGTCTCCATATTCTGAGAGTCATAGTTTTTTTATTTGTTGGGAGATTGTCCTATGTGATTGGCTTCCGTTGGTCATCCGCATTTTTTGCGGACCCATTGACTTCTATGGGTCCGCAAACCGTTTTTTGCGGACAAAAATAGGACATGCCATATTTTTTTTGCGGATGTGAAATGCGGACGCGGACAGGCAACGGAAGAGGCATCCGCATTTTTAACGGATCCATAGAAATGAATGGGAAACCATCGGATCCGCAAAAAAACCGGAATAGAGGCCGCAGAAAACCACTGCCGTGTGCATGTAGGCTAAAAGGAAGACGAATCTGTGATTTGCGGACAGCAAAAACAACTGTCGTGTGCATCTCCATTTGCTTTAACGCTTGGGTTAACTAAAGGGTTAACAAAGTTTGTAAAATCAGTTTTAAATACCTTTGGGAGTGTAGTTTCTTAAATGGGGTCACTTTTATAGAGTTTATACTCTAGAGGCGCATCAGGGGGCTTCAAATGGGACATGGTGTCAAAAACCTGTCCATCAAAATCTACCTTTCAAAAACCATATGGTGTTCCTTTCCTTCTGCGCCCTTCCGTTTGGCCATACAGAATTTTGCGACTACATCTGGGGTATTTCTGTAAACTACAGAATTAGGGCAATAAATATTGAGTTTTGTTTGACTGTTAACCCTTGCTTTGTTACTGGAAAAAAATTGATCAAAATGGAAAATTTGCCAAAAAATAGATGTTTTGGCACTGTTTTTATTTTTTGTTATTTACAACGTTCATCTGACAGGTTAGATCATGTGCTATTTTTATAGAGCAGGTTGTTACGGATGCGACAATACCAAATAAGACTATTTGTTTTGTTTTTGTTTCAGTTTTACATAATAAAGCATTTTTGAATTTTTTTATTTTTTTTAGTGTCTAAACATTTTGAAAGCCATAGTTTTTTATTTATTTATTGGGCGACTGTCTTATGTAGCAGGTTTTTTTTGCAGGATGAGATGACGATTTGATTGGCACTATTTTGGGGTGCATATGCCTTTGATCGCTTGCTATTACAATTTTTGCGATGTAAGGTGACAAAAAGGCTTTTTTAACTGTTTATATATACCGTATATTTTTAAGGTGTTCACCTGAGGGGTTTGGTCATGTGATATTTTTATAGAGCTGGTCGTTATGGACGTGGCAATACATAATATGTCTACTTTCTTTTATTTATTTAAGTTTTACACAATAATATCATTTTTGAAACAAAAAAAATCATGTTTTATGGTCTCCATATTCTGAGAGTCATAGTTTTTTATTTGTTGGGAGATTGTCCTATGTGATTGGCTTCCGTTGGTCATCCGCATTTTTTGCGGACCCATTGACTTCTATGGGTCCGCAAACCGTTTTTTGCGGACAAAAATAGGACATGCCATATTTTTTTTGCGGATGTGAAATGCGGACGCGGACAGGCAACGGAAGAGGCATCCGCATTTTTAACGGATCCATAGAAATGAATGGGAAACCATCGGATCCGCAAAAAAACCGGAATAGAGGCCGCAGAAAACCACTGCCGTGTGCATGTAGGCTAAAAGGAAGACGAATCTGTGATTTGCGGACAGCAAAAAACAACTGTCGTGTGCATGTAGCCTTACACTTTTTGTGATGTAAGGTGACAAAGAATGGCTTTTGACACCGTTTTTATTTTATTATTTTTACGGTGTTCACCTGAGGGGTTAGGTCATGTGGTATTTTTATAGAGTAGTTTCTTACGAATGCGGCTTTTTTTTCCTTTTTTTTATATTTGATACAAAAAAGCATATTTGAAATAAAAAAAAATCATGTTTTAGTCTGAGAGCCATAGTTTGTTTATTTTTTGGGCGATTGTTTTAGTTAGTTTTTTGCGGGATGAGGTGACGGTTAGATTGGCACTGTTTTGGGGGGCATATGCCTTGTTGATCTCTTGGTGTTGCATTTTTAGTGATATAAGGTGACAAAAACGGCTTTTTTTGACAGTTTTTTTTTGTTATAATGTCTATCGGACAGGGTGAATCATGTGATATATTCATAGAGCTGGTTGGTACGCACACGGCGCTACCTAATATGTGTGTTTTTTCTTTTTTTCTATTTTTTATTGCAAAATATAGGGAAAGGGGCATTTTTTTTAATTGAAACTTTATTTTTTTTAATTAAAAAACATTTTTTACTTTTGGGGGCCTGATGCCCTCTGTAATGCTTTACAATACATCTGTATTGTAAAGCATTGCCTGTTAGTGTACTACACTGAGTAGTACACTAACAGGTTGCCTAGGAGACCCAGCCTGAGGCTGGATCTCCTGGGCACCCGTAGAAGGCAGTTCCCTATGCCGTGTAGGGCATTGGGCAGCCTCTTCATGGCATCAGGCTGCCTTGTCACGCATCGGGTTCCCGTCACAGCAACGCAGGGTCCTGATGCGCTCTCTCACCCGACAAACCCTTTCTATGCTGCGGTCAGCGCAGACCACGGTATAGAAGGGGTTAATCCACCAGCATCCCTGTAAACAGCGAGGCCGGCGGATACAGCAGGGGCCTGGCTACCAGGGACTGCAGTTCCCCTGCAGTGATTGGGGGCACATCGCTCCGGTGCCCGCCGGATCCCCAAAATGTACTATTGCGTCCAAATGCGGGAAGGCAGTACCTTCCATGATGTAATAGTACGTCATGTGTCGGGAAGGGGTTAAATAATACATTTTGTATTGGACCGTGATATGCGTGGTATTTCTTTTTTGGAGTTGGTTGAGTAAAGTGAGGTGCGGCATGTTGCCCCATCTTGTTGGAAAAGCAGGAGATTTTCTCTTCTGGTGTTAGATGGTTGTAAAACTGTTCAAAAATGTCCAGGTAAATTTTCTTGCCTCGTGTGTGGTGCAAAATGCAACAAGGGGGCCCACTGAGGCTTTATCGCCCAAGGGCCCACAAGAACCTGGAGCCGGCCCTGGCCAAGAGCCTTGGAACAATTTTCATACTTTTCATATACTCAAAATCTGCTTTCTCACATAACGCAGTCATATTATGCGTCCATAACCATCTATGTTCTGATATGTGACACCTGCCACATTGTGAAACGCATACCATTGTTTGCCCGATTGTTGCATTCTGGGGCCCTACGCCTCTTGGGGCCAGGGTCGCCGGCTGAGGAGCGCACTCTTGCTGGGGGCGCAGACACCACTCCTCCCTGCGCAGCGCCGCCTCCTAGCTAATTTATTCACTGCACTTGCCTCTGTAATTGAAGAGAAGCGCCGTAATCTCGCACAGGCGCATTAGCAGTGGCATTGAAGTGCGCATGCGCCGTCTTCCTGGCCTCTGCAGTGCGCCTGTGTGAGATTACGGCGCTTCTCTTCAATTACAGAGGCAAGTGCAGTGAATAAATTAGCTAGCAGGCGGCGGGGAGGAGATCTGTGGATGACACTGAAGGGGATCTGTGGATGACACTTAAGGGGGGGGATCTGTGGATGACACTTAAGGGGGATCTGTGGATGACACTTAAGAGGGGGGGATCTGTGAATGACACTTAAGGGGGGGATCTGTGCATGACACTTAAGAGGGGGGGAGGATCTGTGCATGACACTTAAGAGGGGGGGAGGATCTGTGGATGACACTTAAGGGGGGGAATCTGTGGATGACACTTAAGGGGGGGAATCTGTGGATGACACTTAAGGGGGAATCTGTGGATGACACTTAAGGTAGGGGGGATCTGCAGATGACACTTGAAGGGGGGATCTGTGGATGACACTTAAGGGGGGGGATCTGTGGATAACACTTAAGGGGGGGATCTGTGGATGACACTTAAGGGGGGTATCTGTGGATGACACTTAAGGGGGGGATCTGTGGATGACACTGAGGGGGATCTAGGGAGGGGTGTGGGGATGTTGGGGTGGGAGGTCCTGGGGAGGTGTTTGGGTGGGAGCTCTGGAAGGGGTGGGAGGTCTGATAGGTATGTGGGGGTGGGAGCATACATTTTTTTTTGCTATGGGGCCCAGTCATTTCTAGCTACGCCCCTGCATGACACAGTTAAAAAGGTTTTCCAAGACTACTGTTCATGCTGTTCATACTTTTTGCAGTTGCAAAAAATATGGATGATGTCCGTGTTGCTTCTGTTTTTTTTATTGCGGACCCACTGTAACAATGCCTATTCTTGTCTGCACAATGGGATATGTTATTTGCGGAACTGTGGAACGGACATATGGATGTGGACAGCAGATGGTGTGCTGTTCGATTTTTGTGGCTTCATTGAAATAAATGGGTCGACATCTGATTAAAAAATGCACATCAAATGCAGAGAAAAAAATACGGTTATGTGAATGGGGGCTTAGACGGGGTTAATAAATCTGCTCCATTGTTTACCTAACATTGAGCATTGTGAAACTCAGACAGAAAAGTCTAAATAGAAACTTATGGCTTCTGAAATACAGTTTCATTTCCAGGGACAGAAAACTGTGGACACTGTAATACTCCAGATCTCTGTGCTGTAAAGATAATCTACAGTACACATGACCTCTGTGGACTATGACGATAATCTGTATGAGCATTACATATAGCAGGGAAGGGCAATAGAAAAATAACACCATAAATGACTCAAAGCAGCAGAGAGGAATTGAAACTTAGGCTGCGGCTGCACGGTTGATGTTGTCAACATATCTCAATTTCTGGTGCCTATGCTCCGGGGTGTAACTATCAGGTTTACAGGTTCACTAGGGGAGGGGTATAGTAAAATATTGAATATGTGAAGGAAGGGAAGGAAAGCATTGAGAAACTGCAGAAGTCATAATATACTATAATGTTCTCTATTCATATTGTTTATACTGTATATTGTTATATTTATTCTGCAGTGCTGTATAGAGATTTATCACTGGCCTACAAAAGTTGCATATTTTGGCGTGCTTGTACAAAGATGTGTGAGTTTTGCCCTTTCCCGCTTTTCTGAAAAGTGGGCGTGATGTGACAAGAGTTGCCCAAGCCCTTCAGGCCGATTTACCTCACGCCCTCAAACGCTGTCACGCCTTATGCCGGCCGTAACCCAAGCATAAATCGCCACCTGAAGCCTGCAAGCACACCCACGCACTAAAACAAAACTTTCACTGCCACCATCCGTCCATTATAGGGTCCACAGGACACCCCTGAGTGTTCCACTCGCTAGCAGACACACACACACGATAGCAAGCCTCACAGAAAACAGCATACAGCCTCCGAATGCACACATACTCTTCCTGGAGCTAACGGGTTCTTAAGGTTACAAGACAAACCATCAAACTTTTAAGTTTAATGTATAAAAAGTAGACAGTACTTGGTTACACAAAAATGATTAACAAGAGACATACATAAATGGCAAACAATTATAAAATAAAAAGGATAAACAAAGAAAGTCCTAATACTTAGCGGTTGCGTATAGAAGTCCTTTCCTCCCCAGGAGATTTAGGCAGAATACTGGTGCACAAACCAATTTCGATTGTTTCTCCAACTTTGTGATATACAAATATGCCAGGGATTACATTTTTATCCCTTTCCTCCAGGGGCAGGCCTGAGGGGGATTCTCCAGGGGCAGGTCTGAGGGGCATTCTCCCTCCCACTTCTGACTCAGCCCCTGTGGGCCAAGCTACATTACCCATGCAGCTAGCCCACTGGCCAACTATGGGACAGGTAGGAAAATATCAAAAGATTTTTTCCCAGTTGCCCTGGTGACAATACAGACCCCAGACCTTCTTCATAATCCATATCTCATCCTTCCGAGTCCTAGCACATCAAACTCGACATATTCAGAACGCTCAGAAGATGAGATCCCTATTTTCAGAAGATGAGGGCAAGTTGATATGCCATGTCTGGTGTCCATGTGATGCCCCCATCATACCAGAGGTGATGAGTTGGATTTTGGAGACATCTGATCCCTTCGGAACAAGTTATGAGGGATTACAGATTATTGTTCATGCTCTGGTTATGAAGGCCCCACGCTGTCAGCCGGCACAGGACCGTCTAGAGAGGCATGCTCAACCTGCGGCCCTCCAGCTGTTGCAAGACTACAACTCCCATCATTCCCAGACAGCCTACAGCTATCAGCCTACAGAAGGGCATGGTGGGAGTTGTAGTTTTACAACAGCTGGAGGGCCGCAGGTTGAGCATCCCTGGTCTAGAGCAACCTGTCATTAGGTGTGACCAGCAAACTGGCCATCGGGTTAGCACCTCTGTGATAATTACCCCCCGTGGAGCAGTTTGCTGTTCTTACAGGAGTGAGGCAGACATCATGGCTCTGCCTTAAGCCAATTCATCAATGCCTGCTGGCCTGGCAACACAAATACATAAACACATACACCGTATATACATATGAGTCACACTGGACTATGTTACACTACAACATATAACCATAAAACATATATCGTCACAGCAAACATTATAATAACTAGGAATAAGGCGGTCCTTATTCCTGACAGATGGGTTTACAATGATGGAGCGTCCTCTATCCTATAACTCATAGATAGCGTACATTTAATTTTCTGGTGCATGAACAGCCAGAGGATGGTTTATGGACAGTCAGGGACATGCATCTTAATAAATATGTTGTTTCTTAATTCAGCACACATTTTTAGTTCATAT
Organism: Bufotes viridis; assembly: GCA_033119425.1. NCBI lineage: Eukaryota > Metazoa > Chordata > Amphibia > Anura > Bufonidae > Bufotes > Bufotes viridis. The sequence goes on from CM065594.1 coordinate 56,903,235, forward strand.
GAGACACCAGTCTTAATAATTTCTTCTTCTACAAATGGGATTGATAATCTTACTTCTCTACTTCAATCACACTCGGTGGTAAAATGTCATAGGAAGTCAATCAACCTACCATTTTATTCTTCCCAGGCCTGTTGTAGCAAAGTTCCTATTATGCCCTGCCTCTGGCAGGATTTAATAGGAACGCAGTCATTTTCCCTTCAATTGTAAAAATATACCGTATTTTTAATGTTACTTTGAGATGGGAAAACGGCTCTCATTGTCTAAACACTGGGTAAATTAAGTTAAATATCTGGACTGACATACTGCTGTTTGGCCACAAGATGCCGCTGTTTCCTAAACACAGCTAACATACTGCATATTTTTCCATATTCATGAGAGGTGGAATTACAAAGTCTGCAGAGGAAGAGATAGAACAGCCATCTTGGGGAGAGCTTAGAAGAGGATCCAGGAGCTGTGTGTGAGGAGAATCCATCTACATCCAGGAGTGGGAGAAACCTTTGGTGACCAGAACTACCGTACAGTGAAGCCGAGTGTGTCCAAAGTCCTGATCCTGTCCAGAGGAACGAGGATTGCTTCCAGGAACGCTGATGAGAGCTGAGGAGCAAAGCAACATACACTGTAGTACCACATGCTTGTTGGAGAAGCTATTGTTCGGTTCACAGCCACCAGAGGATGCAGAGCAGACCCGGGTCGGTAAGACTGATCGTGCATGCACTTCACCCCAGTGTTGGCGCCTAGAAACCTAGAGACTGAGACCAGGCCTGTAGTTATCTAGATAGGATTTCTGTTTCTGTCAGGCCACAAGTGTTGCTGTGTCACTGTGTGGTTCACAGTGACAGTTGTGGCCATGTAGGCTGGCTGCATGTGCTCTCGCATACTGGCTGCAGGCTGACTCCTGTGTATGCTGGTGGCTTGGGGCTGCGTGCTGGCTGCGGTGTCTTAAGTGAACTTGCTTGTGAACAGTGGCGTTACTACCGGGGAAGCAGGAGAAGCGGCTGCTTCGGGGCCCAGGCTGACAAGGGGCCCGGCTCCTGGCAGCGTTACACAGTCCAAGGAGTTAATTATTTAATAAAGTTATTCAGGCCAGGCCGGGCCCCTTCACATACTGTGCAGAGCGCTGGCCTTTCCACCATCTGGAAAAAACAGCCCCCTGTTGCCCTTCCCCCGGCCCCCTCCCCTTCAGTCGACTCCTGACTTGAGCAGCAGGTGGGAGAATAAGAGCCCGACACTAACAGGCCAGAGAGGAGCAGCAAAGCAGAGCTCGCATTTCAGTGCTGGGCTTCAGGTATGTCTGTGATGTCTGCTCACTGCGCTGCCTGTGTTCATCCCCTGTGCCCCCCTTCCCTCCCCCCCGTGCCCCCCCTCATGCTTCAGCTTTGAAAGACAATGACTGTGCCTGCCTGTTTGATTAAAGAAAAGTGTAAATTACAGGTGAAAAATAACCTCACACCAAGGCTACAGTGAAAGCGGTACAAAAGAATATACCATGGTTACACTAGCTGCTGCTACTCTTCCAAGGTGTTCACTTTCCTCCTGTATTCCTTGTCCATAGGCATCCCCTTGTCTTCTCCTAAGGGGTATGGGCACTGGAGCAGTGCATCTTTATCCATGCTAGGCAGTCTAGGAGCTGCTGTTTGCCTGTGTCTCCATTCACCCATGGGGCATGCCCCTACAACTCTTCTGGCTCTTAAAGGGCCTGGGTTCCTGCACCTCAGTCTTCCCCAGCTAATAGCTGTATTAGTCGTCCCCCCCCCCCCCCCCCACTCATGGACCCACCAGCTCGCTCTCCCCAACAGGAGATGCCCAGGTTATACTAGCATGGTCCATATCACTATATACAAGAAGATATTATACCGTATAACAACTTCTTGTATATAGTGATATGGACCATGCTGATATAACCTGGGTATCTCCTGTATATAATTATATATGTACAGCTACTACAAGTTGTACATCTTCTTGTATACAGTGATATGGAGCATGCTGGTATAACCTGGGCATCTCCTGTATATAAATATAATTATAATACGAAAAAATCCAGCTCACCAAAGTCCAAGCGATTCTTTATTGTAGTTCATAAAAAATTCCCAATACAGTAGGACAGACAATAAGCACCGTTACGCGTTTCGGACCTCTTACAGATATGGGCCCTTCATCATGACTGGTGTAACATACAAAAAGAGACATCTTAAAAAGTCCAACTCACACCTGAATCCCTAATTACCGGGTCACGTGATGCAACACCTGTGCCGACTAAATCGGGCAAAAGGAACAGGGTGGTCTAAAGTACACAAAGGTATAAATAAAATACATACCATATAAAATCAAAAGAAAATGACATACTCTCTCAATATTGTAATATCAGATCATATTTCCTATTCAAACCTTGCGGGATGCGTGTTTTCAGTTTAAACATCCAATTTCTTTTCATATCACCTTCTCTGGTTGGCACAAACACCCTTTCAATACCTTGTACTCTGAGTTTACTGGTGTCGCCGCCGTGTACAACCGCAAAGTGTGCACTGGCGGCTGAAACATTACGGGTGCGATAATGCGGCACATCAGATATGTGCTTCCTTAGGCTAACCTTCAGAGGGTTAGAAGTGCAACCCACATATTGTAGGCTGCAAAGATCACACATGATAACATAAATCCCATTCCTTGTATTGCAATTAATGTAACTGTTTATCATGTGTTCATTGCCATCTGCGCAGGAGACAACTACTTTAGCAACATGTAGGTAATCGCAACAAAGACATATATGATGGCCACACTTATAGCAACCCTTAGTGGCTAGCCAAGTTGGTATGGTTTTTACCCTCTCCTTAAACATACTACATTACATGCTACATCTTGTCATCCAAAACATGTAGTAAGAAATATCCCCAGGGGAGAGCTGTTGCGCATTAGACGCAACTGTTCAGACCCTGCGGTATTTGATCAGGAGAGCAATGAACTTATGAAAAGATTGACAGCCAGATCCTATGTAAAACATCATATGCAGACACACAAAGACCAGGTGGCAAGGATAGATCGGGATTCTCTGATCATTCAAGATGATCAAAAAATTGGGCATAGGGGAAAAAAGAATAACAAGCATAAAGTGCCGGTTACCTTTGTCACGCAATATAGTGTTGAATATGGAGAAATTTGTAAAATCATTCAGAAACACTTGCCAGTCTTGAAATATGAAAGTGAATGGTCCGATATCATCGATGATGGGATCAGATGTGCAGCCAGAAGGGCTCCAACTATAGGTAACATGGTTAGTCCCAGTTTGTTTAAGGAGAGGGTAAAAACCATACCAACTTGGCTAGCCACTAAGGGTTGCTATAAGTGTGGCCATCATATATGTCTTTGTTGCGATTACCTACATGTTGCTAAAGTAGTTGTCTCCTGCGCAGATGGCAATGAACACATGATAAACAGTTACATTAATTGCAATACAAGGAATGTGATTTATGTTATCATGTGTGATCTTTGCAGCCTACAATATGTGGGTTGCACATCTAACCGTCTGAAGGTTCGCATAAGGAAGCACATATCTGATGTGCCGCATTATCGCACCCGTAATGTTTCAGCCGCCAGTGCACACTTTGCGGTTGTGCACGGCGGCGACACCAGTAAACTCAGAGTACAAGGTATTGAAAGGGTGTTTGTGCCAACCAGAGAAGGTGATATGAAAAGAAAATTATTGAATCGGGAATCCTATTGGAAGTTTAAACTGAAAACACGCATATGATCTGATATTACAATATTGAGAGAGTATGTCATTTTCTTTTGATTTTATATGGTATGTATTTTATTTATACCTTTGTGTACTTTAGACCACCCTGTTCCTTTTGCCCGATTTAGTCGGCACAGGTGTTGCATCACGTGACCCGGTAATTAGGGATTCAGGTGTGAGTTGGACTTTTTAAGATGTCTCTTTTTGTATGTTACACCAGTCATGATGAAGGGCCCATATCTGTAAGAGGTCCGAAACGCGTAACGGTGCTATATGTCTGTCCTACTGTATTGGGAATTTTTTATGAACTACAATAAAGAATCGCTTGGACTTTGGTGAGCTGGATTTTTTCGTATTATATTGATGTGCTTACCAGAGGACTTCCGTGCTCCCGTCCAGCGATCAGCAGGGGTGAGCTGCCTTTGCCTTGTTGCAAATAACTTTTCTATTCATAAATATAATTATATACAGGAGATACCTAGATTATACCAGCATGGTCCATATCACTGTATAGAAGAAGATGTATAACTTATACCGGCTGTACATATATAATTATATACAGGAGATGCCTAGGTTATACCAGCATGCTCCATATCACTATATACAAGAAGATGTATAACTTATACCCGCTGTACATATATAATTATATACAGGAGATGCCCAGGTTATACCAGCTGTACATATATAATTATATACAGGAGATACCCAGGTTAGGCTTCTTTCACACTAGCGTTCAGTGTGGATCCGTCCATCCGTCCATGGGGGCAGCGGCCTCCATGATTCAAGCCGTGCTAACCATGTCCCCTTCACTGCCCCTTCGCTGTGACTGACAACTCTTGTGCATGACAGTTCAGCTGGCTTTGCCGAACTGCCGGCTGTCACTCACAGCGAAGGGGCAGTGAAGGCCTCACTGCAAGGGGAAACTGGAGCAGTTCATCCCAGCCAGCCGGAGGGTGGCCAGCATGAATCAACTGCAGGCCTGTCTGATCAAGCGGCTGGAGCAGGCAAACACTAAGCCTCACACTCCAGTTTTCCCTGCCCATCTCACCCAGCAGGTGGCTGGCCCTAATAGCACCAGCCAAGCAGGTGACCTTATGGGTGAGATGGAGTTGTTCTACCAGTCTGTGTGACCCAGTAGCAGTAGCTGTCATCACCAGTAGCTGGGCCGCATGGTGACAGACTACATGGGGTCCGTTGTCGCTTCCGACAGCATGAGTAATGACGACCCCATGGAGTACTGGGTTGCCAGGCTGGGCACCTGCCATGAGCTCACTCAGTATGCGCTGGAGTTACTGTCTTGTCCCCCCCCCTCCCCCCACCTCCAGCGTACTGTCTGAGTTAACATTCAGCGTGGCAGGTGGGGTGGTCACTGACAAGCGGACTCATCTGTCCACTGACTCCGTGGACAGACTGACGTTTATCAAAATGAACGAGTCCTGGATCGGCAGTGACTTCTTGGTCCCCGCTGTCGGTTCAGGGCGCTGAAGGGTCCCTTGTCCATCCCTCTCCTAGTCTCTCCCTCCAAAACTCCGTTGTTTTTTAACTTTTTTAATGTATTTATTGATGAATATAATTATTTATTTATTGGTGAATTTTTTTATGTATTTATGTTGTAATGTACTTCTATATTTGTTATTAATTGTAATCATGTATTTCTTGATATATTTATTGAATGTTTTAATTTTTTAATGAATGTATTTATTTATTGATATATATCTATCTATTTTAATTAACTTTTTAAATCATGTATAATGTGTCAATTTAATGAAATTGAAACTGTAATATACTGTATATATTTATTGTCATATTTCTGTATTAATGAATTTGTGTAATCATGTATATGTAGATACATATTAATTAAATGGTTGGTGTATGTATTTATTTATTTATCTATTGATATATTTCGATATAAATTTATATTTTTTATTTATTGTATTTTGACTTTTAATTTATTGATGTATTTATATATATATATTTTTTTTGTTAAATTACTATATTCAATTGATTAATTTTTTCAGCCCCTTATAGTCCTCTCTGTCAGGACATGCGCTCAATACATAAACTGTACTGGAAAATAGATCTCTCAGATACCAATCGTCAGACAGTGCTCCACATGGCGCCCGCACCAGTCTGATCTCAGTTTCCGTGTCAGGCACATCGAGTCTGTAGCAGAACACTGTGGTAATACAGCTAGCCTTGCCATGTGCTGATTCCTCCAAGCCAGAGGGCAGTAGGAGTGGTGGTGTTTTGCAGCGGCTCTCACATCCTCCTTTTGTCGGTGGAATTAGTTCACCTTCCCATAGGCGCCACGGTCCACGGCTGCTGGTATGTGAGTCTCGGCTACACATGGAGGTAGTGTCACGCAGCCCATGGCAGACTTCACCAGGAAGAGTCTAACAGGCACAGCGGAGCACCTACACTGTCATTCAGCAGAGTGTAGTTTGGAGTCTGTTCTGAAGGCACCATGTGTTGTTCATGAGTTACATAGAACTGCCACTAAACTTTCCCCGCATGATAAATGCAGCTTTGCTTTATTGTAGTTGACTAGAACTAGAAATTCTTATTCCTTTTAAGTTCCAGCAAAACATACGGTCCTCTACAATGCTGCTGATTCTGGAGGGGAAGAATAATGCAGCACTTCCCAGGAGAGATGGGGTAGATAGATATATACATGTTGTCCCTCCTGCTATAATATATCTATCTACCCCATCTCTCCCTGGAAGCCCTGACATTTTCTCTCCCTCTACACATCAGCATTGTAGAGGACCAGATTAGTGTACATTTTTCTTGAACTTTAAGGAATAAGAATTTGTATTTCAAGTTGATCAAAATTAAGCACAGCTGCATTTGTTAAGCAATGAAAGTTTAGTGGCAGTTGAATGTAACTCCTGAACACATGGTGCCTTCAGAAAAGGCTCCAAACTAATAACAGTGTAGGTGCCCCTCTGTGCTTGTTAGCCCCTTCCTGGTGAAGTCTGCCATGGGCTGTCTGACACTTCCCCCCGTGTGTAGCCATGCCTCACATCTAAAGGCTTATTCTGCACCATAACCTATGATCGATGATCCTGGCTGCTCACTAGAGGCAGCCGCCGAGGACCGCACCAGCAGCCATGGACCGTGGCTGAGTCTTCGCCTATGGGAAGGTGAACTAATTCTGCCTACAGAGCAGGAGACACTTCCAGACCCTGGCCGAGGCAAGCTGCCTCATCACTGCCTTCTGTGCTCAGACAGGCAGAGAACGGATGGGTCCTGCCGTTGGCAGTGTAATTGTGGGGAGAGTGGCGGTACCCATACCCCCTCACAGACAAGTTTCTGGAGGTTAAGAGAGAGACGCTGCTAAACACCACTACTCCTACTTCCCTCTAGCTTGGAGGAATCAGCACATGATGTGGCTAGCTACATTAACGCAGTGTTCTGCTACGGACTCAATGTGCCTGATACGGAAACTGAGAGCAAACTGGTGCAGGTGCGGTGTGGAGCACTGGTGTGGCTGTGCTACCGCAGAGTTCTGTTTCAGACTCAATGTTCCTGATATGGAAAATGAGAGCCGACTGGTGCAGGCGGTGTGTCTAGGTAATTTTGTACTAATTTATAGTGTGCTTTTAAACTTAAAATACCTTTTTTTTTAAACACTTAAAATTTAGCATTTTGTATGCATGTTACCGCATTCCTGCAAACTTTGAATATACTGCTGTCAGAAGTGTCTAATTTTATTTTAGTTGTTGCCCAGGTCTGGTGGGTGCCCATTCCTGGGAACACATGATGCCAACTAAGAACCTGATGCTGTCTGTTCCTGCTGAGTTAGGCCAAGCTATGTGAAGGCCTTAGCCTCGACCGTTACCATGCTGCTGCTACTGATGTCTGTTCTGTTCCTGTTGACTTATGTGTTGGCCTTATACTCTACTGATACCTTTATCTGCTGCTGCTATCTGTCTTGATTTTGATGAGTTATGTGTCAGCCTTGTCCTACAGCATTCCCATTTCAATGCTGCTGTCTGTTCCCGCTGAGTTAGGCCCAGCTATGAGTATGCCATATGCTACAGCGTTACCATTTTACAGTGGCTGCTGTCTGTCATAATATTACAGAGTTAGGCCAAGCTCTCTCATCAGTTCGGCGTACGCTCTGTCCAAGTTCCCATCAATACATCTCCTTCTGGTGTGAAAACTAATATCTGGACCTAATCAATATATGGGAGCTAAGTATCTTTTTCTTCCTTTATTACTATCTATGTTGCACGATCTTACTATTACCCCCTGATGAGCCGCTTGTGCGGTAGAAACGCGTCGGGGTTATGTGTTTTCATACATCATTACTTTATCTTTAGTATCCTTACATGAGCATCCCTAGTGACTATCTTTACTGGTTCTGCCTATGGTATTGGATATAGGGCAACTTAGGGGAACAACAGATCTAGGTATGGGGACAGTTCACCCCCACCTTTAGGAGGTGTCCCTGGGCTGAGTAAGCCATAGGGTTAGAATTAGGGACAGATTCTTAATCCCTTCTATATCAACTAACCCATGTACCCCTACCATTATTTTTTATTTATCCTCCCCTTCCGGATCCCTGGTGGAAAAAATTATATTTTTTGTTTGTCTGTGAGAGTATCTGACACGGTATTCGTCTGTGTATATGATTCACGTTAGGGCTTTTCTTGGCCTATTACCCATGTAAAAATTAAAGGTGTTTTTAATGCAGCACATTTAACCTAGATGTTCAATTACCTACGTGTGTAGCATTAATTATCATATGACATAGTTTTGTTACGTCTTTTCTTATAGTTGGTCTTTCCTGAAATTTTCTTAGTCACATCCCACAGAAAAAGCCATGGTCCACAGAGAGCTTCCAAAGCATCAGAGGGATCTCATTGTTAAAAGGTATCAGTCAGCAGAGAGGTACAAAAGAATTTCCAAGGCATTAGATATACCATGGAACACAGTTAAGTCAGTCATCATCAAGTGGAGAAAATATGGCACAACAGTGACATTACCAAGAACTGGACGACCCTCCAAAATTGATAAAAAGATGAGAAGAAAACTTGTCTGGGATTCTACCAAGAGGCCTACAGCAACATTAAAGGAGCTGCAGGAATACCTGGCAAGTACTGGCTGTGTAGTACATGTGACAACAATCTCCCGTATTCTTCATACTGTATGTCTGGCTATGGGGTAGAGTGGCAAGACGAAAGCCTTTTCTTACGAAGAGAAACAACCAAGCCAGGCTACATTTTGCAAAAACACATCTGAAGTCTCCCAAAAGCATGTGGGAAATGGATTTATGGGCTGATGAAACCAAGGTTGAACTTTCCAAAAGATATGTTTGGCGCAAAAACAACACTGCACATTACCAAAAGAATACCATGCCCACAGTAAAGCATGGTGGTGGCAGCATCATGCTTTGGGGCTGTTTTTCTTCAGCTGGAACTAGGGCCTTAGTTAAGATAGAGGGAATTATGAACAGTTCCAAATACCAGTCAATATTGGCACAAAACCTTCAGGCTTCTGCTAGAAAACTAAACATGAAGAGGAACTTTATCTTTCAGCATGACAACGACCCAAAGCATACATCCAAATCAACAAAGAAATAGCTTCAACAGAAGAAGATTAAAGTTTTGGAATGGCTCAGCCAGAGCCCAGACCTTGAATCCGATTGAAAATCTGTTAGGTGATCTGTAGAGGACTGTGCACAGGAGATGCCCTCGCAATCTGACAGATTTGGAGTGTTTTTGCAAAGAAGAGTGGGCAAATCTTGCCAAGTCAAAATGTGCCATGCTGATAGACTCATACCCAAAAAGACTGAGTGCTGTAATAAAATCAAAAGGTGCTTCAACAAAGTATTAGTTCAAGGGTGTGCACACTTATGCAACCATATTATTTTATTTTTATATTTTTTCTTCCCTCTACCTAAAAGATTTCAGATTGTTTTTCAATTGAGTTGTACAGTTTATAGGTCACATTAAAGGTGGAAGGAGTTCTGAAATGATAGCACAGAGACCTGACATTTCAACAGGGGTGTGTAGACTTTTTATATCCACTGTATATATAATATTCTTTTGAATTAAATATAATCATGAGGTGTTAAGCTTCATTCACAAAAAAAAAACATTTTATTTCCTTTAATTTATTTTATTTGTTATAATTTTTCTTTGGTTCAGATTAGGCAGCCCTACTGTGTGGGTCTTACTAAAACTAGCTGGGGACCGCACGTGGGCTTCCCTTCTAAAAATTTATTGCGCAGTTAACATTGTACAGGACTGTTTGAGGACCCAAATAAAACTTTATTATTTTCTGGTTTATTTTAATCAGGATTTAGGTTTGAACATGTTGTTGTCTGTTGTCCTTGACAGGATGCCTGACTTCCATCTTGACCTCTCCACGTGGTTGGGTGTGACTGGCGTTTACTCATCTGTGTGGTAATCTGGAATGGAGCGTTATTGCCACATGTATATATCTATATATACATTTTTATTTAATGGTAATTCTTGACAACTATGTAATGATAATGTGCACATGCGATTTTCAGAGAATCCAAATTTTTCTCTAGCAAATCTGAAATATGGTATATATAATAGCTGTGAAGCCATGTCACCATTTTGGGAGCTATTCTTATAATTTCTAAGGTTTGCTATCATGTGATGGCATAGACAGAATGCGTTTGTGGCTCAGCTTGTGTTCCGTTTCTGGTGGGAAGACATGATCTGTTATGAATGATGTGAACGCCCTGTCAATGGATACTCACAGCATTTGTTTGTTCCTTATTTGATGCAATCACATTATTGCCTGACTTTTTTTTTTAATGTAATGCGGAAGCAATGTGCCAACAAGTGCACCAAATAGGACGCTATATTTGATCCATGCTGGTTAGTTAATTTGCCCCACAATAATTTTTTTTATTGGTAAACCATATATTTTAAAGAGAAATTATCTTTGTTTCATATTTTTATAATAAGAAAATGTTAATTAAGCTTATATGATTTCACATACTTTTACGGAAGTTGTTCATGTCTTCGCAGTTTATATACTTTTTTAATATTATGTTGTTTTTTAAACAATCTAAATCAAACACATTAACTAAAATTCAATTATCATTAGCTTTCATTAAAAAAATCAACTAAATTTCTATTTGTACTTGACAACATTCAATTTTGTCGCTTCTACAGAAAGGTCCAATTGTGTGAATTAAAACGTCACTTTGGGTTGAATAAACGCAAATTGTCTTTGTGCTTTGCAGTGGTAGATAGATAGATAGATAGACAGACAGACAGACAGACAGACAGACAGATTGAAAGAAGGGCCAGCAGCACTCCAGATGAATTCCAGTGAACAACGTTTATTCACCCAGTGTCCGGGTCAAACAGCGACGTTTCGACTGCTTATTAGACTACGTATGTATGGCTTGAGAAAGACTGCAATAAGCAGTCGAAACGTCGCTGTTTGACCCGGACACTGGGTGAATAAACGTTCACTGGAATTCATCTGGAGTGCTGCTGGCCCTTCTTTCAATTTGTATATTGTGGACTTTGATGCCAGTCCTTAGGCCTTGATTTTCACCCGCTGCCAACAAGTGTGCTGCTACCTCTTTCTTTTACGCCTATATATATCTATATTTTTTATAAATCTATGGTGGCCTTTACTATCTTTAAAAATCATTTAAAATAAAAAATTGATAAGTAATATAGTGCAATTTGTATGTATGGGAACACATTCCTGCTGCCAACCATGAACATGCTACTGACAGAGGTGTATAAGTTTATTTTTGGGGTTTACCCCGGTGTTGCGGATGCCCATTCCTGGAACATATTTCTCATACTAACAAAGAAACAGTTCCAGTATTTTCTGACTGACTTTGGCCCAGATATGTGTAGCCCTTTTACTACACCATTAACCATGTACCTGCTGCTGCTACTGTCTGTTCTGATCCTGCAGAGTTTAGTGTAGGCAGTTTACTCTACTATTATTTTTACCTACTGCTGCTGCTGATCGTCCTGTTCCAGATGACTTTGCCCCAGGACTCAAGGGGCCTTCCTGCAACCTTATAACTTAAAATTACTCAAAAACATAACAATATCAAAAATACAAAAGCACATGGTTAAACGTAACAAAATATTTATTAACAATGTAGTGGGAAAAAAACATCTAAGGCAAAGTGTGGAGTTCTTTCTGAATGTCCAGCAACTCCGTGTTTCACTTCTTAGGCCTCCTTCACACTATCGTTTTTGCTTTCCGTCCTAGAGTTCCGTCCTCGGGGCTCTAGGATGGAATGATACTGATCAGGATTATCCCCATGCATCCTGAATGGAGAGAAATCCGTTCAGGATGCATCAGGATGTCTTCAGTTCAGTACTGAGATGTTTTTTGGCTGTAGCAAAATCCGCAGCATGCTGCGGATTTTCCTCCACCCAAAAATCCTGAAGGCATGCCGCAATCACGGATCCGGATTAATGCCCATTGAAAAGCATTAATCAGGATCTGGCTTTAAGCTAAACGTCGTTTCGGCGCATCGCCGTCTCCGACGTTTAGCTTTCTGAATGGTAACCATGGCAGCCAGGACGCTACTAAAGTCCTGGCTGCCATGGAAAAGTAGTGGGGAGCCAGGGGAGAAGCTACTTACCGTCCGTGCGGCTCCCAGGGCGCTCCACAATGACGTCACAGCGCCCCTTCGTCGCATGGATCATGTGATCCATGCGATCATGTGATCTATGCGACGTAGGGGCGCTGTGACGTCATTGCGGAGTGCCCCGGGAGCCGCATGGACGGGTAAGTAGCCTTATCTCTGGCTCCCCACTACTTTTCCATGGCAGCCAGGACTTTAGTAGCGTCCTGGCTGCCATGGTAACACTGAAAGCATTTTGAAGACAGATCAGTCTTCAAATGCTTTCAAGTGTGTGGCCTTGTGACGGATCCGGCGGGCATTTCTGGCAAGCGCACGCCGGATCCTCACAACGCTAGTGTGAAAGAGCCCTTATGCTGCTCCTCCAGCTTCAGTACTTTTTTATCAAGCTGATGCTGCTGCTGATGTAGCCTCCGTAGCTGCTCCCTCACTTTTTTTGCTGCTCTTTTATGACCACCATTGCCTTAGCGTCAGCATACTGCTGATGTAGGATTTTTCTTTTCAGTTTTCGAAGAACTGTTAGGATTATAAGAAAAATTGACAATGACTTTCAATTAAGTTTGGTAGGCAGTTAGTGCTTTGTGTGCATTTTTTGTTACAGTACTGACGATTTAGATAACAATTCGTTGGTTTATTATATTTATGATGATTATATAGTTGGTTAGTTAGGGATAGTTCAGTATAGTATAATGTTATTTAGTTGGTTAGTTAAGGCAAGTTCAGTAGAGTATAATAGTATTTAGTTGGTTAGTTTGTGATAAAAGAGGAATCTACACTTTCCTGTGGCTAAGCATTTGTGTAGCAGAGGAAACAATGAAGATAAGAACACATGGAAGTTCTCATAATAGATAACTTCAAATCCCAAAGAGCTAGAAGATTTTGTGAATATAAATTTATAACACTGCTTGACACTTTGAATAGTGGACTGAATTTTTCCACTGGATTTAGAAAACACTCGACAAGATCAAAATAGTCTTCTACAGACATAGTCGGGGCACCAGGTCTCCGAAATGACATCAATTTAGAGACCATAAAACTTTCTTATCCCTTATCTGTAAGATAATTACAGACTCATCCTCAAGATCTTTGATATGTTGTTCTCTTATATTTAAAATGACCATTTAAAAGGCACAGAATCAGCTGGTTACATCATACATCTCTACCTCGATGTGTATGTATATATATATGTATTGAAGGCTGGTTACAGCCTGTATTTGTGGGAGGGGCTGTGGCTATTTAACACCGGGCGATCACCCTAGGGGAGGGCGGTCATCACGTGAAGCAGATCCTCTGGTCAGGCCTGACGTCACTTCCTGGTTCCCGGCTTCTGCCGCAGCACGGCCGCAAGTAGCGAGTGGCATCCTCATCCGGAACACAGCAACGTTGGCCTCCCTGCCTGGCATGGATCGCGATCCTATGCTTCCAAGCCACTGACCTCAAGAAGCTGTGCTTCATCATCGGGTCCCTGCAGCCGCTTGTTGCTGGCGCGGCACCCGGCGCGGGCCCCAACTCCGGAATTACAGCACATGGGTAAGTCGGGTTCTCCGCCCCCTGATGACGTCAGCGCCGAGCCTGATCTTCACGTGCAGCGGAGGCTCTGTCAAGAGTGATGTCACCCCCTGGTTTCTCGGCTTCCACCCCCGTCCGCAGTGCACCGTGAGTGGTAAGTCGCGTCCTCATCGGAATCTGACCCGGGGCGCAGCGACACTGACCGCCCTGCCGGCACGAGTCATAATCAGGGCACTCTCCCCCCCTCTGCTCCTCGACGTCGCCCTTCAGCCAGCTGGCTGCGGGTGGACGTCCGCCACCGCTCAGCCGCGGCTTGCTCGAGTTCAGTGCAGGACAGGGGCTCGTGCACAGCCATCTCCCGCGAGTCAGATTCCCGCACTCTGATGACGTCCGGGGTGGGTGTTTCCCAGCATGTTCCCACAGGCCATGTTTCTGCAGCCCGGCACCGGCGCCCGGCCGGGGCAGGGTCCACGCACGGGTCCCCGAGGCAATCTCCTACCTGCTCTGGCCGGTTAGGCCCGGCACGCATCCACCTTGGCGCATGTCCACCGCTCCCGCGGCGGGTGCGTCCGCTGTCTCCGAGGTAGGGGTCAGTGTTAACAGGGACCCCTCCAGCTGGTCCGCCTCGGTAGGTAGCATAGGTTGCCTGCACATCGGCCCGCCATGGGGGTCGGCGCTCCTCTGACTACTCAACTGACGCTATGCCCTCAGCATCAGCATCCGGTACGTTGTTTTTGGTCAAGCTGCTTGCCACGGTATGTGGTCCCCTAATGATTGACTTATGCCGTTGCTCCCGGGGGTTTAGTAATGCTTTGATTGCTTATCTTTAATAAGATTTCTCCCCTCTGTTCCCTCTAGATGATAAGGGTCGGTATTGGGGGGCATTATTTTCCTCCAGAAGACTTGCATGCACTGCATTGTCAGCTACAGGCTCTGCTTCCAGGACTGTCACCGCCACACGTGGGAGGGGACTCTTCAGTTTTCCTTTCCTAGTCCAACTGAGCTGTCGTGGTCACGTGATCCATCTAGCGTAGTCGAGCGTGTCAGAAACATGTAGCATGCACCTTCCAGTGCAGGTCTGTGTGCACTCAGGCAAGCTCTCTGCGCAATTGGGGCAGCCGGGCCAGCTCCGCTACAGGTAACAACCTCAGCTCTGTCTCACATATCAACCTCTGTTTTGCTTCAGCCCTATCCATGTTCCATTAATAGGGGTGCGTGCACGGGGTTTTCTAGTTCAACGCCTGGCTGTGGAAGGGTTTAAAACTAATGTTGTGGTAAAGTTTCTTTTATGTGCAGTGGTCTGAATCGCTCAGGTCGTCTTTTGCCGGTTCGGAACAACTTGGGTCCCCGAATCGCTCAGGTAATGTATTAATTTATGTGCAGTCATGTATTGTTGCCCGTATCGCTTAATTCAGGTACCAGACATATTTATTTGAATCACTCAGGTTTTGTTTTATACATATGCGGTGGCCTGAATCGCTCAGGTCAGGTGTCCCACCTTTATAGTGCCTGAATCACTCGGTCATGTATCATACGTGCTTAGTTGCCTGAGCCGCTCGGGTCATGTATCATACATGTGTTGTGGCCTGAATCGCTCGGGGCACGTATCATACTGCATAGATGACTGAATCACCTAGGTTATGTACCATCACATACTTCGTGGCCTGAATCGCCCAGGTCATGTATCATACATGCTGGTGGCCTGAATCGCTCAGGTCATGTGTCATACATGTTTCGTGGCCTGAGTTGACCGGGTCATGTATCATACATACATAATGGCTGCACCGCTCAGGTCTCGCACCATTCATGTGAGTTCGCCTGAACCGCTCAGGTCACTTATCTCACATGTGTCACCACCTGAATCGCTCGGGGAACGCATCATTCTGTATAGACGCCTGAATCGCTCAGGTCATGTTTTCCGGCATAGTTGCCCGAATCATACTTGCACAGTTGCCTGAATCGCTCAGGTCACATTTCATCCCGCATAATTGCCTGAATTGCTCAGGTCACGTGCCATACACTTACAGTTGCCTGAACCACTTGGGTTATGTATCATGCATGTTCGCCTACCTGAGGTGCTCAGGTCATCCATCATTCTCATGGTTACCTGAATCGCTTGGGTCGTGCATAATGCACGTATATTTGCCTGAACCGCTCGGGTCTAATTTCATCCTGCCTAGTCGCCTCACGTCATGCATCATACATATTCAGTTGCCTGAATCGCTCAGGTCAGGTACCAAACTTGTATCGTTGCCTGAATTGTTTAGGTGATGGCTCTTTCTGTATAGATGCCTGAATCGCTCAGGTGCGTGTATCACGCATGCATAATTGCCTGAATCGCTCAGGCAACATTCCATCCATGTACAGTTGCCTGAATTGCTCAGGCCATGTATCATACATGTATGTTGCCCGAGCGGTCGGGTCATGTATCATACATGCATAGCTGCCTGGATCACTCGGGTCGCATTGCATTCTGTAGAATTGACTGAATCGCTCAGGCAACCTATTATTCATATATTGTGGCCTGAATCGCTCAGGTCGTGTATCATTCATATTCAGTTGCCTGAACCGCTCAGGTGATGTTTTACCCTTGTATAGTAGCTTAAATCGTTCAAGTCATGGTTCTTTCTGTATGGATGCCTGAATCGCCCAGGTCATGTATCATACATATTCAGTTGCCTGAATCGCTCAGGTCATGTATTAGCCTGGTATAGTTGCCTGAATCGTTCAAGTCATGGTTCATTCCGTATGGATGCCTGAATCGCTCAGGTCATGTACCTCCACATATTTCATGGACTGGATCATTCAGGCGATGTATCATGCTTTTATTGCAGCCTGAATCGCTCAGGTCGTGTATCATGCATGCGCATTTCCCTGAATCGCTCGGCTCACGTTTCATGCTGTATAGTTGCCTGAATCCCTCGGGTCATGTGTCATGCATGTATCGTCGCCCGAATGCCTCGGGTCATGCATCATACATATTCAGTTGCCTGAGCGGTTGTGCACTATTCTTGGGTAGTTGCCTGATTCGTTCAGGTCATGTTTTCGTTCTGCATAGGTACCTGGATTGCTCAGGTCATGTACTTTTCTTGTGTAGTTGCCTGAACCGTTCAGGTCATGTTTTATTCTGCATAGGTACCTCAATCGCTCAGGCCATGTATCAGTCGTACATTATTGCCCGAATCGTTCGGGTCATGCTCCATGCATATTGAGTTGCCTGAAGTACCCGGTCGGGTACCATGTGTGTATGGTTGGTTTCCCGAACGGCTCAGGTCTGTTTCTTTCTGAATAACTGCCTGACTTGTTCGGGTGTTGTATCATTCCTTTATAGTTGCCTGAATTCCTCAGGTCATGTTGCATACACATACAGTCGCAAATCACTCAGGTCATGTCTCCTTCAGGCCTGTTCGCCTTGGATTACCTAGTGCCTGATTCACTCCAGGCCATGTATAATCGCATATAGTTCCCGAATTGCTCGGGCCATGTTTCTTCATGTATAATTGGCTAGATCAGGTCCTGTTTCACGTAGTATAACGTTACTTCCTGAATTGCTCGGCTTGTTTTTCACCCCACCAATAAATCATTCGTCTTTCAGCCCATTCGGAGTCATTCTGAAACCTCTCAGATTTACGGTTGTCGTCACGCGGTCTCTACCGGTCCCGGTGCACTCTCCTTCAGGTGACCGGGCACTCGTTGGCAACTTCAATTCTCACACGATTCAGTTTTCTCACTTGGGGCACTCTTGCAATTTTAGACATAATTGAATCCCCTATGCTCGGTTTGTCTATCTCTTTTCGTTTCCAGTTCAGGTTCAATGTTAGTGGGAGTGGTCATCCTGGTTCGGGTTCACAATATGTTTGGAATCCAATCCAGGTAGTGGCTTGGTCTTACTGCTGTATCCTCCAGGTCCGGCTCGCAGCTTCATGCAGGGTAAGTTGGGTCCTGAATCACTCAAGTCATGTATCGTTCATGTATTATTGACTGAACTTTTTCAGGTCATTCGCTCAGTTCATGTTTCATTCACGTATTCCTGGTCATGTGTCATTCATGCATAGTTGCCTGAACTGCTCAGGTTATTCTACATGCGGTGTCACGCTGGTTTCCAATTCGCTCAGGTCACCCATCAGTCATGTACAATTGCCCGTTTCATTTCGGGTCATCCTTTGCGTAGGGTGACGCTTGTTCCTGGAACACTCTGGTCATGTCTCATTCTTGCAGTAGCCTGAATTACTCAGGCCGTCAGTTGTTTCACACGCTAGGCCGACGCAGGTTTTTATAGGTTCCTACGATCGTTTCCTTTCCACCATTCTTGTTTGTTCCAAGTTCCAGGTAAGTTAAGAAACAGTTGCGACATTCAGTCGCTCCACTGTTGGGGTGGTATGCCCTTATGGTAAGTGCCATTTCCAGGTCCCGGGTCAGCCGGTTCAGGTAGGACTTAAGAATTATAACTTCAGCACGCTCCCAGTCTCGCACCTCCCATATTGTTCATGGATCAGTGCAGTGCGTTGGTAGCCATGTCGAGCAATCCGTGTCAGGAACCGTCCCTGGCCCTAGATGGTGCTCCTTTTTGGGCGCCCAACTAGCATTTTCATCAAGGCTGACATGTATTCAGGATTTTATGGGTTTCTCAGGCCGGGGAATTCCCTTCAGCACGCGTTCACGCTCTACCTTTCGTAGCGACACCTTGTCCGGCACGGCATTACTTTCCCTGCTCCTTCTGCCCTCTAAGCCTGTTAGGAAGGTCCCCGTAGGGGTAAAGTCCTCCCGTCATTCAGCAGGTGCCCAGTAAGGAGCTCAGAAATCTCTCCAAGGTGCGCCAGCTTATGGTTCAGACGACCGCCGCTACCACTACGGGACAGGTCTTCGTTTCCCTTCACCCATTTCCCGTATCCACTCATCAGCAGCAGGGTCAGGGCACCACCCTGATTTCCCCACCAGTCACTCCTTCCTCATAGGAGTGGCCTCTCCAGCCTCCTGGCTCCAAGTGCTAGTGCGAATTATGCGCGGGCTGGGGCGAAGGAAGTCGTCAGGTTGATTCAGGTACATCCGCGATCCTCAGGTCGAGATTCCAAGGCGTTCTGACAGGTAGCTCCATGAGTTACCATGATTCGCACCATTAAGTCCCTTGCACCTAGCAGGTTGTGAAGTCCATTTTTGCCCACTTATCCAGGCCTTACCCCGCTCCTGGCTCCGGGCACACTCCAGCCAGATAGGTTATGGGGCGGCTAGGCCAGCCTTCTCCTCTCTCCCTTCTTCACCTACCTCAGACCATTCCACAAGTATTGAAGGCTGGTTACAGCCTGTATTTGTGGGAGGGGCTGTGGCTATTTAACACCGGGCGATCACCCTAGGGGAGGGCGGTCATCACGTGACCCGCCCACCCTTCCCCCTCTTTCTTACTTCAACTCCATTGGGTGGCCCACTTATCCAGGCCTTACCCCGCTCCTGGCTCCGGGCACCCTCCAGCCAGATAGGTTATGGGGGCGGCTAGGCCAGCGTTCTCCCTCTCTCCCTTCTTCACCTACCTCAGACCATTCCACAAATATATTTATATACATAGGGTGAGATAGATGTATGATGTAACCTGCTGATCTGCTAAGTGTCACACCTGGTACTAAGTAATCATTTAAAAAGGGGAAGAAATACTTGTTACTTGAGTGTTGTTGAGCGATACAAAAGTAATGTAAGCATTGTACCTGGGCACAGTCTATCACAGAGAGTTTCGTCTTTTTAAATCAGACCATTTCTTCATCATGGCATTCCTGTCATGTTTGGTGTTACATTTTTGTTCCAGCTCGGACATGACCTCCGCCAATATGCTTTGTTTCTCTGCCTGGAGCTGGGTGCGGTCGTGGCCTCGCTCCAACATGCGCTGCAGGATAAAGACACACACATATAATCCCAATTTTTTATAATTTAAGTATTCAAAGGGATATTCCCATCTTCATGATCATATTTAATTAGTTTACCCTAATGCCCTAGATCATTTTTGTAATTAGCTTTCAGAGATTTCCCCTTCCCTCTTACCCCATTGTTGTCACTGCTATTCCCATAGATACGGCCACCGCTCCACAGCTGCATTATGCGCAGACTGGACAAAATCTTCACCCAGGCGGCCGGACTTTTCCACAGGAGCGCGCACGCTGCCGTGTACGCCCAGTTCTTCTTTATTCACGGCCGTGCCTAAGACAAAGCCGCGCATGCTCTGTATGCTGCACGGCCATCGGAGACTGCGTGGGAGAGAGGTGGAGCTTATCACGGGGGAGAGGCAGAGCTTAGTATGGGGAGAGGCAGTGCTTAGCGCAAGGAGAGGCAGTGCTTAGTGCAGGGAGAGGCGGGACGTAGCATCACCCAGAGGAGGAGCCACTGTCACTGACAGGACGGAGGAATATGGGGGAGCAACGGCCCTGCTTTCTGTGCACTAGTTGTATACACATGAAGAAAAGTGCAAAAGGTAAGTATGGTACAGGTCAGAAGAGTGCTGAGGTAAATGTAGTGGGTGTGGGACACTTTGTGAGGCACCAGCACTGTATGAAGTGGCTACAAGCTCCTGTCAGCAGCAACCTGTTAACCTGTGCTGCAGGGTCATGTGACAACACTCCTGCCTCACAGGACCAGTACACATATGGCAGATTACAGAGGTCTTTACCAGCAGTATGCCACTATAGCCATTCCTGCCAGCAATCTAGAGACTTCCATATGCAGCGGGCCAGACCAGCAGGGGGCTGAGGTAAACACAGTTTTGGTTACTCATGGTTATGTCATCCCTGGGCAGGCTTGTATAAGGTGATAAGGAGAACGGCACAACGATTCTCTGGGGTACGCTCTGATAAGAGACACAGGTCAGAGGGTGTTTCGAGGTGCCCTTGGTGGTCTGTATTAATGTGCCTATGACAAGGTCCCTGATTGTTATGACGCCAGTACCTTTTTAGGTGGTACAACCATTTATAGTAGTAGTAATTGAGGAATTGGAAACTGGGACATCAATGGTGCAATCCAACTTGTAACTTTTACTGAACGTTGCTCCAGGTAATAATTATATCCATGTATAAAAAAGTCTCTATTGCAATAATTATATCCAGATATGAAATACAGTCTTTCATGCATATGAGGGTAGGGATATTGTAAGTCCTTAGGTAAAACAGGCTCTTTATCTTTTATATGTGAAAGCTACTGCTTCAGACTAGGCTTTAGAAAGTATAAAAAGTCTTAGGCTGGTAAAAACTCTTGCCATATTCTAACCTTGGTTGAAGGTAGTTTTCAGAATCCTTGAACCTCTATTTCCAGTGCTTTTCTGACAGTTGGCCTGACCGTCCTCAGGATTTAAATTGGAAGTGAGGATGCCAGAAGCTGTGTCCTACACCTAATTGCAAAGATGCCTGGGAAGCCTTTGAGTATAGCCGTTATGCTACCCTTTGGCTTGAATAATTATATATAGATATTGGTCACCTTGAATACTTTTGCTGATTGCAACTTGTCACTGATCACCCGGAGGAGCAAGCAATAGAAGTAGATTTCTCACCTGTAGGTTGGATCTTGTAGGCTTAAACCCTGGACTGTGAAGCCAAACAGGGAGAGAGCAGAGAGGCAGGGAGCCTCTCTCCAGCTGGCAGCTACGTCTTGGCTGCTCTCTGACTAAACTGCTGCAAGACTCTGAACTTTAGGAATGAAATGATCCCCCAGAGCGTTTAGCTTGGGGGAGGCATGGGGGAAATGGCACCCCCTTTTTTATTCTATAAATTTAGGCAATATTAGAGTAGCTTTCTTGTCCCCCTTTTGTGTTTTCCTTTTTTGTTTCAGGTAAAATAACCTCAGAATTAAGACTCTGACCTTAATCCAGTTGATACCGGTTTCTGAGAGTTAACGCGGCGAGTCAAGATGCCTTCCTGATTGGTTGCTGTCCGTTGCTGGTGGAGATTTCTAGCTTTGCGATTTGCTGTTGTTCCCATGGCAGGAATGTGTTTCCCTTTATATTCGCAGGTCCGGCGGCTCTGGGCAGCAGTCGTCGAAGATTTTAGCAGTGCTGGATAATGGAAGAGCTCCTGTGGCAGCTGTTGGAAAGAGCAGAGTCACCCAGGGGAAAAGACTGGCTAAAGACCTGCTTGAGGATGCCGGCGCCACTGCAAGCAACTTCACCGCCGCGAAGAACAATACCACCGCCGCTTGCTGAGGAAGAAAGAAGACCGGAGGACATGCTCAGAGGAAAACCGGAGCTACGCATTGAAAAAGAAGCTGTGGGCCGGCTCCAGAAGGAGGAGTTGCCTGCGCTACCTCGCAAAAGAGGTAGAAAAGCCAGGAGCGCTTATGCTCCTGCTCCGGTGGCGTGGTGGGGCGTCGGTGCAGCAGCAGGGAGGACAGCGTTTCTTCTCGCCGAAGTCAGAGGTCCTCCAGGAGCAGCGAGTCAAGAGGACAAAACGGCAGGTGGCTCTGAACAGCGAGCGTTTTCACTGGTGGAGTCAGCTGTTAACTGGTTTAGTTAATCTCGCCATTAGGTTATCATTTGAATACTAGTGTTAAAGAACGTATTTGGCAGATGGAATACGTTCAGTTAATGACATTATTACCATCTGCCAAAGAAAATGTCTTTAAGAAAGATGACAGAGTGGATGATGAAAAGAAGTGTTTTCCTCCTAGGTCTTTTAACAATTGGTTACAAGTAGAGTTGAGCGAACACCAGGATGTTCGGGTTTGAGAAGTACGGCCGAACTTGAAGTCAATGGGGACCCTAACTTTTGGGCACTAAGAAGGCTAAAAAATAGTCCAAGAAAGTGCTAGAGGGCTGCAAAAGGCAGCACAATGTAGGTAAATGCCCTGCAAACAAATGTGGATAGGGAAATGAATTAAAATAAAATAAAATAAATAAAAATTAACCAATATCAATTGGAGAGAGGTCCCATAGCAGAGAATCAGGCTTCAAGTCACACACCAATGGAGAAGGTCACTTTCTGTTATTTCGGCCCCAGCACCCAGACAGAGGAGAGAGGTCCCACAGCAAGGAATAAGGCGTCATATCACCCACCACTGGAGAAGGCCACTTTCAGTTATTTAGGCCCCAGCACCCAGACAGAGGAGAGAGGTCCCACAGCAAGGAATAAGGCATCATATCACCCACCACTGGAGAAGGCCACTTTAAGTTATAAAGGCCCCAGCACCCAGACAGAGGAGAGAGGTCCCACAGCAAGGAATAAGGCGTCATATCACCCACCACTGGAGAAGGCCACCTTTAGTTATTTAGGCCCCAGCACCCAGACAGAGGAGAGAGGTCCCACAGCAAGGAATAAGGCGTCATATCACCCACCACTGGAGAAGGTCACCTTCAGTTATTTAGGTCCCAGCACCCAGACAGAGGAGAGAGGTCCCACAACAAGGAATAAGGCGTCATATCACCCACCACTGGAGAAGGCCACTTTTAGATATTTAGGCCCCAGCACCCAGACAGAGGAGAGAGGTCTGTGAGAGATAGGATTTTTGAAAATATGAGGACAAAATTGTAGTACACATTTTTATCCACAAGATGGCCGCTATCCAGATGTGTGGGTAAGGTCACTGTGAAGGGGGAGGGGGAATTAGGTTGCAGTTTTCAAATTACCTATGAACTCAGAGTTGATGTTACAGAAACCACTCCTCTGAAGTTAAGGAGCCAATTACCTTTTCTTAAGGAACACCCCTTATGTGATGTCATGTCTGCTATTTAAGTGAACATAAATTTAAATAAAGCTCTCTGGGCTTGGGGGATGAGAAGTGCTTTGAATAGAACCAACTTGTGTCTGGTCTCACTATGAAAGCAGTATGGTGTACACATACTTATAACTTCTATTTATTTGGCACCACACAAAGAAGATGAGAAGCGCATGAATTGCGATAACAGGTCCCATAGCAAGGAATAAGGGGTCATATCACCCACCACTGGAGAAGGCCACTTTCAGTTATTTAGGCCCCAGCACCCAGACAGAGGAGAGAGGTCCCACAGCAAGGAATAAGGTGTCATATCACCCACCACTGGAGAAGGCCACTTTCAGTTATTTAGGCCCCAGCACCCAGACAGAGGAGAGAGGTCCCACAGCAAGGAGTAAGGTGTCATATCACCCACCACTGGAGAAGGCCACTTTCAGTTATTTAGGCCCCAGCACCCAGAAAGAGGAGAGACGTCCCACAGCAAGGAATAAGGCATCATATCACCCACCACTGGCGAAGGCCACTTTCAGTTATTTAGGCCCCAGCACCCAGACAGAGGAGAGAGGTCCCACAGCAAGGAATAAGGCGTCATATCACCCACCACTGGAGAAGGCCACTTTCAGTTATTTAGGCCCCAGCGCCCAGACAGAGGAGAGAGGTCCCACAGCAAGGAATAAGGTGTCATATCACCCACCACTGAGAAGGCCACTTTCAGTTATTTAGGCCCTAGCACCCAGACAGAGGAGAGAGGTCCCACAGCAAGGAATAAGGCGTCATATCACCCACCACTGGAGAAGGCTACTTTCAGTTATTTAGGCCCCAGCACCCAGACAGATGAGAGAGATCCACAGCAAGGAATAAGGCGTCATATCACCCACCACTGGAGAAGGCCACTTTCAGTTATTTAGGCCCCAGCACCCAGACAGAGAGAGAGGTCCCACAGCAAGGAATAAGTCGTCATATCACCCACCACTGGAGAAGGCCACTTTAAGTTATAAAGGCCCCAGCACCCAGACAGAGGAGAGAGGTCCCACAGAAAGGAATAAGGCGTCATATCACCCACCACTGGATAAGGCCACTTTCAGTTATTTAGGCCCAACCACCCAGACAGAGGAGAGAGGTCCCACAGCAAGGAATAAGGCGTCATATCACCCACCACTGGAGAAGGCCACTTTCAGTTATTTAGGCCCAACCACCCAGACAGAGGAGAGAGGTCCCACAGCAAGGAATAAGGCGTCATATCACCCACCACTGGCGAAGGTCACCTTCAGTTATTTAGGTCCCAGCACCCAGACAGAGGAGAGAGGTCCCACAACAAGGAATAAGGCGTCATATCACCCACCACTGGAGAAGGCCACTTTAAGTTATTTAGGCCCCAGCACTCAGACAGAGGAGAGAGGTCCCACAGCAAGGAATAAGGCGTCATATCACCCACCACTGGTGAAGGCAACTTTCAGTTATTTAGGCCCCAGCACCCAGACAGAGGAGAGAGGTCCCACAGCAAGGAATAAGGCGTCATATCACCCACCACTGGAGAAGGTCACCTTCAGTTATTTAGGTCCCAGCACCCAGACAGAGGAGAGAGGTCCCACAACAAGGAATAAGGCGTCATATCACCCACCACTGGAGAAGGTCACCTTCAGTTATTTAGGTCCCAGCACCCAGACAGAGGAGAGAGGTCCCACAACAAGGAATAAGGCGTCATATCACCCACCACTGGAGAAGGCCACTTTCAGTTATTTAGGCCCCAGCACCCAGACAGAGGAGAGAGGTCCCACAGCAAGGAATAAGGCGTCATATCACACACCACTGGAGAAGGCTACTTTCAGTTATTTAGGCCTCAGCACCCAGACAGAGGAGAGAGGTCCCACAGCAAGGAATAAGGCGTCATATCACCCACCACTGGAGAAGGCCACTTTCAGTTATTTAGGCCCCAGCGCCCAGACAGAGGAGAGAGGTCCCACAGCAAGGAATAAGGTGTCATATCACCCACCACTGGAGAAGGCCACTTTCAGTTATTTAGGCCCTAGCACCCAGACAGAGGAGAGAGGTCCCACAGCAAGGAATAAGGCGTCATATCACCCACCACTGGAGAAGGCTACTTTCAGTTATTTAGGCCCCAGCACCCAGACAGATGAGAGAGATCCCACAGCAAGGAATAAGGCGTCATATCACCCACCACTGGAGAAGGCCACTTTCAGTTATTTAGGCCCCAGCACCCAGACAGAGGAGAGAGGTCCCACAGCAAGGAATAAGTCGTCATATCACCCACCACTGGAGAAGGCCACTTTAAGTTATAAAGGCCCCAGCACCCAGACAGAGGAGAGAGGTCCCACAGAAAGGAATAAGGCGTCATATCACCCACCACTGGATAAGGCCACTTTCAGTTATTTAGGCCCAACCACCCAGACAGAGGAGAGAGGTCCCACAGCAAGGAATAAGGCGTCATATCACCCACCACTGGAGAAGGCCACTTTCAGTTATTTAGGCCCAACCACCCAGACAGAGGAGAGAGGTCCCACAGCAAGGAATAAGGCGTCATATCACCCACCACTGGAGAAGGTCACCTTCAGTTATTTAGGTCCCAGCACCCAGAC
Organism: Bufotes viridis; assembly: GCA_033119425.1. NCBI lineage: Eukaryota > Metazoa > Chordata > Amphibia > Anura > Bufonidae > Bufotes > Bufotes viridis. Next base: position 56,929,354 of record CM065594.1, read on the forward strand.
AGAGGAGAGAGGTCCCACAACAAGGAATAAGGCGTCATATCACCCACCACTGGAGAAGGCCACTTTAAGTTATTTAGGCCCCAGCACTCAGACAGAGGAGAGAGGTCCCACAGCAAGGAATAAGGCGTCATATCACCCACCACTGGTGAAGGCAACTTTCAGTTATTTAGGCCCCAGCACCCAGACAGAGGAGAGAGGTCCCACAGCAAGGAATAAGGCGTCATATCACCCACCACTGGAGAAGGCCACTTTCAGTTATTTAGGCCCCAGCACCCAGACAGAGGAGAGAGGTCGCATGTCAGAGGTTCAGGCTTCATGTCACCCACCATTGTAAAAGGCCACTTTCAGTTATTTAGCCCCGGTGCCCAGATTGAGGAGAGGTTCAGTCAACTTTGGGTTGCACCGCAAGTTCATGTTAAACTTAAAAAAAATGAGGATTCAATAAAAAAGTGCCCCGGAGTACAAGAATACATGGTTGAGGTGGAGGCAGTTATAAATGTCTATTCTGCATAAGGGAGGGACAGGTCCTGTGGGGTCCATGCCTGGTTCATTTTTATGAACGTCAGCTTGTCCACGTTGGCTGTGGACAGGCGGCTGCGTTTGTCAGTAATGACGCCCCCTGCCATGCTGAATACACGTTCAGACAAAACGCTGGCCGCCAGGCAGGCCAGCACCTCCAAGGCATAAATTGCTAACTCTGGCCACGTGGACCTTTTGGAGACCCAGAAGTTGAATGGGGCCAAACCATCAGTCAGTACGTGGAGGAGTGTGCAGACGTACTGTTCAACCATGTTAGTGAAATGCTGCCTCCTGCTAACACGTTCCATATCAGGTGGTGGTGCAGTTAGCTTTGGCGTGGAGACAAAACTTTTCCACATTTCTACCATGCTAACCCTGCCCTCAGAGGAGCTGGCCATAACACAGCTGCATTGGTGACCTCTTGCTCCTCCTCTGCCTTCACCTTGGGCTTCCACCTGTTCCCCTGTGACATTTGGGAATGCTCTCAGGAGCGCGTCTATCAGTGTGTGCTTGTACTCGCGCATCTTCCTATCACGCTCTAGTGCAGGAAGTAAGGTGGGCACATTGTCTTTGTACCAGGGATCCAGCAGGGTGGCAACCCAGTAGTCCGCACACGGTAAAATGTGGGCAACTCTGCTGTCGTTGCACAGGCACTGCAGCATGTAGTCGCTCATGTGTGCTAGGCTCCCCAGAGGTAAGGACAAGCTGTCCTCTGTGGGAGGCGTATCGTCATCGTCCTCCGTATCCCCCCAGCCACGCACCAATGATGGGCCTGAGCCGTGTCAGGTGCCACCCCGCTGTGAACCTGCTTCATCCTCATCCTCCTCCACCTCCTCCTCATCCTCCAGTAGTGGGCCCTGGCTGGCCACATTTGTACCTGGCCTCTGAGCCACCTCTAACAGACTGGCCTGAAAGTGCTAAAAATGACCCCTCATCCTCCTCCTCCTCCTGGGCCACCTCCTCTTCCATCATCGCCCTAAGTGTTTTCTCAAGGAGACATAGAAGTGGTATTGTAACGCTAATAACGGTGTCATCGCCACTGGCCATGTTGGTGGAGTACTCGAAACAGCGCAACAGGGCACACAGGTCTCGCATGGAGGCCCAATCATTGGTGGTGAAGTGGTGCTGTTCCGCAGTGCGACTGACGCGTGCATGCTGCAGCTGAAACTCCACTATGGCCTGCTACTGCTCACACAGTCTTTCCAGCATGTGCAAGGTGGAGTTCCACCTGGTGGGCACGTCGCATATGAGGCAGTGAGCGGGAAGGCCGAAGTTACGCTGTAGCGCAGACAGGTGAGCAGTGGCAGGATGTGAACGCCGGAAGCGCGCAAAGACGGCCCGCACTTTATGCAGCAGCTCTGACATGTCGGGGTAGTTGTGAATGAACTTCTGCACCACCAAATTCAGCACATGCGCCAGGCAAGGGATGTGCGTCAAACCGGCTAGTCCCAGAGCTGCGACGAGATTTCGCCCATTCTTGCACAACACCAGGCCGGGCTTGAGGCCCACCGGCAGAAACCACTCGTCGGTCTGGTGTTCAATACCCCGCCACAACTCCTGCGCGGTGTGGGGCCTGTCCCCCAAACATATGAGTTTCAGAATGGCCTGCTGACGTTCACCCCGGGCTGTGCTGAAGTTGGTGGTGAAGGTGTGTGGCTGACTGGATTTGCTGGTGGAAGCAGAGGAGGAGAAAGCAGAGTAGGAGGAGGAGGCTACAGGAGGCAAAGAATGATGCCCTGCGATCCTTGGCGGCGGAAGGATGTGCGCCAAGGAACTCTCCGCTTGGAGCCCAGCCGCCACTACATTTACCCAATGTGCAGTTAGGGAGATATAGCATCCGTGGCACACTTTATTTTATCGGATACTTGGTTGTGCAGGGAAGGCACGGCTGTCTTGGAGAAGTAGTGGCGGCTGGGAACAATATACTGTGGGACAGCCATGGACATCAGCTGTTTGAAGCTGCCTGTGTCCACCAGCCTGAATGACAGCATTTCAAAGGCCAGTAGTTTAGAAATGCTGGCATTCAGGACCAGGGTTCGAGGGTGGCTAGGTGGGAATTTACGCTTTCTCTCCAAGGTTTGTGAGATGGAGAGCTGAAAGCTGCTGTGTGACATGGTGGAGATGCTTGGTGACGCAGGTGGTGGTGTCGGTGGCACATCCTCTGTTTGGTGGGCAGCAGGTGCCAACATTCCTCCCGAGGCGGAGGAAGAGGCCGAGGCAGCAGCAGAAGAGGGAGCAGGGGGAGCATGACTGAGTTCCTTGTTTTTAAGGTGTTTACTCCACTGCAGTTCATGCTTTGCATGTAGATGCTTGTTCATGCAGGTTGTGCTCAGGTTCAGAACGTTAATGCCTCACTTCAGACTCTAATGGCACAGCGTGCAAACCACTCGGGACTTGTCGTCAGCACATTGTTTAAAGAAGTGCCCTGCCAGGGAACTCCTTGAAGCTGCCTTTGGGGAGCTCGGTCCCTGGTGGCGATGGCCAGTAGCAGGCGAACTCTCTTGGCGGCGGCTGTTCTGCTTTTGCCCCCTGATCCCTCTTTTGCTACGCTGTTGGCTCGGTCTCACCACTACCTCTTCCTCTGAACTATGAAAGTCAGTGGCACGACCTTTATTCCATGTGGGGTCTAGGACTTCATCGTCCCCTGCATCGTCTTCCACACAGTCTTCCTCCCTGACCTCCTGTTCGGTCTGCACACTGCAAAAAGACGCAGCAGTTGGCACCTGTGTTTCGTCATCATCAGAGACGTGCGGACTCCGATGAGATGGTATTCCAATGTCCTCATCATCAGGAAACATAAGTGGTTGTGCATCAGTGCATTCTATGTCCTCCACCACTGGGGAAGGGCTAGGTGGATTCCCTTGGGAAACCCTGCCAGCAGAGTCTTCAAACAGCATAAGAGACTGCTGCATAACTTGAGGCTCAGACAGTTTCCCTGATATGCATGGGGGTGATGTGACAGACTGATGGGCTTGGTTTTCAGGCGCCACCTGTGCGCTTTCTGCAGAAGACTTGGTGGGAGATAATGTTGTGAACGTGCTGGATCCACTGTCGGCCACCCAATTGACTAGTGCCTGTACCTAATAAGGCCTTACCATCCTTAGAACGGCATTGGGCCGCACAAAATATCGCTGTAAATTCTGGCGGGTACTGGAACCTGAGGTAGTTAGTTCACTAGGACGTGTGGCTGTGGCAGAATGGCCACGTCCTCTCCCAGCACCAGAGGGTCCCCTAACACCACCACTACCGCGTCTGCGTCCCTTTTTAGACGTTTTCCTCATTGTTACCGTTCACCAAGCACCACAATAAGAAAAATAATATTTGGCCCAATGTATTGATTTAAAATTCAGGCCTTTTTTTACAGGCACCTAACACTATCTGCCTATTTATTTATGTACCGTATTACACTAATCTAGGCACAGCAGTAACCACTGATTTGGGGGAATATCAATTGTAGGCCTAGTATTTAGGCCCTGGATGAAAGGTATCCTTTTATGGACAGATTTACACTTGAAGATGCACAGTAGCGTGTGAAAAAATATGTAGGATTATGCCTTCAGCAATTGTATTTTAAAATTTTGTGTAATATACCCTTTAACGGACAGAAATACAATGGGTGATGCACGGTAGCGTGTGAAGTTACTGAGGATGACCCTCTCAGCACTTGTATATACACCTTGAGTGTAATATACCCTTTTACGGACAGATTAACACTTGGCCTGCAACAGCTGGAACACCAGATTCAGGGTATTGCTATATTGGCAAGTGAATTTCACCCCAGAACAAAATCTATCCTTTGACGGATACTATTAAACTTGTCCAGTCACAGCTGGAACACCAGATTCAGGGTATTGCTATTTTGGCAATAAAATTTCACCCCAGAAAAAAACGATATCCTTTGCCGTACACTATACATTAAACTTGGCCAGCCACTGCTGGGACAGCAGATTTACTGTATTTCTATTTTTGCTACTGACCTTCACCCCAGAAAATAATATACCCTTTTACGGACAGATTTAAACGAAGCCTGCAACAGCTGGAGCAATAGTTTTACTGTATTTCTATTTATGCAACTGAATTTCACCGCAAAAAATAAAATATCCTTTGCCGGACACTATTAAACTTGGCCAGCCACAGCTGAAACCACCGATTTATGCTATTGCTATTTTGGCAATTGAATTACACCCCAGAACAAAATATATCCTTTGCCGGACACTATTAAACTTGGCCAGCCACTGCTTGGACACCAGATTTACTGTATTTCTATTTTTGCTACTGACCTTCACCCCAGAAAACAATATACCCTTTTACGGACAGATTTAAACGAAGCCTGCAACAGCTGGAGCAATAGTTTTACTGTATTTCTATTTATGCAACTGAATTTCACCGCAAAAAATAAAATATCCTTTGCCAGACACTATTAAACTTGGCCAGCCACAGCTGAAACCACCGATTTATGGTATTGCTATTTTGGCAATTGAATTACACCCCATAGCAAAATATATCCTTTGCCGGACACTATTAAACTTGGCCAGACACTGCTTGGACACCAGATTTACTGTATTTCTATTTTTGCTACTGACTTTCACCCCAGAAAATAATATATCCTTTGACGGACACTAGGGAAATTGTCCAGTCACAGCTGGAACACCAGATTCAGGGTATTGCTATTTTGGCAATTAAATTTCACCCCAGAAAAAAAAGATATCCTTTGCCGTACACTATTAAACTTGGCCAGCCACTGCTGGGACAGCAGATTTACTGTATTTCTATTTTTGCTACTGACTTTCACCCCAGAAAATAATATATCCTTTGACGGACACTAGGGAAATTGTCCAGTCACAGCTGGAACACCAGATTCAGGGTATTGCTATTTTGGCAATTAAATTTCACCCCAGAACAAAATCTATCCTTTGACAGCTACAATTAAACTTGTCCAGTCACAGCTGGAACACCAGATTCAGGGTATTGCTATTTTGGCAATTAAATTTCACCCCAGAACAAAATCTATTCTTTGATGGATACTATTAAACTTGTCCAGTCACAGCTGGAACACCAGATTCAGGGTATTGCTATTTTGGCAATTAAATTTCACCCCAGAACAAAATCTATCCTTTGATGGATACTATTAAACTTGTCCAGTCACAACTGGAACACCAGATTCAGGGTATTGCTATTTTGGCAATTAAATTTCACCCCCCAAAAAAATATACCCTTTTACGGACAGATTTAGACTAGGCCTGCAACAGCTGAAACCACTGGTCTATGGTATTGCTATTTTGGCTATTGAATTTCACCCCAGAACAAAATATATATTTGCCGGACACTATTATACTTTGCCAGCCACTGCTGGGACACCAGATTTGGGGGATTGCTATTTTGGCAATTGAATTTCACCACAGAAAATAATCTATCCTTTGCCAGACAGCAGACAGTATTACACTTGGCTAGCCACAGCTGGGACACCAGATTTAGGGGATTGCTACTTTGGCAATTGAATTTAACCCCGTAATAAAATATAGAAATTTCTATCCTGAGTTTCTAGGGGTGACAATAAGCACAGCAAAGCCCCTGATGTAGGATATAGCAAAAGAAAACCTAGTATTGATGGATTGATGGACCTGGTGGCAACTTGTGCTGGTGCACCACAAGTCACAAAATGGCCGCCGATCACCCCAGAAAAAAGTGACAGAAAAACGCTCTGTGCAGCCTAAAAACCAGTGAGCAATTAACTAGCAGAAGTTGAATGATTCACAGCTGTAGATCGATCACTTCATTAGGTGCTTTTGCTGACTTTTCCCTGCCTAATCTCGCCCTCACAGAAGCTGCGTCCTCTCCCTACACTAATCAGAGCAGTGTGACGTGTGGCGCAACGTGACTCCAGCTTAACTTGTTGCCGACCGCCTCACGCAGGATTGCGTCCTGCGGGCGGTCGGTTTGTTCCTCCTTGACGCGCGGGAGCGTCATCTCGCGAGAGGCGAGATTTCCTGTGAACGCGCGTGCTCACAGGATCACGCCGGGGACAAGGTAACTACAGCCTGCCAGCGCTGATCGTGCGCTGGCAGGCTGTAGAAGTTAGAATGGCATATCAGACGCTGTTTTGTTAACAGCGTCTGATATGCTTGCTGATCGTTCCTTTGGTGGTCCCTTTGCTTGGGACCACCAAAGAAACTTTTATAAGTGCACCAAATCACCACACAGAACCCCCCACCCATCCACCCCACCCCCGTCACTGATTAACCCCTGATTAACCCCCGATCACCCCATGTCACCCCCTGTCACCCCCTGACACTAATTACCCCCTGTAAGGCTCATTCAGACGTCCGTATGTGTTTTGCGGATCCATGGATCCGCGGATCCGCAAAACACGGACACCAGCAATGTGCTTTCCGCATTTTGCGGATCCGCACATTGCCAGAACTATATAGAAAATGCCTTTTCTTGTCCGCAATTGCGGACAAGAATAGGACATGCTCTATCTTTTGCGGAGCTGCGGCCGGATGTTTGGGGGCCGAAACCCGGAAGTTTGCGGCCGCAGCTCGCAGAATGCTGATGCGGCGAGCGCATAGTGTGCTCTCCGCATCACCGCCAGCCCCATTCACACTGAATGGGTCCGCATCTATTCCGCAGAATTGCGGAATAGATGCGGACATTTTTACGGACGTGTGACTGGGGCCTTACTACTTTTTTTTTGCACATTTTTTGGCAGAGATTTATTCATCCACATTGATCGATGCGAATGAGGAAATCTGTGACGTTTTTTTTTTGCACATTTTTGGGCAGAGATTTTTTCATCCACATTGATCGATGCGAATGAAGAAATCTGTGCCGTTCATTTTTTTCTTTTCAGTCCAGAGGCTGAACGGAAAAAATCTCATTACCCGTATGCTCAATATAAGGAGAATCGCAGAAACTCCTAATGCTGGCCATACGTGTAATGATTGCGGAGACCCCTAAAATGCCAGAGCAGTACAAACACTCACATGTGACCCCATTTTAGAAAGAAGACACCCCAAGGTATTCCGTGAGGGGTATGGTGAGTTCATGTAAAATTTTATTTTTTCTCACAAGTTAGTGGAATATGAGACTGTAAAAAAAAATTAAAAAAAAAATCTATTTCCGCTAACTTGTGCCAAATTTTTTTTCTGTGAACTCGCCATACCCCTCACGGATTACCTTGGGGTGTCTTCTTTCCACAATGGGGTCACTTGTGGGTATTTATACTGCCCTGGCATTTTAGGGGTCCTAAAGTGTGAGAATCCAAATGCGTAAAAATGGCCTGTGAAATCCTAAAGGTACTCATTGGTTTTAGGGCCCCTTTGCATCTTGGCTGCAAAAAAGTCACTCATGTGGTATCGCTGAACTCAGGAGAGTAGGGCAATGTGTTTGGGGTGTATTTTACATATACCATACTGTGTGTGAGAAATATCACTGTAAACGACAACTTTTAAATTTTTTTATTTAAAGTTGTCAATTTACAGAGATATTTCTCACACAAAGTATGGGTATATGTAAAAATACACCCCAAAACACATTGCCCTACTTCTCCTGAGTACGGCGATACCACATGAGTGACACTTTTTGCAGCCTGAGTGCGCAAAGGGGCCCAAATTCCAACGAGTACCTTTAGGTTTTATATGGCTGCTCACAATTTAGCCCTCACTCCAAAATGCCAGAACAGTACAAACACCTCACAAATGACCCCATTTTGAAAGAAGACACCTCAGGATTCGCTGAGGGGCATAGTGAGTCCATGAAAATTTAACTTTTTATCAAAAGTTAGCAGAAAGGGAGACTTTATTAGAAAAACAATAAAAATCAATTTCCGCTAACTTGTGCCAAAAAAATCTTCTATGAACTCGCCATGCCCCTCACAGAATACCTTGGGGTGTCTTCTTTCCAAAATGGGGTCACATGTGGGGTATTTATACTGCCCTGGCAATTTAGGGGCCCTAAAGCGTGAGAAGAAAATTGCGTAAAAATGCCCTCCTAAAGGTACTCATTGGTTTTAGGGCCCCTTTAGACTTGCTGCAAAGTGACATCATGTGGTATCGCCGTACTCAGGAGAAGTGGGGCATGTGTTTGGGTGTATTTTACATATACCCATACTTTGTGTGAGAAATATCTCTGTAAATTGACAACTTTGAATAAAAATTTTAAAAAGTTGTCGTTTACAGCAATATTTCTCACACGCAGCATGGGTATATGTAAAAATACACCCCAAAACACATTGCCCTACTTCTCCTGAGTACAGCAATACCACATAAGTGACACTTTTTTGCAGCCTGGGTGCACAAGGGCCCTAAAACCAATGAGTACCTTTAGAATTTCACAGGCCATTTTTACGCATTTGGATTCTCACGCTTTAGGGGCCCCTAAAATGCCAGGTCAGTATAAATACCCCACATGTGACCCCATTTTGAAAAGAAGACACCCCAAGGTATTCCGTGAGGGGCATGGCGAGTTCACAGAATTTTTATTTTTTGGCACAAGTTAGCGGAAATTGATATAGATTTTTTTTTTTTATTTTGTTTTTTTACAAAGTCTCATATTCCACTAACTTGTGACAAAAATAAAATTTTACATGAACTCACCATACCCCTCACGGAATACCTTGGGGTGTCTTCTTTCCAAAATGGGGTCACATGTGGGGTATTTATACTGTCCTGGCATTTTAGGGGCCCCTAAAGCGTGAGAAGAAGTCTGGAATCCAAATGCGTAAAAATGGCTCTGTGAAATCCTAAAGGTACTCATTGGTTTTAGGGCCCCTTGCACTTCAGGCTGCAAAAGTGTCACACATGTGTATCGCCGTACTCAGGAGAAGTAGGGCATGTGTTTTGGGGTGTATTTTATATATACCTATACTGTGTGTGAAAAATATCTCTGTAAACGACAACTTTTATAAAATGTTATACAAAGTTGACAATTTACAGAGATATTTCTCTCACCCAACATGGGTATATGTAAAAATACACCCCAAAACACATTGCCCTACTTCTCCTGTGTACGGCGATACCACATAAGTGACACTTTTTTGCAGCCTGAGTGCAAAGAGGCCCAAATTCCAACGAGTACCTTTAGGTTTTACATGGCGGCTCACAATTTAGCCCCGCCCAAAATGCCAGAACAGTAAACACACCCCACAAATGACCCCTTTTCGGAAAGTAGACACCCCGAGGTATTCACTGAGGGGCATAGTGAGTCCGTCTGAGATTTCTTTTTTTTTTGACAGAAGTTAGCAGAAATTGAAACTTTTTTTTATTTTTTCTCAGAAAGTGTCATTTTCCGCTAACTTGTGAAAAAATGAAATGATACATGAACTCACCATGCCCCTCCGCGAATACTTTGGGGTGTCTTCTTTCTAAAATGGTGTGATTTGGGGGGTATTTATACTATCCTGGCATTCTAGCGCCTGAAGAAACATGACAAGTGCTCAGAAAGTCAGAGCTGCTTCAAAATGCCGAAATTCACTTTTTTGCACCATAGTTTGTAAATGCTATAACTTTTACCCAAACCAATAAATATACACTTATTGGACTTTTTTTTTATCAAAGACATGTAGAACAATAAATTTAGAGAAAAAATTTATATAGAAATGTAGTTTTTTTAAAAAAAATTTACAACAGAAAGTGAAAAATGTCATTTTTTTGTAAAAATTTCAGTCATTTTTGATTAATAGCAAAAAAAGTAAAAATGTCAGCAGCAATGAAATACCACCAAATGAAAGCTCTATTAGTGAGAAGAAAAGGAGGTAAAATTCATTTGGGTGGTAAGTTGCATGACGGAGCAATAAACGGTGAAAGTAGTGTAGTGCAGAATTGTAAAAAGTGGCCTGGTCATTAAGGGTGTTTAAGCTAAGGGGGCTTAAGTGGTTAAATAGAGGCTGCGTCACATGCTGCACTTGGCCAATCACAGCCATTCCATTAGTAGGCATGGCTGTGATGGCTTCTTAGGGCAAGAAGTAAAACGCTAGCTGATTGGCTGCTGTGCAGCTCTTCAGAAAGCGGGAAGAAATCGCTGAACAACGGACCCCAACCCGAACTTTTTTGAAAATCTTCGGGTCCGGGTCCGGATCCCGAACACCCCAAAATTCGGTACGAACCCGAACTATGCTCGAACTGTTCGCTCAACACTAGTTGCAAGCCTTTTGTGTATATGTGGTCGTCCTAGGAGAAAAACATTCTGAGGTTTGTTCGGGTTTATTTCAGCATTTAGATATAGTTATTGATTGAAGTTTACAGAAATTTTGGCGGGATGGTTTGGTTTCAATATGACGAGACGTTCCGCCAAAAGCTAGCAGTTCATCCGTCCCTAAAATGGGGAGTTAAAGACATTGGTCTGTGGGTGAATTTGATGTTGCCCTAGAAAGCAGTGCCGACTAAATCATCTTCTTCCTCACAGACCATTATGAGAAAGGGCGTTTGTTTCGCCTGTAATGAATCCACGTGTAAATGGTTGAATAATTGTAATTTTAGACATGAATGTTGCTTTTGTGGGGGTACGCATCCCATGTCCCGTTGCTTTAAAAGAAACTCTCAGTCAGGTCAGCAGCAGCCAAGCACCAGGGATCAAGTGGCAAAAAGCATTGAGTCCAGTGAGGTTAACAGAAATGCAACCGTGGCTCATTCATTATCTGGGCCTTTAGAAAGCTAAATACATTTTTAATGTTTTTTTAAATGGTTTTAAGGTGCCACAGTTCTCTGGTGTTGGTTTTCTTTGCATAAGGAAGCAGTGAGAAAAAAACTGCAAAAAGAGCTGGACGTAGACAGAATTGCGGGTCCTCCTTTTGAGAACTTCAGGTTTTCTCCTTTGGTTGTTGTGCCGAAGAAGGAGCCTGGGGATTTCAGGCTGAACCATCACCTGTCATTTCCAGAGAAATGCTCTCTGAATGACATGGTTGATAAATCTAAGGCCTCTATTATCTATGCCACATTTGACAATGCTTTAGCCTTGGTTCGGTCTTACGGTAAAGGAGCCTTATTTGCAAAGGCTGACATTAAGTCGGCATTTCGCTTGTTGCCAGTCTGTCTAGCAAGTGTCAATTCTTTGGGTTTTCAGTTCGACTGTTATTTTTATTTTGACAAATGCCTCCCAATAGGTTTTTCTTTATCTTGTTATTATTTTGAAGCCTTTTCTTCTTTTATCCAGTGGGTGGTTGAATATGATTTAAGTTTTAGTGGAGTTTTGCATAATTTAGACAATTTTTTATTTGTCGGTTTTCCTGGTTCTAGTTTGTGTTCAGATGTTAGTTAGATTTTTGGATATTTGTTCCTATTTTGGTATTCCTGTAGCTGAAGAGAAAACTGTTTTTCCTTATTTAAATTTATTGTTTTTAGGGATAATTATTGATTCTGGCCGCATGGAATTCCGCTTATCAGGTGAAATATTAGACAAAATTCGATTGTTGTTGCTGTCTCTGTTAAGAAAAAAAATGCAGTTTGAGGAAGATGCAGTCCTTACTTAGATCCCTCAGTTTTGCTAGTAGAGTTATTCTTATAGGAAGGGTCTTTTTTAGTTGTTTATATTTTTCTACCAGGGGTTTGAGGTCTCCAAGTTCCCATATCAGACTGACAAAGTGTTTGAAAGATGATATGTGTATCTGGCTGGAATTTTTGCAGGATTTTAATGGATCCAGCTGTTGGCAGGAGGAATTTCTGAACTCTGATGCTTTAGGATTGCTTACGGATGCAACTGGTAGCTGTGGCTGTGGGGCATTTTGGAATGGCAAATGGTCCGCTGAGAAGTGGCCATCGTCTTGGGTGGCTAATGGTCTTACAAAGAATATTTTATTGGAACTTTTCCAGTGATTGTGTCGGTTGTTCTTTGGGGTTCTGAATTTAGGAATAAGAGGATATTGTTACACTCAGATAATAAAGGGGTTTGTTTTTCTGTTAACACTCTGTCTTCCAAATGTGAGGTAGTGGTGAAATTGTTGAGGCACTTACAGTAGTTCTGTTTTGCATGAAGTTCAATATATGGATTGAGGCTAAATACATTGTTGGATCATCAAATGTTTTAGCTGATTCTCTATCTCGTTTGCAGTTTGTGAGATTTTGGCAGTTAGCTCCGGAAGCGGATGTGGAAGGGAGTCCGTGTCCTCGCCACCTTTGGGATTTGATTTGGGATTAATATCCGAGTCTATTAGGCAATCATTGGCTCCGAGAACATGGGCAACATATGCTGCTGCATGGCATGATTGGTTACATTTTGTTAATTCAGTTTCTTTGAATGTTAATGTTGATGTGTTGAGTTGTGGATTGTTATTTATTGCCAGTTTATTCAAGAGGAATTTGTCTTCTTCATCGATTGCGAGAGTAGTAGCAGGTGTCTCATTTTTCCAGAAATTGCACGGTAGTGTACCGTTATCGTCCTTTTTTCAGGTAAAGCAAATGCTTAAAGGTTATAGAAAGGGCTTGCCAAATCTTGATTCCAGGAGACCAATTTCTATCCTGCTACTTGTTGATTTATGTAACATCTTGTCTAAGGTCTGTTTTGATCAGTTTGAGGTTTTACTTTTTCGTACTGCGTTTGTGTTGGCCTTTTTTGAGGCGTTAAGGATTGGTGAGCTAGTTGCAGTTAGCCATAAGGTTTGTTCTGGTTTGGAGTTCTTGGATCTTGCTATTGTTGGTAATATGGTTGAAATCTTCCTTAGATCTAAGTCAGATCAGTATGGTAGAGGTAGGTTAATCAGATTGAATGCTTGGGCCGGATCAGATTTATGTCCGGTTATGTTAGTAAGGTCTTGGCTAAAGATTCACCCAGCTAGGAATGGCTCCTTTTTTGCGCACAAAGATCTTTCTCCCCTTAAGAGATTTCAATTCAATGCAGTTTTTAAAAAATGCTTGAGTGTGCTAGGGCTTAGTTTTTTTAAAATCTCATCACATTCTTTCAGGATAGGTGCGGCTACAGAGGCAGCCAGATGTGGGTTAGATGAATCGGTTGTCAAAAGAATTGGGAGTTAGGATTCTGATAGGTTTAAAATTTATGTTAGGCCAGATTTAATTTTACCAGTCTGAATCACTTTCTGTTTTTGCAGGTAGTCATTTTGTGATTTGGATTGTGGGCCACTCCTTTGTCTTTTGGGCTCATAAGCGAGCTGAAAAGAGAATCTATTCAGAGAATTTATCATTTAATTCGTCTGGCCTGCTTATCCTTTGGCAGGGAGTTAGAGGATTGAGTTGGAACGGCTTATTGGGTGAAATTAATAGGCTTATGTTAAAATGGTCTACTCCAAATCTTTTTGTTATTTATCTGGGGGGTAATGATCTGGGTAAAATGAGAACCTGTGAATTATTATGGGTTATGAAGAAAGATTTGTCTCTATTGCAATATAGGTTGCCCAATACTATCTTTGCCCAATCTGAGATTGTTCCTCGTTTAGTTTGGTCGAGTAAGGAAGGTAATTTTCTTGAGAAAATTTGTAGACAGGTGAATAGGCCCATTGAGAAATTTCTCCCTTTGTTGGGTGGGTTCAGTTATAGGCATTTGGATTTGGAGGGTTTCTTGCCAGGTTTTTTTAGATCAGATAATGTTCATCTTTCAGGGGTAGGGATTGATATTTTTAATTTGGGTCTCCAGAATGTAGTTGAGAAATGGCTGCGGTGCTTTGGGGGGCCTCGCCTATGCTAGGCTTGGCTTGTAGGGTAGTGTCGCTCAGCTGATGCTGAGTGGATCTGGGTCTATATATGGTAAATTATTATTGGTCTATAGAAATTTGGTTTTATCGTTTTAATTATTTAAATTAATTTATTTAACTTATTGTTGGTACTTATTTATGTGACCCTTAATAAAGCACGGCGGCCATTTCTTCCATTCACTTGTCAGTGTTTTATTTATTTAGTGTTTAAGAATATTAATTGTAGTGGTGACATTTGCCTCCAAGAACTTTCTGGACTGAACTAAACTGAACTGCCTAACTAAGCCTGAGCTAAGCTATATATACACTGTAACACTGCCCCATCTAGTGGAGAATCTAGTGTACCCAAATCCGGCCTGTATAAAGGATCTTACAAAGAATCACATAGTGACATGGGAGAATATGACATGAGATGAAGTACAGCATACAGGGATAATACATGATAATAAAACACAACAAAATTATCTAGTTTGCTGTGCTCACATTTAGGAGTGGGACATTGCACATAGAGGTGACGCAGCTTTTGTAATTTGTATAATAACATCAGCCCCAATAGGCACTGGGGGGCTGATGCAGGCATGTGGGGGGCTGATGCAGGCTGTGGGGAGGGGTGAATCAGAGGGGGGTTGGGGAGGGTGGTATATAGTGTGTGTCAGGAAAATGGATGTGCAATGTGCATATGAGATATTTCTCTGCTGCCCATACATACATGATACTGACATAGTGTATCAGTAGTTCTTCCTCGGTGTCGCAAAAATGCTTCCAACCATCTTTTCCAATCTTCTCAAACTTCGAGTAGTTGTATTAACGCCATGCCCACATGTGCCTTACGCGAAATTTACATTGCGATTTTCGCAAAGTAAAAAAAAAGACAACAAATAAAGCGAATTTGCGAATTCACGAATATATGGCAAATATTCACCCATATATTCGTGAAATATCGTGAAATCGAATAAGGCCCCTGCCGCTCAACACTAGTAAGGAGGGCACTATAGGAGGACATTATATCAATGGATGGCACTATATCGGGACATTATATCTATGGAGAGAACTACATAGGGGCATTATATCTACAGAGTACTACAGTCGTGGCCAAAAGTTTTGAGAATTACATAAATATTGGAAATTGGAAAAGTTGCTGCTTAAGTTTTTATAATAGCAATTTGCATATACTCCAGAATGTTATGAAGAGTGACTAGATGAATTGCATAGTCCTTCTTTGCCATGAAAATTAACTTAATCACAAAAAAACCTTTCCACTGCATTTCATTGCTGTCATTAAAGGACCCGCTGAGATCATTTCAGTAATCGTCTTGTTAACTCAGGTGAGAATGTTGACGAGCACAGAGCTGGAGATTATTATGTCAGGCTGATTGGGTTAAATGAAACAAAAAATGAAACCGGAGGGATCTCATGCCCGTCTATAATACTCAATAGTAGGGCCGCTATTACTGAGATACCATAGAACATGTATATCTGCATATACTCTGAAACAACCGTATCAAAAACAAGAAAACAACGAGCAACATGCAAAAATATTGAAAAATTATCAAAGACTTTATTGGTCATATGTTAAAAAGTTACAAAACATAGAAGGAGGTGACAGACAAACACAGACGCCACCTTGGACCCTATATCAAAATACATGAAAACATATCTAGCACTCCTAGAATGGTGTTGCAAAAAAAGGCCTATCACTAGAAGATCAATATAATGAATCTGGGCCTTACTGAGGTCTGGCAAATATCCACATGTAAGGACATGTCAAAATCAGTGTCTCTATGTATTCACCAAGTGGATATTGCAGGACAACAGAAACAACACTAGTAATGCTAACACAACACCCGGAATGGGACTCACCAGCAAGCAGATGAAAGTACAGGGACCAGGATGGCGTCAGCCCCGACTCTCGTTTCGGCGAACCTTCGTCCGGGGGTAACGCCATCTCTATGGTCTGTAGTTTAAAAAGGCCCACCATCCAATCGTCGCATTGATCCGCATGTGTGATTGGATGGTGGGCCTTTTTAAACTACAGACCATAAAGATGGCATTACCCCCGGACGAAGGTTCGCCGAAACGCGCATCGGGACTGACGCCATCCTGGTCCCTCTACTTTCATCTACTTGCTGGTGAGTCCCATTCCGGGTGTTGTGTTAGCATTACTAGTGTTGTTTCTGTTGTCCTGCAATATCCACTTGGTGAATACATAGAGACACTGATTTTGACATGTCCTTACATGTGGATATTTGCCAGACCTCAGTAAGGCCCAGATTCATTATATTGATCTTCTAGTGATAGGCCTTTTTTTGCAACACCATTCTAGGAGTGCTAGATATGTTTTCATGTACTTTGATATAGGGTCCAAGGTGGCGTCTGTGTTTGTCTGTCACCTCCTTCTATGTTTTGTAACTTTTTAACATATGACCAATAAAGTCTTTTGATAATTTTTCAATATTTTTGCATGTTGCTCTTTGTTTTCTTGTTTCTGATATGATTAGGTTAAATGGCAGACTTGACATGTTAAAAGGAGGGTGATGCTTGAAATCATTGTTCTTCCATTGTTAACCATGGTGAGCAAAGAAACGTGTGCAGCCATCATTGAGTTGCATGAAAATGGCTTCACAGGCAAGGATATTGTGGCTACTAAGATTGCACCTCAATCAACAATTTATAGGATCATCAAGAACTTCAAGGAAAGAGGTTCAATTCTTGTTAAAAAGGCTTCAGGGCGTCCAAGAAAGTCCAGCAAGCGCCAGGATCGTCTCCTAAAGAGGATTCAGCTGCGGGATCGGAGTGCCACCAGTGCACAGCTTGCTCAGGAATGGCAGCAGGCAGGTGTGAGCGCATCTGCTCGCACAGTGAGGCGAAGACTTTTGGAACATGGCCTGGTGTCAAGAAGGGCAGCAAAGAAGCCACTTCTCTCCAAAAAAAACATCAGGGACAGATTAATCTTCTGTAGAAAGTATGATGAATGGACTACTGAGGACTGGGGCAAAGTCATATTCTCCGATGTAGCCTCTTTCCGATTGTTTGGGGCATCAGGAAAAAGGCTTGTCCGGAGAAGAAAAGGTGAGCGCTACCATCAGTCCTGTGTCATGCCAACAGTAAAGCATTCTGAGACCATTCATGTGTGGGGTTGCTTCTCATCCAAGGGAGTGGGCTCACTCACAATTTTGCCCAAAAACACAGCCATGAATAAAGAATGGTACCAAAACACCCTCCAACAGCAACTTCTTCCAACAATCCAACAACAGTTTGGTGAAGAACAATGCATTTTCCAGCACGATGGAGCACCGTGCCATAAGGCAAAAGTGATAACTAAGTGGCTCGGGGACCAAAACGTTGACATTTTGGGTCCATGGCCTGGAAACTCCCCAGATCTTAATCCCATTGAGAACTTGTGGTCAATCCTCAAGAGGCGGGTGGACAAACAAAAACCCACTAATTCTGACAAACTCCAAGAAGTGATTATGAAAGAATGGGTTGATCAGTCAGGAATTGGCCCAGAAATTGATTAAGAGCATGCCCAGTCGAATTGCAGAGGTCCTGAAAAAGAAGGCCCAACACTGCAAATACTGACTCTTTGCATAAATGTCATTGGAAATGAAATTGTTGATAAAAGCATTTGAAACGTATGAAGTGCGTGTAATTATATTTCACTACATCACAGAAACAACTGAAACAAAGATCTAAAAGCAGTTTAGCAGCAAACTTTGTGAAAACTAATATTTGTGTCATTCTCAAAACTTTTGGCCACGACTGTACATGGGGGTAATATATCTAATGAGTGCCGTACAGGGGGCCATAATATATAGTGGGTGCACTACATGGGGGCATTATATTAACTGATGGCACTGCAGGGACATTATGGACAATTATATAATCCAGGTATAGTCTGCTATCAATTCGCAGGCAGCTTACAACACAGTCAATATAAAGTCAGATACTAAATAGCTGTTCAGGGAGTCTAATGACTGTAGATAGGAACAGATGAGGACAGTGAGTGCCTTAACTAGAAGCCAGTCTGCTATACCTACCTACCTGTAGTATAAGCCCTAAATGGCAGAACTGCAACTGAACAACAGTCCCTACAAGTGCAGGACAAACAACAACACACAATATGGACAAACACAAAAATCTGAGTTGTATGAAATAGGTCAGAACCAGACGGACTTAGCAGTACCAAAGCGTGAGAGAAAGGAAAGTCAGGAAACAAGCCGTGGTCAGAGCATGAGATATCAAGCAATCAAGAACAGGAGCCAAGAACAACACTAGTTAGCCCAAAGACTATCACTGGCAATGGTTCCCTGACAAAAGGGGATTTAAATAGAGAGCCAGGTCCCTGAACAAGAACCTGATTAGTCCGGTGACCTGACTCTCCATAGGTAAGACACAAACCCTAAGAGGTGATAGGACAGATGGTCTGTAATTCAGCCCACTGCCTGTCTCCCCCATCACACGTGTGCTGCGGAGAGAACTAAGGCTGAAGCCGAGGATCATGTGGCTGGAGCCCGGAGGGGTACATTTTTGACAAAGAGGTTGTGCTATGTAACACTGTGTGGATGGAGTTTTGTAAACACACAAAGAAGGGAGGAGGGAGAAGAGCTGTCCTTGTGCATGTGAAAAAAAAAGTCAGTGAAGAGAGTATGTGACCAGTGCTGAGGGAACGCCCACACAGCCCGAACAGAGAAGAGAGAAGTGCCTGAAAACCAAGTACCAGCATTGCTGTGGGCATAAAAGGTGAAGCTAAATCCAAACAACAAATAAATGCAATTTTATTTGTTCATTTTTCATGCACAAAGGTTTCCATAGCCTTTAAAGGGTACTTCAGAACTAGAGCTGAGATTCACTGCTCTAAATAGTTTTTTAATGGTTTTGTGTCATAAATGTTCTACTGTCCAAAAAAATACTATACAAGATGGTGGCTCTGTACTTTTATAACTAGAATACCAGTATTGTTATATCAAAGTACTATGAAACTAGCAGAACCATATTATAACAAAAAATAATTTATTTCCACAAATCAATTTTGCAAGTGTCGCCGTGCAGTTCACTGTGACTATGGTCGTGTAGGTTAGCCGCTCGGCCCCTGGAGTACTAGCTGCAGATGATTCCCTGCAGGCTTCGTTCAAGCTGGTTGCTAGTGCCAGCGAGCTGGCTGCGGCTTTCACTTGTGAACCTGCCCGTGTGCCTCTTTGCCCCTTTGACTTAGTTTCTTATGTTGTCATGGCAATGCCCTTGAGGCAGCTCTCTAGTACGGTTTAGCAACCGAACTTGTATTTTAAGTTCGGAGTCCAAAGTTCGGGTTTGGGTTATCGAAGAATCTATCACGGACCATAACGGAATTTGGAATCCATAAGGGGATTCTTCAATGAACCCGAACACTGAACTTGAAAAAACAAGTTTGTGCAACCGTCTTTCACTGCTCTACTTCCTTCTTCTCCTCCACACAGAGCAAAGGAGCTCCACCCCTCATGTCACATGATCATTATACCAGGCCCTTTACCACCTCTTATCCAATCCAGTACTGAGCCACGCCCCCTGCACTGATCACATGATGGTGACGTTACCCCAGGTCCTTAGTGTTGTCCAAGGTTCGGGTTCATCGAAGAATCCCCTTATTCAAAATTTCATTATGGTCCGTGGTAGCGGAATCCATAACGGGATTCTTCGATAACCCCAACCCGAACTTTGGACGCCAAACTTAAAATACAAGTTCGCTCAACCCTACTCTCTAGCTGCTGGTGCAGCGGACACTGTCTGTGCTGCAGTTCTCATGTTGCTGGTTGCCATGGGCAACGCTTTTACTGCAGTTCCCACGCTGTAGTCCCTCTCATGCTGACCCCCGCGCTGTAGAAGTGGGGGTCAGCATGTGTGCCTGTTTGTCTTGCTATACATGTCATTCTCCAGAGGGCGAGTGGAGGGGGAGGTAATGTCATGGTCCGGTTCACCGTGACTATGGTCATGTAGGCTGGCTGCTCACCCCCTGGCATACTGGCTGCAGATGACCGTGCAGGCCGTTGCTAAGGGCAGTGTGCTGGCTGTGGCTTTCACTTGTGAACCTGCCCGTGTACCTCTTTGCCCCTTTGACCTAATTACTTGTGTTGTCATGGCAATGCCCTTGAGGCAGCCCTCTAGCTGCTGGTGCAGCGGACATCGTCCGTGCTGCAGTTCTCATGCTGCTGGTTGCCATGAGCAACGTCTTTACTGCAGTTCCCTTGCTGGGTGTGGACTCTCAGCTGCACTCATGGGAGTACTATTTAGGCCTGAGTATTTCCTCAGTTCAAGGTCAGCTTCTCTTGCGTTTGGTCTGTCATGTCAGTCTTGTCTGCTTTTGCTTTTTCCCATGCTACTGACCCTTGGGGAGTCTTGGTTGTCTGTCTCTGTTGTTGGTTTTGCCTTCTCTTTCATTAACCACTTAAGGACCACAGGTTTATACCCCCCTAGTGACCAGGCCCTTTTTTACAAATCGGCACTTCACTTTAACGGTTTATTGCTCGGTCATGCAACTTGGCAACCAAAATTTTACCTCCTTTTTTTCCCACAAATACAGTTTTCTTTTAGTGGTAATTGATTGCTGCTGAGATTTTTGGTTTTTCTGATATTAATCAAAAAAGACTGCAATTTTCTAAAAAAAAAGTGTATTTTTAACTTTTTCTGGTAAAATTGTTCAAATATAATTACATTTCTATACAAGTTTGTGTCAGAATTTATTGTGCTACATGTCTTTGATAAAAAAAAATCCAATAAGTGTATATTTATTGGTTTGCGCAAAAGTTATAGCGTTTACAAACTATGGTGCAAAAAAGTGAATTTCCGCATTTTGAAGCAGCTCTGACTTTCTAAGCACCTGTCATGTTTCTTGAGGTGCTAGAATACCAGGATAGTATAAATACCCCCCAAACGACCCCATTTTGGAAAGAAAACACCCCAAAGTATTCGCTAAGGGGCATGGTGAGTTCATGTATGATTTAATTTTTTTTCACAAGTTAGCGGAAAATGACACTTTCTGAGAAAAAAAAATAATAATAAAGTTTCCATTTCTGCTAACTTCTGGCAAAAAAATATAAAATCTCCCACGGACTCTCTATGCCCCTCAGTGAATACCTTGGGGTGTCTACTTTTCGAAATGGGGTCATTTGTGGGGTGTGTTTACTGTTCTGGCATTTTGGGCGGGGCTAAATTGTCCGGATTAGGTCCAGATGTGTTTCGGATGCGTTCAGTGAAAACTGCGATTTCACAGGCAAAGCCATTTAGTTTTGCCTGCGATTGCGCTCAGTTGTTCAGTTTTTTCTGCGCGGATGCAATGCGTTTTAATGCGTTTTTCACGCGCGTGATAAAAAACTGAAGGTTTACAAACAACATCTCCTAGCTACCATTAGTAAAAATCGCAGCTGTACTTGGTTGCGTATGCAATGCGTTTTTCACGCAGCCCCATTCACTTCTATGGGGCCAGAGCTGCGTTAAAAACGCAGAATATGGAACATGTTGCGATTTTCACGCAACGCAGAAGTGATGCGTGAAAAAAAACGGTCATGTACACAGACCCATTGATGGGTCAGGATTCAGCGCGGGTGAAAGGGGCCTAAAGTTACTGTTGGATTTTCGGCCCCTTTATGCACCTAGGCTGCAAAAAGTGTCACTCATGTGGTATCGCCATACTCACGAGAAGTAGGGCAATGTGTTTTAGGGTGTATTTTTACATATACCCATGCTGGGTGAGAGACATATCTCTGTAAATTGACAACTAAAACTTAACTTTTTTTTAAAAGTTGTCATTTACAGAGATATTTCTCACACACAGCATGGGTATATGTGAAAATACACCCTAAAACACATTGCCCTACTTCTCGTGAGTACGGCGATACCACATGATTGACACTTTTTTGCAGCCAAGATGCGCAAAGGGGCCCTAATTCCAATGAGTACCTTTAGTATTTCACAGGGCATTTTTACGCATTTGGATTCCAAACTACTTCCCACGCTTTAGGGCCCCTAAAATGCCAGGGCAGTATAAATACCCCACAAGTGACCCCATTTTGGAAAGAAGACACCCCAAGGTATTCCGTGAGGGGCATGGCGAGTTCATAGAAGATTTTTTTGGCACAAGTTAGCGGAAATTGATTTTTTTTTTGTTTTTTCTTAAAAAAGTCTCATATTCCACTAACTTGTGACAAAAAATAAAATCTTACCTGAACTCACCATACCCCTCACGAAATACCTTGGGGTGTCTTCTTTCTAAAATGGGGTCACTTGTGGGGTATTTATACTGCCCTGGCATGTTAGGGGCCCTAAAGCATGGGAAGTATTTTGGAATCCAAATGCGTGGAAGATTTTATTTTTTTTGGCACAAGTTAGCGGAAATTGATTTTTTTTTTTCTCACAAAGTCTCCCTTTCCGCTAACTTGTGACAAAAAGTTCAATCTTTCATGGACTCAATATGCCCCTCAGCGAATACCTTGGGGTGTCTTCTTTCCAAAATGGGGTCATTTGTGGGGTGTTTGTACTGCTCTGGCATTTGAGGGTCTCCGCAATCATTACATGTATGGCCAGCATTAGGAGTTTCGTCTATTCTCCTTATATGGATCATAAGGGTAATGAGATTTTTTTTTCCGTTCAGCCTCTGGGCTGAAAGAAAAAATGAACGGCACAGATTTCTTCATTCGCATCGATCAATGTGGATGAAAAAATCTCTGCCAAAAAATGTGCAAAAAAAAAAAAAAAGAGGGGAAAGTCGTCTGCCAGGACATAGGAGCTCTGCCAAACATCCAAACCCACTTCAGCTCGTATGCCCTGGCAAACCCGATTTCTCCATTCACATCAATCGATGTGGATGAATAAATCATTGCCAGAAATTTTATTTTTTTAAACAAAGTGCTTGCTAAAGCATATGAACACCGCCCCTCAGCTAATAAGTCTCGGCAAACGTATCTTTTTTACTGCAGGGGAGAAATCCCGTCTTGCAGCGCCGCATACACCGACTTTGTGTAATCTGACAGCAGCGCAATGCTTCTGTCAGAATGCACATCAGTGCTGCAGCTGGTTGATCGAGCACACCTGCCTAGTAAAAAGGAGTGCTTGTGAAGTAAAGCAGCGATCGCTAAAAAAGATCCAAATAGCTCAAAAGTGATCTTTATAGCGCAGCAGCGATTTTACGGTGTTTTTGCAGTGATCAGAAGAAAAAAATTTCTGTCACTGCGGTGGGGCGGACTGAACGCAAATGTGGGCATAAGATCAGGCCTGATCGGGTGAACACTGCGTTTTTTGTAGAGCCTAAGGTGACCCTAAGGTTACTGATATAGATCTGACTGCAATCAGTCTTGATCACTTACAGATACTATATAGTACTAGTGCTGATTAGCAACAGCGATGACGCTAATCAGTGACTAATCAGTGACTGCGGTGCGGTGGGCTGGGCGCTAACTACCTAACAAGTAGCTAACTAACTGGCGGTGATAAGGGACCCCTACAGGGGGATGATCAATGACAGGGGGGTGGTCAGGGAGTCAATATGGGGTGATCAGGGGTTAATCAGTGACAGGGGGGGGGGGTGTTTGAAATGTAGTGTGGTGCTTAGTGCTACTTACATAGCTACCTGGTCCTCTGGTGGTCAATCCATGCAAAAGGGACCACCAGAGGAGCAGGTAGCAGGTATATCAGACGCTGTTTACAAAACACCGTCTAATATACATTTTTGATTGGATTTTTTGAACATCTACAGCCTGCCAGCCAATAATGAACGCTGGCAGGCTGTAGCTTAACTTCATAACAGCGCGCTGCTGTGAACGCGCGCTCCCATGAGCGCGCGTTCACAGCAAATCTCAGGTCTCACGAGATGATGCCAATAGGTGTCGCTGAGACCTGAGAGCGCTGCCATGTTGACGCCTATTGTCATTAGTGTGACGGCAAGCTGTTAATGTATTCTCCAGTTTCCTGTTCTTGTACTTGTATTGCCTTGCTCTAGTGTATGTCTGTCGTTCCTCGCAGGGAGAATGGTTTCTGCTCATGGCAACGCCCTTGAGGCAGCTCTCTAGCTGCTGGTGCAGCGGACATCGCCCGTGCTGCAGTTCTCATGCTGCTGGTTGCCATGAGCAACGTCTTTCCCACTTGGTATGTTTTGCTATGCATTTGTAGATTTTTGTATGCCTTGCTCAATGTACAGTCGGTGCCTCACTAGGAACCTTTCGTCCGCCGATCCTGCAGTCACTGACTAGTTTACGCTGTGGAGTCGCTCCTGGCATCTACTGTCTGGCAAAGCCTATCCCCACCACCAGGGGGTTTAGTGAACAGGTGTTGCTTAGATATGCCCCTCTAGAGCAGGGATCAGCAACCTTCGGCACTCCAGCTGTTCCGAAACTACATTTCCCAGCATGCTTCGTTCATTTCTATGAGAGTTCTCAGAGGAGCAGAGCAAGTATGCATGCTGGGAGTTGTAGTTTGACAACAGCTGGAGTGCCGGAGGTACCCCTGCTCTAGAGTATTGCTAGTCAGTGGCGCAGTGGGTTCTCACCCAATGAGCATGCAGCACATTGAGCTCATGTTACATTTTGTTTTTGCTATGTTGAAAATAAACTTCCAGTGTTCTGTCTTATATGTTTGGTTCTTAGTTTTATGCCGGCTGACGTGGTGGTCTGTCACTTGGACCCCGGGTCATGACAGCAAGACTTTATTGATAAATCTGAGGATTACATCATTGTTTTAATATACAGTGTGTATATATATATATCACACACACACACTTCTATTCAATGCAATAATATATACAGCTATAGTAATCTTGAGTGGATCAATGTAGCAGAGCTGAGCTTGTGATTTTCTTCATATATGTATTCTTCTATCATATATGTTTTATATATTTGTATAAAGTGCATTCAAGTGGAAAACAATAAAGGTAATACATCATGGTAAGTTTTGGGAATATAAGTATATACATTTTTCTATTTACTATAAGAATATACATTTTCTAATTTTTTATAATTTAGTGGAAGTTGTCTATATAAAACAGGTTATTAAAAAAAAATATTGCTACAGATAAAAATCTCTCCCTACGAAGCCAGAGATGTTTCAGCCTGTAATGTCCTACCTACAACGTTTCTCTGTACATGCTGTGTGCCCTGACTAATCAGATTCCCTTTTCTGTTCCCCCATCCTTCATGGTATTAACTAAGACAATAAGGCTACTTTCACATATGAGTTTTGGCATTCTGGTTTTGAGATCTGGCAGAGAATCTCAAAACCGGGCCAGAACTATTCCATTTAGTCCTCATGCATTCTGAATTGAAAGAGAAGTGTTCAGGATGCCGGATCTCAAAACCTGAAACCAAAACCATAGGACAAAGTAGCCTAATCAAGACACTGCAATTGCATCCCTCTCCTCTCCCTGCCTCATGTCTAATTTTCAGTTGTTCACAGTACTGCAGATATATATTTCATGGAGACACATGTTCTACTGATTTATGAAAAGAGAAAAGGGTACGTTTTAAAACACAATATCTGTCGCTCCTTTTTCAGATCACCAGCTTCAGCTCACAGAGTTCACTCACATATTCCGCATTGTGAGGGTCATATTTTAAGGCTTTTTCAAAGCAATCAATTGCATCATTTATTTCCCCATTTATCTTATGGACAAAGCCAAGCAAAGCAAAACCCTCAGCATCATGAATATCGTTCTGAATCTTCTTTGAAGCAATTCTTTTTAGAGACTTTACACTGAACTCTCTCTCTTTCATGCATACAGTAATCTGTACGCTCTTTTTATAGTAGTTGATGGCTTCAGATTTAGACTTCATGTAGTATTCTTTGAAACGTCCATAATTGTAATAGATCTGCTGCTTCTCCTCATCAATAAGAGTAGTAAATGCCATAACGGTTTTAAACGTGTCCTCGGCTTTTTTATATTCCTTGGCTGCACAGTACATATTTGCTAAGTCTATATACGCATAAACAAAAGTTTTCTTGTATTCCAGCACCTTCTCAAAATGAAACAGGGTATTTTGTAGGAGGTCATTTAATTTTTCAGTCTCTGTTTGGCTGATATACCTGTTCCCGTTTCCAAACCTTTTTTTGTCTTTGAAATACTTATTCCTATAACAGAGTCCTATTTGGTGATGCAGAAATCCAGAAGTTGGGATGAGATCTACTGCAGTTTGTAGGACACACAAGGCCTCATCTTCCATCCCAGCTCTCCTGTAAAACTTTGCTACGTAACGGAGTAAATATGGAGAACTTGGAGCTTGATTTATGGCTTCTTTTATATAGATTTTTCCCTTGGCAGTCCTGTTTAGGTCTTGCAGCTTCAAGGCAAGAAGTGACTTCACCACGGCATCATTTGGATTCTTCTCCACTGCACGTTCCAGTAGCTCTAGTGATTCGCATTCTGAAGCAGGACATTTTCTGCCATTGAAACCTTCCAGTCTATAGACCGCTGTTGCATATCCGCTGTTCCACTCAGGATCTTCTGGCTCCAGCTCCAAAGCCTTCAGAAAACATTGTTTTGCTTCTTCATAATATTGCCCGCAAAATTTTAACAATGTCCAGGCTTTTTCACCATAAATTTCAGCTACGTCTGTGGTATCTTTCGGTTCCTTATAAATCTGTTCCACCTTATCTATATATTTTTGAGAATCTTCATATTGCTTCAAGTAGTAGAACACCCAGGCGTAATTTCCGTATGTCACCAAATACTTTTGATCAGTCCCAGTCGGGTTGTTCTCTTTAATCATTTCTTCTGCTTGCTTTAAATGGGCAATAGCTTGTGTGTAGTCCCCTTTCAGATGCATCACATAGGCCAGTAGATTGTACACCATGTATTTGTTCTTGGTGACAAGGAATGTCAATTGATCATACAATCTGTCTGCTAATTCATCAGGTTCTGTGTCCTTTAAAAGAAGTTTCCAAGTAAAGTGGCATTTAAGTTGTAGTAAACGCAACTTCAAAGTCCCCTTTTCTGATCCACTGGGATAAAGAATATGAGAGGTGATTGTTATTAGTAACTGATTAAAAAAGTGATAACATAAAATGCACAATATATTACATATAGGTTACATGAAATGCACCACCAGATACAGCATGTAACTAGAATGTTATTGCATTATATGCCGTCTAGTCAGTATGTAAGGAAACTTTGTGTTCAATGTGTCCAAACTGTAAGGTTAAAGGGGTTCTTCAGTGAGTACATATTGATGATCTAACCTAAGGATAGGTCATCAATATTTGATCGAAATAGGTATGACTGTCGGCACCTCCCGCCGATCATTTGAAGAAGAGGTGGTAAATGCTGTTTCTGCTTCAAGATTACACTGTGCATCATCTCAAACTCAGAGACACTTTTGGGGTAAATTTGTGAAGACTTAAAGGGTTTCTGTCACCAGATTTTGGCCTCATAAGCTGTCTGACATTAGCTATGGGCCAATGTCAGACCAACCTAATAATGTAAATCAAATGCCCATTTTATATAATATGCAAATTAGCCTCTAGGAGCAGGGAGGGCGTGGCCCCTGCTCCTAGAGGCTCAGTGTTCCCACCTGCGGCCACGCCCCTTTTCTTCTGATTGACAGTGCCGGGCAGCTCAGCTCTCCTGCCTCTGGCCGAAATCCCGTGCCTGCGCCGTCCGCTTGTGTATTCGGCGCAGGCGCAGTGAGCTGAGGACGCTGGTGCCTGATGTCCTCAGCTCAATCAGAAGAAGAGGGGCATGACCACGTATCACCCTTTTATAATGAAATTACAACAAATTATTAGGAAACATCGGTTCCTTTTACACAGATTTCACCCAAAAATTGATGAGTTTTCTCGTCCCCCTAGACTATGTTATAAGAGATCTAGGAATCTGAGAGACACACTTGCAAGAGCGGATATTGGTCCGCTAAAGAAATGTCCCATACAGAAGACTTTGTCTTCAATAAAATACGGATCTTTTCCTTGTTTGAATTGTGCCCAATGCACAAATGTCATGAAGGGCAACACTTTTACTCATCCCCTATCTGGCAAGACTTACCCCATTAGGGGATTTTATACGTGTTCTACTACATATGTTGTTTACCTTGTGAAATGCCCGTGCGGTCTCGCATACGTTGGGAAAACTTCCCAGTGTGTGCGAGACCACATTAGCATACACAAGTCTGACATTCGCTGCCGTAAAACGGAACTTCCAGTCCCCCATCATTTTATTCAGGCCAAACACCAAGTGAATCAATTAAAATTTCAGGTGATTGATAATGTTTCCCCCTTACGTAGAGGTGGTAATCGAGTGGCCCTTCTAAAAAAACGTGAATCTTACTGGATTCATGAACTAAGAACACTATATCCAAACGGTCTTAATCGCGACTTTGAATTTTTTGCTTGAATTTTATGCTTGAATTTTTGCTTGAATCTTTTTGCTTTAAAAAATATTTTCGTTTTATTATAACTTTTGCTCTACCGTGTATATTTCTTTATTTTTTATTTTTGGTTTTATTTTTGGTTAACTTTATTTGATTCCCATTATGATAATACAACACAAAAGTATTTTACAAAGCTTGGATTTTTCAAATTAATATTTTGCGAGTTTTTGCTTATGAAAAGAGATTTGTTGTTCTATTTCAACATTCTATACATGTGTTTATATCTATTTTTACATGTTTATTCTGTACTTTATTGCAGACGAAATGATCTCCTTCTTTTTGTTTTGACACAGGTAGATTTATATAATATTATATCCATGTAACATTAACACTGTGTGTCACCTCGTGTATACTTACTCGATGAAACTGTGCCCGCTACAATAACCTGCTGTTTCTAGATACATGTGACATTGTGTATCTGTATATGGTCTATGTTTTAACATTTTGTTGTATACATTTACGTATCTATAATGGTTCAATTCTGTGTCACTATTTACCCAAATACAGTATCTGACTTTAGGGCAGTGAGGTGTGTTGATATATTTGCAGTTCATTTATACCCATATACATTCCACTTTTCGTGATTAATCCCGATAGTTTAAGGGCAAACATTCTTGCCCTCACTGTTACCTACTTTGGTATTGCGCATGCGCGCATACGCGCATTGCGCTCGATTATGTGATTCTCACATGATCACTCAGGTGACGCCATTAGATCGCGTAGCCTATTGTAGACCTGTTTGGTCTATTTAAACAGCGCGCGCACGCCATACAGTCTCTCCCTGAGCCATGCCTGCCAATAATCTTTTTAGGTAAGTCACATTCTTGTAGTTGTATTATTATGTTAATTACCTCTATGCTATTGCGATCATTATCGCTTATTCAGGTTTTGTTTTTTGTGACACATGAATTGAACTAAAGTGGAACTTGCCATCTCATCTCTGTCTAAATATCTATATACCTTGTGCATGCGATATCATGAGTTTTCAATACAATCAAAGTGATATATATACTCATTTGATTTCATCTTGCCACTTTAATGTGTAATATACTTTTAGGTGTTATTTATTCTGGATTTGCAATATATGAGACAGACATGAGATACTATTAGAATTAATTCTATGGATGTATTGTCCTTTTTGTATTACTGTTGTTATAGTGTTTGCATGTATTTTGTCTTGTTTTATTTATTATGTGTAATTATGTGTTTCTAGGCCGTGACCAAGGTCTTACTAAGACCGAAACGTTAACGTCGGCCAGTTCTACACGTTTGGCATGAAAATTTAATGATAACCTAATAAAAGATTTCTGCTTATCTAAAGTTGGAGTGCCGTGAATACCTTTTTATTTGAACTGGGGATACACTCCCGTCACTGAGCACCCACAAATTTGGATGGAAGTGCCGATCAATTGTTATATTTAGATTTGGCCGCAGGTGGGAACACGGAGCCTCTAGGAGCAGCGGCAACGCTCTCCCTGCTCCTAGAGGCTAATTTGCATATTATATAAAATAGTTTTTTAGCGTTATGACAGGTCAGAGGGGAGTTTAATTTACATTATTAGGTTGGTCTGACATTGGCCCATAGCTAATGTCAGACAGCTTATGAGGCCAAAATCTGGTGACAGAAACCCTTTAAGTTTTATATGTGAGTCTTTATCTCCTCTGTGCTGGAATGAGATGTACCTAACTTATTAAAGGGAGTAGAATATTGATGATCTATCCTCAGGGTAGACCTTTAATATCTTATCGACTCCCAGCACCCTCACCAATCTGCTATTTGAAGAGGCTGTGTTCCTCCAGTGGTCGCCTGGCCGCCTCACAGTATACCAAACCAGTCACAGCCCAGGCTCAGTCACTTGAATGGGACTGAGATACACATAAGCCATGTGACCCATATGAACTCTTCAAACAGCTGATTGGCGGGGATGCCGGAAGTCAGACCCCCACCAAATAGATACTGACTTGACCTGACATGAGCTGACACTCGCTGTGCACTGGAAAGACCTGAAGGTCCCAGCTTTATGACGTCACAAGTCAGGTCCTTCCAGTGAAGAGCGAGTGTCAGCGTGTTCCAGGGAATGAGGTAAGTATTTTTTATTTGTAACAAAGAGTGACTGATTTATACTTGGGGCCTTATTTGGGTCATTTTCTATACAGGGGGCACTTCTGGGAGGATTTCATACGTAATGTGGCACTATTGGGGGGTATTTTATACAGGGGGAACACTATCGGGAGGGATTTTATATACAGTGGGCACCATTGGGGGGATTTGACATAAAGGGTGGCACTGTGGGGGACCTTATATATACTGGGACTGCTATGGGGGGCATTAAAGAACCTGCAAGAATTACAGGGGGGGCCAGTAAAGATAATGGGGACACTGTGGGCTGTACTAAGGGCACTGCAGGGGTTGGGATGCTAAAAATTTTAAAACAATGAAAACGGTCATGAAAAATGGATGCTAAACAGCCATTAAAAATGGACAAACGGACAGAAAATGGATGCACACATGGATGCAGAAAGGCCATGAATAACTTTTGTTGTGCGCATGTAGCCTTAGGGTGCATTCACACTGTGAATGTGTCCGCATCCGTTCCGCAATTCTGCGGAACCAGTGCGGACCCATTCACTCTCTATGGGGTCAGGCGAGGTGCAGAGAGCAGACTATGTGCGCTCCGCTTCCGCATTTGCGGAGCGCGGCCCCGAAGTCCTGGGTTTCGGCCCCAAATTTCCGGTCCGCAGCTCTGCAAAAGATAGAACATGTCCTATTCTTGTCCGCAGCTGCGGACAAGAATAGGGATTTCTATGGGGGGTGCCGGCGGGGTGTATTGAGGATCCGTAATACACTATAGTCGTCTGAATGGAGCCTTAGACTGTAAATGTCTGGGCGGTGGTTATGGATATTTTAACTTCAGTGCAGAGATTGCAGCGGCTTACTAATATTTCAGCTGCTGAAAAGGGAGGCCCCCAAAAGAGCCCCAATAGGGAAACCAGGGACTTTTTTTTTTTTTTACAGTCTCTACCTTTCTAATCGATCTATACACTGCGCTCAATGACCGCTGTGTATAGAGATCAGGAAGTAGAAATGCCATTTCCTGCTTCAGTCCCAGTGGTCATGTGGTCACTGAGGGCCAGGAGTCTGAGAGAGATGCTGGGACTTAGCAGACCCAGATCATCTGTGCAATGAAGTTGTAAAGCAATGAAATGAATAAAAAGTTAAAGGGAGTTTGTTACCAAAATTTGACAATATAAACTGCTTACATGGCGCTCTAGCACAACTATACAAGATTCCAATGGTAGCTTTGTTGTTTTCTTCTGACTTTCACCAGCTGAAAAAACGTAGTTTTATCTATATGTAAATGTGGGCTTGCAAGTGGCCAGGGGCAGGGTTCTTGTTGTAGGTGCCCAGGCTGCTCTGCCTTTTTTTATATTACCCCTCTCCAGACTCTTGCTGGTTCCACCCTTTCATCATCTCAAGTACTGGCCGAGATCCCGCGCGTGCGTAGTTTACCGTCGGACCGAGCATGCGCACTGGGATGGGGATATACTTACCTCTCTCTCGCTTGGCTTGCCTCCAGTCTTTCTGCTTGCTTCCAGTATGCCGCCCCATTGTTAGTTTTGCGCAGTTTCCTGGTGCATGCACACAACATAAAACATCGCAGTGCGCATGCCCGGGCCGGCAGTGAACTGCGCACGAGCGGGCTGATATTTGGGATGATGAAACAGCCTTACAGGGCGGGACCAGCAAGAGGATTGGGAGGGGTAATATGAAAAGAAGGCAGAGCAGCTTGGGCACCTACACCATAAACCCTAAGCACTTGCGAGCCCTCATTTGCATTTAGATAAAACTACGTTTGTTCAGCTAGTGAAAGTCAGAAGAATACAACAAAGGTACCATTGGAATCTTGTGTACTTGTACTAGAGCGCCACGTTATCAGTTTATATTGTCAAACTTTGGTGACAGACTCCCTTTAAATGTCCCTCAAAGCTCTTGCATAGAGCACAGGTTAGGACCATTGAGGTTGTAGGCTCCTAGACGGGATAACTAGGACTGAACTATTGATAGCTCATCAATATCAGGTCAGGGTCAGACTCTGGTACAACTAATGATCAGCTGTTTCTAGGAACTGTGGTGCTGGAACTAGGTAGTGGAACTAAACAACTCCATACACTGTGGAGTGGCGGTGCCTGGTTACTACAGGGAGCAACGCAGCATTAATCAGGCATGGCCACTACACTGTGTACTGAGTTTTGGAGTTCTGGTGCCTTGTTCTGCAGCTGCAGCTCCTGAAAACAACTGATCAGCTGACCCCTGACCTCTGATATTGATCTGCAGTTAAAGGGCTTGTGCTGCTGGTACATATTGATGACAGTTAGATAGTCACCTACTGCACTTCCCCTTTAAATCGTATAAAATGCCTTAAAGGGTCTGTCTGACATATCCTCCTTTTTACCCAGGCAGCCCATGCGCCGATGCTCTCCTTCACCCTGTGCTGAATCACACTGGGCGAAGGCATTTTATGGAGATCTCTCTGTGGGGACTACTAGATTGAGACTTCCACACAGCAGTGAGCCCGGTGACCTCACCAGCACTAATGGGTGGGCATTTAGCACTGCCCTAGCCTGTAAAACAACTAGGGCAGCACTAAAGCCTGCCCATTAGAGCTGGTGACATGACTTGGCTCAGTGCTGGGCAGAAGCCTCCACCTAGCAGTGTACAAAATATAAACAAAGAAAATTGAATGATTTCATATAAGGGGGGGGGGGGGATCTGAACTCTGAACCCGGACAACCTCTTTAAAAGAAGACCTGTCACTTCTCCTGATGTGCCTGTTTTAGTAAATACTGTAATAGTATCCCACAGAAAATAAAAATTCGGGAGCATCTTCTTATATAACTCTGTGCTGTGTCATTGCCCTTTTATTCCTACTGTACGTTTATGAATAAAGGTACAACTGGGTGTTACCAGCTGGGGGTGTGTCCCTGCACAATCTGACATTGTCCAATGCAGGTGCTGGTAACACTCAGTTGTACCTTTAGTTTTAAACTTCTAGTTAGAATAATAGAGGGACAGCACAACATACAGTAAGGATGCTCCAGAATTCCTATTGAATGAGGGATGCATGTAGTTACTAGAACTGACAGTAGAAGTGACAGGTCCTCTTTAAGTAGAAATTACTCAACCAACCTAAATCTACAATACATGCTTTTTCATCATAGCTGTAACTTGACAAGATATAAAGTACTGCCCTTTAATTACGGCATCTTGGAGGTTAATAAACAAAACATTTTGGAAAATGTGAGAGTATTTACCTCATTTTGTCACGTCTCCTGTCCTTGTGTTCTCTGTGATTTGGAGAGGAAGCTTTCTAGAACCCAATGATCACAGCGCTGTTATATAGTCCCACACCGTCAGTTCTGAGAGGAGGGGAGATGGGAGAAACGAAACTGCTCATTGTTAGAAACAGAAACAGACGGATGTTTATGGCAAGGAATGGAAACTGAAACCAACTCTGTTAGTAAAGAGGCAATTGTGAGGGCATTCATTCCTGCAATGACTTCACCCCTTCATGCTAATTCCCTATAATAATCTTGTCATAGAACAGAGTCTTACTACATAACTACAAATATTTTTTATAAATTAATTCATTTTTAACATTTTACATTCAATTTAGCTGAGAGACAATGCTGAAAAATGGTCTCCAGTACACACTGAAAATAAATAGTTCAAAGGCTATGGACACTTATGAGAGCATTTTTTTTATTATTGCGTTGTAATCATTTTGGGCTAAAAAGCATATTTTAAATGGCTCTTTATTAAAAATGTTCAGCCCCTTTCTCTGTACAGCATTTGCAAAGTAGCAGACTCTCTGTCTACACAGCGTCCTTTCAGGGAGCTACGCTGGAGGCTATGTATAATCTTATCTCTGAACTTCTAAAAGCTCTTAAACACTCGTTATAGCCCAATTCTTATCAAAGTGATAAGAATATGGCTTAAATGAGCTCATAATTCAGAGATAAAGGATATACATAGACGGCTCAGAGTAAGGCCTCCTGCACACGACCGTATCCATTATGCGGTCTGCAAACTGCAGATCCACAAAATACGGATACCTGCCTTGTGCATCCCGCACTTTTCTCGGACCCCATCCCGCAAAACGGACAAGAATAGAACATGTTCTATAATTTGTAGCACGGATCTACGAATGGGGACAACACAACCTGTCCATTTTTTGCAGCCCCATGTAAATTAATGGTTCCGCTTGCAAAAATGCGGATCAGACACAGCCCGAAAAAACAGTTGTGTATAGAAGGCCTAAAAATGAATGTAAGGAACTCTGCAGCTGGGATAAAACATAACCCTTTGCGGCATATCCTCTGGATAGGTCATCATTATTTGATCGCGGGTGTCCGACACCCCAGAAGCTCACTTATTAGCTGGTTGAGAAGGCAGTGGTCAGTTCTATGAGTGCCACGGCCTTATTGAAGCTTACTGAGCACAGTGCCGTACAATGTACTCATAGTTACTTATATTTCAGTACGGGGCATATAAGCCCCGCCTCGTGAATGCCTCAGATCCGCCCAGAAACAACCATTTGTGGGCACTGTTTGTGTTAGCCCCACCCATTTTGCCCCTCGGGACAGTACAAATTTTCCAGGACTGTCTCTGAAAATCAGGGACAGTTCCGACAAATTCAGGATAGTTGGCAACTATGTGTACAGCAGCTGTGCTTGATAATTCAGCTCAGCCCTATTCATTTAAAGCAGCTGAGTTATGTCCTGCTCCTGAGGTATGCGGCTAAGGTATGTCCTGCTCCCAGCTGACTCTAATAATGAAGCAGAGAGCCATCCGCTCCCCGCTTCACCATTTAGCTCAGCTGCTGGCGCTGCAGAGCTGCAGCAGGATACTGTCACACATACTGGTCTGGGTAGGAGGAGCGGTGCTCATTAGAGGAACTACAGTAGGTGAGTAGAGTTGAGCGGACACCTGGATGTTCAGGTTCGAGGACTTCGGCCGAACTTCACAAAAATGTTCTGGTTCGGGATTCGAACTTAACCCGAACTTGACCCCGAATCCGAACCCCATTGAAGTCAATGGGGACCCGAACTTTTGGGCACTAAAATGGCTGTAAAATAGCCCTGGAAAGAGCTAGAGGGCTGCAAAAGGCAGCAAAATGTAGGTAAATCCCCTGCAAACAAATGTGGATAGGGAAATGACTTAAAATAAAATAAATCAAAATTAAACAATATTATTGACAACTCGGAGGAGGATGTGGAATAGAAGGTTGGGGAGGCGTCAGGTGGGAATGCCACCAGCATGTGTCCCAGAACATACACACTTACTGGGAAGGTCCACTTCACCACGGACACATGGACAAGTGCTGGTGGCCAGGGACGCTACATTTCCATGACCGCACACTGGGTAACTGTTGTGGAGGCCGGGAGTGAGTCGTACCCTGGGATGGCACAGGTGCTACCCACACCCAGGATTGCGGGCCCTACATCCATCAGGGTCTCCGCCAGCAGCTATGTTACTGGTTCCAACCCCCACTTCTCCTCCGCCGCCCCCTCCTCCACTTCCACCTTCAGCAGCTGTCAGCCATCAGTCGCTAGCTGGAAGCAGTGTAGCACTGCTGTATCATGTGACTATGAAGGAGCATGTGACCAGTGATGTCACAGACCTCCTTCTAGCAACTACATTCTACCCATGGATCTGCAGAGACTCCAGCTACCTTGTTCTCAGAACAAGATAGCTGGGGCCCGGGGCCCCAGGAGATAAGGGACGGGCTGCAGAAGGAAGAGGGGGAGGAGCACTGGGCCCCAGAGTCGGCTGCCACAATTTAAAAAAAAAAAGAAAAAAAAAAGTTTCAGAACTGGCCGGGCCCCCCCAGGGTCTGGGCCCCTTACTGGAGTATGGGCTGTACCCCCCTGATGGCGGCCCTGGCTGTGGGTAAGCGTCAACAGGCCGTGCTGAAGCTGATCAGCTTAGGGGCCAAACCGCACACCGCTGCAGAGCTGTGGCAGGGTATAAGGGACCAGACCGAGCTGTGGCTCTCGCCACTAGAGTTGAGCGGACACCTGGAAGTTCAGGTTCGACGGGTTCGAACTTAACCTGAACTTGACCCCGAACCCCATTGAAGTCAATGGGGACCCGGACGTTTGGGCACTAAAATAGCTGTAAAATAGCCGTGGAAAGGGCTAGAGGGCTGCAAAAGGCAGCAATATGTAGGTAAATCTCCTGCAAACAATTGTGGATAGGGAAATGACTTAAAATAAAATAAATAAAAATTAAACAACATTAATTGGCAACTCGGAGGAGGATGTGGAATAGGAGGTTGGGAAGGCGTCAGGTGGGAATGCCATCAGCTACCAGCGTGCGTTTTGTAGTCAGTAGTCATGCATCTTTTGATCAGTAACATAAGTTTTTAAAAAATTTGATTTCCTGCCAGCAATGCACAGCTGTGGCTTATCACTGGCAAAAATGGTCAATGTCACCCACCAATGCAGCAGGCAATTATAATAAATGCAGGACCCTGGCACCCAGACAGAGGAGAGGTCAATGCACAGCAAAACAGGCTTCATGTCACCCACCAATGCAGCAGGTGATTATAATAAATGTAGGCCCCTGGCACCCAGTCAATGGAGAGGTCAATGCACAGCAAAAAGAGGTTAATGTCACCCACCAATGCAGCAGACAATTATCATAAATGTAGGCCCCTGGCAACCAGACAGAGGAGAGGTCATTTGACGGCAAAAAGAGGTTAATGTCACCCACCAAATCAACAGTCGATTATCATAAATGTAGGCCCCTGGCACCCAGACAGAGGAGAGTTTCATTCATGGCAAAACAGACTTTATGTCACCCACCAATGCTGCAGGCGATTATCTGAAATGTAGACCCCTGCCAACCAGACAGAGGAGAGTTTCATTCATGGTAAAACAGGCTTCATGTCACCCACCAATGCAGCAGGCGTTTATCAGAAATGTAGGCCCCTCGCTCACTGACAGAGGACAGGTCATTTGACGGCAAAAAGAGGTTAATGTCACCTACCAAAGCAACAGTCGATTATCATGAATGTAGTCCCCTGCCACCCAGACAGAGGAGAGTTTCATTCATGGTAAAACAGGCTTCATATCACCCACCAATGCAGCAGGCGATTATCAGAAATGTAGACCCCTGGCACCCAGACAGAGGAGAGGTCATTTGGCGGCAAAAAGAGGTTATTGACACACACCAATGCAGCAGGCGATTATCATAAATGTAGGCCCCTGGCACCCAGACAGAGGAGAGGTCATTTGACGGCAAAAAGAGGTTAATGTCACTCACCAATGCAGCAGGCGATTATCAGAACAGTAGGCCTCTGGCACCCAGACAGAGGAGAGTTTTATTCATGGCAAAACAGACTTTCTGTCACCCACCAATGCTGCAGGCGATTATCTGAAATGTAGACCCCTGCCAACCAGACAGAGGAGAGTTTCATTCATGGTAAAACAGGCTTCATGTCACCCACCAATGCAGCAGGCGATTATCAGAAATGTAGGCCCCTCGCTCACTGACAGAGGACAGGTCATTTGACGGCAAAAAGAGGTTAATGTCACCTACCAAAGCAACAGTCGATTATTATGAATGTAGTCCCCTGCCACCCAGACAGAGGAGAGTTTCATTCATGGCAAAACAGGCTTCATGTCACCCACCAATGCAACAGGCGATTATCAGAAATGTAGACCCCCGCCACCCAGACAGAGGAGAGTTTCATTCATGGTAAAACAGGCTTCATATCACCCACCAATGCAGCAGGCGATTATCATAAATGTAGGCCCCTGGCACCCAGACAGAGGAGAGGTCATTTGAGGGCAAAAAGAGGTTAATGTCACCCACCAATGCAGCAGGCGATTATCATAAATGTAGGCCTCTGGCACCCAGACAGAGGAGAGGTCATTTGACGGCAAAAAGAGGTTAATGTCACCCACCAAAGCAACAGTCAATTAGCATAAATGTAGGAACCTGGCACCCAGACAGAGGACAGTTTCATTCATGGCAAAACAGGCTTCATGTCACCCACCAAAGCAACAGGCGATTATCTGAAATGTAGGCCCCTGGCACCCAAACAGAGGAGAGTTTCATTCATGGTAAAACAGGCTTCATGTCACCCACCAATGCAGCAGGCGATTATCAGAAATGTAGGCCCCTGCCACCCAGACAGAGGAGAGGTCATTTGACAGCAAAAAGATGTTAATGTCACCCACTAATGCAGCAGGCGATTGTCTGAAATGTAGACCCCTGCCACCCAGAAAGAGGAGAGTTTCATTCATGGTAAAACAGGCTTCATGTCACCCACCAATGCAGCAGGCGATTATCAGAAATGTAGGCCCCTGCCACCCAGACAGAGGAGAGGTCATTTGACAGCAAAAAGAGGTTAATGTCACCCACCAATGCAGCAGGTGATTATCAGAAATGTAGGCCCCTGGCACCCAGACATAGGAGAGTTTCATTCATGGCAAAACAGGCTTCATGTCACCCACCAAAGCAGCAGGTGATTATCAGAACAGTAGGCCCCTGGCACCCAGACAGAGGAGAGGTCATTTGACGGCAAAAAGACAGAGGACAGTTTCATTCATGGCAAAACAGGCTTCATGGCACCCACCAAAGCAACAGTCGATTATCATAAATGTTGGCCCCTGGCACCCAGACAGAGGAGAGTTTCATTCATGGTAAAACAGGCTTCATGTCACCCACGAATGCAGCAGGCGATTATCAGAAATGTAGGCCCCTGCCACCCAGACAGAGGAGAGGTCATTCGACGGCAAAAGATGTTAATGTCACCCACCAATGCAGCAGGCGATTATCAGAAATGTAGGCTCTGGCACCCAGACAGAGGAGAGTTTCATTCATGGCAAAACAGGCTTCATGTCACCCACCAATACAGCAGGCGATTATCAGAAATGTAGAACCCTGGCACCCAGACAGAGGAGAGTTTCATTCATGGCAAAACAGGCTTCATGTCACCCAGCAATGGAACAGGCCACTATCAGTAATTTATGCCCTAGCACCCAGACAGAGGAGAGAGGTCCAGTAACAGCAAAACAGGAGTCATGTCACCCACCGATGCCACAGACCATATTCACTAATATAGGCCCATGGCACCCAGACAAAGGAGAGAGGTCCCGTAACAGCAAAACAGGCCACAGGTCAACCAGCAATGGAACAGGCCACTATCATTAATGTAGGCCCTAGCACCCAGACAGAGGAGAGAGGTCCCGTAACAGCAAAACAGAGGAGAGAGGTCCGGTAACGCCACAGATGGCGTTACGCAGCGCACACTTGATTTTATCCTCTACTTGGTTGTGCAGGGAAGGGATGGCTCGCCTGGAAAAGTAGTGGCGGCTGGGAACTACGTACTGTGGGACAGCCACCTCCATCAGCTGTTTGAAACAGTCTGTCTCCACCAGACGGAATGACAGCATTTCAAAGGCCAGTAATTCCCTCACCATCCGTAGAGAGGCATTCAGGCCTACTAAATAACGCTGCAAATTCTGTCGCCTACTCGCACCAGAGGGAAGGTGTTTCATATGGACCTGTAGTTGGCGCTGAACAGCCATATCCTCTCCCAGCAACAGGAGCTCCACCAACACCACCACGACCATGCCCACATCCCTTATTTCATGTTCTCCTCGTTATTTGCATTCACCCACCAAGCTGAAAGATTGGTTTCTCTCCAGTGTCAATATAACTGCCAATAGTCAACAATTAAGTTCATTAAGGCAGTGCCCGTGTCATAAAAATGCTCTGTGGACCAAGAATAAAGTTTTTTGGGCCTAAGACACACTGACTCTCAATTTCTATGCAGAAATATAAAATATGTATTTGTACGCTGAATGCACAACTGTTTGGTGAACCCCAAACATTGTTTTTTTTACAGTAAAACACAGTACAGCACTATTTTCGTGCTGCAATTTGAAATTAGTATTTGTACGCTGTATGCACAAGGGGTTTATGGACCAAGAACAAGTATTTTTGTAATAAAACACAAAAAATCTGTTTTTCACTGCTATTAATAAAACGTAGATATTTCTACGGTTTGTGCAAAAGTGGTTGGTGGACCTAGAACAAGTTTTTTTTTTTTATATAACCCAGAAAATCAGTTTTTCACTGCTATTAATAAAACGTAGATATTTATAGGGTTTATGCAAAAGTGGTTGGTGGACCCAGAACAAGTTTTTTTTTTATATAACACAGAAAATTAGTTTTTCACTGCTATTAAAAAACGTAGATATTTATAGGGTTTAATCAAAAGTTGTTGGTGGACCCAGAACAAGTTTTTTTTTTTTTAATAAAACCCAGAAAATCAGTTTTTCACTGCTATTAATAAAACATAGATATTTCTACAGTTTATGCAAAAGTGGTTGGTAGACCCAGAACAAGGTCATTTTTTATAAAACCCAGAAAATCAGTTTTTCAATGCTATTAATAAAACGTAGATATTTCTACAGTTTATGCAAAAGTGGTTGGTGGACCCAGTACAAGTTTTTTTTTTATAAAACCCAGAAATCTGTTTTTCACTGCTATTAATAAAACGTTGGTATTTGTATGTTATATGCACAACTGGTTTGTAAAGCAAGAATATTGCTTTTTCCCAACAAAAAAAAATGATTCACTATTTCACTGCAGAAATGTCAAATGTGTATTTGGGTGGTGTATTTGGAACTGCTTTGTGGACCAGGAATACTTCTATTTTTCCCAAAAATACACTGAGGCTCTATTTCACGGCAGAAATGTCAAATGTGTATTTGGGCGGTGTATTTTAAACTGCTTTGGGGATCAGGATCACCGCTTTTTATCACAAAAATACTGCAGAAATTGAATATATGGTTTGGTGCATTGTATACACAAGTGCTCTATGGCACCACAGGTCCCAGACTAGACAAATGGACTATGTCAGCGCTTAATTATACAAAAGGTAATGTAGGGGACTTGAGCAGCCAGCAAAAAAAGCATTTTCTTCTTCACTGAGCTACCAAAAAGGATTTGGCTGATGTCCCTGCCAGACTGGCAGACATGCAGTACACTGCAGTGGCTAAAATGGCCGCCGACCCCCACCTCTGTAACAGATGGATTCAAAAAAAAATTTCCTTGGCAGTGGCTGGGTACAGAAATGTAGGATTGCTAAAGCTCCCTCCCTCTCTATTTGCTGTATCTTGTGGATTAAAGTTGAACAGGTTCTACAGATTTCTGGCCTATCCTGTCCCTGATCGCATGGCAGCAACCTGTCCCTACAATAGCAGCATCAGACTGACGTGCGGCACTACGTGACTCCAGCTTATAAAGAAGCTGGGTCACATGCTGCACTCAGCCAATCACAGCCATGCCATTAATAGGCATGACTGTGATGGCTTCTTAGGGCAAAGAAGTAAAACGTTTGCTGATTGGCTGCTGTGCAGCCCTTCAGAAAGCATGAAGAATCGCCGAACAACGGACCCGAACACGAACTTTTATGAAAATATACAGTTCGGGTTCGCTCAACCCTATAGGTGAGTATTTACTGTTGTTTTTTTTTTACTTTTTCTGAAGGGGGCACATGCAGTGTCCCACTCCGTGATCATGGGCACAGCAAACTCACTAATTTTATAATGTTTTATTATGTTTCATTGTCATGTGTTATACTTATGTGCTGCATTTCATTTCATGTCATATTCTCCCATTATTCCCTGTAAGATCCTTAATACAGGCCGGTTTAGGGTGCACTACACTAGTTTCTCCACAAGATAGGGCAGTGTTACAAACCAGATCAGTGTAGGAGTAGACTTCATTCAGTTCAGACCTGCAGGCAAATTCACAAGGCAGCATGATGTAGCTGCAAGCTGAAGGGAGGCATCCCCATCCTCTCTGCTTTTTCCCTAATGGCTCCACGGTCCAGGGTTTAAGTCTTCAAAATCCAACCTCAAGGTGAGATATCTATTGCTTGCTCCTCCGGGGTGACCAGTGACACCAGTAACAAGCTTTAAATCAGTAACATTATTCAAGGGGACTATTAACATATTTATAATTGTGCAAGACAAAGGATTGATGACAGCCACATATGCAAGGCTTTTTGGGCACCTTTGTGATTAGGTGTAGGACTTGGCTTCTGGCATCCTCACCTCCAGTTTAAATCCTGAGGACAGATAGGCCAGCTGTCAGAAAGCACTGGAAATAGAGGTTAAAGGATTCTGAAAACTACCTTCAAACAAGGTTAGGATAAGACTAGAGTTACCAGCTTTATACTTTATATACTACTTCACTAAAGTAGTATATAAAGAACATGGGCATGTGATGAATTGGGTTCGTGGATCAATATGACCGCAATTCGTGCTTTTTTGTTAGGCCCATGTTGAGGAGAAGGCCCAGAAAAGTTTTAAATTCGGAAACTTGGACTGGTTTCCACCGGAAAGACTGGGCATAAGAGCTTCCCGGGTTGGCGTTTATAAATTGAGTGGCATACCGATTTGTTTCTGCCACGACTAGGTCAAAGAGCTCCGCAGTGAAGAACAGCTCAAAAAACCCCAATGCCGATCCGATCTGAGCTGTCTCCACTCGAACTCCTGACTGGGCGGTGAAAGGGGGAACTAATGGTGCGGCTGAAGTTGGGGGCTGCCAATCAGGGTTTGCCAGCACCTCAGGGATTCTAGGGGCTCTACGGGCCTGTCTGTGCAGTAGCTGCGACGGGGGAACTATTGCACGTGCCACCGTACCAGCTTCAACTGCCCTTCTGGTGCTCGCCACTTCACCATGTTCTATGGCAGTGCTGGTACTAGGTCCAGGAAGGGCTGCGCTGCTGGTGTATGCCTCACCACGTAATCCGGCAGCGCCAGCCCCACTCTGCTGCCCTTGAAACGGATCCTGCGCAACCTGTGGTCTAGTGACACGGGGCCGGGTACGCCTGGTGCTATCAGGGACCTCAACCTCCTTGTCCGAACTTTGGGTCAGACTGCCACTGCTTTCTACAGGTTCATATTCTGACCCGCTAGATTCGTCAGATGAGGGTTCCCATTCCTCATCCGACTGGGTCAGAATCCTGTAGGCCTCTTCAGAGGAATACCCCTTATTTGACATTTGGACAACTAAATTTAGGGGGTATTCCCTGAGACTACCCAAGAAAAAAAGCAAGCCTGTCTTACGAATGGGAGGCTAGCGAAGTACAGGAAGCCGCTGCGATTGATAAAAAAGATCAAAACTGATTTTTTTTATCGCCGCAGCGCTTGTGAAGTGATTGTGCAGTGATAAAAAAAATAAAATTATGTTTGTCACTGCGGCGGGGTGGGCGTGGGTGAACGCACGTGTGGGTGACCGATCAGGCCTGATCGGGCAAACACTGCATTTTGGGTGGAGGGCGAACTAAGGTTACACTAATACTATTATAGATCTGACTGTGATTAGTTCTGATCACTTACAGATACTATAAAAGTACAAATGTTGATTAGCGCTACGCTAATCAGCGAATCGGTGACTGCGGTGCGGTGGGCTGGGCGCTAACGGAAGCTAACTACCTACTAAAGGGGCCTAAACTAAACTAAACCTAACAGTCAATACTAGTGGGAAAAAAAGTGACAGTTTACACTGATCACTTTTTTCCCTTTCACTAGTGATTGACAGGTGATCGAAAGGGGTGATCAAGGGGTTAATTGGGGTGATGGGGTGTGATCTGGGGCTAAGTATGTAGTGCTTGGTGTACTTACAGTCACATGTGCTCTCTGCAGGGTCCAACCGACGAAAAGGACCCAGCAGAGAGCACAGAAGCCATTTAACACATTATATTTATAAATATAATGTGTTAGATAG
This sequence comes from Bufotes viridis, assembly GCA_033119425.1. Taxonomy (NCBI): domain Eukaryota; kingdom Metazoa; phylum Chordata; class Amphibia; order Anura; family Bufonidae; genus Bufotes; species Bufotes viridis. The sequence goes on from CM065594.1 coordinate 56,973,704, forward strand.
CTTGTGATTCTTTTTTTTCAAAAGTCATCAGTCTGCCAGCGCTGATCATTGGCTGGCAGACTGATGACCAACTCCTTCTTGAACTTTTTACCGCCGCGCAGTGCGCATGCGTTGCGGGATCAGCACGTCATCTCGCGTCTCGCGAGATGATGTGTCGACCCAGAGAAAGCGGACCGCCCGCGGAACGCATCCGTGCGTTAGGCGGTCCTGAGGAGGTTACAAAAAGAAATATTATGTCATAGTAAAAAAATTGTTAAATACCTTTATTTATCAAAAGAACTTTGTTTCCCCTAGGGAGTCATCATTGTGGGACCCTGCAATGGCTGTGATCAAGTCATAGCAGGAGAAAGACGTCCTAGGACGGGCTGCGTCACCAGCAGCTCCAGACACTGTTCAGAGTTAGGTTACAGCTACTTCCTGGATCAGCTGTGAAATGTGCACATGAAGGAGGACGGGAGAAAACAGCTCCCTAAAGACTGTGTTTACCATCCATCCCAGGGGTCAGAAGCTTCAATGCAAAAAGGTATCTAATGCTCTTATCACAGTGTGTGCAGTCAGCCTGACAGAGCAGAAAACTGCCACAGAGAAATGTGACGATGTAGCCGGCCTCCCTCCCGCCCTCCTGTCAGGCTGACCGCACACACTGTGATAAGAGCATTAGATACCTTTTTGCATTGAAGCTTCTGACCCCTGGGATGGATGGTAAACACAGTCTCCAGGGAGCTGTTTTCTCCCGTCCTCCTTCATGTGCACATTTCACAGCTGATCCAGGAAGTAGCTGTAACCTAACTCTGAACAGTGTCTGGAGCTGCTGGTGACGCAGCCCGTCCTAGGACGTCTTTCTCCTGCTATGACTTGATCACAGCCATTGCAGGGTCCCACAATGATGACTCCCTAGGGGAAACAAAGTTCTTTTGATAAATAAAGGTATTTAACAATGTTTTTACTATGACATAATATTTCTTTTTTTAATTTAATTTAGTTTCCTGGAGAAACCCTTTAAGGACTCGGCCATTGTTTGCAAATCTGACCAGTGTCACTCTATGTGGTGATAACTTTTAGACACTTTTACTTATGCAGGCCATTCTGAGAATGTTTTTTCGTCACATATTGTACTTCATGACAGTGGTAAAATGGAGTAAAAAAATTCCATTTTTATTTATAAAAAAATACCAAATTTACCAAAATTTTTGAAAAATTAGCAATTTTCCAAGTTTCAATTCCTCTGCTTCTATAATACATAGTAATACTGCCAAAAAAAGTTATTGATTTACATTCCCCATATGTCTACTTCATGTATCGATCATTTTGGGAATGCCATTTCATTTTTTGGGGACGTTACAAGTCTTAGAAATTTAGTAGCAAATCAAAAACCCATTTTTTTTTAGGTACCAGTTCAGGTTTGAAGTCACTTTGTGAGGCTTACATAATAGAAACCACCCAAAAATGAATTTTATAAACTACACCCTTCAAGGTATTCAAAACTAATTTTACAAATGTTGTTAACCGTTTAGGTGCTCCACAAGAGTTATTGGCAAATGGAGATGGAATTTCAGATTTTCAATTTTTTCCCAAATTTTCCATTTTAACCCATTTTTTCCACTAACAAAGCAAGGGTTAACAGCCAAACAAGACTGTATCTTTATTGCCCTGACTCTGCCGTTTACAGAAACACCCCATATGTGGTCGTACACTGCTGTACGGCCACACGGTGGGGCGTAGAGGGAAAGAAGCGCCGTGTGGTTTTTGAAAGGCTGATTTTTATAAACCGGTTTATTTACACCATGTCCTATTTCAAGCACCCCTGATGCACCCCTGGAGTAGAAACTCCCTAAAAGTGACCCCATCTAAGAAACTACACCCCTCAAGGTATTCAAAACTGATCTTAAAAGCTATGTTAACCCTTTAGGTGCTCCACAAGAGTTATTGGGAAATGGAGATGAAATTTCTAAATTTCATTTTTTTGCCAAATTTTACATTTTAACCCATTTTTTCAACTAATGAAGCAAGGGTTAACAGCCAAACAAGACTGTATCTTTATTTCCCTGACTCTGCCGTTTACAGAAACACCCCATATGTGGTCGTACACTACTGTACGGCCACACAGCGGGGCGTAGAGGGAAAGGAGCGCCGTGTGGTTTTTGGAAGGCTGATTTTTATGGACCGGTTTATTTACACCGTGTCCTGTTTTAAGCCTCCCTGATGCCCCCCTGGAGTAGAAACTCCCTAAAATTGACCCCATTTTGGAAACTACGGGATAAGGTGGCGGTTTTGTTGGGACTATTTTTAGGGTACATATGATTTTTGGTTGCTCTATATTACATTTTTGTGAGGTAAAGTTACCAAAAATTGAAATTCTGAAATTTCATCTCTATTTGCCATTAATTGTTGAGGAACACCTAAAGGGTTAATAAAGTTTGTAACATCAGTTTTGAATACCTTGAGGGTGTAGTTTCTTAGATGGGGTCACTTTTAGGGAGTTTCTACTCTAGTGGTGCATCAGGGGGGGCTTCAAAAGGGACATGGTGTCAAGAAAAAAGGCCATCAAAATCGGCCTTCCAGAAACCATGTCAGTCCTTTCCTTTTGCGCCCTGCCTTTTAGTGATACAGCAGTTTACGACCACAAATGTGGCATTTCCGTAAACTGCAGTATCAGGGTAATAAATATTAAGTTTTGTTTGGCTGTTAACCCTTGCTTTTTTACCGGAAAAGACAGATTAAAATAGAAATGTGGCAAAAAAGCCAATTTTTTTTTGGACCATGTTAATCTGGGGGTTAGGTCATGGGGTATTTTTATAGAGGAGATTATTACGGACGGCGATACATAATAAGTCTACTTTTTTACAATTATTTAGGTTTAAGACTATATTATCCTTTTTGATACAAAAAAATTTGTCATGAAAATGTGGTACTACCTGAAGTGTGGTACTTCCTGAAGCAACCAATAACGCAGAGGCCCGGATGATCGGGGCACGTGTCACACTGAGTGGTGGTATCCTTTCGTATCCCCCTCCTGTGACACACTCTGCATCTTTTTTGGGTTCGTCCCTTCTTTCCAGTATGGGGGACCACACCTGGAAAGTGCCAGGGACGATCCGGGCGCCTCCAGTTCCTGAGGTACTCCGGCCTGCTCTTTCCCAGTCAGAAAAGATCAGGTCCTTGAGGACTGCCTCAGAGAATTGAAGGAATTTCCCTGTGTTGCCAGCACTGCGGAACAGTACAAAAGAGTTGTACAAGGCAACTTGTACCAAGTAGACCCCAACTTTTTTGTACCATGTCCGGGTTTTGCGCATGGCATTATATGGCTTGAGGACTTGATCAGAGAGATCAACTACTCCCATATACCGATTGTAGTCGACGATACAATTGGGCTTGAGGACCGTTGCCATGGTACCTCGCACAGAGACAGTGGAGATGCCGTTACCGTGAATTGTGGTCAGTACAAGGACATTCCTCTTGTCCTTATATCTGACCAGCAACAGGTTTTCACTGGTAAGGGCACGGGTGTCACCCCTGGGGATAGGTACCTGGAGGGGGACGGTAGGAAGGCCGCGCTGACTTTTCCGCACGGTCCCACAAGCGGACATGGATCTGGCGGCGAGGGACTTGAACAAGGGAATGCTAGTATAAAGTTATCCTCATACAGGTGGTAACCCTTATCTAGCAGTGGGTACATAAGGTCCCACACAAGTTTCCCGCTAACACCCAGAGTGGGGGGACATTCTGGGGGTTCAATACGGGAATCTTGTCCCTCGTACACATGAAACTTGCAAGTGTACCCTGAGGTACTCTCACAAAGTTTGTACAGCTTCATGCCATACCTCGCCCGCTTTGAGGGAACATACTGGCGGAAAATGAGTCTCCCCTTGAAAGCGATGAGAGACTCATCAACTGCGACCTCCCTTCCAGGTACATGGGCCTTCACAAATTTGGCCTCAAAGTGATCTATGACCGGCCGTATCTTATACTGACGGTCATAGGCAGGATCACCTTGGGGGGGACATGCTGCATTATCTGCATAATGCAGGAATTTCCGGATGGCCTCAAATCTGTCATGGCCGTACTGTAAAGTGGGGTCTGGTATAGGATGTCCCCACTCCAGTACAGCCTGGCACTAGGTTTCTTGACTAGGCCCATGTACAGCACGAGGCCCCAAAACGTCCTCATCTCGGCTGCACTGACCGGCGTCCAGCCACCGGGCCTAGCCAAAAAAGAGCCCTGGTGTTGAGCAACAAACTGTTGGGCGTACAGATTCGTTTGCTCCACCATTAGATTTACCAGTTGGTCACTGAAAAAAAGACTAAAAAAGTCGTATTCAGTGAAGCCCACTGTGTAAATCTGGATTCCTGATTCACCAACAAAATCAGGAATCGCGGGCTCAAAGTTCTCTGGGGCCCACCTGCAGGGGGCTCAGATGAACTGACCTGGTGGGCCGGGAAACTAGTACAAGCCTCACAGCTGCTCGTACTAGGGTGGGCCACAGGGTCCCTGACATGGTGGTCCTCTTGCTCCGCCTGGCGGCGTCCCTGCCGCCTTGGGGGTCATCATCGCTAGATGATGAGGAGGAGGACGCGGATGACAAAAGGAATGTGGGGTGATCCTCGTCCTCACTGGGACTCTCAGATTCTGAGGCAAGTTGGGCATATGCCTCCTCAGCCGAGAACGTCCGTCAGGCCATAGGGGAGTGTGTGGGTGCGTGTGTATGTGCGAGTGTGAAAAACTTTATTCAGTGTGCGTGTGTGTGGAGGCACGAGTGTTCACAACTTTTCCCTAAAGCTAACAGGGAAAAAATAAAGAACTAACTAAAAAAATAAAATAAAAGAGACAAAAAATGTATAAAGGGTTAAAAAAAAAATCAAAACGCTGATCAGCCGTCCGGCGCTGATCAGCGGTGTGGTGGGGGATGCGCTAACAGTGGCCGGACGCTAAAGAGTGCTGGCCACTGACAGCGTACGCAAAAAACCCCCAAAAAAACGCTTGCACCCCAAAAACAGGTGAAGTGGGTGGGGGGGCAAGGGGGCAAGCTGCAGCACCCCTGGGGGGTCTAGGGTCACACAGCTGTGCTGTGTACCCCAGACACCCTAAGAGGGTGATGCAACACACAAAAAGTTAACCCTGAACTCTCCCTGCCTGAACTAATGCTTGCCCTGGCTTTCCCTAAAGTACCTGCAAGTGCCAGAAGGCACTCTGGATGGGCACAGGAGGGTGCTGGAAGGGTGAAGGCTGGGTGCTGGGGTCCCGATCGGCAGCAGGCTCTTCTCTCCTCGCTCCTCCGACAAAATAGAGGAGGAGAGCAGGGGGAGTTAACCCCCTCCCGCCCGTGCAGCCAATCAGATGCGATCCTGTGATCTAAGCATGGTGATTGGTGGGGTGTTATCACCCCACCGATCACCATCCTGTACCGGGTTATCGGGTCACCAAAGACCCGATTAACCTGGAAATGCAGCAAACCGCAGGTCTGAATTGACCTGCGGTTTGCTGTGATCGCTGATACGGGGAGGTCACAGGACCCCCTAGACATTGGGACAGAGTGCCTGCCGAATGATTTCGGCAGGCACTCTGTTCCGATCATCCCGCACTGCGTGGCGGTGATCGAAAATACTCATGACATACCGGTACGTCATGAGTCTTTAAGTACCAGGACACCATGACATACCGGTACGTCATGTGTCCTTAAGAGGTTAAGGGGACTAGGTGGGACTGGGTGTGAATAGATATGTTTTGGGCTGAGTTGGGGGCGCAGCCTAGTATAGGATAAAAACTAGCATAAAGTACATAGACTAATGTAAAAGAGAAATTACATGGACAATAAACAAATGGATGCACTATACAGACCACATATCAGAAGCCCCCATTTTACTGCAGCTTCTATAGTACTTCAGAGATGACTGCAAAAGGGTTAATCACTGCAAAAAAGTTAACTTATTATTATTGAGTGAAATTGAGAAAGTGATTGAGATTGTTAAAGTTCTTATTTACGTATTATGTATACCACCAATAGCATATATGCGAAATGTGTAGTTAAAGGAATTGCCGCCTATTATTGTAAAATATGCAAGGTTGCCCTAAAAATAAAGCCAACGACATGATGTGTGTCAGAATACAACATTATTGCATATTTTATAGTGTTTTTTCATCTCATCAAATGGTCAAGGATGTCCAGTGCAAACAAGCTTCTGTGGGTGGGACTGCAGAAATTGGGACTTGAAGACTGTCAGCATGCCTCAGGGTCATTTATGTCAGAAGCACCTTACAGTTTCACATCTAGTAGCTGGGTTTGGGGTGGTGCGAACGATACGCTGGATCCCCAGGACACCAACAAGTTGTCACAATGTGCTGCTGCTTAGCCGGAAGGGATGGTAAGGAGTGGTGCACCCAATGGGAATTAAAGAGGACCTTTCACCAGTCCAAAGTTTGTTAGGTAAAGCTATGTACATGCAGAGCGGCACCCAGAGATGTCTCTGCACCTACTATTATCCCTAGGTGCCGCTCTGTTCGCCTGCTGTAGCCCCCTGTACCGGCGCATGTGCTGCTGATAATTTTGCCTTGGGCGGAGACATCCTCTTTTGCCCTGGGCTTCTCCTTCTCCCAGGCTGGAGCTCTGACCAATAGCAGTGCTCAGCTCATATCCTGCAACCTCCCAGGATATGAGCTGAGCGCTGCGATTGGCCAGCGCTCCAGCCTGGGAGAAGGAGACGCCCAGGGCAAAAGAGGATGTCTCCTCCCACAGCAAAATTAGCCTCAGCACGTGCGCCGGTACCGGGGGCTACAGCAGGCGAACGGAGCGGCACCCAGGAATAATAGTAAGCGCAGTGCCATCCCTGGGTGCCGCTCTGCATGTACATTCCTTTCACTAACAAACTTTGGATTGGTGAAAGGTCCTCTTTAAGTCCAGAGAGTCAGGGGTCTGCATTAGGGGTCTGCACTAGGGTGCTTCTTTACTAAAGGAATTTAAGTGTCAAACAACACAGGCAAGGCACTGAGCTGGCTTCTGTAATCTCCTCCCTAGTAGAGGAAGGTTCTTTGCTGAGGAAAGGCCTGAGCTACAGTAGCTTTCCCTCTTGCTCCTGGGTGGCTGTTATCCTGGGCAAAGGCTGGTGATCCAGAGTCTGTGGCAGAGTATCCCTGTCTCAGCATTTTCTTTTGGTCACTTAATAGTCTGGCAGAGTCTCCTCTTCTAAACACTAGGGGAAAAACAAAGGGCAAGAGCAGCACACAATAGGCCTCACAGAGCTGTAGCGATGGAATGCAGCAGCCGAGCCAAAAGACCCCAGATCCAAGGCGGTCAAAACGAAGACAATAGAAAAAGTGGGCTACAGCAGCATGTCCAAAACGAATCTTCTTTTATTCAAAACTCCATAGCAAAGTGTACAGAAAATGCAACGTTTCGGCTAAGTATAGCCTTTGTCAAGCATATAATTGACTATAAGTGACTATACAGACATATATATAGTTGAAACCAAACACACCCCAAAATTGTATTGCCAATCAGATCACAAAGTGCATTTTGGCCAATCTACTCTAAGCCAATGAGAAGTTTATAGCATTCCAATACCTCATTTACATACCAAGTATACGCCCTTGTGGCTCACCTGTGATCATATCATGTCCACACTTGGCATTCTCCCTATGTAAAAGCGCATGTCAAAACACATCACTGCTACTGAAGATGTGAGAGCCAATCAGAAGTTGCGAACTTACATGAGATTCTGCCTTCCACAGGGGAGCGCAAATGGCACAAGGTCAGCAGTGCTTCCACCCAGTAAAAAGACGCCCATTCATTCAGGGCCATGATCGGCATGTAAGTCACATCAGCCATAAAGACCGGTCACATGACCGCAACACACATCATCCTCATTACTGCGCATAAAAGTCGCAAAAGAATTTCTTCCGCAAAAAATCGCGAAAAGAATGCGAAAAAAAAAACGCAAAAAAACCCCAAAAAGTCGCAAAAGAAATCGCAAAAAAATCACAGAGAAAACGCGAAAAAACAAAAATAGCAAACCAAGGGGACAGTGATCCTGTAATTACATCAAGTGTGTCATCAGAGTAGTCCAAGAGGCCTTGGCATATAGGGTGTGTAAAAAATGATAAACATACAATATAAAAACTATATAAAAACATAGCTCACATGTAACAGATGATATCCTAATTAATCCCAGCGACATTGAACTCCAAATTAAGTCCATATGGTTGCATCCTAAGGTCCTTAGGATATATATTCACTTTAATTCATTTTTTCTGAGGACAGCATCTTTGTCCCCTCCACTGCGTAAGATGCCCACCGAGTCTATCACCCTGAAGCGCAACTGGTTGACAGAGTGTCCGGCCTCCAGAAAATGTTTGGCTACTGGTTTGTCCAAACTGGCCCTTGCGAATCGTGCTCTTATATTTGTTGATACGTTCACGAATTTCCATTGTAGTCTCACCAACCTAGATGAGACTACAAGGACATTGTATGACGTACACAACATCACGAGATCTACATGTAAAATAGCCATTAATCTTGTATTTTTTACCACTATAGGGGTGGAAAAAATGGTCCCCTTTCAAAATATTGCTACATTTACAGCAAGACAAACACGGGAAAGTTCCATTTTTACGTGGAGCCAAAAGTCTCTGTTCGCCCCCAAGCGTGGGCCACCAACATCATTTTTTACCAATCTATCACGTAAATTAGTGTTTCTTTTGTAAGCCATCAACGGGGGGACACTGAATTCTTCAATATTTGGTAAACCTCTCTGTAGTATATGCCATTCCTTTCTGAGGATATGTGCAATATCTCCACTGTCCCAGCCGTAGATGGACACAAAAGGAACTCTGTTAGTAACCTTGACTCCAGGTAATTTGCGGAGTACGGACTCTCTGTCAACCATTGTCACCCTCTCCTTAGTTCTGTCCAGAAGTTTTTTTAGGATAGCCCCGCTCAATAAATTTATCACACATGGCATCCACCCTCTGTGTAAATTTCTGGTCATCTGACACAATCCTCCTAACCCTTAGTAATTGACTCCAAGGCAAGGAGTTTAACATTCGGCGTGGGGGGTAACTGTCATGTGTGAGAAGGGTGTTCCTATCCGTAAGCTTCTGATGGAGATCTGTTTTGATTACACCGTTCAGCACATATACTCTCACATCTAAAAAAGGAAGTTCCTGTTCAGATGATGTAACAGTAAACTGTAAACCTGGTACACCTGCATTAAGGTGTGGGTGTGGAAATCACCCAATTCCTTAGTTGTACCTGTCCAGATCATGAAAATGTCGTTGATGTAGCGCCACCAACACAGGACCCTCCCAAAAAATTGGGATCGGTAAACCAGTCTGTCCTCCACCTCAGCCATGAAGATGTTAGCGTAGGTGGGGACCACATTGGACCCCATGGCCACACCCCACTTCTGTTGGTAGAAGGTGTCCCTGAAGAGAAAATAATTCCTCCCCAGGACCACCTCCAGGAGGCGGAGGACAAACCAGTTCACCCCCAGGGAGAGTCCCATGTCGGCCAGGGCCACATCAACGACATTTAAACCATATGCCTTATCAATGGATGGATCAATCCTTTTGCAAATTTTATGCGCAGTAATAAGGATGATGTCTGTTGCGGTCATGTGACCGGTCTTTATGGGTCATGTGACTTACATGCCTAGCATGACGCTGAATAAATGGGTGTCTTTTTACTGGGTGGAAGCGCTGCTGACCTTGTGCCATTTGTGCTCCCCTGTGGAAGGCGGAATCTCATGTAAGTTCGCAACTTCTGATTGGCTCTTATATCTTCAGTATCAGTGAAGTGTTTTGACATGCGCTTTTGCATAGAGAGAATGCCAAGTGTGGACATGATATGATCACAGGTGAGCCACAAGGGCGTATACTTGGTATGTAAATGAGGTATTGGAATGCTATAAACTTGTCATTGGCTTAGAGTAGATTGGCCAAATTGCACTTTGTGATCTGATTGGCAATACAATTTTGGGGTGTGTTTGGTTTCAACTATATATATGTCCGTATAGTCACTTGAATTATATGCTTGACAAAGGCTATACCTAGCCGAAACGTTGCGTTTTCTGTACACTTTGCTATGGAGTTTTGAATAAAAGAAGATTCGTTTTGGACATGCTGCTGTAGCCCACTTTTTCTATTCTCTTCTAAACACTAGTCCTTAACTGTCACTGAGGTCACTAAGGGCTCTGACTGCTCTCCTTATATACAGTTTCTGGCTGAACTAGAACCGTCTAGGGGGGGAGGTGGAGGGGAGAAACTTAGCACAATCAGATACAAAGTTACAACTTTCTGTTTGTCATAGACTTGCATTAGAACTTCAATGATACTCAACGGCAATGACACAGTAGTTTTTCCAGACAAAAGCAATTCTTCAGACATAATAACAGTGCTAAACCAGACATCCAAAAGGTTATTCTGTCTGGCTTTGGTGGTAAACTAGTCTACCTTCCCACCCCCCCAAAACATGCTCTTCTTTAACCCTTATGGTAAGTGTGGAAAATTACTAGCGTCTCATTATAAGCTAGTAAGTCCCAAAAGTCTCTCAGTATTCTTTAAGCACTTATGCACCCCCCCCCTCCCCTAATATGCCTGGGCACCTCACACAGATTGTACTTACCTCGCTCCCTGGCACCCGCGTTGCTTTTGTTGCCACCATGGCTGTTATTGCATCTCCCCGTCGCACTGATGAAAACATTAGGGTGGGGGGGCAGCCAAAAGCAGGCCTCAAGGGGAAGGAGCCTGCCTAGGCTTTTTCCCTTTGTGGCCTGTAATTGGCTGCTAAACCCCCCTGTCTCTACCTTCCTCTCCCCTGGGAGATGCAGCGGCATCCGAAGCGACGTGGGTGCCAGGAAGCAATGTAAGTACAATCTGCGTGAGGGTCCTGGGCATATAGGAGGGCATTATAGGTCTCAGGCAGGATTGGAGTGGGGAGGGCTGCTTTAGCTGCTGATATCTCATGAATGGTAGCAAAAACATTGAACTATCTTGTTTGAAAGCTGGCATTCCAGGCTTTTTATAAAAGACCGAAATTACAGTATTAGTACAAGACAACCGGAGATATTACTGTTAGAAATCGCAGGTAAAACATGCTTTCACTTTCTGCTACAGTCACTGCACCGTGATTTCTAACAGTAATATTTTCTGTTAACTGAAGATAATGCTGTCAATGTCCGCTTTCAAGCAATTCAAAGCACATATCTCTAGCTGGTACCAAACCAGAGATATAAGAAGCTGCCGCTTCCCCTCAGTTTGGGAGCAGGTGCAGAGCTGACAGGCTGCAAGAGGAAAGGAAAAATAGTTAAAATATATAGAAATGTAACATTATCTTCAATATAGAGACCCACATAATAAAATTATGATAGTTACACCACACAGTGAACGCCGTAAATAAATTTCACAAAATAATGTAAAACTGCTGTTTTTTACATTATTAAGTTATGACTGCAAAGGGAGGAAATATCACTGGTCCTTAAGGTTAAAATTACTTATTTCACTAAGGGGTTAAAAATGCAATAATGTCCCTTACTGCAGACACATATTAAAAATCTACAATAAAAAAGTTACATTTTTGGGAGGGTTTTTCTAATTATAGCATGACTGTTAGGAGGTTATCCCTTTCCACAGTGCTGTGCAAATACAGTGCAAATGAACAGGATATATATAACAACAACAAAAATATAGTATGCAGTTGCACAGTATAAAACAGTATAAGTTAGTGCAAGTTAACCCTTTAAAGTGAAATGAAGTAAAGGGAATTTATAACTTTGCATAGGTGAAATAGACTAGAGGCAACTGTCCACAAACGTCCAGGCTTTAAAGTACCCCTGCTCCAGGGCATTACACACATTCTGCCCCACAACACCACAATTCACATCATCTACTACTTGTGTCACAGGACTGCAGCCCACATTACTAACTGCTGAAGAAGGAGTCGCGGATCTCAGCAGTGTGCTCCTGTTATGTTATTGACCTGGACACTTATCCTCACAACCAGCCTCACTCTTTCAAATAGCAATCTGCTACTGGTCAGTGCAGATTGATGGCTGAACTGTCAAACTTACAGCAAGGAGAACACTGTTTGCTATTTCTGCCATTTGCCTGCCCTGCTTCTGACTAATTGCAGATTGCTAATCTCAAAAAGTGAGGCATGCTATGAAGATGAGAAGAAGAGCAATAGAGTGGGGCGCAATCATAGGGAAGTGTGGCTTGATTTAGGGGGGAAGCCAGAAGGCAGGAAAGGGTTACGCTTTTTGAAGCTAGGGTTAGGTATTCCGATTGGTAGAATGGGTGGTGGTTTTTAGTTAGAGGTTTGGTGGGCTGTATATAAACTAAAGAGGGGATGTGTCTCATCAGTGGCCATGAAGTAGCTGTGAGAGTTTAATGTTAGCATGGCTTCTTTGGACGAACTGATGGCGGCGGTTAGCACTGCAGCAGAACAGCATGGGTCTGAGTGGCTGGTAATTTTCAGGTAACGTTAGGTGTCCCTGCTGTGCCCCATGTCACCCCTAATAGTAGGACAAGAGCCAGGAGGTCTGTTCCTCCTGAGCGTTTGAGCCGAGAGGCGACCCCCCAGGTTTGGCAACGCTTAAGGAGCCCCACTAGGGACCCTCCGCTGCGGTCGGCTGTGTCTGGTATCTCTGCTGCACGCCGCTGCAGCGGGAGGAGTCCTCGCCCACGTGACGAACCCACAGGAGAGAGAGGCGGGGGCCCATTCTGTTTCTCCTACTCGCCGGGGGGGGGGGGGGTCATGTAAGAAGGCGAAGTTCTCCTTACGGGAGGTCTGCTGTGAGGAGGGAGCCCGCTGTCCATACCGGTGGTTGCAGCAGGAGGAGGGCAGGCCGGGTGTCCTTCCTTGGATGCGGCCCCTCTGACTGCGGGAGGGGGCTTTTCAGGAGGAGAGGCATCAAGGAGTGAGCTGGCTGCACTGCGGCCTATGGCAGAGGGCCGGCGGCTGCCTATGTATGTGCCGGCTGTGGGAGCGGTCTTGGCCCCGCCCACTGTGCGGCTGCCTACGGGGGATACAGAAAATGTTGCGGAACGGATCCGGACCCATTCTACGGACATGTGAATAGACCCTAATGGTGCCCTTTACAATTACATCTCCTTAATGCCTCCTATAGTCCATTATAGATCTATTAGCATAAATACATAACATATTCATCCATCTAACTAGTATTGTTGAGTCTCTTTTTTATGATTAAGTGCTGTGTTCTCGGCAATGAAACAGTGCTTCATCAACACAGGCTCAGCGATACTAGTTAGTTTGATAAATACATTATGTATTGAAGACGTCTCTCATAACCTCTTTCGCAGCAGCCATTCATAGCTGAGTCCGTGCTGTGTGACTGCGCTTTACATTGTCAGCTGTCAGCTGAAATGCTCTGAACTGCCCCTGCAACAAACAGAGGGCGCTACATGGGGGCATTATATCTATGGAGAGCACTTCATGGGTACATTATATTTATGGAGAGCACTACATGGGGGCATTATGTCTACAGAATACTACATGGGGGCATTATATCTACAGAGTACTAGATGGGGGCATTATTTCTATGGAGAGCACTACATGGGGGCATTATATCTATGGAGTCTATGGAGAGCACTACAGTACATGGGGGCAATATATCTATGGAGGGCAGTATATGGGGGCATTATATCTAAGGAGGGCACTATATGAGGACATATATCTATGGATGGCACTATAAGGGGTCATGATATCTATGGAGAGAACTACATTGGGGCATTATATCTACAAAGTACTACATGGGGGTATTATATCTATGGAAAGCACTAGATGGGGGCATTATATCTATGGAGAGCACTACAGTACATTGGGGCATTATATCTATGGAGGGCACTATATGGGGGCATTATATCTATGGAGAGAACTACATGGTGGCGTGGTGCAACAACCAGGCCACAGGGAATAGTGAGTGTTGTAGTGGTGAGCCAGATGGGTGGAGTAGTTGTACTCACGGTTATCAGAGCCTCCCTGGACTGGTGCGCAGTGAAGGGGAAGACAGCACTAAATCCTCCGGGGCACTTTCGGTTGCAGGGAACACCAACCAGATGGAAGTTCAGGTGTCCTTGATGGTGTAGGATTTTAGGGTGCTTTGGCGGCTGGGCCCCTGGTGTTCGAGACGCCAGCACCATGAGGTGCAAATGTTGGTAGTAGTAGTAGGAAGGATGAGGAGTCACTTGTAGTCAAAACAGTTGAACTTTACTTAAATTAATAGTTTCAGGACGTTGGTACAGTTCATCAGTATAATGCATTTGTATTGTATAAGTGATAATTAAGAAATTAATTTGGATGCAATCCTATTATTAGGTGTTGGCAATTGTCACTGGGTTCTTCTAATGCCATTACTCTACAGGCAAAGACTGAGTATAGTTACTTTAAATCCCAACTATGGCATTCTGGTACTGAATATAATATTAGCTTACTTGGTATTGAGTTATCCAATAAGGGCGTTCTCCCTGGTTGCAGGCAAACTCTTTGCTACATTATTTTCAGGATGCTCTACTAGTATTTAGGGTCCACTATATCCCGGATGGCTTTGCAGTGGAAAACAGACAATTCTGCGCATCAATTATCCAGTCATGTCCAGGCACTTGGAAATCTTTTCCTGGTCACTCAAGCTCGTGAAGTCCCTCGGCTTGACTAATCTTCACTAGTCTTTCCTTATATCCAGACATAGATTTACTGGTCTGTGTTAAGCTGCTGTATATTGTTAGTTGGTCCTCTCCAGGCTTGATCAGGGCCCAGAGGAAAGGAAAACAGCTACATGTTGGTTTGGGCCTGTTTAGCTCCTCCATAAAGTTGTTTTATTTACTGAACTACTTCTCTACTTCTACACTGACGAGACACACCCCAAGCTATATAAATGAGTGGTGCCAGCACCACCTAGTGGTGAATGGGTGTAAATACAATGCCAGCCTGAAATTTGGAGATAGGAATACATTAAACAATACATTAAATGTATATAAATACACAGATGTTTATGCATATAAGTGGGACGCTGCAATTATATCTATGAAGAGAACTACATAGGGGCATTATATCTACAGAGTACTACATGGGGGTATTATATCTAATGAGTGCTCTACAGGGGGCCATAATAAATAGTGGGTGCACTACATTGGGGCATTATATTAACTGGTGGCACTGCAGGGACATTAAGGACAATAGCTGTTCATGGAGTATAATGACTATAGATATGAACAGATGAGGACAGTGAGTCTCTGAACCAGAACCCAATCCGCTATCCCTACCTACGTGCAGTATAAGCCCTAAATGACAGAACCACAACTGGATGACAGCCCATACACTAATACAAGTGCAGGACAAACAACAACACACAATATGGGCAAACACAAAAAGCAGAGTTGTACGAAATGGGTCAGAACTAGACGGACTTAGCAGTACCAAAGCGTGAGACAAAGGAAAGTCAGGGAACAAGCTGAGGTCAGAGCATGAGATATCAAGCAATCAAGAACAGGAACCAAGAACAACACTAGTTAGCCAAAGACTATCACTGGCAATGGTTCCCTGACAATAGGTGATTTAAAAAGAGAGCCAGATCCCTGGACCAGAACTTGATTGGTCCGGTGACCTGACTCTCCTAAGAGGTGATGGGACAGATTGGCTGTAATTCAGCCCACTGCCTGTCTCCCCCAGTGCACATGTGTTGCAGGGAGAAAGCAGAGCATTGCACACTGTAACTAAGGCCGAAGCCGAGGATCACGCGGCTGGAGCCTGGATGGGTATGTTTTTTACAGAGAGGTTGTGCTGTGTAACACTGTGTGGATGGAGTTTTGTAAACACACAAAGAATGGAGGAGGGAGAAGAGCTGTCCTCGTGCATGTAAAAAAAAAAGTCAGTGGAGAGAGTATGTGACCAGTGCTGAGGGAACGCCCACAGAGCCCGAACGGAGAAGAGAGAAGTGCCTGAAAACCAAGTACCAGCATTGCTGTGGGCATAAAAGGTGAAGCTGAATCCAAAAAACAAATAAATGCAATTGTATTTGTTTGTTCATTTTTCATGCACAAAGGTTTCAATAGCCTTTAAAGGGTACTTCAGAACTAGAGTTGAGATTCACTGCTCTAAACAGTTTTTTAATGTTTTTGTTTACTGTACAAGATGGTGGCACCGAACGTTTATAACTAGAATTCCAGTACTGACATATCACAGTACCATGGAACTAGCAGAACCATATTACAACAGAAAATAATTTATTTCCACAAATCAATATTGCAAGACTTTATTGATAAAACTGAGTTTTACATTATTGTTTTAATATACAGTGTGTGTATATATATATTGTGATGATGTGAACAGTAAAGGGTGCGGTAGACGTATGGTAGGGGTGTGTATCTCACCTGGTGGTTCAGTTTTACTAGGTGAGATAGCTAAAATTCAGAAAAGTGCTGCTTCAGTAAGGCTTAGCTTGCTGGAGATTGTTTCGTTAAAGTTGTCTGGGCTGGATTTCTTTGGACTGGGAGTCAGGTTGGTAGTGGGAGTCTCCCAGTCCACACCCCTAATCCATTACAGGTTCCCTGGCCCCAGGTGAGGCCAGTAGGGTAATCAGGGAGGGATAAATCAACCCGCTCTGTGTGTGTCAGGGGGATAGTGTGTGAAGGAGAGTCAGGGAGACTCTGAACGTGGTCTTGGGGGATGAAGCAACGCCTGGTAGTGGGTTGCATGGGCCCTAGTCAGGCGGACTAGTGAGCCCAAATCCCCCAAGGGACTTTGTTGCTGCTGGAGGACTGTAAGCCTGGAGGACTACAAGGCGCATCCGGTTCCAGGTGTGAACGGCGCTATAGAGGTGAGATAGGGAATACCTCTGTTTAGTGAGAGCCCAGCCGGGCAGGTGTTTATTTTGTATTGCGTTATTCTTTTGTGTGATGTGCCACTAAAAAATGCACTGTTTGGACATTGATACCGCGTGTCCTGAAGATACTTGTGAAAGTGACCCCTGAAACCAAGCTAATCTCCCGCAATATATATATATACACACACACACACAATTCTATTCAATATAATAATATATGCAGCTATAGTAATCTCGAGTGGATCAATGTAGCAGAGCTGAGCTTGTGATTTTCTTTATCATATATGTTTTATATATTTGTATAAAGAGCATTCATGTGGAAAACAATGAAGGTAATACATTACATCATGATGAGTTGTGGGAAATATAAGTATATACATTTTTCTATTTACTATATAAGAATATACATTTTCTATTTGTTTTAATAATTTAGTGGAAGTTGTTAGACTATATTAAACAGCTTTATACAAAAAAATTGATTGCTCAAGACTTATTCTGTAGCTACAAAAATCACTCCCTACGAAGCTGGAGATGTTTTAGATATAGCTCAGCCTGAAAAGGCTACTTTCAAATATGAGTTTTGGCATTCCGGGTTTGAGATCCGGCAGAGGATCTCAAAACCGGGCCAAAACGGTTCCGTTTAGTCCTCATGCATTCTGAATGGAAAGAGATGCCTTCAGGATGCATCAGGATGTCTTTTGTTCTGTCAGCATTCCTTTTGGGATAGGACACAAAACCTCTGCAAGCTGCAGTTTTGTGTCTGGTCATCAAAACGGAACAAACCAGATCTGTCACTGAAAACAATGCAAGTCAATGGTGACGGATCCAGTTTTTTTAGGATCCTAAAAAACGGGATCCGTCACCATTGACTTGCATTGTTTTCAGTGACAGATCTGGTTTGTTCCATTTAAGTTTTTCACAACCGTATCCTAATGGAATGGATGCATCCTGGTGTGTAATCGAAACTGAACCGTTTTAGTTAGGTTTTGAAATCGTCTGCCGGGTCTCAAAACCTGAAACCAAAACCTATATGTCAAGGTAGCCTAATCAAGACAATGCAGTTGCATCCCCCTCCTGTCCCCACCTCATGTCTAGTGTTCAGTCGTTCACAGTACTACAGATAGATTTCATGTTCTACTGATTTATGAAAAGTGAAAAGGGTACGTTTTAAAACACAATATCTGGGGGCCCCGTGTTAGCTTCTACACACTTTCAAAATAATCCTTCCGCGGGGCGAATAGATGCCGGATGACAAGGAGCATGAAACCTTTCTACTGATTTATGAAAGGAAAAAGGGTACATTTTAAAACCCAAGATCTGTCTTCTATGACGCTCTTTTTTCAGATCACCAGCTTCAGCTCACAGAGATCACTCACATATTCCGCATTGTGAGGGTCATATATTAAGGCTTTTTCAAAGCAATCAATTGCATCATTTATTTCCCCATTAGTCTTATAGACAAAGCCGAGCAAAGCAAAACCCTCAGCAGCATGAATATCATTCTGAATCTTCTTTGAAGCAATTCTTTTTAGAGACTTTACACTGAACTCTCTCTCTTTCATGCATACAGTAATCTGTACACACTTTTTATAGTAGTTGACGGCTTCAGATTCAGACTTCATGTAGTATTCTTTGAAACGTCCATAATTGTAATAGATCTGCTGCTTCTCCTCATCAATAAGAGTAGTAAATGCCATAACGGTTTTAAACGTGTCCTCGGCTTTTTTATATTCCTTGGCTTCACAGTACATATTTGCTAAGTCTATATACGCATAAACAAAATTTTTCTTGTATTCCAGCACCTTCTCAAAATGAAACAGGGTATTTTGCAGGAGGTGATTTAATTTTTCAGTGTCCTTTTTGCTGATATACCTGTTCCCGTTTCCAAACCTTTTTTTGTCTTTGAAATACTTATTCCTATAACAGAGTCCTATTTGGTGATGCAGAAATGCAGAAGTTGGGATGAGATCTACTGCAGTTTGTAGGACACGCAAGGCCTCATCTTCCATCCCAGCTCTCCTGTAAAACTTTGCTACGTAACGGAGTAAATATGGAGAACTTGGAGCTTGATTTATGGCTTCTTCAATATAGATTTTTCCCTCGTCAGTTCTGTCTAGGTCTTGAAGCTTCAAGGCAAGAAGTGACTTCACCACGGCATCATTTGGATTCTTCTCCACTGCACGTTCCAGTAGCTCCAGTGATTTGCATTCTGAAGCAGGACATTTTCTGCCATCAAAACCTTCCAGTCTATAGACCACTGTTTCATATCCGCTGTTCCACTCAGGATCTTCTGGCTCCAGCTCCAAAGCCTTCAGAAAACATTGTTTTGCTTCTTCATAATATTGCCCGCAAAATTTTAACAATGTCCAGGCTTTTTCACCATAAATTTCAGCTACGTCTGTGGTATCTTTCAGTTCCTTATAAATCTGTTCCACCTTAGGGTACTTTCACACTAGCGTTTTTCAAATCCGTCAAGCATTTCCGTTGACGGAATTGCTTGCTGGATCCGTTAAAACGCTTGAAAACTGAAAGAATAACTCTCACGGATCCTTTATTCCGTTAACGGATTAAAATAACGGTTCCGCCTAAACGTATGCAAACAGATCCATTTTTTAACGGATCCGCCTAACTGATCCGCTAAAATAACGGATCCGTTTGATCCGTTTTCAACCGTTTTTAAACGGAATAGCGGATCCATTAATAATATTCAGAAAAGAAGATAAAAATCTTTTGGAGATGCAAATTACACAGTGGCTATAAAGCCAACCGAGGGTCACATACCACTCAGATGCTGCCTAGAAGAGAGAGGAAAGATGATGCCCGACCACCTTCGCTTTGGATTTCAGGCTCTTATCCTTGTTTCGCGATGGAGAAGACGACTTCGAGCCAGACGTCGCCGTCGCTATTGGGTGCATCCAATTACTTCAGCCAGAATACGAAGGGGAGCTTTTGGAGTTTTATTTCTGGAACTGCGCAATTATCCTGACAAGTTTCACAACTACTTACGGATGAGTGTCGACAGTTTTGACAATCTACTACAAAGAGTGTCACATCGCATCGAAAGACAGGACACCACTTTCCGCCGAAGTGTGTCACCCGCAGAAAGATAAATGATGATTACCCTAAGGTAAATTACTTTTTTTAAATTTTTTAACTTTACATAAACCATGTTGTTAAAATTTATACTGTTTTCTACCTACCTATTGATTGCACAAGCCAAGTATAAGCATACGCCTATTCTTCTCCATGGAGAACCCGCTATCTCACTGCATTTGCAAAATAATGTCCTTTGGCATGTGTAAATGACTAGAGAACAAAAGGATAGCATTTTAGAATTTGCGTTTAAAAGGTCTAGTACGTTGACAAGGTCCGCCAAATATATCTAGTATTTATAGCAGGCATCCTCAAACTGCGGCCCTCCAACTTTTGCAAAACTACAACTCCCAGCATGTCAGAACAGCCTACAGGTATCAGCCTACACCAGGGCATTTTGTGAGTTTTAGTTTTACATCATCTGTAGTGCCGCATTTTGAGGATGCCTAATTTATATGTTTTCTTCTGATTTGATCATTTTTATTTACAATAGTTTTTTCTGTTTAGATTTCTTGCAACCGGTGAAAGTTTGACGTCCCTACATTATCAGTTTAGGCTTGGAATATCCACAGTTTCTGGTATTATTAAGGACACGTGCCATGCTTTGTGGGAGCAGCTGCATGAGGAATTTATACCACTTCCAAATTGGCAACAGTGGATTGAAATTTCCGAAAAATTTGTTGAGGTGTGCCAGTTTCCAAACTGTCTGGGGGCAGTAGACGGGAAACACATCCGCATTATAAAGCCCCAAGGCACTGGTTTGGAGTTCTTTAATTATAAAAAATATTTTTCTATAATTTTAATGGCAATAGCTGATGCCCAGTACAGGTTTGTGGCAATTGATGTTGGAGCTTACAGCAGGAGCAATGATTCCATGGTATTTAAAAATTCTGACATGGGGCGAAGGGTGTACAACAGACAATTCGATTTCCCAAAGCCTCAACCACTACCAGGTACTGACGCTCCCCCAATGCCCTTTGTGTTGGTTGGTGATAAGGCTTTTCAGATGTGCGGAAATCTAATAAAACCTTATTCCAGCCGAGGATTAAATCAGAGCAAAAGAATATTTAACTACCGCCTGACTAGGGCTCGTAGAATGGTGGAATGCACCTTTGGAATTTTGGTTGCAAAATGGCGTATATTCACCAAACCAATACAATTGAAAATAGAAACTGTTGACGAGGTAGTCAAGGCATGTGTTGTGTTACACAACTACCTCCTAATCAAAGAACCGCTAAATTTCCAGGACATTCCTGAAGACAGTGAGTTGGCAAGTTTGGAAAACTTTGGCATGCGGACCAATGTAGCTGTTTCCCGGATGAGAGACTCCTTCGCAGAATATTTCTGCTCCGATGCAGGAAGAGTGACCTGGCAGGACCAAATGATTTAATTGTTCTTAAAAAATTTATTTTATAATATACTTGATACAATAATGTTCCATGGTTATGTTCATTGAAGGTTACCATATTGATGTTTCTAACTATATTTGTTTAATTTTGTTTAATAAACACTATTTAATATACTTTGAGTCTTTTTGCATATTTTTAACTGAGTAGCGAAAATTACCTGTGTTGCTCCGCCAGAGCTGTGAGATTATGTCAGGCCTTTATAATACCCACTACTTGACAGCATACTCTCACAACCCTGGAGGAGCGACCAATACTTGTGTCGCTCTGCCAGAGCTGTGAGATTATGTCAGGCCTTTATAATACCCACTACTTGTCAGCAAAGCTGGATCAGCGAAAAATACTTTTCTTGCTATTCAAGCTGTGCTGAGAATTTAATGGTTCTAAACATCATTAACCCATTATTTAAAACTCAATAAACAGCAACAAATTTTAAACAAATATTTTTTTATTTAAACAATATATAAATTTTTCAATAAATATAAATTTTACATAAAAAAATAAATAAAAAAATTACAAATGACGGAAGGAGGACCGATGAGGAGTTGAAGGTTGGGGGGTGGAGGGCTGGGCACGGTGTGTGTACCCTCGGTCCTGTTGTTCATCTGCCACAGTGGACAAATCAGTATGTGTTGGGGGAAGGGCAACAGAGGGAGTATTTAATTGAGAAAGCTAACGCGAAACGCGCGTCAGGGGCTTGTGCTGGTGGTATATTGGTTGGCGCCTCTTTTGGTGTGGTTAGTATGCGTCTTTTCATTATCTAATATTATATTTATTTTTGTGACTTAGAAATAATAGATACCATGCTTTACATGCACATGGTTTTCTACTTAATAGTCCTTTGAAAAACTTTTGGATATTTGACCTGCTTACCCCTATACTACCGAATATTATGGTCATCTTTTTGCACTTTGCACTTTATTTATTAATATGAATTTGTGCGCCTACCCTGTATCACCAGCACAGTATAAATTTTGAATGTTTTTAATCATGTGAGTCCTGTGCTGTGTCAATCATGTACTCCATGTCATTTTGTTTAATAAAGTACTGTGATACTACTATATATAACCCTTGTTTGGAGTTGTTGTTATGGTATGACCCATACAGCTTTATTGGTGTTGTTTGCATTTGCATGTGTGGGTTGCTTGAACGATTGGGACATCGTATTGGTTTCTCCCTATTTAATTGGGATGTTTGGGCAGGGGATGGAGTTTGCCGAGCAAGAGTAGATGGAGTGGTGAAAGAGGTTGGAGGATAATAATGAGGAGGAGAGGGAGAAAAGTCTTGATAAAAGAGCTCGGCGGATTGAGACTGGGATGGTGTTTGGGAAGGGGGACGGGGAGGATGGGAAGGGGGATGGGGAGGGTGGAAAGGGGGATGGGGAGGTTGGGAAGGGGGATGGGGAGGTTGGAAAGAGGGTTAGGTGTGGGGTGGGGGATAGGTGTAGGATGGGGGATAGGACAGTGGTTGGGGATAGGGCTGGGGTGGGGCAAGGGAGGTGGGGCGGTGTTGCACTTTCCGCAAGATGTCGTCCATCTGTCTTCTGGCCTCATACAGCTGGTCGGGCTCAAGTCGTTCCATCACGGGGAGCAACGATAACAAATAGTGATGCACAGGAGAAATTTGCGTTGTCAACACCGCCCCCTCCTGAAGACGACGCAATTTCTCCTCTAAAGAGGCAACTCTATTTGTGAATCCCATCAAGGACTCGTAAACGAGCCTTGTGAGATCCTCGTAGTCCACCTGACGGCTCCTACCTGACCTCTGGCGATGCATCAGTGCCTCAAATAAAGGTGCCAAAGTGGCCATTGTTGAGTCGCCAGAGGGCACAGGTAGGGGAACATTGTGGTCCTGACCACTTGCATGAGCAGGACGAGGGGAACACTCGGTGGCTGGCTCCTCAGGGACCGCCTCCGGGGGAACTTCCGGCGCCCGAGTACTGCTTGCTGTTCTGTAAAGCAAAACAAAATAAAAATTAAATTAATTTTGAAAATCAATGGAATAGAGATGAGCAAAGTGACTTTAGATACAACATAGTAAGTAGCTTTCCCAAAAAAATTGCATACAGATACTGTACATTGATAGAGACCACACAGAGAAGTGTATATGTACAGTGTTAATATTGTTTTTAAGAAAGCTACTTCTGATGTATAATCTAAAGCACACCTACCTCATCTCTACTACGCAAAATACTATGTGGATGTCCAAGGCAGAGTGTCAAATAACAGTCTGCCTGGGACATACACATAAATTTGAGAACATAAATCAAAATCAGTATAATCTAAATTTCTTACCTTCGCAGCTCTAGGGTTCTTCGTAGGAACCCCAAAGCGGCATGGTAGCGGTAAGGCCGCTTCGAGGTTCCTCCAGACCCACTCGGACGCCGAAGTTCCTCGTTATAATCCCTCTTGTAGCGGTCCCTGATTGACCGCCACCGAACCATGATAGTATTCCCTGGAAAAAAACAAAACAAAAAAAAAAAAACAGTTATTTTCTATAATACATGAGTTGTTGACATAAAAAATGGTTTACTATTTATTTGAAACAGCCACAAAAAAATAAATAAAAAAGTTATATGACTATTGGTGGCCGTGACTCACATTAACTAGACAGTAAACCACCTATGATCAATAAAACATACATGTACGCTATCTACAAACAAACTATGTATACTTACGGCCCTGCTCCTGTTGACTTTCTCTGAGGTCGTCCCAGTTCGGCACTATTGCCTCACAGATCTGTTGCCAGAGGAGCCGGGTTGCTTGGTGGTCTGCGTGGCGGCGGTCTGTATGGTCCCACAGAGGTGGTCGTTCCTCCACCATCTGGATGAGGAGGTCGTTATCAATAAAAAAACAAGAACGTCCTCCTCATCCCTTCTGGTGGAGACTCTGGAACCCTAAAAGTGAAAAAAAATTTTTTTAAATAAACCTGTATGTTTTTAAAATTATTAATTAAGCATTAGATTATAAATACTCACACGACCACGACCGCCGCGTGCTTCCTGACCTCCTCTGGCAGTGGCTTGACGACCTCTCTGTACGTCAACGGGAATAGATGGCTATAAAAAAAAAAAAAAAAAATTGATGTAAAAAGATCCAATCACATGTATATTTGATTTGAAAAAACAAAAAAAAAAGTACCGTTTGCTGGGCTCCACCCCCGACTTCCTCCTCAGTCGTCCTCTCTGGGCCGGGAGTTGACTCCTCAATAGATGTAGACTGAAAAAAATCAAAATTAAAATTAGAATAAGAACACAATTTAACATTTGTAAACACTAGCCAAATTTAGATACCGAATCACGTCTTCGTCTTTGTCTAGGAGGAGAGCTCCCGGCCTCACTTGAAGATATGCCTTCCAAAAAAAAAATAAAAAATTTGTAATATTTAAAACAAAAAAAATATAATAATATTAAAAAAATTTTTTTAAATGTAATACTTACTGCTCATTTTATAAATTTAGTTCGCGCCTGCCTTCAGTAGGCGGGATGGCTAACGGGCTTGCCGTTAGGCGAGCTGGGGTGCCGGCTGGCCGTCAGGCTTGCTGGCTTGTGGGCTGGCCATCAGGCGTGCTGGATGGCGGCCTGGCCGTCAATCTGGGTGGCCGTCAAGCTGGCTGGCTGGGTGGCTGTCAAGCTGGCTGGCTGGGTGGCCGTCAATCTGGCTGGCTGGGTGGCCATCAAGCTGGCTGGCCGTCAAGCTGGATGGCTGGCTGTCAAGCTGGCTGGCTGGCTGTCAGGCCCACTTTTTTTTTTTGCATTCCCCATGCAAAAGTACATGGGGGCTGCATCTAGTATGAGTCCATGGTGGATGCTAGGGGTAGTAGTACACAGGTACTACTACCCCTAGCATCAACCATGGACTCATACTAGATGCATTCCCCATGCAAAAGTACATGGGGGCTGCATCTAATATGAGCCCATGGTGGATGCTAGGGGTAGTAGTACACAGGTATACTACCCATAGCATCCACCATGGACTCATACTAGATGCATTCCCCATGCAAAAGTACATGGGGCTGCATCTAGTATGAGTCCATGGTGGATGCTAGGGGTAGTAGTACACAGGTACTACTACCCCTAGCATCAACCATGGACTCATACTAGATGCATTCCCCATGCAAAAGTACATGGGGGCTGCATCTAGTATGAGTACATGGTGGATGCTGGTGGTAGTAGTACCTGTGTACTACTACCCCTAGCATCCACCATGGACTCATACTAGATGCATTCCCCATGCAAAAGTACATGGGGGCTGCATCTAGTATGAGTCCATGGTGGATGCTAGGGGTAGTAGTACACAGGTATACTACCCCTAGCATCCACCATGGACTCATACTAGATGCATTCCCCATGCAAAAGTACATGGGGGCTGCATCTAGTATGAGTCCATAGTGGATGCTAGGGGTAGTAGTACACAGGTACTACTACCCCTAGCATTCCTATACACTTACAGCTCCTATGTAGAAGTTCATAGGAGCTGCTAATTTTTGGTTTTTATTAGTTTTTCTATCAAAAAAACAAACTTCATACTCACCTTCAATGGCGTCCTCCCTTCTCCCTCGCAGGCAGGAACCAAGAGACAAACAGGAAGGAGGCGCAACCAGCTCCTCCTACATCCTGGCGCAGGCGCAGATCGGAACAACGGATCCGTCTGTGCGTCAATTCCATTAACACTTAACAACGGATCCGCTAACAATGCATTGCAATGTAAATTAATAGCGGATCCGCTGTTGCGTCATATGTTCCGTTATTTTAAACAGAGAAAAAAATACAGCATGCCGCGTTATTTTTACCGCCAAAATAACGTTAGGGGACGGAACGGAGGACATACTGATGCAAACTGAACTGAATGCTTTCCATTCAGAATGCATTAGGACAAACGGAAGCGTTTCTTTTCCGTTATTGAGCCGCTAGGACGGAACTCTATAACGGAAAAGTTTAACGCTAGTGTGAAAGTACCCTTATCTATATGTTTTTGAGAATCTTCATATTGCTTTAAGTGGTGGAACACCCAGGCGTAATTTCCGTATGTCACCAAATACTTTTGATCAGTCCCACTTGGGTTGTTCTCTTTAATCAATTCTTCTGCTTGCTTTAAATGGGCAATAGCTTGTGTGTAGTCCCCTTTCAGATGCATCACATAGGCCAGTAGATTGTACACCATGTATTTGTTCTTGGTGACAAGGAATGTCACTTGATCATACAATTTGTCTGCTAATTCATCAGGTTCTGTGTCCTTTAAAAGAAGTTTCCAAGTAAAGTGGCATTTAAGTTGTAGTAAACGCAGCTTCAAAGTCCCCTTTTCTGATCCACTGGGATAAAGAATATGAGAGGTGAATGGTATTAGTAACTGATTAAAAAAGTGATAACATAAAATGCACAATATATTACATATAGGTTACATGAAATGCACCACCAGATACAGCATGTAACTAGAATGTTATTGCATTATATGCCGTCTAGTCAGTATGTAAGGAAACTTTGTGTTCAATGTGTCCAAACTATAAGGCCTAATTCACACGTCCGCAATCTACGTCCGCACCCGTTCCGCAAGTTTGCGGAACGGGTGCGGACCCATTCATTTTGAATGGGGACGTGATGGATGCGGAGAGCACACACTGTGCTCTCCGCATTCGCATTTGCGGAGCGCGCCGCCGATCTTCTGGACGGCGGTTCTGCAAAAATATAGAGCATGTCCTATTCTTGCCCGCAATTGCGAAAAGGTATAGGCATTTCTATAGGGCTGGTGGCAAGGTGTTTTGCGGATCCGCAAAACAGTACGGACGTGTGATTAAGGCCTAAGGTTAAAGGGGTTTTTCAGTGAGTACATATTGATGATCTAACCTAAGGATAGGTCATCAATATCTGATCGACATGGGTTTGATTCCCAGCACCACCGCTGCGCTGATCATTTGAAGAAAAAGTGGTACTCGCATAAACGCTATTTTTGCTTCAAGATTACACTGTGCATATTCTCAAACTCAGAAACACTTTTGGGGTAAATTTGTGAAGACTTAAGTTTTTTATATGAGAGTCTTGATCTCTGTGCTGGAATGGGATGAACCTAACTTATTAAGGCCTCATGCACACGACCGTTGTTTGATTCCGTGTCCGTTGCTCCGTTTTTCGTGATTTTCTGCGGACCCATTGGTTTTCAATGGGTCCGTGGAAACCTCGGCAAATGCACCGTTTGTCCTCCGCGTCCGTGGTCCGTGATTCCAGTCCGTCAAAAAAATATAACCTGTCCTATTCTTGTCCGTGAAAAACGGTTCACGGACCCATTCAAGTCAATGGGTCCGTGAAAAAATGCGGATGGCCATCCGTGTGTCATCCGCGTTCCGTGTCTGTTTTTTTTGCGGATCCCTTGGCAGGCACTTGGGAAAAATTGTCAGCCTGTCTTTTGGTAAAATCTTTTGGGTCATGTCCGCTAAATAAACGGAAGACACACGGAAACACAACGGAAGGCAAAAACGGACACGGATCACTGAACAACGGAACCCCTTTTTGCGGACAGCATAAAAAAACGGTCGTGTGCATGAGGCCTTAGGCTACATGCACACGACAGTTGTTTTTCTCGGCTTCCGTTTCAGTTTTTTTTGCGGATAGGACAGGAACCCATTCATTTCAATGGGTCAGCAAAAAAATGCTGACCGTTCATCAGTGTGTGTTCCGCGTCCGTTGTCCGTGTTTCCCTTCAGCAAAAAAAGTAGTGCATGTCCTACTTTTTTCTCATTTGCGGACGAGGATAGGCATTTATTACAGGGGATCTGTGAAAACAAAGGAATCCTCCAAAAAAAACTGATGGACCATCAGTTTTTTTTGCTGATCCCGATTTGCGGACAGCAAAAAACAACTGTCGTGTGCATATAGCCTTAGGGAGTAGAATATTGATGACCTATCCTCAGGGTAGACCATCAATATCTTATCGACTCCCAGCAGCCTCACCAATCTGCTGTTTGAAGAGGCTGTGTTCCTCCAGTGGTCGCATGGCCTCCTTACAATATACCAAACACAGTGCCATAGATTGTATAGTAGCTATTCTTGGTATCACAACCCAGGCTCAGTCACTTGAATGGGACTGAGATACACATAAGCCATGTGACCCATGAACTCTTCAAACAGCTGATTGGCGAGGATGCCGGAAGTCAGACCCCCACCAATCAGATACTGACTTGACCTGACATGACCTGACACTCGCTGTGCACTGGAAAGACTTAAAGCTCCCAACTTTATGACGTCACAAGTCAGGTCCTTCCAGTGAAGAGCGAGTGTCAGCGTTTTCCAGTGGATGTGGTAAGTATTTTTTATTTGTAACAAAAGAGTGACTAATTTATACTGGGGGCACTATTGGGGTCATTTTCTATACAGGGGGCACTGCTGGGAGGATTTCATACATAATGTGGCACTATTGGGGGGTATTTTATACAGGGGGAACACTATCGGGAGGGATTTTATATACATGGGGCACCACTGGGGGGATGTTACATAAAGGGTGGCACCTTATATATACTGCTATGGGGGATATTATAGAACCTGCAACAATTACAGAGGGGCCAGTAAACTGGGGACACTGTGGGCTGTACTGAGGGCACTGCAGGGGTTGGGATACTAAAAATTTTAAACCAATGAAAACGGCTATAAAAAATGGATACAAAACGGCCATAAAAAACAGACAAACTGCCAGAAAATGGATGCACACATGGATGCAGAAAGGCCATGAAAGGCTGTTTTTGTCGTGTGCATGTAGCCTTAGGGTGCATTCACACGTCCGTGGTGTGTTGCGGATCCGCAACACACCCGGCCGGCACCCCTTATAGAAATGCCTATTCTTGTCTGCAGCTTTTGCGGAGCCACGGACCAGAAGTTCTGGGCTGCGCTTCGCAAATGCGGAAGCGAAGAGCACATGGTGTGCTCGCCGCTTCACGTCCAGCCCCATAGAGAATGAATGGGTCCGCGCCCATTCTGCTGAATTGCGGAACGGATGCGGACTTATTTGTGGACGTGTGAATGGACCCTTAAACTGTAAATGTCTGGGCGGTGGTTCTGGAAATTTTAAAACTTCAGTGCAGAGATTGCAGCGGCATACTAATATTTCAGTTGCTGGGAGGGAGGCCGCTGTCAGTGACAGTAAGACCCCCAATAAAGAAGCCAGGGACATTTTTTTTTTACAGTCCCTGCCTTTCCCATCAATCTATACACTGAGCTCAATGACCACTGTGTATAGAGATCAGGAAGTAGCAATGCCATTTCCTGCTCCAGTCCCCGTGGTCATGTGGTTGCTGAGGGCCAGGAGTCTGCGAGAGATGCTGGGACTTAGCAGACCCAGATCATCTGTGCAATGAGGTTGTCATAAAATTAAATTAATAAAAAGTTAAATGTCCCTCAAAGCTCTTGTATAGAGCCCTGTGCTCTATACAAGAGCTTTGAGGGACATTTAACTTTTTATTAATTTAGGACCATTGGGGTTGTAGGCTCCTAGGCGGGATAACAAGGACTGAACTATTGATAGCTCATCAATATCAGGTCAGGGTCAGACTCCAGTACAACTGCTGATCAGCTGTTTTTAGAAGCTGCGGTGCAGGAACCATGTAGTGGAACTAAACAACTCCATACACTGTGGAGTGGCCGTGCCTGGTTACTACAGGGAGCAACGCAGCATTAATCAGGCACGGCCGCTACACTGTGTACTGAGCTTTGGAGTTCTGGTGCCTTCTGGTACATATTGATGACAATCAGATATTCACCTACTGCACTACCCCTTTAAGTCGCAGAAAACGCCTTAAAGGGTCTGTCTGACATATCCTCAGTTTCACCCAAGCAGCCCATGCGCCGATGCTCTCCTTTGCCCTGCGCTGAATCACACTGGCATGTTTTGGAGATCTGGTGACGTACTGGGCTCTCTATGGGGACTACTAGATGGAGGCTTCCACACAGCAGTGAGCCTGGTGACTAATGGGCTGGCTTTGCTATTGAGAATTGCTATTGAATGAGGGATGCAGGTAGTTACTAGAACTGACAGTAGAGGTGACAGGTCCTCTTTAAGTAGAAATTACTCAACCAACCTAAATCTACAATACATGCTTCTTCATCATAGCTGTAACTTGACAAGATATAAAGTACTGCCCTTTAATTACGGCATCTTGGAGGTTAATAAACAAAACATTTAGGAAAAATGTGAGAGTATTTACCTCATTTTGTCACGTCTCCGGTCCTTGTGTTCTCTGTGATTTGGAGAGGAAGCTTTCTGAATAGAACCCAATGATCACAGCGCTGTTATATAGTCCCACACCGTCAGTGGTGAGAGGAGGGGAGACGGGAGAAACGGGAGAAACGAAACTGCTCATTGTTAGGCCTCTTGCACACAACAGTATTTTGCGGACCGTATACTAGCAGTTTTTTTTTAGTTCAGTATACTGACAGTATACTGAACCATTCACTTCAATGGGTCTTCAAAAAATACTGAAGTGTCTCCGTATGCCTTCCGTTTCCGTTTTTCCGTTTTTTCTGTTCTGTTTAAATATAGACCATGTCCTATTCTTGTCCGCAAATCACGTTCAGTGGCTCCATTCAAGTCAATGGGTCCGCAAAAAAAACGGAAAGCATACTGAAGTGCATCCGTATGTCTTCCGTATCCGTTCGGTTTTTTGCGGAACCATCTATTGAAAATTTTAAGACCAGCCCAATTTTTTCTATGTTATTACTGTATACTGTATATGCCAAACGGAAAAACAGAACGGAACAACGGAACCGAAATGGAAACAAAACGGAAGCAAAAAACGGAAAAACTGATCCGTTATAAACGGACAGCAAAACACTGAAAAAAAATACGTTCGTGTGCAAGAGGCCTTAGAAACAGAAACAGACGGATGTTTTTGGCAAGGAATGGAAACTGAAAACAACTCTGTTAGTAAAGAGGCAATGGTGAGGGCATTCATTCCTGCAATGACTTCACCCCTTCATGCTAATTCCCTTATAATCATCTTGTCATAGAACAGAGTCTTACTACATAACTACAAATATTTTTTATAAATGAATTTGTTTTTAACATTTTACATTCAATTTAGCTGAGAGACAATGCTGAAAAATGGTCTCCAGCACACACTGAAAATAAATAGTTCAAAGGCTATGGACACTTATGAGAGCATTTTTTTTTATTATTATGGCATTGTACTCTTTTTGGGCTAAGGCCTCTTTCACACTTGCGTTGTGTGGATCCGGCGTGCACTTCCGTTGCCGGAAATGCCCGCCGGATCCGTCACAACGCAAGACAACTGAAAGCATATTGAAGACTGATCAGTCTTCAATATGCTTTCAGGTAACCATGGCAGCCAGGACGCTACTGAAGTCCTGGCTGCCATGGTAGTACTTCGCAGCAGTATACTTACCTGCGCTGCGGCTGTCGTGCGCTCCTTGATGACGTCACAGATCTTACACTGGGGCCCCGATCGGAACTGCTGCTGCACATGCGCAGAGCTAAATGTCGGATCTGGCGATGCGCCGAAATGAAGTTTAGCTTAATTCCGGATCCGGATTAATGCACTTCAATGGGCATTAATTCCGGATCCGGCGTTACGGCATGTCTTCCGGATTTTTGGACGGAGACAAACATCCAAAAAACGTTCACATACTGAACGGAAGACATCCTGATGCATCCTGAACGGATTTCTCTCCATTCAGAATGCATTAGGATAATCCTGATCAGTATCTTTTCATCCTAGAGCCCTGACGACGGAACTCTAGGACGGAAAGCAAAAACGCAGATGTGAAAGGGGCCTAAAAAGCATATTTTAAATTGCTCTTTATTAAAAATGTTCAGCCCCTTTCTCTGTACAGCATTTGCAAAGTAGCTGACTCTCTGTCTACACAGCGTCCTTTCAGGGAGCTACGCTGGAGGCTATGTATAATCTTATCTCTGAACTTCTAAAAGCTTATAAACACACCTTATAGCACAATTCTTATCAAAGTGATATGAATATAGCTTAAATAATTGTTTAAGAGCTCTTAGTTCAGAGATAAAGGATATACATAGACGGCTCAGAGAAAGTCCTCTTGCACACGACCATATGGTTTTGCAATCCGTTTTTCCATTTTTTTTTTGTTTCGGCAGGGTTTCTATTCTGTTTTTCCATTTGGTTTCTATTTGTGATCCGTTTTTTGCGGATCGAAAACGGAAATGGAAGCATACAATCATGTTTAAACAGTAAGTACATTAAAAAATTGGGCTAGACATAAAATTTTCAATAGATGGTTCTGCAAAAACAGAACGGATACGGAAGACATACGGATGTGTTCCTTATGCATTTAGTTTTTTTTGCGGACCCCATGACTTGAATGGAGCCACGGAACGTGATTTGCAGGCAATAATAGGGCATGTTCTATCTTTGAACGGAACGGAAATGGAAGGCATATGGAGTACCTTCCATTTTTTTTTGCGTATCGTTGAAATGAATGGTTCCTTATACGGTCCGCATACGGATCGCAAAAAACAGAATGTGTGCAGACCATATTCATTATGCGGTTTGCGAACTGCAGATACGCAAAATACGGATACCTGCCCACAAAGTAGACAAGAATAGAACATGTTCTATAATTTACAGCACGGTTCCACGGATGGGGACCGCATAAGGATGACTTGTCCATTTTTTGTGGCCCCATGTAAATTAATGGGTCTGTGTGCGATGCGCAAAAAATGCGGATCAGACATAGGCCAAAAATACTGTCGTGTACATGAGGCCTAAAAGTGAACATAAGGAACTCTGCAGCTGGGCTAAAACATAACCCTTTACGGCAGACGCCCACTTATCAGCTGTTTGAGAAGGCAGCGGTCGTTCAGGTTCTGTGAGCGCCATGGCAATCTTGCAGCTTACTGAGCACAGCGTACTCATACTTACCAATATTTCAGTTCGGGGCATATAAGCCCCGCCCCGGGAATGCCTCAGACCTGCCCAGAAACACCCATCTGTGGGCACTGTTTGTGTTAGCCCCACCCATTTTTGACTCAGTGACGGCAAATTCTGGACAGTTGGCAACTATGTGTACTGTAGCTGTGCTTGGTAACTCAGCTCAGCCCCATTCACTTAAAGCGGCTGAGGTATGTCCTGCTCCTGAGGTATGCGGCTAAGGTATGTCCTGCTCCCAGCTGACTTTAATAATGAAGCAGAGAGCCATCCGCTCCCCGCTTCACCATTTAGCTCAGCTTCCGGCGCTCCAGAGCAGCAGCAGGATACTGTCACACATAACTCTGCTGGTCTGTGTAGGAGGAGCGGTGCAGGCCAAGAATCAGCCTCTCTTTCTCTTACACAGCAGCACGATGTGTGACAGTATCCTGCTGCTGCTGTGGGGAGCTGTGATCATTAGAGGAACTAGAGTAGGTGAGTATTTACTGTTGTTGTTCTTTTTTTTACTTTCTCTGAAGGAGGCACATATCTGGCCTAACTACTGTGAGGCGCCAATAGTTTGGATTTGGAGCTTTATACGGAAGTGTCGGGTTCTTGTGGTTACAGCGTTTTTTGTCTGGGCTTTGGAGCACGGGTCGCTGGCCAGATGAGTGGCGATCTGCAGGTTTCCTTAGCAATTTAGCTTTGTTAGAGCTGTTACCTATATAGAGTTGTAGGGGGATTGGTTGAGGAATATACCTCAATGCTTGTTTTGTGGCGGTACATGTTCCAGATGTGGATAATTCAGTTACTGATTCTCTTTTTCGTTTCCAGTGGGACAGTTTTCGCAAATTGTCGCCGGGAGTGGACGTTTAGGGGCTGCCTTGTTCTCAGTGGCTGCGGAGCGTGGCCTTGGGGTCGCATTGGATTTGATTAGGAGGTCCGTGAGTAGCATTATGTGGTTGGCTTATTCTTCTGTGTGGTCTCAGTGGGAACTCAGGGGATCATTTTCAGTTGCTTCTAAAAGGGTTGCGGCTGTGGCGTTTTGGTTGTGTCTCCGCGGTTTGGCCGATGTGTCCTTTTTCGTGTTGCAGATGTTGTGGGAACTAGTTATGAGGTATGCTTGTTTAGAGCTGCTTTTTTGTTAGCGTTCTTCGGAGCGTTTCAGGTTTCGGAACTGGTGGCAAGTAGTGCACGTGGCGGGGGTCCGCTGTGAGAGGATGTATGGTTTGGCGAGGACGGTTTGTGGTGTGTGTTACAGAGGTCAAAAACTGATCCATTTTTATACATAATAAATGCCATTTGCTGAAGTAACACAACTCCTTTAAGACGACGAGTTTGCAACTTTTTAACGACACTTTTCTGCTGCAGGGAGATAATAAACCTCCCCCTATATGTCTACTCAGCTCCATTTGCTCTGTAACACTATTACTGCCTTTACATCAGGCAGCATGTTCCCTTTAATGATCCGGAATAGTTAAATGAAGACTACTTTCAAACAGTCAGAGCAGAGCATGTCCTATTCGGGCAATTGCGGACAAGAATAGACATTTCTATGGGGCTGCAGGCCGGGTGTTTTTATGGATCCGCAATTTGCGGATCCATAAACACTACGGATGTGTGAATAAGGCCTTACGGTAGAATATATGACAAAGATGCCATTGAACAATATATCCACTAGATGGCAGCCTTATAAAGCAGGAAAAACATAGAGGACAGGAGCTGGAAGGAATAGAAAATGGACTACATGTTGGTTCACATGATAGTCTGGACAAATGGTTGATTGATCTGCCAGTAGTTATTTCTTCTGATGTTGATGCTGAATAGACAGATATATTATACTCATATTTCTTCCAGCTAAAGTGATCTCTGGCAATGGAAAGGAAGTCCCACGTACATTTACCACAGGGAACAAGGAGGTGTTATTTATTCGGTTGGAATATGTAGAGAGGAGGCATTTTTTTCAGAAGCATTGTGGCCTGTGCTAGTGATAAGTGGCTTACACGGGGGCTTTGCCGCTTATAGTGGCGGCTGGCACTCCAGATACGCTGAGGGTAATTGCTGCTGTCAAAGGGGGGCATTGTAGCTGGCACACTTCAGGGGCATATTGTTATTGACACTGGTATCTGTGGTACACTGTGACTAGTGTAAGATGTCCAATGTCAGGAGACACTTAAGTGCAATACAGTTCAACAACAGTTTGATTTTACTCACAAGATGCACTGAAGCTTTACAGTTTCAAACAGAAGGTTATGGAAGATTGACACGTACACACGGAGGATATAGAGGCTTTGTCGGTCCACAGTACATAGTAACCAATCAGATTGATTTGTTCATTTTCCAAAGGAGCTCTGAGAAATTAAATGGGTCATCTGATTGGTTGCGATGTGCCACTAAACCAGTTTTGATAAATCTCCCCCTTAGGCTGGGTTCACATCACTGTTTAATAATAATAAAAAAAAAAACGGACACTGTATATAAAGCATCTGTTAGAGGTCATGCACATTCCATTTCCGTATGTCCATTCCCCCCAAAAATAGAACATGTCCTATATTTGTCCATTTTACTGACAGGGACAGCCTCAGGTATTGTTACAATGGATCTGCAAAAAAAAACTGATGCAACACTGATGTCACACGTATGTCATCCAATTTTTTTTGCGGATCCGTGTTTTACGGACCGAAAAGTACATACAGTCGTGTAGATGAGCCCTTTGATTTCCTACACACAAAACACAGCATATACGCCTCGTGTGTGTACCCTTATAATAATGCACTGGAACCAGCTCACAAGATGAACTAGCTCCGGTATTAAAGGGGTTTTCTGAGATTTTGATACTGATGACTAGTGATCATACTCAGTGGCGTAGCATGGGATGCCAGCACCCGGGGCAAGCCAAGTATTACGCCCCCCTCCAACCTGTGACCACACCCCTTTTTATAGATAATGTAGTAGATGTTACCTGCAGTCCTATGTAACACGACAGATGACACAGTGGTAACTCTCTGGGTACAGATAACGTAGTAGGTGTCACCTGCAGTCCTATGTAACACGACAAATGACACAGTGGTAACTCTCTGGGTACAGATAACGTAGTAGGTGTCACCTGCAGTCCTATGTAACACGACAGATGACACAGTGGTAACTCTCTGGATACAGATAATGTAGTAGATGTCACCTGCAGTCTAATGTAACACCACAGATGACACAATGGTAACTCTCTGGGTACAGATAAGGGTACTTTCACACTAGCGTTTTGGATTCCGTTTGTGAGATCCGATTCAGGGCTCTCACAAACGGTCCAAAACGGATCAGTTAAGCCCCAATGCATTCTGAATGGATAAGGATCCGTTCAGAATGCATCAGTTAGGCTCCGTTCCGCCTCTATTCCGTTTTGGAGGCGGACACCAAAACGCTGCATGCAGCATTTTGGTGTCCGTCTGAAGAGGCGGAGCCTAACGGATCCGTTTTTTTTTACAATGTAAGTCAATGGGGACGGATCCGTTGTCAGTGACACAATATGGTGCATTTGAAAACGGATCCGTTCCCCATTGACTTTCAATGTAATTCAAAACGGATCCGTATCTGTTCTGAACGGATACAAACGTTTGCATTAGAGGTGCGGATCCTTCTGTGCAAATAAACAGACGGATCCGCACCAACGCTAGTGTGAAAGTACCCTTATGTAGTAGATGTCACCTGCAGTACTATGTAACACCACAGATAACACAGTGGTAACTCTCTGGGTACAGATAATGTAGTAGATGTTCCCTGAAGTCAGGGGCGGACCGGGCCGGGGGGCAGGGGGGCAATTGCCCCCCGGGCCCCTCTGTAGTGTCACCCAGGGCCGGCCTTTGGGGTGTGCATGATGTGCCCTGCCGCGGCCCTGGTGACAAGTGGGGGCGGCCGGCGGCAGGGCACAGGGAGATGAACGCTTCCACTGTGGAAGCATTCATCTCCATAGTCATCTGTATCGCCGTCCTCAGGACAGCGATACAGATGTCTGTGCTGCGGCAGAGCATGGAGAGGCGTGTCCCTTCCCTATTCCTCTGATAGGCTGCCAGCACTAGGCCGGCAGCCTATCAGAGGCTGGTGCAGGCGGCGCGATGACGTCATCGCGCCGCCGGAGCGGTACAGCGAGGGACACAGGCCAGAAGAGGCCTGCATCGCATCGCTGGAGGTAAGTATAAGTGTTATTTGTACGTTTGTTTGTTTTTTGTGTTTTTGGGGGCTACTGGCACATAAGGTGAGGGGGATTCTACTGGCACATGATAAACTGAGGGGGATTCTACTGGCACATGATAAGGTGAGGGGGATTCCACTGGCACATGATAAACTGAGGGGGATTCTACTGGCACATGATAAACTGAGGGGGTGGGATTCTACTGGCACATGATAAACTGAGGGGGGAATTCTACTGGCACATGATAAAGTGAGGGGGGGGATTCTATTGGCACATGATAAACTGAGGGGGGGGGGATTCTGCTGGCACATGGTAAACTGAGGGGGGGTGGATTCTACTGGCACATGATAAAGTAAGGGGGGGGATTCTACTGGCACATGATAAACTGAGGGGGGATTCTACTGGCACATGATAAACTGAGGGGGGGGGGGATTCTACTGGCACATGATAAAGTGAGGGCAGGGGGATTCTACTGGCACATGATAAAGTGAGGAGGGGGGATTCTACTGGCACATGATAAGGTGAGGGGGGTGGATTCTACTGGCACATAAGGAGGGCTACTGGCACATAAGGGGGTCTACTGGCACATAAGTGGTCTACTGGCACATAAGGAGGGCTACTGGCACATAAGGGGTGGGGTCTACTGGCACATAGGGCTACTGGCACATGAGGGGGTACTACTGGCACATAAGGGGGGACTACTGGCACATAAGGGGGACGGCTACTGGGACATAAGGGGTGGGGTCTACTGGCACATAAGGGGGCTACTGGCACATAAGGGGGACGGCTACTGGAACATAAGGGGACGGCTACTGGAACATAAGGGGGACTACTGGCACATAAGGGGGTGCTACTGGCACATAAGGGGCTACTGGCACATAAGGGGGTGCTACTGGCACATAAGGGGGTGCTACTGGCACATAAGGGGTGCTACTGGCACATAGGAGGGGCTTCTGGCACATAAGGAGGGCGGCTACTGGCACATAAGAGGGACGGCTACTGGCACGTAAGGGGGACGGCTACTAGCACATAAGGGGGGGCTACTGGCACATAAGGGGGGACTACTGGCTCATAAGGGGGGACTACTGGCAAATAAGGGGGGACTACTGGCACATAAGGGGGGGGGGGGGCTATGAGCGCTGGGAGCGGCCAACATCTATCCTCTCCGCAATGCTCAGCCTCCTGTGACAGATCAGGAGAGCGGAGGTGTGGGGGCGGAGATAGCTGTCAATGCTGTCAGAGGAGGCTGTGCTCTCCTGCCGCAGCTCCCTGCCCAGCCTCTTGTGACAGAGAATCAGGAAGTAGAGGGGGGCTCAGTGGGCCTCTGGGTGTTACTTGCCCCCTGGGCCAAAAGTTGCCAGTCAGCCCCTGCCTGAAGTCCTATGTACAGGGCCGACTCCAGGTTCATGGTGGTCCTTGGGCGATAAATCTCAGTGGGCCCCCTTGTGGCATTTGTCAAATGTCACCACGGCATCTGAGAGTGTTAAAAAAACGGGATGCGCTTTCCCCCAGCGGAGATCTGGGAAAGCACCCTGTTCTAAAAATGAACCGCAGCATGTACTAGGCTTCTAGGCTCATTGTTAGTACATCCCAGTTCAGGCCACTAGGTGGCAGCACTAAACTGTGATATAGTGATTTCTATAACGAATAATGAAGCAATTTCCATTATTCTGTATAAGTTGCCATCTGATGAAAAGTAATTAAAAGTAAAAAAAGTTTTCAAAATATAAAAAAAAACTAAAAAGTAAAATCACCCCACTTTCCCCCAAATAAAAATAAATAAAAAAAGAATAACATTATGGGCATTGTCGCATGTGAAAACACCCATACTATTAAAATACAACAAAAAGTTAGCCCATATGTGAAGGATGTAACAGAAAAAAATTTAAAAGGCTAAAGTGCCGTTTTTTCATCACTTTTTTTAATTTCATAAAAAGTGATCAAGTCATACACACCCCAGCATGGTATTGTCAAAAAAAGACAGAGTTCCTTCAAGTGAACCCCCACACATCTCCGTAGACATAACTACCAAAAAAAAGTTATTGTGGTCACCAGGGAGCAGGGCTTCTGTTAGAGTTGCAACCTTTCCCAACAAAAAATAAGTTACACAAATGAAAAAGGGTAGTGTGTGTATTTAAGTTTTATTTAGCCTCTATTTTTTAAATGATTCAGCTGGGATTTAAACTCACAGCCATCTACATTAAAGTCAAGAACCTTAACCACTGAGCTATAGAGCTTCATGTTAACCTGCTGTAACTATATTATCGCTAAAAACCTCAGTAGCAGTTTCCCACATATTATGCATTCATATATAACCGAGGTATGATTTTTTATATTTTTTTTAGTAATTACACATTTATTTCATGCCATACATTTTTTAGAATTACAAAAAAAATATAAAAAAATGATACTTCTGCTGTATAGGAATACCTAATACATGAGAAACTACTATGATGTTTTTTCTGTCATAGCTTAGCATTGAGTTTATAGCTCAGTGGTTAAGGTTCTTGCCTTTAATGTAGAAGGTTGAAAATTCAAATCCGAGCAGGAACATTTCAGAAAGAGAGGGTAATTAGACTAAAAGAGGACCATTCGTGTTTTTTTAAAATTTTAGATAAATATCTTTACTTGCAGGGTACCCCCCACTGATGCTGCCACTCTGCCTGTTTTTTTTAATTATCGCTCCTACGCCCCGGTGTCGTTTTCTCGCTCAGTATGTTTATACTGAGTATCGGTACAGGGAGGAGGAGACGCCAGGGTTTCTCAATGGGCGTCTCCTTCTCCCTGGCTGTGCCGCTATCCGATCACAGCGGGGAGCGTCACAGCCGGGGAGAAAGAAAAAGCTCACTTTCTCCCTGGCTGTGATGCTCTCCGCTGTTATTGGATCGCGGCACAGCCAGGGAGACTTACTGAGCAGGAAACCTACAGAGGGGCACAGCGGGGCATAGAAGTGATATTTAAAAAAAAACAGTAAGTAAAGGTATTTATCTAAATAAAAAATCCCTCTTTAAAGGGATTCTGTCACCTGGAAAATCAATAATAAGCCAAACATAGGTTCTTATAGCTCTTCATACCTTCTTTCCATAGGTGTTCTTTACACTTGGACCTGGCTTTCTATTTTCATGAAAATACTCTTTTATCTTTATGCTAATGA
Source organism: Bufotes viridis (assembly GCA_033119425.1). Classification (NCBI taxonomy): domain Eukaryota; kingdom Metazoa; phylum Chordata; class Amphibia; order Anura; family Bufonidae; genus Bufotes; species Bufotes viridis. The sequence goes on from CM065594.1 coordinate 57,014,240, forward strand.
CCCCTGAAGGTGCCCAGAGGGGCGTTATTTTCATTAAAAAAGTGCCCAGAAACGCCCTCCATCCAGTGCCCAGGCCCGCCTCCCCCTGACAGAGCCCAGGCCCGCCTCCCCCCGACAGAGCCCAGGCCCCGCCCCTCTCTCTGCTCATACCATATGTCCCTGGCATTGCGACTGCCGTCAAGCTCCGCCCCCACTGGCTACGTCACTGGTAGCCGATAACCCCGCCCACTCCTTCCCTCCAGCTTCACTAACATCCATTGAGCCGGCTCCTGCGCTCTTCCTGTTTAACTGAGTGCATGCCCAGTGAAACACTTGAGGCTGATGCGCTCAGTTAAACAGGAGGAGCGCAGGATATAGAGCAGGCTGCGATTTTCACGCAACGCAGAAGTGATGCGTTAAAATAACCGCTCATGTACACAGCCCCATAGAAATGAATGGGTCCGGATTCAGTGCTGGCGCAATGCGTTCACGTCACGCATTGCACCTGAGCGGAAAACTCGCCCTTGTGAAAGGGGCCTAACAGCCCCAGAATGATTCTTTTTTAGAACCTATTTGAATTTTCTAACCCAGTCACCATATTGCTATATAGTGGCTGGTTTCCTCAGCAGCAGTAGAGAGGGAAGAGAAAAGGAGGTAGATACCTAAAGAGTGCGGCAATAGACATAGGTTAGACATAAGTGACATGAAGCAGCAAGAGGATTCCTCGGGAACAACTAATGACCATAGAGATCTGCCAGTGTTACATGCAGTGAACCAAATAAAATTCCCATATATTATAATTATTATTATTCATAAAGTCAATATATGTCTTCGTACATTGTTATTTTAAAAGGGAATTTACCTGGGAAACTCCAAGATTTCACAGGAGTCTATGTGCAGCAATATAATCCTAGCTTCCTGCAACTACCACTAGAGGGCGCTTGCTGTATATGAATTCATACAGCACATATTAAACTCAATAGTCATGTACTTAAAGCCCCTGTTCCATGAGTCTCTTCTTAGTTCAATTATATTCTTATTCAATTCACACCGTATTTTGGATTTTTTTGTGCCTGAAAAAACATGTTCTCCACAATAGTATCTAGATTTCTGCCTGTAAAACGTGGTTTGAGATGCACTCTAATGCCATACCCTGTGTATGGGCCATAGAAACCTATGGGCCACAGGGGAATTTTGGACACTTTTTTGGTATAAAAACATACTTTTTATGCAGCCGATTATAGTTATGTGAATGGGGCTATACTCTGTGACCGTATAATGTAATACAGAGGATTTGGAGCTCTGACCTCTATAAATTAGAATAGAAAGAAGCATCTGTTTCTTTTCCAGTTCACATGGAGTTTTTTGGCGCTGATTTGAGAGTTTTTCTGCCTTAAAATCAGCTCCATATCAGCTCCAAAAACACTTCAAAACAGCCTTGCATTGATTCCAATAGGAAGCAGCACTTGCTTCTCATTTATGCCTCATGCAGACGTCCGTTAAACACGGACGTGAATGATGCAGTGTGCTCCTGCTCTCAGCAGGAATCCAGCCCAGGATACCACGGACCATTCACGTCTGCATGAGGCATTGATGTGTAAAAAAAAAAACTTGTAAAAAAAAAAAAGAAGCAGCATTATCCTATCTTGGGGCAGAATCTGCACTGAAACTCCCATTGAAATGAATAGGAAAATGCTCGATGAAAGTCCATGCATTTTTTTGTGTGTTTTCCGCACTTTTGTTTGGGGCAGATCTGCTTCAAAAACCTCAAGCCTAAAATTTTATATTGAAGTAAACACCCACTGGTTAAAAAAAGTATAAAAAAAAGTAATCAAAAACGCTTTAAAAGCCGCATGAAAAACGTGTATTTTTGCGCTGAAAAAAACATACAGATTCCACACTGATTTATGAACCGTGTTTTTCAAAATCAGTCGTGTGAATTGGCCCAAACAGCGCCACTCTTTTACATGGGCTTTGTCTGGTATTGTAGCTCTACCACATTCAAGTGAACAAACTTTTTTTCCTATGTTACAGAAGCTCAATACGTTCCTCAGCACAGCTTTTGGGGTCTTAGGAAATGAGTATGTGATTTGTAGTTTTGCCTGTCCTTAGAATACAACAGTTTTTAAGATGCTACACTGCTGACAGCAATAGATAGGGGCTGGAGAGAGCAGTACAAACATACCTTTTCTAGACTTTTTATTAATAGGAGTAGTCTAAATATGAACTTTTATTCTGCCAGATTCTTTTTCTTATATGCACTGGAGGCAGAACTTCTCTGTGAAGTGCTCTGTGTATTGAGCTGATACACAATCACTCGCCATTGCCTTGAATAGTGCCTGTAGTTATCTCCTGGTTTGATGCTTCAGCTGGCATGTTGTGACCCAAAAGTTGCTGTGATCGTGACACAAAAGTTACAAGAAATCCAGCAGGTGTACATTTATTGCTATTATCATATTGTAGTTGAGGCAACTTTCGGGTCCCAACTGAACCCCATTGCAGGCTTTCTTACACTTTTGAAACTTTGGCGTGCACCTTGTAGCCCCAGCCTGTGTACATGCAGTATGATTGAATTATATTAATACCAGTAGTTCCAGAGTTCTTATGGGAGGTCAGAGATGTTTTTTCATAATCATTTCTAATCCCTGAAAACCCAAGTCTTCCTTTAGAATCCTCTACACGGAGCCAATTATAGAAGGCATTTCCCAGCTGTTATTTAACTCAATAATAAATAGTATGTAAAGAGCTCCCTCTAGTGGCATCAGAAAGATTATTTTATTTCTGACTGAACTGATCAGATGTTGCATAAAGCCCTTAAACCTGCAGCCTTTGTACTTGCTACAATGTGTCAATGTCAGTAATTTTCAGTAGCCAAGAAGTTATGATACTAATAGCTATATGATATCTCAGTCTGTATAGCACCTAGAGATATGAAACGGGTCTTGTTTTAATGCTAATAATCTATACAGCTAAAGGCCCTGAGATATTCCAGGAGGAAGCAGCTTTCCCCCAGTCTGCCAGTGTAGAGGAGGAGAGGGCAGCCAGTGGGAGATGGCAGGCTGCAGAGACAGAAGAGGTATGAATTCACCTTTCCCTGTAAAACAGTACATGCCCCCTGGGGCAGGGGTGAGGCAGGGTTTACTAAATAATTTTTATTTCTATTGCTCAACTCCATGATGGGAGCAGAAGAATGAAAATAATGGAAGTGGCGTTTCCATCAAGTAAAGGAAAAAAACACCTGATGGACCCTATTGACTACAATGGGATCAATTACAATTTAGAGGGTTCATGTACAAAACAAAACACATCACAAGTTACTGGGTGAGGGACCTGCTCGCAAGAGCTTACAGTCTATGAGGAAGTGGGGGTGACACAAAAGGTAGTTGATACTTACATGAGTGTTTCCAGCCTTAGAGCTCATGCACACGCAAATTGCGCTCCGCAATGCACAGGCACCGACAGTGAAGACCCCGCATTCACTTGATATGGACAGTAACCCCATGGAAGCACTCCATAGTGCTTCTTTGAGGTTCTGTGCCTCCGTTCCGCACGGCACCTTTCAGATCTGTGGCCCGTATGCGGTCTGTGGCCCGTATATTGCGGACCTGCTGTTTGCAGGCCACAATACAGGCCCGTTTGACACATGGTCGTGTACATGAGCCCTTATACAGTGATTTCTCTGTATTTACATAAAATTGGTCTGGGTACATGAAACATCCTGTGCGTGTCTTGAATTACCCGTGTTTTTTACCTGCTATGGAGCTAATAAAGACTGTAAGTTTGTATAGTTTGTGCCGAGATCGTTCTACACATTTATCAAACAGGTGTAAAGTAGAACTGGCTAAGTTGCCCATAGCAACCAATCAGATTCCATCATTCATTTTTCACAGCTCCTATGGAAAATGAAAGGTAGAATCTGATTGGGCAACTAAGCCTCTTCTGCTTTACACATGTTTGATAAATGACCCCCGGAGTGTTTTGAAGTTTCTTCTTTCTTACACTGAACACCATCGGGCATTCATTGTGGAACTACCAGCCCCAGCACAGAAACTCTGGACCGGTTTCAGATAGTGCCAGCTTGATTCTGTTGTTGGGATTTTTTACATAAAACTGGGAAACATCTTTAAGGCTCATTCACACAGTCTCTGACATCTTAAGATGCGAGAAAAAACACATTTTAAAACACCAGCTAGTGTGTGTGTGTCGAAATAGATTTCTGGTGGGTTCACAAGTACGTTTTTGCATTTTGCTTTAGCATTTTTGGTACATTTTTAGATGTTACCTGAAGGTCTATTGGAGATATGAATTATATCACACCCAAGTGTCATAATTTTTTAGGTGGCGTTTTTGTGTCTTTTGGTTTTTTTAAAAAAAAAACATGCAGACGTTTTCTCAGGCATTTTCACATAACTTCTATAGGGGAAAAGCGCCAATAAAGAAAACGCTAGTGGGCAAACACACTGGGGGAGATTTATCAAACTGGTATAAAGTAGAACTGGCTTAGTTTCCCATGGCAACCGATCAGATTCCACTTTTCATCACTCACAGCTCTTTTGGAAAATGAAAGTTGGAATCTGAATGGTTGCTATGGGCAACTAGGCCAGTTAGGCTACTTTACACCAGTTTGATAAATCTCCCCCACTGTTTGTAAAAAATGCCCAAGAAACACAAATAATATATAAAATAAACTGACAAAAAAGGTGACCAACAAAGCATGAAATTAGTCTAGCGTTTTTACATCACACAAAACCCACAAAATTTGTTGGTGGTGTTTTTATTTAGTCCCATTTTGTACGGTATATGCCATTTTCTTGGTGTTTTTAAAGTCTCATAGAAAACCGTATGGGGAAAATGCCAGAGTTTCCAAAAATATGCCACAAAAACACCAACAACCAAAGAAGTTATATTTCAAAGTCGATATTATGCTGTCGTCAGCAGTCCCATAGTACTTGAATGGAGCGCAGGGGCATAACTACCATAGCGGAAGATCATTGGGGCCCAGTCTTAGTTGGGATTATCTCCTCTTCAACTGGAGGTGAAAACTTGGTCAGGACTCTACCCTCTAAAGGAACAACTTTTAGCAAATGAGGCAGCAGAAAAATGTCCCAAGGGTCATTATAGGGGTTTAGGCAGAAACCCTTCTGTCCTGAGGGGCCCCTCAGAGCGTATAGCTTGGGGGACATATGGAGGCAGGGGCACATATTTTATATAGTTGGGTAGTATGGTGGTATTTCCTTCCCCCCCCCCACCACCGTTTTTCTTTCAGATGGAGTACCTGTCAAACATCTGGAGATCTGCCTGGTGATGCTGACGTCACAGGCTATAGTGGATTGGCCAGATGTTCTGCGGCGGGAATTTGAAAGAACAGCTGATTGGCAGCTGTCATCGGCGCGGGAGATCCTGTGGGGATAAAAAGAGCAGCGCAGAGGTGAGGAGCTGTCAGTCGCCGGAGCAGAGTGAAGGAGCAGCGCCCCTCCCGCCCTCCCTTTAATAATGTCGTGTTGCTTATTTGGGGGTGATCGGTCACCCAGCTCGTGCTGGGTGGACTTAATGGTCAACAACAGTAATGGTGATTAATTATTTATGATGGTAATTTTATATATTTATTGGTGGTTAAATTTATGAGTATTGAGTTATTTATTATATTGGTTAAATATTCTGGTTAAAACCCAAAATAAAGCAGCACGGCCTATTTTATCCAAGAAGATTACTGGTGTCTGGTGTATTTTGTTATATGGTAGAGTATTTTGTGGCATCTGCCTTCCATGTGTGGGGCCTTTACTTCTCTATGTACGCCACTGATGGAACGGCATTGCACATGCTTTACTTCCTCTCGTGCAATAACAGCTTTGCATACAAGAGTGATGTAATTCACAATCTAATCTAGTATTCACTTACAGATGTACTCTCTCTCTATGAAAAACCATATTTCATAACACTGTAAAACTTGACAGACTTACATTTTATTCTGCTGAGTGTCTGAAAGAGAAAAAAAAATCTCTGTGACTGCCAGAATTTCCAGCTTGGCAGTAAGTTGGTTTTTGTAGCCAGTGCTGGACTATAATGACTCACGGAAATGAGTTATTATTTCATTGTCAGCAAAACTTTCTTTTAAAGGGGTTTCTGAGATTTTGAAATTGATGACCTATCCTCATGATAAGGCCTCATGCACACGACCGTTGGTGTTTTGCGGTCCGCAAACCGCGGATCCGCAAAACACGGAAGCTGCTCCGCATTCCGTTCCGCAATTTGCGGAACGGAACGCGGCCCATTGTAGAAATGCCTATTCTTGTCCACAAAACGGACAAGAATAGGACATGCTCTATTTTTTTAGCGGGGCCTCGGATCGAAGCAACGGATGCGGACAGCACACGGAGTGCTGTCCGCATCTTTTGCGGCCCCATTGAAGTGAATGGGTCCGCGCCCGAGTTGCAAAATATGCGGCTCGGATGCGGACCACAACAACGGTCGTGTGCATGAGGCCTTAGTCTTTAATATCAGAATGTTGGGGGTCCGACTCCCGGAACATCCGCCAATTAACTGTTTGAATTGGCTGTAACACTCCTTTGAGCACTGCAGCCTTTTCCTTGGCCAGTAATGCCACATTTATGACCTCAGGATAGGTCATTAGTATCAGATTGTTGGGGGTCAGCCATTATACAATGTACGGCGCTGAGCTTGGTATTGTAGCTCAGTCCCATTCACTTTAATGCCCCTAGGCCATGTGACCAATGAACGTGACATCACTGGCTAAGAAAAAGACTGCAATGCTCAAGGGAGTGTTGCGCCCTCTTCAAACAGCTACAGGTAATTGGTGGATGTTCTGGGAGTCGGACCCCCACTAGTCAAATAATCAAAATCTGGGAAAACCCCTTTAAGTCTTACATTCTGCACCCGGTAAAGAACTTTTTTCCTTAAAAGGGTTTTATCATCTCAGACATTGGTGGCATATCAATAGGATCTTCCACCAATGTCAGATAGGTGTGGGGTCTCACCTTTGGAACTCCCACCTGTCTCCAGAACGGACCACTTAAAGTGAAGGAAAGTGCAGTGGGCGTGCACAGCCGGCTCTCCATTGATTTCTATGGGCAAGTGCCACCAATCAAATGTTTGATTCATTAACACATTGCCTGTCACAGCATGACCCTCAGCGTCAGATGGAATGACCCTTCAAATGTGTCTTCCGTGTTATCTATTAGTGGTTAGTGAGGAAACCTTTCTCCTCACAACGGATCATTCAGGCTACTTTCACACTTGCGCTGTTAATTCTGGTATTAAAATCCGGCAGAGGATCTCAATACATACGGGACTTAACCTGATCCATTTTGATTTTGCACATCAGGATGCATCCGTTCTGTTAGGATGCGGTTGTGTGAAATCAAAACGAAAATAAATAAATAAATGGATCCGTCACTAAATACATGGAAAGTCAGATCGTTTTTTTAGGCTCCCCAAAAACACGGATGGATCAACATTGACTTACATTGGTACCTTCAGTGAGGGATCGTTTTTTTTATCCTGTTTTTATGACTGGACGCAAAACCGCAGCTTGATCATAAAACGGAATGCTGACAGAGCAGAAGACATCCTGATGCATCCTGTACAGATCTCTCTCCATTCAGAATGCGCAAGGTGTAAAAGGAAACGTTTATTCTTCTGGTATTGCGATCCTCTGTTGGATCTCAATACCGGAAAACAACAACACAAGTGTGAAAGCAGCCTTATAGTTGCAGAGAACGCACCAGAAATCTCACACCAGGAGAAATGTGTCCTCTGTTCAGAAGCTGTGGAATAAAGCAGAATATTCCACAGCCGATACTGTCAGAGCTGCCTCGAAAAGCATAAGGGTACTGCCACACGCTCAGGTTTCCTGATGAAGCTTTGGACCCCAAAATCAGGAGTTGATAAAAGGAGAGAAAGTTTATAGATACGACTTCTCTTTTTTTTTTTTTTTTTTTATTCATTCATGGTTTGGGCTTTGAAAACTGCATCAGGAAACCTGACCATGTGGCCCTGATGGGATTGATATGTAAAGTCACAGCTCTAACATAGAAATCCTCAGATTAGAAGATCATCCACTAAAGATGATGAACATGATGAATTATTCATGACAGATCTGCAGCCTCGTGTGAAAAAGTTTTGCTTTTAGGACGTCACTGCATTCCGTTCAGAAGGAAAGTTATCTGGGATTTCCCTGAAGTGAGCTGAAGCTGATAGGCGTCAGGGAGGAAGTAGGAGGGCTATATATTCTCCACAGGCAGACCTGTGAGAGCACAACACACAGAATGAACTGCAGCGTGCAAGTAGAACTTCCAAACCTCTCCACCTGGAGAGAAAAGGAAGATTCGGGCTCAATCCTTCTGCAGCCAATATGGGACTTTGTCACCTCTAAAGAACATGTGATTAGATCACCTTTCTATCCAGTTATCTTCTCCTTCTCTGTCTACATGTTCTTCTGCCTTCCTTACCTAGCACTGGATGCCCTCTGTCACAAAATACCTGCTCTGAAGAAATATCAAGTACAGCCAAAGTCCAGACCTACCTTGGCTATGGTGCTACACTGCTTGGCACACACCGTTTACAGCCACTTGGTATTCATATTCCCACTGAGTGTTGCTTACTGGTACTGGAGACCAGTCGATTTACCACTTGTGGCACCAAAACTGCATCGATTTATACTGGACATCGTTGCCTGTCTGCTTCTGTTTGACTTCCAGTATTTTGCTTGGCACCTGCTGCATCACAAGATTCCCTGGCTGTATAAAAACTTTCACAAGATGCATCACAAGTACACCTCTACCTTTGTGCTGGCGACACAGTATTCCAGCGCCTGGGAGATGTTGTCTCTTGGATTCTTTGCTAACGTCAGTCCCATCTTGCTGGGTTGTCACCCAATGACTGAAATGGCCGTCTTCATCGTCCATATCTACCTGTCGGTGGAAGATCATTGTGGCTATGACTTGCCATGGTCTATGCACAACTTAGTACCATTCGGGTTATGTGGCGGACCAAATCATCACGATCTCCATCATGAAAAGTTTGTGTCTAATTATGCACCTTACTTCACTCATTGGGACAAGTTGTTTAATACTATAGCACAGAAGAAAGATCAGAAGAAACCTTAAGAACCAAGCAATGGACTGAATGAATGGTCAGAACTTGACCTTGATTTGCAGTTCAGGACCAAGTGGGTAGATGCACCATGTGCCACATCTGTGACTGTGTCTTCAAGGTTGAATGGTCAGTAAGTGGTACTGAAACTGTGCCTTGTACAGTATACCTGCTCCTTGTGCATCAAGGCTGAATGGTCCAAGCCTGTACCTTGCACCATCTACCTGCTCCTTGTCCTTCAAGGCTGAATGGTCCAAGCCTATACCTTGCACCATCTACCTGCTCCTTGTCCATCAAGGCTGAATGGTCCAAACTTGTACCTTGCACCATCTACCTGCTCCTTGTCCATCAAGGATGCATGGTAAACTAAACGATAACTGGACATTGAACTTCAACTTTGACTAACTATGGACATGCATTTACCTGCACAATGCAGGGAAAATGAACTTTTGGTCTAACCCTTGAGTATTTATTTATTTATAGTACATTAATGTGACAATAATTGTGTCCGATGTCGTTTAGTACATACAGTCATTTCAAAAGGTTAATTTATTTATGATAAATATGTAGAAATATTCAATTTCAGACATCATTATGTGAATAATTGTGATGTAAAGAGTGATGATACTAAGTGTTCAAAGCTATTGGTTTAGTATGACCATAGAGCAAATGAAGAGAAGGTAAAGTAAGTGTTAATAGACAGTTTGTGCATGTGTCATTTGGATTGACGGTATTATAAGTGCAGATGTAGCAGAGCTGAATTTGATTCATTTTTTTTTTTTTGCACAGTGACAACTAACAAAAACACATGTCACACAAATGTCAAACTCATCTGCTACATTGCTATATAGTGAAAGCTGAAGAAGGGGTATATTTATTGAAGTGAAGGGTTTGGAAAGTGAATTCAGGAATGTATTAAGAAAGTGCTAAAACAGATAGAAAGCAGTTTACGGTTTTGATAAGATGATGAACAATTTGCTGGATAAATTATTTTATTGAATGGGAAAAATATGCAGATTTCATGGACTAAAACTTTTGCACAGAGCACAGCTGGCTGTGCTCCCAAACCATGCCAGAGAAGTATGTATTATATTTTTGTACATGTTGTTGTAAATTATAAATGTATTTATTATAGTTTATTAATGATTTATATTTGTATCAATGAAGAATAATTATTAAATTCCGATTTTTTAATAGATATTGTAGTCTTTGATGTCTATCTGGATGCCCTTATGTGTGAAAGTTTTGGGATGTATGGTATATCCATAAAAAAAGAGAATTCATGAGTGAAAATGATATAACGTGCAAATATAACACACAAATGGCCAATAGAAAGTGCTTTGACAATGCTTTAGGTTGGCATGAGAAGGGCATCTCCCTGGTTAAGAGCATTAAACTAAGGGCAGCAGCTGCCTGGACCTTGTATGTCGCTTGGAGCGACTTTCTCTGTGTACTCTGATCCTGTGGTCCCCAACCTGTGCCTTTCCAGCTGTTGCAAAACTACAACTCCCATCATGCCCTGACAGTCTATAGCTGTGATGGCTAACCTCCGGCACTCCAGCTGTGGTAAAACAACAACTTGCAGGATGCACACTTTCTTGGCTGTTCTCAGAACTCCATAGAAATGAATGGAGCATGCTGGGAGTCACCACAGCAGGAGTCCTGGAGGATAGCCATCACTGGTCTATGGCTATAAGGAGTTGTAGCTTTGCAACAGCTGGAGAGCCACAGGTTGGCAATAACTGATGTAAACTATGGGGATTAATAGTAATGGAGCAGGACCTGGATATGAGATAGCTATCAAGCAGCACAATAGGTGCTGTTGCATTTTGTTTCCCCAGGGGAGATAAGCACGGTCACTGCTGATCTCTGGGGGAAAACAGAGATGTAGTTGTAATACAACCTGCCCGGCCCACTTCCCTTGATAAACAGGGAGAGTTCAAGCTGTTCCCACATTTTAGATTTTTGACCGACCATGGCACCCTTGTATCTTTCATTTTGCTGGGCACCGCACGTATAATGTGCCTTTATTTGCTGTCCAATGTGCACAAATGTCCGATATTTTAAATCGCTTACCAGTTTATCGCAATCATTCTTATTGATAGCCCAGGAGGGTAAATATCATTTTATTAATTTTTCTTTTATTTTACACTGTAAGGGCTCATGCACACGACCCATTCACTTCAATGGGGCCGCAAAAGATGCGGACAGCACTCTGTGTGCTGTCCGCATCCGTTGCTCCGATCCGTAGCCCAGTAAAAAAAATATATAACATGTCCTATTCTTGTCCGTTTTGCGGACAAAAATAGGCATTTCTACAATGGGACGCCATGCAAAACACACAACGGTTGTGTGCATAAGGCCTAACAGTGATGTCAGATGCCGTGATCAGCTATGAACGCGGCATCTGAGGGGTACAATGACGGGGAGTGGCACGATCGCTGCTCCCTTTCATTGTACCCAGCACTTTGTGACAAAGTAATTCATCACAAAGCAATTTTTTTTGTAAAATTCAGTGAAACAGCCGAATCGAATGTTCCAATACTTCGCTCATCACTAGTTGTATGGCATAATTCTTATTTGAGCCAAAACTTCTTGTAAGACCTCTTGCACACGGCCATTGTTGTGGTCCGCGTCCGAGCCGCATATTTTGCGGCTCGGGCGAGGACCCATTCACTTCAATGGGGCCGCAAAAGATGCGGACAGCACTCCGTGAGCTGTCCGCATGCATTGCTCCGTTCCGTGCCCCCGCAAAAAAAATAGAGCAGGTCCTATTCTTGTCCATTTTGCGGACAAGAATAGGCATTTCTATAATGGGCCGCGTTCCGTTCCGCAAATTGCGGAACGGAACGCGGAGCAGCTTCCGTGTTTTGCGGATCCGCGGTTTGCGGACCGCAAAACACCAACGGTCGTGTGCATGTAGCCTTAGAATCTCTGAGAGGGATAATATGACCAACAAGTTTTACAGGATATGTTTACCGACCCAGACACCAAACACGAATATGTTAATGCTTTCAACCAATATGTAATTTTGTAGGTTTCTTAACACCGAATATCCTGGCACCTAAGACCAAAGAAGCACCCAAGTTACCGGATTATAAGAACATAAGTTATTTATTACAAAACATGAATTATGACAAGACTGCTTTTGGAGTATGTCTTCTGGTCTATTGATATATAAAGCAGCATTGGGTGACCTGGAGATTTACAGTAGCATCTCTATTTTAAAAATAAAAGAAAATTGATGGGACTCAGAACAAAATGTCTTCAAATGTATTATCTGTGTTTATTATGTGTTTTTTTTAAACTCTCACTTGTAAACCCCCTCATCGTGCTTGCAGTCCTCCTCCTCCCGATGAGCCTAAAACTTCACTCTGATGCCGGCTGTATCACCAGGTTTTTCTTCTCCTTTCAATGTAGCTTCAGCAGCATCTTCAGACCTTCTGTTCACACTTGTAGTGTTCCAGGAAATACCCAAATGAGCAATCAGGAGGCAAAGGAACAAGCAGCCTGGGTTGTATCCACGTGCACTTTTAAATGTTCATTTACATGTATTTTTCTACTTCAAAAATTCAATAAAAGCTGTTTAAACATAAAACTCGTATTAAAGCCTTGTAAAAAAAACAATCTTTGTACTTAACCCACTTCATCCTACTGTCTGTGAAAGCATCTCTACTTTACCTGGAAAAGCAATACAGTTTGGACTTTTTTAACCACCTCAGCCCCCCTAGCTTAAACCCCCTTAATGACCAGACCACTTTTTACAATTCCGCACTACACTACTTTCACCGTTTATTGCTCCGTCATACAACTTACCACCCAAATGAATTTTACCTCCTTTTCTTCTCACTAATAGAGCTTTCATTTGATGGTATTTCATTGTTGCTGAAATTTTTACTTTTTTTGCTATTAATAAAAAATAACGACATTTTTGCCAAAAAATGACATTTTTCGCTTTCTGTTGTAAAATTTTTCAAAAATAAATAAATTTCTATATAAATTTTTCTCTAAATTTATTGTTCTACATGTCTTTGATAAAAAAAATGCAATAAGTGTATATTATTTGTTTGGGTAAAAGTTATAGCGTTTACAAACTATGGAATTTCCGCATTTTGAAGCAGCTCTGACTTTCTGAGCACCTGTCATGTTTCTTCAGGTGCTAGAATGTCAGGAAAGTATAAATACCCCCCAAATTACACCATTTTAGAAAGAAGACACCCCAAAGTATTTGCGGAGGGGCATGGTGAGTTCATGTATGATATAATTTTTTTCACAAGTTAGCGGAAAATGACACTTTCTGAGGAAAAAATAATAATAAAGTTTCCATTTCTGCTAACTTCTGGCAAAAAAAAAAATCTCCCACGGACTCACTATGCCCCTCAGTGAATACCTTGGGGTGTCTACTTTCCAAAAAGGGGTCTTTTGTGGGGTGTGTTTACTGTTCTAGCATTTTGGGCGGTGCTAAATTGGGAGCAACCCTGTAAAGCATAAAGGGACTCGTTGGACTTTATGCCTCTTTACGCACCTAGGCCGCAAAAAAGTGACACACATGTTGTATCGCCGTACTCAAAAGAAGTAGGGCAATGTGTTTTGGGGTATATTTTTACATATACCCATGCTGGGTGAGAGAAATATCTCTGTAAACTTTGTATAAATTTTTTTTAAAAAGTTGTCATTTACAGAGATATTTCTCACACCCAGCATGGGTATATGTAAAAATACACCCCAAAACACATTGCCCTACTTCTCCTGAGTACGGCGATACCACATGAATGACACTTTTTTGCAGCCAAGATGCGCAAAGGGGCCCGAATTCCAATGAGTACCTTTTGGATTTCACAGGGCATTTTTACGAATTTGGATTCCAGACTTCTTCTCACGCTTTAGGGGCCCCTAAAATGCCAGGACAGTATAAATACCCCACAAGTGACCCCATTTTGGAAAGAAGACACCCCAAGGTATTCCGTGAGGGGTATGGTGAGTTCATGTAAAATTTTATTTTTTGTCACAAGTTAGTGGAATATGAGACTTTGCAAGAAAAAAAAAAAGAAAAAAAAATCAATTTCCGCTAACTTGTGCCAAAAAAAAATCTTCTATGAACTCGCCATGCCCCTCACGGAATACCCTGGGGTGTCTTCTTTCTAAAATGGGGTTACTTGTGGGGTATTTATACTGCCCTGGCATTTTAGGGGCCCCTCCGCAAAAAAAAGAATGTCTGAATGAGCCTTACAGGGGGGTGATTAGTGACAGGGGGTGATCAGGGGGTGACATGGGGTGATCAGGGGTTAATCAGTGATGGGGGGGTGTTGGTGTGTGGTGATTGGTGCACTAAGTGTCCTCTGGTGGTCCCAAGCAAAAGGGACCACCAGAGGAGCCGGCAGCAGGCATATCAGACGCTGTTTACAAAATAGCTTCTGATATGTGATTCAGATGCCATTTTTTTAACAACTACAGCCTGCCAGAGCATGATCAGCGCTGGCAGGCTGTAGTTAAACTTCCTGCCGTCGCGATTCTGTGAGCGCGCGCGCACAGGAAATCTCGCCTTTCGCGAGATGACGCGCCGACGCGTCAACAAGGAACATCCCGGCCACCCGCAGCATCCCTGCGTTAGGCGGTCGGGATGTGGTTAAACAAATTCCATGAGCACCTCTGTGATAACTGGAAAGAGTACAGTTCGCCATTTGTCTGCAGTCGACTTTAATTGCACCCCTTCCCCAGTCTACAACATTCTGTCTCTAATAATCCTTCAGCAGAATAACATCAGAACTCATAACATGGTGGTGTTTACTTCAGAGCACACCATATACAGTGCTATTTTCATGAGGACCCACTTATGACATCATATTTAGGCATACTTGTCAACTCGCTGCAAGGTTGTCAAATGCCATCAAAATACAACCCTGGTTATACTACTAAAGAACAGGATGTAACAAAAGCTGATGTGGATCAGCTGTGTAAATTAAGCAGATTTGGCAAGGGGCTACTCCTAAGGGTGTTATCTAAGCAGTTCCCCTTGTCTTCAACCTTTACACTGGGTTCAGACCTGAGCGTTTTTGAAACGCGCGTTTTAGTCGCGCGTATTTTAGCGCGTTTTTGCAAATAGGAAACGCGCGTCATACGCGCGTTCGTGATTCTGGAGACCAATAGAAAAAGGCATATCTACACTTTAACCCGCGTTTCACGCGCATTCCCATTGAAGTCTATGGGAGGAAAAGCGCGACAAACGCCCAAAAAACGCTCCTGAACGAGCTTATGCGTCGGGCGTTTTACAGCGCGTTTTTACGCGCTGTAAAACGCTCAAGTGTGAACCACTCCCATAGGGATGCATTGGTTTTCATGTGTTGAGCGTTTTACAGCGCGTTTGAACGCGCTGTAAAACGCTCAGGTGTGAACCTAGGGTTAACCCCTGTATGAGGATCGGGTCTCTGCTGCAGGGGAACCACCAGGCCACTACTTCTTGGAGTAGTTTCTGTTCAAGAGACTGCTGACCCATTTGGATGTGGAGCACTAAGGAATCAGAAAAAAAACAAAGTCAGGGAACAAGCTG
Source organism: Bufotes viridis (assembly GCA_033119425.1). Classification (NCBI taxonomy): domain Eukaryota; kingdom Metazoa; phylum Chordata; class Amphibia; order Anura; family Bufonidae; genus Bufotes; species Bufotes viridis. The sequence goes on from CM065594.1 coordinate 57,029,877, forward strand.
AGGTCAGGGCAGGTAGAGTACATTCAATCTGAGAATCAGGTAAAAGGTTAGGAATCTTATGTTAAGCGAATCATGCTTCATATCTTAGATCCAAAGTTGATTAGTTCAAAACTTCGTTTTAATGCTGTATGGAGACATGTCTCCATACAGCATTAAAATGTATGGGCTCCAGCGAGGCGAAGTGAGTTATGGGATCGGCAGCACCGGATAAATATGAGAGGAAAAGCTCAGGTCAGGCAGCATAGGGTCAAATCTGATAATCAGGCTGAGGTCGGGGACAGGAGATCAGAATGTATACAGTACACCTTTGCAAGAAAATAGCAAGCTAGAAATACTATTGCTCATGCACCCCTTCCAGTGGGAGGGTGCCTTATATACCCAGTGGAATATTGCCATAGGCTGGACGAAGATTGTAAAAGTGCACACTGTCACTTTAAGAGACTGAAAGAGATGTGCATGCTCCAAAGGAAGCTGAAAAAACAGGAATCTTAGGCCTACCAAAACCCCAAGACGCAGTGGATGAGTGCTCCGGTGTCCCCACCTTCCTTCCCAGAAAGGAACAGGAAGACCTGCTGGGGATTGAACACCGGAAGGAAGACAAGATGCTGGTGGGAGCAGTGGCACAACACAGGACCATCGGAACTGGAAATTCTACTGATGATGTCATCCTTTGCAAGGCACATTCTGCTAAAGAACAGGACACTTGGAAAATGGAAATTCCACTGATGATGTCATCCTTGTAATGAAGTCAATGACAATATATCACATTCAGAGTATTCTGTATGAAATAGCTTCTAATAATATAATATCTAATTTAAAAATCAGGAAACATGAGAAAAATGAAAATTAGTTTTAATCTACAGAGCACCTTGAATGTATAGTGCTAGTACAAGTGTGTGCTTACACAAGTACACGTTATACTACACAGCTTGTAAAAAAAGCGGGATCTTGACATAGGGGCCACCTAATATGGTGGATCTGGTGATCTCTGTAATGGAGACACCCATTTGCTCGGTTTTCCTTCCATTGAGGGATATCTGGCTTTCATTGTGTTGTAGACCCAATACTGGGGCTCCACATTTATTTTGCATATTACTGTTTCCCAGGGAGCTTTGCACTTTGGATTGCTGTGTTGAGACTCTTAAATGAGGCTCCGCGGTATTTTTTGTAGCTGGTCTCCCTGAGATCAGCTATTGGTGTTATACTACACAGGCAACACAGACAAACGGCAGTCCCTGCAGCCATAGGTCAGCAACTAGCAGGACCAGGACTGACTGCTGGTAATAGATAGGGCTCTAAGTGTAGCAATTTAAAGGGGCAGTGTCGCTGCCGCTTTGAAAGAATCACTACAGCTGTTACAACATATGGGGACAATGTGGCTGGCAACTGTAGGGTTGTTCAAAATGTTTAATCATCAGGGGCAATGTCACGGACGTACAGAGACATACGGACGCCCCCGCGACAGTGGGTGACAGAAGATCTGTGAGACTGGCAACACGTGCTTTGATCTGACAGGATCAATAGAAGTCTGTGATGCTATTGTGGTCATTTAACTTTCCCTAATTCTAATTGCTTCTCCCACAATGCTGTGCGGTTTATAGCTTCAGTGGTATCTGTGGTCTGCTGGTGTTTGGTTCTTGGCTGAGTTCCTGTTTCTGCCATAGCTACTGGAAAGTTAAATGACCACAATAGCAACACATGGATGTTAGAGGTGTGGCCAGTATCAGAAACAACATAGACGTCTATTCAGGGCCGTCTTTAACGCAGCGCAAAAGGGGCAGCTGATCCTGGGGGGCTCGAGGCAGCTGTGAGACCCGCTGGCCAGTGGCGTAGAGTGGAGGGGACCGGGGGGGCTGTTTCCCCGGATGCAAAATTCCAGGGGGCACTAGCAGGGCCGCACCGCCAATTAGGCAAACTGAAGCGATCGCCTCAGGCGGAGCAGGCCCTGGTGACAAGTGGGGGGCGGCGGCGGCAGGGCACAGGCAGATAAGTGCTTCCATTGTGGAAGCGCTCATCTCCATAGTCATCTGTATCGCCGTCCTCAGGATACAGATTGATGCTGCGGGGCAAAGGAGAGGTGTCTCCCTTCCCCGTTCCTCTGATAGGCTGCATGTCTTGCTACGTCCGTGACAGGCAACCCCTTTAAGAAGCTTTGCATTTCTGCAGCAGAAAAACAGAAGCAAGCCATTTTGATGGTTCAGTGTGAAACTCCAGCAAGATATTGTGCAGATAGACTGAAACCTAACCCTGTAGAACAAAAACTGTTAATTTTTTTTATTAAAAACCAATTGAAAATTAATTATTTTTAGCCCAAAAGGAGAAAATGCAATCATATAAAAAAAAAAATTCCCTCCAGAGATATTCATAGCATTTAAATTAAAATGTGTGTACTGTATGTTTAAGAAGTGGTATTTAATTTGTAGTGGTTGGATCATCTCCGCAGTGTGATCATGATGCAATAGATTTGAATGTCATGCAATGTGAAACGAAAGTTAACACATTAAGGGATTATGAGTTATGCTGAGAAACAAATACAATAAGTATTACTAAACTGTTGAAATATAGTATTACATATAATGAAGGTAGAGGACAGATCCCAGTCTGTTGGTCATAATGTTACATTCTACTTAAAGGCCATGTACACCTTTGGAGGCAATTTTGATTTAGATTACATTTTAATCATTTTTTTCTAACTGTGTGACTGGTACTTTCACTTTCATTTTGTGCTGGTCATCTAATAACCCTTATCTCTAAACTACTGAGAGGTCATAATCACTTATTTAACCACTCCCGGACCGCCGTACGCAGGATTGCGTCCTGCGGGCGGCCGGGATCTTCTGAGTGGACGCCTCGGCGCGTCCTCTCGCGAGACCCGTGAGTTCCTGTGAGCGCGCGCAGGCGCGCGCGTTCACAGGAGCGCGCGTCTGGAGAGTTGAACTACAGCCTGCCAGCGATGATCAATCGCTGGCAGGCTGTAGATGCGATATAAATCGCATCAAACATGTATACCAGACGCTGTTTTGTGAACAGCGTCTGGTATACCTGCTACCTGGTCCTCTGGTGGTCCCATTTGCTGGGATCGACCACCAGAGGACCAGGTAACTACAGTACAGTTGCACCAAACACTACACTAACCCCCCACCCCCTCACCTATTAACCCCTTGATCACCCCATCTAGACCCCTGATCACCCCCTGTCATTGATCACACCCCTTTATGTGTCCATATGTGTTTTGCGGATCCGTGGATTCACGGATCCGTGGATCGATCCGCGGATCCGATCCGCAGATCCGATCCACAGATCCTCAAAACACGGACACCGGCAATGTGCTTTCCGCATTTTGCAGATCCGCACATTGCCAGAACTATATAGAAAATGCTTTTTCTTGTCCGCAGTTGCGGACAAAGAATAGGACATGTTCTATATTTTTGCGGAACGGAAGTGCAGACCCGAGCGCGGATCCGTAATTCCGGATCCGAGCGGGACAAAGTCTGTCCCCATAGAAATGAATGGGTCCGCAATTCCGTTCCGCAAACAGAATTGCGGACGTGTGAATGGGGCATAAGGGTCCCTTATCACCGCCAGTTAGTTAGCTACTTGTTAGGTAGCTAGCGCCCAGCCCACCGCACCGCAGTCACTGATTTTGGCAGAGATTTTTTCATCCACATTGACCGATGCGAATGAAAAAATCTGTGCCGTTCATTATTTTTTTTTTCAGCGCAGAGGCTGAGCGGAAAAAAATCTCATTACCCGTATGCTCAATATACGGAGAATCGCAGAAACTCCTAATGCTGGCCATACGTGTAATGATTGCGGAGACCCTCAAATGCCAGGGCAGTACAAAAACCCCACATGTGACCCCATTTTAGAAAGAAGACACCCCAAGGTATTCCGTGAGGGTATGGTGAGTTCATGCAAAATTTTATTTTTGTCACAAGTTAGTGGAATATGAGACTGTAAAAAAAAAAAAAAAATCAATTTCCGCTAACTTATGCCAATTTTTTTTTCTGTGAACTCGCCATGCCCCTCACGGAATACCTTGGGTGTCTTCTTTCCACAATGGGGTCACATGTGGTATTATACTGCCCTGGCATTTAGGGGTCCTAAAGCGTGAGAATCCAAATGCGTAAAAATGCCCTGTGAAATCCTAAAGGTACTCATTGGTTTAGGGCCCTTTGCGCATCTTGGCTGCAAAAAGTGTCACTCATGTGGTATCGCCGAACTCAGGAGAAGTAGGGCAATGTGTTTTGGGGTGTATTTTTATATATACCCATGCTGCGTGTGAGAAATATCTCTGTAAATGACAACTTTTTAAATTTTTTTATTCAAAGTTGTCAATTTACAGAGATATTTCTCTCACCCAGCATGGGTATATGTAAAAATACACCCCAAACACATTGCCTACTTCTCCTGAGTGCGGCGATACCACATGTGTGCCACTTTTGCAGCCAAGATGCGCAAAGGGCCCAAATCAATGGTAACTTTAGGAGGGCATTTTTACGCATTTTCTTCTCACGCTTTAGGACCCTAAAATGCCAGGGCAGTATAAATACCCACATGTGACCCCATTTTGGAAAGAAGACACCCCAAGGTATTCGCTGAGGGGCATAATGAGTCCATGAAAAATTAAACTTTTTGTCAAAAGTTAGCGGAAAGGGAGACTTTGTGAGAAAAAACAATAAAAATCAATTTCCACTAACTTGTGCCAAAAAAAATCTTCTATGAACTCGCCATGCCCCTCATGGAATACCTTAGGGTGTCTTCTTTCCAAAATGAGGTCACATGTAGGGTATTTCTACTGCCCTGGCATTTTAGGGGCCCTAAAGCGTGAGAAGAAAATGCGTAAAAATGCCCTCCTAAAAGGTACTCATTGGAATTTGGGCCCCTTTGCGCATCTTGGCTGCAAAAAAGTGTCACTCATGTGGTATCGCCGTACTCAGGAGAAGTAGGGCAATGTGTTTTGGGGTGTATTTTTACATATACCCATACTGGGTGAGAGAAATATCTCTGTAAACTGACAACTTTGTATAAAAAATTTAAAAGTTGTCGTTTACAGAGATATTTCTCACACCAGCAGAGGTATATATAAAATACACCCCAAAACACATTGCCCTACTTCTCTGAGTGCGGCGATACCACATGAGTGACACTTTTTGCAGCCTGGATGCGCAAAGGGGCCCTAAAACCAATGAGTACCTTTAGGATTTCACAGGCCATTTTATGCATTTGGATTCTCACACTTTAGGGGCCCCTAAAATGCCAGGTGAGTATAAATACCCCACATGTGACCCCATTTTGGAAAGAAGACACCCCAAGGTATTCCGTGAGGGGCATGGTGAGTCCACAGAATTTTTATTTTTGGCACAAGTCAGCGGAAATTGTTTTTATTTTTTTTTATTTTGTTTTTACAAAGTCTCATATTCCACTAACTTGTGACAAAAATAAAATTTTACATGAACTCACCATACCCCTCACAGAATACCTTGGGGTGTCTTCTTTCCAAAATGGGGTCACATGTGAGGTATTTATACTGTCCTGGCATTTAGAGGCCCCTAAAGCGTGAGAAGAAGTCTGGAATCCAAATGCGTAAAAATGCCCTGTGAAATCCTAAAGGTACTCATTGGTTTTAGGGCCCTTGCGCACCCAGGCTGCAAAAGTGGCACACATGTGGTATCGCCGTACTCAGGAGAAGTAGGGCAATGTGTTTTGGGGTGTATTTTTATATATACCCATACTGTGTGTGAGAAATATCTCTGTAAACGACAACTTTTAAATTTTTTATACAAAGTTGACAATTTACAGAGATATTTCTCTCACTAACATGGGTATATGTAAAATACACCCCAAACACATTGCCCTACTTCTCCTGAATACGGCGATACCACATGAGTGACACTTTTTGCAGCCTGGGTGCACAAAGGGCCCAAATTCCAACAGTACCTTTAGGTTTTACATGGCGGCTCACAATTTAGCCCGCCCAAAATGCCAGAACAGTAAACACACCCCACAAATGACCCCATTTCGGAAAGTAGACACCCCAAGGTATTCACTGAGGGGCATAGTGAGTCCGTCTGAGATTTTTTTTTTTGCCAGAAGTTATCAGAAATTGAAACTTTTTTTTTTTTCTCAGAAAGTGTCATTTTCCGCTAACTTGTGAAAAAAAATGAAATGATACATGAACTCACCATGCCCCTCCGTGAATACTTTGGGGTGTCTTCTTTCTAAAATGGTGTGATTTGGGGGGTATTTATACTATCCTGACATTCTAGCACCTGAAGAAACATGACAGGCGCTCAGAAAGTCAGAGCTGCTTCAAAATGCTGAAATTCACTTTTTGCACCATAGTTTGTAAACGCTATAACTTTTACCCAAACCAATAAATATACACTTATTGGACTTTTTTATCAAAGACATGTAGAACAATAAATTTAGAGAAAAATTTATATAGAAATGTAGTTTTTTGAAAAATTTTACAACAGAAAGTGAAAAATGTCATTTTTTGCAAAAATTTCGGTCATTTTTGATTAATAGCAAAAAAAGTTAAAATGTCAGCAGCAATGAAATACCACCAAATGAAAGCTCTATTAGTGAGAAGAAAAGGAGGTAAAATTCATTTGGGTGGTAAGTTGCATGACAGAGCAATAAACGGTGAAAGTAGTATAGTGCAGAATTGTAAAAAGTGGCCTGGTCATTAAGGGTGTTTAAGCTAGGGGGGCTGAAGTGGTTAAGCCACATTCTTATCAGTAAGATAAGATCTGAGATATAGTGTGTGTTTATAATGTTAGAGAGCAGAGATAAGGAGTCTGTCAGATTCCCAGATGACGGAAAAGACAGAAAATCCACAGGCTGCTACTACAGCATGTCAACTCTGTACACTAAAAAGGATTCAATATTTTTTTTTAATAAAGACCAATTGAAAAATAGATTTTTAGCTCAATAAGTACAATGTAATAGTTAAAAAAAATGCCCACAAAGGTGCATATAGCCTTTAAAGTCTGGCTGAGAAAGATAGGCACTTCTCATAACCCTTATTAGGGGCTCTCTCTACACTTACTAGAGGCAAGCGCCATGTTCAGCATCTCAGAAATCAATGGATACTCAATTATTTCAACAGGCATCCATGTAATATACCATTTTCCTTTTATCATCTACATTGCAGCCCACCCTGTGATCAAGTGGGGCATGCAATGTGAAAGGGCTCTGTCCAATGATGTACAGTACAGCTTAGGCTGGGCTCGCATTACGCTTTTATCTTATGTTTAACAAATACAAAAGACATATACATCAAATGGATGCCTCTAACGGATGCCATACAGTGGCTTCCATCACCATAGTCTTTAATTGTAAAAAAAAAAATGTATACGTTACATTTTGTACTGGGCTCTGCAGAATGGGAAAGCATGGTGTACTATGGTTTTGTATCCTTTTTTTCAAACGTATTATGTTAAACAGGATAAAAATATGATCACAGCCTTACTAACCCTTTCACCTCCATTGAAGTATATTATACATCATGGCAGGAAATCTGTGAAACAGAGAAAGTAATTATTGGATGATCTTTTGAATACCTAATTATTTTATCTGTAATCTGGTATCAATATTTGCTGCATTAGGGCTCATGCACACAAATTAATTTTTTGTCCACATCCAATCCACATTGTTTATGGGTCGGATGTGAACCCATTCACTACACCGGGGCCACAAAAGATGTATTCAAAAAGCATTTTGTAAGAAAAGGTAAAAAAAGCTAAATCAGATTTAAAAAATACAATTAATAATAAACTTCAACATAAACCACATAAAATAGTAAATTGTGAGTTGTTACTTAGTACTCTGAAAACTTGAAAGGGAAAATCAAAGGATGCAAAAGCTATTTTCTGCTGGTCTACAGAAGTGCTTAATAAACAAGGGATACATTGTTCATGACATCGGAAAATATATTAATTAGAAAGACTGAAATTCCCAACCATTAAGAACCTTGGAGATTCCGAATCTGTGTGATGCAATGTTTGTGATTTGGACAATGAGCAGGGATAACAAGTTAAACATCCTCCGAACTGGAAATTCCACTGATGATTTCAGACCTTGAAGAGGCCCGGCCATGAGATCAGCACGAGCTCACGCTGCTGTACAGGGAATGCAGCCGCCTCATGTGCTGAGTCTACAGTATTGAGTAATGCTCAGTAAAAAGAGATCAGACATCAAATCTAAGCCTTTTCAGGCTTTCAGGATTTATTTTTGTTTTTGCCTCCACCTATCCTGATAAATATAACTTATTTTTGTATGGAACTGTACAGTTACATCATCATGCACTGAGGGGTTAAAAAGAAATTCCCCCTAGAAATAAAATAAAAAATCCCCAGGACATGAACATCCCAGACTTCTGAATGGCAAATCTGGCAAAATATGCAATGATACTGTACATTCTCTGCTCATCTACTGGTCAATTATATGTAGGCCTGTAGAATGTGGTGTGACAATCTCTCAGGAGCTGTAATAGCCACTACAATGGTTGTCGGACAGTTTTGATAGAAACATATAAAACTAAGAAATGGCTCAAATTAAAGGTTTATTAAAGGTTCTTTAGAAATGATTGAATAATGCCTTGTATACAGTAAGTGCCTTATTAAAGTATCATTTCTGCAAGATTAGAAACATGGCTTTTTTTTACTGGAGATTTATATCTGTGCACAATTTTTTGTGTTCTTTGGCTTCTATCACAGTTTATATTGTAAGGAGATCAGTATTTGAACAGTTTTTGTATTTATGCATGGTAAAGGTTTTCAGGTTCTCCATTTTAGTAAAGCTAGTGAGCAAATATAGTTTCTGATGCCAGTGGCTGCCCAAAGCAGCTGATCTATGGATAAGGGAGCCGGTGGGTGGTGGGTCTAACATTGTCGGATACCCACTGATCTGATATTGATGACCTACCCTAAGGTCATCATAAATGTCTAACATTACAGTGTCCACATACAGATTACAACTGAAATTAATCAGTAATTTAGAAATACATAACATTTCTTATATTGTACTTATGAGTTACAAAACAAAACAATAGAAATCCTTCCTTCTTAAAGGGGTTTATTCATGATCATAATCCCTGACAGAATCCCTGAGCTACAGAAAACTACAGATTTTTTTAGTTGGCTAGTCACATGAAAAAATACAAATATATTTATAGCCAAAAACCTGATATAGATAGTGTTTCATGTTCTGAAATTAGCTCTTGGAATTTCATATTGATGACCTATCCTCAGGACAGGTCATCAATAGTTTTGAGCGAAGCGAGCTTCGGATCATAGATCCGAAGTCGCTTCTGTCACACCTTCATTTGAATGCTGTAGGGAGATTTGGACTTTGGTGAATAACTTCGGGATTTGATGTTTAAAGTTTAAAACCATTTTAAACCATGAATCCAAAGTCGGATTACAAGGATGACATCATCAGTGGAATTTCCTTTTTCCAAATGTCCCGTTCTTTAGCAGAATGTGCCTTGCAAAGGATGACATCATCAGTAGAATTTCCAGTTCCAAGGGTCCTGTGTTGTGCCGTTGCCAGCTGAAAACGCACTGCTCCTGGTTGGTGTGGCCACTGGCTTACCACCAGCATCTTTCTTTCCTTCCGGTGGTCGATCCCCAGCAGGTCTTCCTGTCCCTTCCTGGCTCCATACAGCATTAAAACGAAGTTTGGATCAAATCGAGTTAGGAAAAAAATACGTAGCTCAATTCGCTCAACACTAGTCATCGATATCAGATCGGCGGGGGTCTGACACCAGCCGATCAGCTGTCTGAAGCGGCAGTGGCTAAGGTGCAATACCAAGCACAGCCACTACACAATGTACAGAGCTGTGAGGAGGCTGTGGGGCTCCGCATAGCTCCCGTGAGCACCACCGCGTAGCGTAGGACATCAATATGAAAATACTGGATAGCCCCTTTAAATTCACTGTAGTCAATCATAGACTGGTTACTAATAGCTTCTTAACCACCTCAGCCCCCCTAGCTTAAACACCCTTAATGACCAGGCCACTTTTTACAATTCTGCACTACACTACTTTCACCGTTTATTGCTCGGCCATGCAACTTACCACCCAAATAAATTTTACCTTCTTTTCTTCTCACTAATGAAGCTTTCATTTGGTGGTATTTCATTGCTGCTGACATTTTTACTTTTTTTGCTATTAATAAAAATGTAACGACATTTTTGCAAAAAAAATGACATTTTTCACTTTCTGTTGTAAAATTTTTCAAAAAAAACTATATTTCTATATTAATTTTTCTCTAAATTTATTGTTCTACATGTCTTTGATAAAAAAAAATCCAATCAGTGTATATTTATTGGTTTGGGTAAAAGTTATAGCGTTTACAAACTATGGTGCAAAAAAGTGAATTTCGGCATTTTGAAGCAGCTCTGACTTTCTGAGCGCCTGTCATGTTTCTTCAGGTGCTAGAATGCGAGGAAAGTATAAATACTCCCCAAATCACACCATTTTAGAAAGAAGACACCCCAAAGTATTCGCGGAGGGGCATGGTGAGTTCATGTATAATTTCATTTTTTTTCAGAAGTGACCAGAAAAGGACACTTTCTGAGGAAAAAATAAATAAATAAAGTTTCCATTTCTGCTAACTTCTGGCAAAAAATAAAATAAAAATCTCCCACGGACTCACTATGCACCTCAGTGAATACCTTGGGGTGTCTACTTACCGAAATGGGGTCATTTGTGGGGTGTGTTTACTGTTCTGGCATTTTGGGCGGGGCTAAATTGTGAGCAGCCATGTAAAACCTAAAGGTACTCGTTGAAATTTGGGCCCCTATGCGCACCCAGGCTGCAAAAAAGTGTCACTCATGTGGTATCGCCGTACTTTACAGAAAAAAATTTTTTGGCACAAGTTAGCGGAAATTTATATATATATATATTTTTTTTTGCAAAGTCTCATATTCCACTAACTTGTGACAAAAAATAAAATTTTACATAAACTCACCATACCCCTCACGGAATACCTTGGGGTGTCCTCTTTCTAAAATGGGGTCACATGTGGGGTTTTTGTACTGCCCTGGCATTTGAGGGTCTCCGCAATCATTACACGTATGGCCAGCATTAGGAGTTTCTGCGATTCTCCGTATATTGAGCATACGGGTAATGATATTTTTTTTTTCTGTTCAGCCTCTGGGATGAAAAAAAAAAAAAAATGAACAGCACAGATTTTTTATTCGCATCGATCAATGTGGATGAAAAAATCTCTGCCAAAATCAGTGACTGCGGTTCGGTGGGCTGGGCGCTAACTACCTTACAAGTAGCTAACTAACTGGCGGTGATAAGGCCCCATTCACACATCCGCAATTCTGTTTGCGGAACGGAATTGCGGACCCATTCATTTCTATGGGGACAGACTTTGTCCAGCTCGGATCCGGAATTACGGATCCGCGCTTCCGGGTCTGCACTTCCATTCCGCAAAAATATAGAACATGTCCTATTCTTGTCCGCAATTGCGGACAAAAAAAAGCATTTTCTAAATAGTTCTGGCAATGTGCGGATCTGCAAAATGCGGAAAGCACATTGCCGGTGTCCATGTTTTAAGGGATCTGAGGATCCGCGGATCCGTGGATCAGATCCGCGGATCCATGGATCCACGGATCCGCAAAACACATATGGACGTCTGAATGGAGCCTTACAATTGGTGTGATCAATGACAGGGGGGTGATCAGTGACAGGGGGATGATCAGGGAATCTAGATGGGGTGATCAAGGGGTTAACAAGGGGTTAATAAGTGAGGTGGGGGGGTTAGTGTAGTGTTTGGTGCAACTTTACATAGCTACCTGTCCTCTGGTGGTCGATCTCAGCAAATGGGACCACCAGAGGACCAGGTAGCAGGTATATCAGACGCTGTTAACAAAACAGCGTCTGATATAGCTTGTTTGATGCGATTTATTTTGCATCTACAGCCTGCCAGCGATTGATCATCGCTGGCAGGCTGTAGTAGAACTCTTGAGACGCGCGGCACTGTGAACGCGCGCGTGCGTTCACTGGAAGTCTCGCGAGATGACGCGCCGACGTGTCAACCCAGAACTACACGCATCCGTGCTTAGGCGGTCCTGTAGTGGTTAAGTAAAGTCGTAAAATATTCAGATAGATAGATATATACACCGGTATATATATATCTTTCACGGTGCAATAAGTTTTAACTAAGTTATCCAAGGCATTTGATAATCTGAGACAAAGCTAAAATAAGTGTCACAAAGAAAGTGCCTAAAAGGCTCTTGGGGTCCCTATCTAATCATCCCCCCGCCCCCCCCCCAACCCCCATAAGAGCATACACAGAGTTAAAGGTTACAGATATTGTCATCAATAACACTGTCAAGCCAAGAAAACGGTGATGAGAGAAGATGTTATTTCACGGTTTCTCCTCTTTAGCCGCCCTCATCTTCTGTTTCTATAGTCTTGAAATGACCTCGAGTATGAATTTCTCCTTAACTGCAAAGAATGTAAACTTTTTTTTACTTGCTCCCATAGCCAAGAGGCCCCAGCCTGCCGCCCATATCACAGACTGTTTTCCATGAAGGAACATGACAAAGCGTGTTGCAGTGGTTTGTCACAAGCTCGGTGTCTCCCATCCCTACAGAGTACACACGCTGCGAGATGATCTAATGAGCAAGATTTGCACTTATGGAATTGCCCTAAACCTCAATGCAAGTGAGGAGCTGAGCACCCTAAAATCAAGGACTTAAAAAAATGGACTTTTGATGAGCTACCACGTAGTGTTTTTTGCAGATCTTTCAATTATTGTTTTTACTTACACCCCTTCCCAAACAGCGCTGTACATGTATGGCACGCTGAATGAGTGGTTACAGAAACTGTGGATGCTCGATCAGCAGCAGGGGGCTGGGGCCCGGCTGTTCATGATTTGAAAAAATAGGCCTGGGCAGAAAGTGAAAACTAGCCTGGGGTAGAAGGGGTTAAGGACCAGGTTTCTTTGGTTACTTTTAGAATAAAAAAAATTACGTTTTCGAGCTGCTATTTTTAGTGATTTCATTTGTTTGGCAGCGTGAACCAGCTAAATCAATTCTTCAGTGGACCAGGCTTATGTTGGCCTTAAAAGGCGTTGTCTCACTCCAGCAAATGGCAGTTATCTCGTTGACAAGGTCACTACAAGGCACTCACTAATGTACTGTGATTATCCATATTGCCTCCTTTGCTGGATTGATTCATTTTTCTATCACATCATACACTGCTCGTTTCCAGGGGTTATGACCACCCTGCAATCCAGCAGTGGTGGTTGTGCTTGCACAATATAGAAAAAAGCGCTGGCCTCTCTGTTGGCCAGGACCTTGCGGGAACGCATAAGCACCCATGCGCAGCAGCTCCATCCGGACCGCCTCGTATCTGCACTGTAATAGTGGCCATAATCACAGGAAACGAACAGTGTATCATACATAGGAAAAATGAATCCAGCCAGCAAAGGAAGCAATATGGACAATCACAATACATTAGTAAGTGCCTTGTATTAACTTTCTCTACATGATAAATGCCATTTGCTGAAGTGAGACAACCCCTTTAACCACTTTAGGACCGCCGAACGCAGGATCGCGTGATCTCGGCGGTCCTTCTGTTTCTCGTTGACGCGCGGGCGCGTCATCTCGCGAGAGGCGAGATGACACCTTCTGTGCGCCTGAACAGGCGCACAGACTGTCGGGAGCTGCTCAGGAGAAGTTCGTCACCAGCCAGCCAGCCAATGATCGGCGCTGGCAGGATGGTGATGTTCAAAAAAGCGAATCACAAGCCATATAATGCATTATATTTATAAATATAATGCATTAAATGGCTTCTGTGCGCTCTCCTGGGTCCTTTTCGTCGGTTGGACCCAGGAGAGAGCACACCTCTACTGTAAGTACACCAAGCACACTCCACATAGGCCCTGATCACACCCTATCACCCCAATTAACCCCTTGATCACCCCTTTCAATTACCTGTCAATCACTAGTGGAAACTTTTTTTTTCACTAGTATTGACTGTTAGGTTTAGATTTAGGTTAGAGCCCTTTGGTAGGTAGTTAGCGTTAGCGCCCAGCCCACCGCACCGCCGTCACTGATTCGCTGATTAGCGTAGCGCTAATCAGCATTTGTACTTTTATAGTATCTGTAAGTGATCAGAACTGTCAGATCTATAACCCTCAGTTCACACTTGCGCGTTTTACAGCGTGTTCGAACGCGCTGTAAAGCGCATAACCGATGCAAACCAATGCTTCCCTATGGGACTGGTTCACATTTTCGCGTTTTACAGCGCGTTCGAACGCGCTGAAAAACGCCCGACGCATAAACAAGTACTTGAACTTTTTTGGGGGCGTTTGTCGCGCATTTTGGCCCATAGACTTCAATGGGAACGCGCAACGCTTGTATTTTGCGCGTTTTTGACACTGAAAACGCGCGTTTACTATTGCCAAAAACTCGCACAAAAACGCACGGAAAACGCGTGACAAAAATGCGCGGAAAACTCGCGTCTCAGAAACGCTCAGGTCTGAACCCAGCGTAATAGTATTACTGTCACTTTAGCTCGCCCCCCACCCAAAACGCAGTGTTTGCCCGATCAGGCCTGATCAGTCGCCCACACGTGCGTTCACCCACGCCCGCCCTGCCGCAGTGACAAAAAAAATACTTTTTTGTAAGCACTGCACAATCACTTCACAAGCGCTGCGGCGATAAAAAAAAAAATCAGTTTTGATATTTTTTATCAATCGCAGCGGCTTCTGTACTTCGCTACCCTCCCATTTGTAAGACAGGCTTGCTTTTTTTCTTGGGTAGTCTCAGGGAATACCCCCTAAGTTTAGTCATCCAAATGTCAAATAGGAGGTATTCTCCTGAAGAGGCCTACAGGATTCTGACCCAGTCTAAGCAGTGGCAGTCTAACCCAAAGTTCGGACGAGGAGGTTGAGGTCCCTGATACCACCAGGCGTACCCGGCCCCGTGTCGCTAGACCACAGGTAGCGCAGGATCCGTATTAAGGGCAGCAGAGTGGGGCTGGCGTTGCCGGATTACTACCAGCACTGCCGTACAACATGGTGAAGTGGCGAGCACCAGAAGGGCAGTTGAAGCTGGTACGGTGGCACGTGCAGTAGTTCCCCCGTCGCAGCCACCGCGCAGACAGACCCGTAGAGCCCCTAGAATCCCTGAGGTGCTGGCAAACCCTGATTGGCAGCCCCCATCTTCAGCCGCACCATTAGTTCCCCCTTTCACCGCCCAGTCAGGAGTTCGGGTGGAGACAGCTCAGATCGGATCGGCGCTGGGGTTTTTTGAGCTGTTCTTCACTGCGGAGCTCTTTGACCTAGTCGTGGCAGAAACAAATCGGTATGCCACTCAATTTATAAATGCCAACCCGGAAAGCTTCTATGCCCAGTCTTTCCGGATGAAACCAGTCCAAGTTTCCGAATGTAAAACTTTTCTGGGCCTTCTCCTCAACATGGGCCTGACAAAAAAACATGAATTGCGGTCATATTGGTCCACGAACCCAATTCATCACATGCCCATGTACTCTGCTGCCATGTCCAGGACACGATTTGAGACCATCCTGCGTTTCCTGCACTTTAGCGACAACACCACCTCCCGTCCCAGAGGCCACCCAGCTTTTGACCGGCTCCACAAAATTTGGCCCCTCATAGACCACTTCAACCTGAAATTTGCAGATTTGTATACCCCTGCACAAAACATCTGCGTAGACGAGTCCCTGATACATTTTACCGGGCGCCTTGGCTTCAAACAGTACATCCCAAGCAAGCGCGCCCGGTATGGGGTCAAATTGTATAAGCTCTGTGAAAGGGCCACAGGCTATACACACAAATTTCGGATCTATGAGAGAAAAGATCAGACCCTGGAGCCAGTCGGTTGCCCTGACTACCTGGGGAGCAGTGGGAAGATAGTCTGGGACTTGGTGTCACCCTTATTCGGCAAGGGGTACCATCTTTATGTGGACAATTTCTACACAAGTGTGGCCCTCTTCAGGCATTTGTTCCTAGAACAGATTGGCTGCTGTGGCACAGTGCGACCTAGTCGCCGGGGCTTCCCCCAACGGCTCGTTACCACCCGTCTTGCAAGGTGGGAGAGGGCTGCACTGTGTAACGACGAACTGCTCGCGGTGAAATGGAGGGACAAGCGTGACGTTTACATGCTCTCCTCCATTCACGCAGACACGACAATACAAATTGAACGGGCAACCAGTGTCGTTGAAAAGCTCCTCTCAGTCCACGACTATAACCTCCACATGGGAGGGGTGGACTTCAATGACCAGATGTTGGCCCCGTATTTGATTTCCCGCCGCACCAGACGCTGGTATAAGAAGGTGTCTGTATATTTATTTCAATTTGCTATGTATAATAGTTATGTTCTCTACAGTAAGGCTGGGAGAACAGGATCCTTCCTCAAATTTCAGGAAGAGATCATCGAGAACCTCCTGTATCCAGGAGGTTCCGTGGCCCCAAACCCCAGTGTAGTGAGCCGTCTACACGAGCGACATTTCCCCAATGTTGTTGCTGGTACCTCAACCCAACCGCCACCTCGAAAAAGATGTCGTGTCTGTAGCAGGAGTGGAATAAGGCGTGACACCCGTTATTTCTGTTCTGACTACCCTGCCCTATGCCTAGGGGAGTGTTTCCGGAAGTACCACACTCAGGTACACTTAGGGACGTAGGGACAGCACAACACAGGTAGTTTTTACAATCAGGCCCTAGGGTCTCTCAGGATACTAGGTTTTGAGAGACCCTAACACATAGGGGTGCTGGTGTGCTACAGCAGAAATGTGAAATGGTAGAAACGTCTCCTTTCACTTGGGATAAAGTGCATAATGTACCTCGCACCATCTCTGTGTGATTTACACTTTACACATTGTCCCATGGGAAAGGAGAGGTTTCTGCTAGGAAAATAAAGAGTGAAATGGTAAAAAAAAAAAAAAAATTAAACAGGTAGCAAGAAAAAGAAATCTTGAGTTAGTTCAGGTTTTAAAAGTTTTGATGTTCAGGTTTTATAAAAAACGTTTTATGTTCAGGTTTTATAAAGTTTGTAACGTTCAAGTTTATGAGACTGCTGCCTGTTTTTTCTTCTCCCCCAACCACCCTTTATTTTCCAGATAGACCAACGGACCAACCGACGAAAACGCTGCAGCACTGATGTGAATTCTGAGAGAAGCATTGCGCTGCTGTCAGAAGACACGTGAAGTCGGTGTATGCGGCGCTGCAAGACGAGATTTCTCCTCTGCAGTACAGGTACGTTTGCCCAGGCATATGAGCTGAGGAGAGGTGTGGGAGTTCATATGCTTTGGCAAACACTTTGTATCAAAAATCTGGCAAAGATGTCTTCCTCCACAACGATCGATTGATCGATGTGAATGGAGAAATCACGTTTGCCAGGACATAGGAGCTGAAGTGGGTATGGATGTTTGGGCAGAGCCCCTATGTTCTGGCAATCGCCAGGCCCCTCTTTTTTTCTTGCATATTTTTTGGCAGAGATTTTTTCATCCACATCGATCGATGCGAATGAAGACATCTGTGCTGTTCATTTTTTCTTTCAGCCCAGAGGCTGAACCTGTATGCTCCATATAAGGAGAATAGCAGAAACTCCTAATGCTGGCCATACATGTAATGATTGCGGAGACCCTCAAATGCCAGCGCAGTACAAAAACCTCACATGTGACCCCATTTTGGAAAGAAGAGATATTTTTTACACACAGTATGGGTATATGTTAAAATACACCCCAAAACACATTGTCCTACTTCTCCTGAGTACGGCGATACCACATGTGTGCCACTTATTTGCAGCCAAGATGCGCAAAGGGGCCCTAAATCCAATGAGCACCTTTAGGATTTCACAGGGCAATCTTCTCACGCTTTAGGGGCCCCTAAAATGCCAGGGCAGTAAAAATACCACACAAGTGACCCCATTTTAGAAAGTAGACACCCCAGGGTATTCCGTGAGGGGTATGGTGAGTTCATGTAAAATTTAATTTTTTGTCACAAGTTAGTGGAATATGAGACACATGTCAGCAGCAATGCAATACCACCAAATGAAAGCTCTATTGGTGAGAAGAAAAGGAGGTAAAATTCATTTGGGTGGTAAGTTGTATGACGGAGCAATAAACGGTGAAAGTAGTGTAGTGCAGAATTGTAAAAAGTGGCCTGGTCATTAAGGGGGTTTAAGCTAGGGGGCTGAGGTGGTTAAGGACCAAACTTTTTTTTTTTTTTTTCCTTCGCATTCCATAAGCCATAACTTTTTTGGGTTCAATATATCTGCATGAGGCTCGATCTTTTTGTGGCATGTGATCTATCGTTCAATGATAAGGCAAATAGGTTAATATACTCAGGGTCTGCAATCTTTGGAATTTCCTTGCAGTTGCAACAAGGGAAATGTCTGCAGCTTGGGTTGATGCAGCCTACATGCTACAAACTATTTTAGGGAGATATGGAAGAAGAAAAGAAGGAGATGCTGGCGGCACTGCAATGAAGAGTTTTCACGTGTACCCGTGTGAAGAAGAATTTGGCTTTATTAATGATAAACAACGCATTTCGGGGTCGGACTGACCCTTTCATCAGATTAGTACATCACCTGGCGAAAAGCTGAATTCTTCTACACAGGGTTACACGTGAGAACTCTTCTTAGGAGCGCCACCAGCATCTCTTTCTTTTTTTCTTCCATATATCTGTGCTATTACCAGAACCTTGGGTACTGGTAGGAGGGCGTGCCGAAGCGAACATTTAGGCTAAATGCACATGATCTGGATTGCGTGTGGATTTTCTGTGCGGATTTGCATGCAGAAAATCCGCACCATAGGTCATGTACATTGTATTGTATGAGAATTTGAAATTCTCATGCACATGATGCAGATTTTTTCCGCGCGGATTTTAAAATCCTCAGCATGTCAATTTATTTTATTTTTCCTGACCGGATTTTCTCCATTCACTTCAATGGGGAAATTAAAATCCGTATGCGGAAAATACATGCCAAATCCACACCAATTGATGCAGATTGACCGCACGGATTTGCCTGCGAACACCTGTGGATTTCAATGCGAATGATCCGCACATAAATCCTGAACGTGGGCATTTACCCTTACTATACTATAAGCGATCTTAGTTGTTGTGCACTCAGCACAATACCAGGTGGGAGCCTCTCTTTCTCCCCAATCCCACACACCCAACTCTGCTCTTATTTCTCTCTTAGTGCAAACTGTTTTAGAGCAGTCTATATGTGTACCACGGGCAGGGGTGCACCACCAATGAGGCCAGGTGAGGCGATCGCCTCAGGCAGGAACAGGTAGGGGCAAGAACAAGAAGGGGCAGTGGAAAGGCCATGGGCAATGAGCGCTTTTATTGTGGCAATGGGGTTAGGTTAAGAAATTGGCATTAGAGGGGGCTGGCGTTTCAGTTTTCGCCTCAGGCAGCAGAAAGGCTAGGGCACCCCTGACCATGGGCAACTGATAATTTAATTATTTGTAGGGCCTTTTAGTAGCTTTGAATACCTTATGCTCAAAATTACTCTTCTAGCTGTTTAATTATTTTGCAGGTCTTGGAAAATGGTAGTGGACGTAAAGATGGTAGTGGACGTACAGATGGTAGTGGACGTACAGCCATCTTGGATTTTGCTGCCATTTGTCTTTCAGTGGGAAGACTTTTACCAGACTTTGTCCCAGGAACCAATATCATTCCAAATCAGGCACTATATTATTTATTGCAGTGGCTACTTCCTCACATGTTACTTCTGACAACGATCATTCACGGTGGGGGAATCACCAAGGGAAATTCTGGTTTTCGGTTTACAATACAGTTAACGACCGAAACCATTTCTGGAAAACCCTTATTATTCTAATATTGAAACTGGCTGCATGGCCTTATGGGTGACCTCAGGTTCCCGGGCTTCTTACATTTACTTTGTAACACGTGCAGCCGCCATTTTAGGAAAAACTGATATGTTGCCACGAAATTTGGATTCATTGCGAATAAAAGTTTCCTAAACTTTGGACTGAATTCCGCTTCAAATGCTTTGTTTCGCTCAACCATACCTTTAAAGAGCCGTGAAATATGACTTGCATCATAACCCAAACTAGAGACTCCCATCTGTAGACAGCACTGGCTCCTTTGGCTAATTCAGTAACTACTTGCATTCCTCGTGTAATAAAAATTTGATAGAATCTATTCCTATTGCTATATGTTGTCCCATTCCTTTATACTCCTGCTAGAAGTTATGAATGAATTGCTAACAGTTAGCAATGATAGTCCAGATGGGTGTTACCAGTTGGGGGGGTGTCCTTTCACAGACTGACACTGGTAGCACTGATTGGATAATGTCAAACTAATGACACACCCCTCAACTGGTAACACCCATCTGGACCTTCACTGCAAACTGCTAGTAATTCACTAATAACGTCTAACAGGAATGGCACATCAAAGAGTCATACAAACATATGTTCCAGAATTGTGATTACAAGAAGAATGCAAGTAAAACAGATGTCAGGAGAGATTATATGTCCCCTTAATGGTCATCTTACGTAAGACACTGTTAACATTACTGAGCTTTAACCGCTCTCGGACACAGCTATGGAATTAGAAAGAAAAAATTCTGCCATGGTTTTATACGTTTTTATGGTGTTCCCTATTGGTAAAAATGACGTTACCCTCATTTTACGGGTCAGTTACAATGATACCATAGTTTAGTAACGTAGTTTATAAGGCTGAAAAAAACATTTGTCCATCCAGTTCGGCCTGTCATCCTGCAAATTGATCCAGAGGAAGGCAAAAAAAAAAACCTGTGAGGTAGAAGCCAATTTTCCCCACTTAAGGGGAAAAATAATTCCTTCCCGACTTCAATAAGGCAATCAGAATAAGGCTACATGCACACGACCGTTGCCTGCCTCCGCGTCTGCTCCTCCTTGAAATTTTGTGTCCGTCAAAAAAAACGGATGACGGACCGTTTTTTTGGACGGATCCGATTTTTATGGCAGATCCATTGTAAAAATGCCTATCCTTGTCCGCAAACGTGAAAAAAATAGGACATGCACTATTTTTTTGACGGAATGAAAACACGGATCACGGATGCGGAACACAAACGGTTGACCATCCGCATTTTTTGACGGACCCATTGAAATGAATGGGGAAGCATCCAATCCGTAAAAAAAACGGAACGGACGCGGAAACAAACAACGGTCGTGTGCATGGGGCCTAACTCACTGGATCCACGACCCCTCTCTAGTAGCTATAGCCTGTAATATTATTACACTCCAGAAATACATCCAGGCCCCTCCTGAATTCCTTTATTGTACTCACCATCACCACCTCCTCAGGCAGAGAGTTCCATAGTCTCACTGCTCTTACCATAAAGAATCCTCTTCTATGTTTGTGTAGAAACCTTCTTTCCTCCAGACGCAGAGGATGTCCCCTCGTCACAGTCCTGGGAATAAATAGATGATGGGACAGATCCCTGTACTGACCCCTGATATATTTATACATAGTTATTAGATCTCCCCTCAGTCGTCTTTTTTCTAAAGTGAATAACCCTAATTTTAATCATCTTTCTGGGTCCTGTAGTCCCCCTTTTCCAGTTATTACTTTAGCGTTATTTAGCGATATGGCGGTTTTTGCTTATTTTGATTAAGGTACTCCAAGATAGCCTCTCTCAGAAAACCTTCAAACAGTTTACCCACAGTAGATGTTAAACTTGCCGGCCTATAGTTTCCGGGCTCTGTTTTTGGACCCTTTTTAAATATTGGCACCACATTTGCTATGCGCCAATCCTGTGGAACATTCCCTGTCAGTATAGAGTCTGTAAATATCAGATATAAGGGTCTGGCTATGACATTACTTAACCCCTTAATAACCAGCCTGTTTTGGGCCTTACTGACTAAGCATTTTTCTTTTTTTTTTTTGCATTGTCGCCTTCCAAAAGCTATTACTTTTAGACTTTTCCGTCTATCTAGCTGTATGAGGGCTTGTTTTTTGCAGGACAAGTTGTAGTTTTTAATAGCACCATTGTGGGGTACACATAACTTTGATTAACTTTTATTAACTCTTTCTTGGAGGGAGATGGGAAAAACAGAAACACAGCCACTGAGTTTTTGCATTATAAATTTTTTGGCGTTCATTTTTCAGTATAAATATCTTTATTCCCTGGATCAGTACGATTACAGAGATACCAAATACATATAGGCTTTTTTTTTTTTTTTTACATTTTACTACTTTTGTGTAATAAAACTTCTTTGTTTAAAATAAAAAAAATCTTTTTGCATTTCCACTTCCCAAGACCCATAACTTTTTTATATTTCTTTCTATGGAGTTGTATAAGGGCTTGAGTTTTGCGTGACGGCTTAGAGTTTTGGTTGGTATCATTTTGGAGTGAATTACACTTTTTGATTGCTTGTTATTACGTTTTTTTGTTGGCAACTAAGAATAAATTAGAAATTCTGTCATTTCTTTTTTTTGTACACAGTTCACTATAGGGGATAATTTACATGATATTTATGTATAATGTGGGCATATTACTGGGGGCACAATGTGGGCATATTACTTGGGGGCACAATGTGGGCATATTACTGGGGGTACAATGTGGGCATTTTACTTGGGGGCACAGTGTGAGCATATTACTGGGGGCACAGTGTGAGCATATTACTGGGGGGCACAATGTGGGCATATTACTGGGCACACAATGTGAGCATATTACTGGGGGCACAATGTGGACATATTACTGGGGGCACAATGTGGGCATATTACTTGGGGCACAATGTGGGCATATTACTTGGGGCACAATGTGGGCATATTACTGGGCAGGGGCGTAACTATAGGGGAAGCAGGGGAAGCGGCTGCTTTGGGGCCCTGACCCAGAAGGGGCCGATCCAAGAGGAGGAGAAGTACTAAAAGATTTTGTCAGGGCCCCTCAACAGTATTACACAATGAAATTATATACAGTGGCAGTACAGACAGTGTAGAAAACGGATGGAACAGCTGCCGGGCCTGGTCTGAGAGAGCGATCTTTACTAGCCACAGGAAAGGGGGTGGCATGAAAGGAAGGGGTTGTGAAAAACTTACTGGGGGAGGGGGCCCCATTCAAAAATTAGCTGTGGGGCCCAGTCATTTCTAGTTACGCCACTGTTACTGGGGGTACAATGTGGGCATATTACTGGGGGGCACAATGTGGGCATATTACTGGGGGCACAATGTGGGCATATTACTTGGGGGCACAGTGTGAGCATATTACTGGGGGCACAATGTGGGCAGATTACTTGGAGGCACAATGCGGGCATATTACTGGGGGTACAATGTGGGCATATAACTGGGGGGCACAGTGTGGGCATATTACTGGGGGCATAATGTGGGCATATTACTGGGGGCACAATGTGGGCATATTACTGGGGGGCAAAATGTGGGCATATTACTAGGGGGCACAATGTGGGCATATTACTAGGGGGCATAGCTGGGCATATTACTGGGGGGCACAATGTGGGCATATTACTGGGGGCATATTACTAGGGGGCACAGCTGGGCATATTACTGGGGGCACAACGTGAGCATATTACTGGGGGCACAATGTGGGCATATTACTAGGGGCACATTGTGGGCATATTACTTTGGGCACAGCTGGGCATATTACTGGGGGCACAATGTGGGCCTATTACTGGGGGCACATTGTGGGCATATTACTGGTGGAACAATGTGGGCATATTACTGGGGGCACATTGTGGGCATATTACTTTGGCCACAGCTGGGCATATTACTGGGGGCACAATGTGAGCATATTACTGTGGGCACAGCTGGGCAAAATTCTGTGAAGACACAATGTGGGCATAAATACTGTGCGGTGGTATGAAGGGTGAAGAATTACTATGTAGGGGCATTAAGGGGACTGGGTGGGATTAGGTGTATAGTTATGTTTTGGGAGTTAGAGGTATGGCCTAGTGTGGAAAAAAAATTGCTGCAGCGCACAAAGCGCGACGCACAATCTGGTCCTCTTTATTCGTTTAGAAAGTTGGGATGTATGTAATTCATATCTGCAATTGAGTGAGGGGTGGAGTATGCCTATATGTAATGAATACCTTCTCAGAAGGCTGGGCCAAGAGGGAGAGAGGACTCCTCTCAGCTCCACCCTCTGCCGAATTGGGATAACATAAGGCATTTTGGACATTTCTTTGACACAATTTGGGGATCCGAATGACATTGTGTTTTGTTCTGCTTTCTCCTTATCCCTGGGAACAGATAAAGGATTTTTACCTAGCCATTTGCTAAGTATAAGAACCTTTCTGTTTTAATCCTTCTATTTTCGTAACTGTTTTGCACACCTGTATGTACAGTATGTCTGTTATTTCTTTTCATTTTTGCAACTAAGTACTGTACACGTTTATACATTGTTTGCCTCATAGCCAGTAAGCTCCGTCTTAGTGTATAAGCGCGTTGTGTGTTACCATGTGTCTGCTTGTAAGTGTGGTTAGTAGTCTGTGTGTCTGCCTGCGGGCAAGGCGATGTTGGGGTTTCTATTAGCCCTGGAATTAATGTAATTCATTTGAATGCAATAGATGATGGCAGTGTGCTTGAGCTGCATGGACGGCTCTGTTGGGGTGTGATTTAGACTCATTTTGCAGTCTGAGAGTAGGGGTCATGCAAAATTGATTGCGTAAAATAAATCAACCCTTATGTCATCATGAGTAGAGTGGCAGCTGTCAGGGTCTGAAGGGACTTGCTTGTTTTTTTTAGAGTTAGGGAAACAGCATCGCTTGCTGTGCTACGCTGTGTACCGCAATGTGAGCTACGTAAACGGCAAGCGCCGGAGCGCTCTGCTGTTTCCCAGCCGGCTGGTGGTCAGGACTGTGTCTCATCTCGCCTTAGTAACGGCTAGATGAGACAACCCCTTTAGCTGTCTGCTGTATGCGTTATCAATATTTTTTTCTGTAAGAACAATGGATCAGGCAAATAGGATTTCAACATACGTGATCCTTTGTCCTCATTAAAGAGGAGAAATTTGGGATAACCCCATACACATTAGATGGTTGGTTGATTCCACCATACTCGGCGGGTTTGGTCGAGATTTGTCTAATGTGTTTGGTCACCTTTAAAGGGTTATAAACATTTTTAGCTATCGATAGCAGTGTGTACTCACCTGCTCTATTCCACTCCATTGTGACTTACTGGGCCCCTAGCTTCCTTCAGTGGTCTTGCAGCAGCAATGAGTGACCTTAGTGGTGAGGTGTCCGCAAGTGGCACAGAACACAGCATCGACACACTGATGAGGACATGTCACCATGTGACCTTGTCTGTCTAAAGGTTTATAAGACAGGGAACAGAAGATTGGTAAATAATACACTGGGAATTCCTCCCCTTCTTTTGCCTACCCCACCAAGCTATCCAAACATAGCAAGATTAGATCAGTATGAAGTAGCAGTATCTGATTGGAATGGGTGAAGACCATGGGTAGAAGACTATGTTCTAGTAAGAGCTGCTGGGAAATATCCAACACTGTTTTAGTTACCACTGCAGCTCTTGGGAATTGGTCAATGAGAGCAGAAGAGACTAAGGCAATTAATATTGATATAAAGGGTCATCATGAATGAGCGGTGTACCCCTAGCTGGTATCATATTAGTGTTTGTACTCTGCGATGTTGAGGGACCACTCCAGAGGAGTGAGATACTAGTCCACTATTCGATGTCAGAAGGCCACTACAGGATATTATTATTACGATCAGCCTCTACATCATGATGACTGCTCTGTAGGGTGTTAGTGCCCTATATTTAATATTTATCTAACCAGGTGGCAAAACCAGGAAGGACAAAATTGTATATTGTGGGGCACGGTGTATGCTATATGTGTATAACATAAATATATGTACGGTATGTGGGGCACAGGTGTTGTTTTAAGGCAGACTGATTTTGCCGCAGAGCATTATGGGCATTCAGGGGCTCTTTATAAGTCAGTCTTGCTGTGTATGTCTTCATGTCATGATTAAGGACTAACATGTAAAAGTCCGAAACGCGTAGACTAATTTTTCTTACCTGCACTGGAAAAGCTGTACGCTTCAATAAATTATTTCTTCACTGCACCGAAGAAGCTGGAGCCCTCTCTTTTTTCTTGATTTTCTGCTATCAATTCAGCTGTTTCCAGAGGCTGTTGGTTCCGTGCTCACGGCAAAGCAGGAAGGTGAGAGCTGCCTTGCATCTGCTAATCCTTTGCTATAAATATATTTCCTATGAAAACTTACGATTACTTGGCTTGACCCTTGGTTATCTCGGACACTACTGCCAGACTTTGGCTGGGGCTCGGCGTAGCTGATGTGTTTTATCCTAATGAGCAATATTTCATAATAAGGATTTGGAGAAGGTGCAGAGGGATAGCAGAGCATGGAGAGGCTGGTGCTGCTACTAGGGGGCTCATACCATGGGGGAGTAATAAAGACCACTATAATGTCCCCCCAGTAGTTATAATTCTCCTTATAATAGACAGTGCAAAAAATACCCCCTTGTAATGCCCCCAGTTGAGCTAATGTCCTCATAGTGCCCCCATAATGTGCCAGTATAAAATACCCCTACATAGTGCCCCCAGTAAATGCCCCCATAGTGCTCCTCTCCCCCCTCCCTCCTAGTGCCCCCCATAATGTACCAGTATAAAATTCCCCATATATAGTGCCCCAGTAGATGCCTTCAGTGTCCCCCATAATTTGTAAGTATAAAAAACCCTTTCTCAGAGCCCCCGTAGATGACCCCATAGTACTCCTCTCCCACCTTCCCATAGTACCCACCATAATGTGTCCCAGTATAAAATGCCCATATACAGAGCCCCATATAAAATAACCGTTCTTTGTGGCCTCAGTAGATGCCCCTATAGTGCCCAACAATATTGTGCCAATAAGAATTGCCCTCATAGATGTCCCCCAATAATGTGCCAGTAGCCAGAGCCTCCTATCATGTGCCAGTAGCCTGAGTCCCCCCATCATCAACATGTGCCAGTAGCATAGGCCCCCTCTATAAGTGCCAGACTGCCAGTAGCCAATAAGCCTCCCTATAATGTGCCAGTAGCCATAGTTCCCGCCCCTATATTGTGCCAGTAGCCATAGGCCCCCCTATAATGTGCCAGTATGATAGCCCACCCCTATAATGTGCCAGTAGCCAATAGGCCCTCCTATAATGTGCCAGCAGCCAATAGGCCCCCCTATAATCTGCCAGTAGCCATAGGCCCCCCTATATTGTGCCAGTAGCCATAGGTCCCCCCTATAATGTGCCAGCATGATAGGCCCCCCTATAATGTGCCAGTAGCCAATAGCCCCCCCTATAATGTGCCAGTAGCCAATAGGCCCCCCTATAATCTGCCAGTAGCCATAGGCCCCCCTATATTGTGCCAGTAGCCATAGGCCCCCCTATATTGTGCAAGTAGCCATAGCCCCCCCTATATTATGCCAGTAGCCATAGCCCCCCCCCTATAATGTGCCAGTCCAGGGCCCCCCTATAATATACACGTCCAGGGCCCCCCTATAATGTGCCAGAGTCCAGGCTCCCCCTATAATGTGCCAGAGTCCAGGCCCCCCCCCATAATGTGCCAGAGTTCAGGGCCCCCACTATAATATACCAATCCAGGGCCCTCCCTATAATGTGCCAGAGTCCAGGCCCCCTCCTATAATGTGCCAGAGTCCAGGCCCCCCCTATAATGCGCCAGTCCAAGGCCCCCGCCCCCTATAATGTGCCAGAGTCCAGGGCCCCCCTCTATAATGTGCCAGAGTCCAGGCCCCCCCTATAATGTACCATAGTCCAGGCCCCCTATAATGTGCCAGAGTCCAGGCCCCCTATAATGTGCCAGTCCAGGGCCCCCTATAATGTGCCAGAGTCCAGGGCCCCCCCTATAATGTGCCAGAGTCCAGGGCCCCCCCTATAATGTTCCAGAGTCCAGGCCCCCCCCTATAATGTGCCAGAGTCCAGGCCCCCCCTATAATGCGCCAGTCCAGGGCCCCCGCCCCCCCCCCTATAATGTGCCAGAGTCCAGGGCCCCCTCTATAATGTGCCAGAGTCCAGGCACCCCTATAATGTACCATAGTCCAGGCCCCCTATAATGTGCCCAGAGTCCAGGCCCCCTATAATGTGCCAGTCCAGGGCCCCCCCTATAATATACCAGTCCAGGGCCCCCCCTATAATGTGCCAGAGTCCAGGGCCCCCTATAATGTTCCAGAGTCCAGGCCCCCCTATAATGTGCCAGAGTCCAGGCCCCCCCTATAATGTGCCAGTCCAGGGCCCCGCCCCCTATAATGTGCCAGAGTCCAGGGCCCCCATCTATAATGTGCCAGAGTCCAGGCCCCCTATAATGTGCCAGTCTAGGGCCAGCGGCCCCTCACAATGTGCCAGAGTCCAGCCCCCCTCTACAATGTACCAGAGTCCAGGGCCCCCCCATATAATGTGCCAGAGTCCAGGGGCCCCACCTATAATGTGCCAGAGTCCAGGCCCCCCCTGTAGCCATTAAGTTGAGACTGAGAGAAGAGAAAAAAAAAAAAAAAGTGTCAAATACTTACCTCCTGCAGGCTGCACCTGTCCTAATCGCGTGCCTTCACTTCACTCCTGTCCTGACAGTGCTACTACTCTTTACGTCCTGACAGCACACCTCCACAGCCATCTCCCTCCGTAAGCTGGAGCGCGCGATGTGAGGAAGTAAGTCGGCTAGGCTCCACCCCGCCTCCTACTCCTACATGATCTTCACAGGCAGCCGCGCCGCCGGCAGAGAATGATGAATGATTTATTCCGGCCGGCCCTGTCCGCCCCTGATTATCAGGCTAACGTTCGGCCCGGACCACCGGGCAAATGCCCGGTCTGCCCTATGGCCAGTCCGGCCCTGACTGTAGTCATTTAATCCTAGTGGTTTAAAAGTTTATAATCTGATGATCCAGATTCTTCTGTTTGACTCAAATTGTCCAAATTTCCCCACATTTTGGTGGCAAAATATGTTCAATAGCAAAAACAAACACAATGCAACCGCACTCTGCAAACAGAAATAATAAAGTAAATACAATAGTGCTATACTCATTATAGAAAATATACCAATATACCATTTTGTGCAAAAATTTTATTGCCTCTCCAACAATGACAAGGCGATCTTTTTAGGACAGGAACCTACACTACACCAGGAGCAGTAAAATATAGAGTGGGCTCAGCATGCATGTGGAGCATGCATTCCTTGAATTTAATGGAGGCCATTATAGCACCAGAGGAGGTAGCATTTAGTGTAGGTTCCTGTCGTAAAGAGATCACCTTGTCATTGGCGGACAGGCACAAATAATTTTGTACAAAATGTATTTGCCAAGAATCTCACATTTATAATGTAGCATAGCATTATTACATTTATAGTGAGTATGCACTATTGTATTTACTTTATCTGTGTTTGCAGACTGCTATTGCATGTGTTTGATTTTGCTTTTGTACTTTCAGCTATGGCGACGTGCATTTGGATGTGCTGACTAACCCCCATTTATTCTTAATGTGAGTTCAATGGCTTGAAAAGTGATAGTATTGAGGTCGCACTAAACAATTACATATGATTGCCATATTTTTCTTATTTTCAATGTTGTTCACATGTTCCCTAAAAGTTTTGCCTATGTAATTCATCAAGCAGATGCATGTTAGCAATTAAATGACACCCGTGGACGAGCATTTAAAGGAGTTCTCCAGGTATGATTTAAAATAGCCTCCAGCAACCAGTCCCAGAATGTGAGCAGGACTGATTGCCACCATTTGCAGAGTTGCCTAGGAAGGTGAGGCGCCTGACTACAGACTACCCTTCTCTGCGTTAGATGGTAATGATGTGATCTTGTCTTTGATATGTTATGGAAAACTCACCAATATATAGTACATGCAAGTGCCAGAACATAGTGTGTGATGTGGGGCCTCCCATTCACCCCTCTAGGCAGCTCTGAAAGGCGAGGCGACCAGTTCTGCTTACAATCTGGAACAGATTGCTGGTGGCAATTGTAAATCATTCCTGGAGAGCCTCTTTAACAATATCCCTCATATGGTATACCATGTGTGTATTTGTACTGGCGCAGGTTTCCCCTCTGCGAATAAAGTCACACTCCGTACAAAGACCACATTTAAAAGTTCCTTTTGGCTTCTTGTCAAGTTTAGTGGTATTGGTTTAAGATAACGTTAAACTAAATGGTCACACAGATTCTTCCCCCTTCTATAAGTGTTGGAGGGGAGATGTGCTATTGAATCCTTGTCCACCTCCCGAATACCTCAGTACCTTATCATGACTTCTCTAATCTCCCCATGTTTCATGTCTTAGGTCCCTATGATGCAACTTTTTTCGATTCTCTACAGGGAATTTTTTGGGACCAGAAGATTTTGTCTATCTGTGAGCATTGTTTTTGTATCCGCATCTCTTGGAATACGATTTATGAAGCCTTTTTGCATGAATGGGTTCTTGAGTTCACTCATTTTTCTTTCTTAAAATCCATAATGGTATTGCAGTTACATCGCATCCGGAAATACTGTTCCCTAAGTATTCCCCTTTTAAGGGGTTTAGGGTGGCAGCTATCCCACCTAAGAAGGTTATTTATTGCTTTTTGTTATATACCGTAGATTGTAAACTCTCACGGGCAGGGTCCTCTCCCCCTCTTTACCAGTCTGTTAATACTGTGGTAATTATATTTTTTATATAATGTATGTATAA
Source organism: Bufotes viridis (assembly GCA_033119425.1). NCBI lineage: Eukaryota > Metazoa > Chordata > Amphibia > Anura > Bufonidae > Bufotes > Bufotes viridis. Next base: position 57,060,525 of record CM065594.1, read on the forward strand.
CCCCTCTTATTGTACAGAGCCATGGAATTAATGGCGCTTTCAAATAAATAATAACCATATTGATTTCACTGTCTGGTGCCTTGATAATCTCAAGAACAAGGATTCTTATAGTTTTTTCATGTATTTTGTAGGTGAAATATAAACTTCAAAGCCATCACAACATCATGAAAGCCTGTCACATTTGATATCCACATCTACTGGAGGACCTTGGCCCAAAGTCAATGTGTGTGTGGTCCATGGGCTAATTCTTCCCAAGAAAACACGCATGTATACGACAAACATAGGGCTCAAACGCAATGCGATACACAAAGCAATCTGGAAAGACGAAAGTTTTTGCCAACTACGCAAGGGATCAGCCAGACTGTCTGCTTACACCTCTCTGCCAGGAGCCAACAATCCATTTTGCTTTCCATTATAACAGGAAGTTTAACATGGTTCTTGGAGGGAAATCACTGATGCAGGATGTTACAATATTCCTAGTGCACAAAGAGCAGAGGAAATAGACTTGTTTACTCTCCTTTTTGCTGGAATAGCACAGGAGTTTAACGTACCGTAAGAGAAAGTCTCTATTTATATCCTTCTGTAAATTCCCAGGTGGGTTGGCAAGTTCGCGTTTTGGACAAAGTAGTCTGTAGGCGCTAGCACAACTTCCATAAGAGTTGCTAGCCCTTCCTGAGGAATCCTTAAAGGGGTTTGACAGATAATTTAAAAAAAGAATGGGTGTAGTAGTGTCAGAATCGGGGTGGCAGGGGATCAGTGGGGGCAAGTATGGCTTCCTTTCTAATATTAACACAGTTTTTTTTTTTTAATATTCTGCCTAGAACAGGCATGCTCAACCTGCGGCCCCCCAGCTGTTGTGAAACTACAACTCCCATCATTCCCTGACAGCCTACAGCTATCATCTTACAGAATGGCATTGTGGGAGTTGTAGTTTTACAACAGCTGGAGGGCCGCAGGTTGAGCATGCCTGGCCTAGAAGATTACTTGTCTTTCTTTCTTTCTTTTTTTTTTATATCTTTATTAGCGTAAAACATGTACAAACCATTCTCGGTTTCATACAAAATTACAGTATAACATTATTATTATTTTACCTTCCCCATAACCACCCATTTCACACCCCTTCCAACCCTTGCGATGCGTCTCAAAACCCTCTGTCCCAAAATCCCAATAATGGAAATAAGAAAAAAGGAGAGAAAGATTAAGGAAGAGAATAAGAAAGGTCATGGAGAGTTGAGACATAGAATTGGAGGCGAGAAAGGTTAAAACCTCCAGGCCTCCCATATCGTAGTCCATTTCTCCTATTTTTTTGCTTATATAGGACTTTTTCATTGCTTTTAACCCTATTGACAAAGTTTATCCAAGTGTTCAAATTTGGAACATTTTGTGAAAGCCAGACTCAGGAGATCAAGAGTCTCGTCAAAAATAGTATTCTATTCAAAATAATCTTTTTATATTTAGGGCAATGGAATCGGGAGTTTCAATTCATGAGCAACAAAGTTATTAATCGCAATCCAATATTCTTTTTATTCTGGGCAAGACCAGAGCATATGTAAGTGATCAGCCCCAGGAGAATCACACTGTAGACACTTAGGACTATCTCTTAATCCACACTTATTAAACCAAAAGGGCGTAACGTATAATCTATGCAAAATATTAAACTGAGAATCACAAAAATAAACGTGGCCTAAATGGGTGGGACTGCTTCAAACCCCAAACACTGTGGCGTGTTTCTAACTGGGGGGGCAGTTCCTCCGCATGTGGTTCGCAGCGAACGGCTATCCCCAGCAAAAATTGCATACAATGGAGGATACCGGCGCGAACCACAAGCACCACACAAACATCCTACACAAAATAAAACATGTGCGGATGAAAATATATAAACACATAACTCACAGAAAAAAGATGCACCACATGGATAAGCACCTGACAACACTGGCTAATCCCTCACTCTGGTGTTAAAAGCTGAGAGATTCGCCAATATTTCCAATCAGGAACATATCGGAGCCCCTTTAGGCACCACTTCACGGTTTCTCAGCATGACATGGGGTCCTACCACTAGACTACCTATGGTGTGTGAACAAGGTCTGAACAGGTATTAAGCAGCCTACAGCCCCCTCCCACTCACCTGCATTGCAGGACCAACAATGCAATGGGGAACAAATGAGGCTGCAAGCTACACCTACAACAGACCATGTGACACCGGCTTCCAGGTGCAACAGAATGTTTACCAGCCATATGCAATGGCACATTCAATACATATAAAACAAGAATCACAAAAATAAACGTGGCCTAAATGGGTGGGACTGCTCCAAACCCCAAACACTGTGGCGTGTTTCTAACTGGGGGCAGTTCCTCCGCATGTGGTTCGCAGCGAACGGCTATCCCCAGCAAAAATTGCATACAATGGAGGATACCGGCGCGAACCACAAGCACCACACAAACATCCTACACAAAATAAAACATGTGCGGATGAAAATATATAAACACATAACTCACAGAAAAAAGATGCACCACATGGATAAGCACCTGACAACACTGGCTAATCCCTCACTCTGGTGTTAAAAGCTGAGAGATTCGCCAATATTTCCAATCAGGAACATATCGGAGCCCCTTTAGGCACCACTTCACGGTTTCTCAGCATGACATGGGGTCCTACCACTAGACTACCTATGGTGTGTGAACAAGGTCTGAACAGGTATTAAGCAGCCTACAGCCCCCTCCCACTCACCTGCATTGCAGGACCAACAATGCAATGGGGAACAAATGAGGCCGCAAGCTACACCTACAACAGACCATGTGACACCGGCTTCCAGGTGCAACAGAATGTTTACCAGCCATATGCAATGGCACATTCAATACATATAAAACAAGAATCACAAAAATAAACGTGGCCTAAATGGGTGGGACTGCTCCAAACCCCAAACACTGTGGCGTGTTTCTAACTGGGGGCAGTTCCTCCGCATGTGGTTCGCAGCGAACGGCTATCCCCAGCAAAAATTGCATACAATGGAGGATACCGGCGCGAACCACAAGCACCACACAAACATCCTACACAAAATAAAACATGTGCGGATGAAAATATATAAACACATAACTCACAGAAAAAGATGCACCACATGGATAAGCACCTGACAACACTGGCTAATCCCTCACTCTGGTGTTAAAAGCTGAGAGATTCGCCAATATTTCCAATCAGGAACATATCGGAGCCCCTTTAGGCACCACTTCACGGTTTCTCAGCATGACATGGGGTCCTACCACTAGACTACCTATGGTGTGTGAACAAGGTCTGAACAGGTATTAAGCAGCCTACAGCCCCCTCCCACTCACCTGCATTGCAGGACCAACAATGCAATGGGGAACAAATGAGGCTGCAAGCTACACCTACAACAGACCATGTGACACCGGCTTCCAGGTGCAACAGAATGTTTACCAGCCATATGCAATGGCACATTCAATACATATAAAACAAGAATCACAAAAATAAACGTGGCCTAAATGGGTGGGACTGCTCCAAACCCCAAACACTGTGGCGTGTTTCTAACTGGGGGCAGTTCCTCCGCATGTGGTTCGCAGCGAACGGCTATCCCCAGCAAAAATTGCATACAATGGAGGATACCGGCGCGAACCACAAGCACCACACAAACATCCTACACAAAATAAAACATGTGCGGATGAAAATATATAAACACATAACTCACAGAAAAAGATGCACCACATGGATAAGCACCTGACAACACTGGCTAATCCCTCACTCTGGTGTTAAAAGCTGAGAGATTCGCCAATATTTCCAATCAGGAACATATCGGAGCCCCTTTAGGCACCACTTCACGGTTTCTCAGCATGACATGGGGTCCTACCACTAGACTACCTATGGTGTGTGAACAAGGTCTGAACAGGTATTAAGCAGCCTACAGCCCCCTCCCACTCACCTGCATTGCAGGACCAACAATGCAATGGGGAACAAATGAGGCTGCAAGCTACACCTACAACAGACCATGTGACACCGGCTTCCAGGTGCAACAGAATGTTTACCAGCCATATGCAATGGCACATTCAATACATATAAAACAAGAATCACAAAAATAAACGTGGCCTAAATGGGTGGGACTGCTCCAAACCCCAAACACTGTGGCGTGTTTCTAACTGGGGGGGCAGTTCCAGGACATAGGAGCTCTGCGAAACATCCAAACCCACTTCAGCTCGTATGCCCTGGCAAACCCGATTTCTTTTAACACCAGAGTGAGGGATTAGCCAGTGTTGTCAGTTGCTTATCCATGTGGTGCATCTTTTTTCTGTGAGTTATGTGTTTATATATTTCCATCCGCACATGTTTTATTTTGTGTAGGATGTTTGTGTGGTGCTTGTGGTTCGCGCTGGTATCCTCCATTGTATGCAATTTTTGCTGGGGATAGCCGTTCGCTGCGAACCACATGCGGAGGAACTGCCCCCCCAGTTAGAAACACGCCACAGTGTTTGGAGCAGTCCCACCCATTTAGGCCACGTTTATTTTTGTGATTCTTGTTTTATATGTATTGAATGTGCCATTGCATATGGCTGGTAAACATTCTGTTGCACCTGGAAGCCGGTGTCACATGGTCTGTTGTAGGTGTAGCTTGCAGCCTCATTTGTTCCCCATTGCATTGTTGGTCCTGCAATGCAGGTGAGTGGGAGGGGGCTGTAGGCTGCTTAATACCTGTTCAGACCTTGTTCACACACCATAGGTAGTCTAGTGGTAGGACCCCATGTCATGCTGAGAAACCGTGAAGTGGTGCCTAAAGGGGCTCCGATATGTTCCTGATTGGAAATATTGGCGAATCTCTCAGCTTTTAACACCAGAGTGAGGGATTAGCCAGTGTTGTCAGGTGCTTATCCATGTGGTGCATCTTTTTTCTGTGAGTTATGAAAATATTAAACTGTACCAATACGTGGTATAAATTGTGAGACACTAAACTCAAATTCGTAAATATATTTCCCCATCCCTCTAATTGTATCCTGGGGCAATCAACTCCCCAGGCCCTTTGTCCTGGTGATTGTGTTTTAGAAAATAGTGCCTTATGTTCTAAATTCCCTATCAAATCAATTAAAAAAGTAGAAGTATCTATCTCCAGAAGTGATTTATTCTTTACACTACTGAGTGCCCAGTATAATTGAAAATATTTAAACCAAGACAGACCGTCCATGGTCTCCCTTTGTGCTAACACCACTTGTGTAACATATAAAATATAATTTTTTTTGCCAAAATTGGTCCCTGGCTATTTTATCTAAGGCCTGTAGTTGAGAATTATGCCAAAGGGTAGTATACTGAAGAGATTCTTTTATTCCCTGCCATCTTCTAATAGTGTCCCATGCCTTAGATAATAGCTTTTTAGCCTCTCTGTACTCCTGTTGCACATTAACCAATTGCACCGATTCCAATAATGTGAATATGTTGTTATACGAAAATCTCCTTACCAAGGTAGTAAACAATACACTTTCTCCCATTCACGATACAACCATAATTGCCTGGCTATAAAATAGCCCTTGAAATAGGGAAGATTCAATCCTCCCTGTTCCAAAGGCTTATATAAATATTCCAATTTAATCCTTTCCTGCTTTCTTCCCCACAACAATTTGTCGATAATTCTGTCAATGAGCTTAAAAAACGTATCCTCTATCCATATAGGTGAATTCCTAAGGATGTAGAGAAGTTGGGGGCAAAATTACCATCTTAACCAAGGAGACTCTGTCAGCTCTAGGTAAAGGAAGTTGGAGCCATATCCCGACTTTTGACCTCAGTTTAGCTAATAATGAAATCAAATTAGGTTGCAAAAAATCTTCAATCTTGGGGGATATAATCATACCCAAATATTGAAAAGAATCAGAAACATTCAACCTGATCATAATTCCCTCAGTAGAGAGTACAAAAGTATCCACTGGTATAGGAGTGGTTTTTCACCAGTTGATATCTAGGCCTGAGATCTTGCCAAAAGAGTTAACTGTTTGGATGAGTCTTGGAAATGTTGTGTTGGTATGATCTATAAAAAACAAGACATCATCCGCTTATAAGGAAATGCCCTCCTCCACCCCATTGTTCCAAACCCTTCGAGCTTAGAGTCCTGCCTAACAGCCAGGGCTAAGGGCTCAATATAAATATCAAATAGCAGTGGGGAGAGAGGCCAGCCTTGGCGAGTACCCCTATTCAAAGCAATACTCGTTGTCAAACTCCCAACAATACTCAATCTCTCCAAAAGAGATCTATACAACAGTTTGATCATATCTATAAATCTGTCTCCAAACCCCATCCTACCCAAGACCTTCTAGAGGTATCTCCACTCCACCCTGTCAAAGGCCTTAGAGGCATCCAAAGACAGGATGGAGCAGAAGACCCCCCCCCCCCCCCCGATGGAGAATATAATGGGTAACCTTATTCGGGAATGAACCCATTCTGATCTGGGTGTATAATTGAACAAATAACCTTAAAAAGCCTGGTAGTCAGAATCCTTGAAAGAACTTCACATCAGTATTCAGTAAGGATATGGGTCTATATGACCCCAAATTCAATCTCTTTCTTTCTTTCTTGCCCATACTTCCTTCCCTCTATAAAAAATCTCTATATTGTATAACTTAATTTTCTTCCTTCCCTTCCTTTCCTCGATAAAAATCTATTGTATAAATTACTTTTCTTTCTGTCTTTCTTTCTTTCTCCTTTCCTCTTAAATATCTATATATTGTATAAATTACTTTCTTTATTTTCTGTCTTTCTTTCTTCTATAAATATCTATACATTGTGTACATTACAGTTTTTTTCCTTTTACAGTCTAAAATACCATTTTGCTATATACTTTCCACAGTGGGCAGTGGTGACCCACAGACCACACAACGGTGTAAAAGATTATATATAGATTATGCTCTAAATCTAGAAATCTGCTTGTAACATTTATAAATGCTCCACAAGAGCCAGCTTTATTCTGGATTTAATCTTATGACAACAAAGAGCCAAACATTTCTAGGGCAGTCCATACCCATAGCAATGTTTCAATTATTTCAATAGGGAGAAGACATGTGAAGGGAAACTGCATGTAACAACAATTACAGCTATTATACTGGTCACCAGGACTGTTCTACTGGTCTACGACCTAGGCATCAGAAAACAAGAAATTGCCTTTCACTATTGTCCTAAATTGCAAGTTTCCATACTGATTGGCACCAGCACTTGTGATCCTGAATGGAATCCAGACATTTTAAATTTAAAGAGTTTTTTTTTTTTTAGATAATTGATGACCTACCCATAGAATGAGTCTTTAATACCAAATCAGTGAGGGGCCAACTCTTGCCACCCCCAGCAGTTAGAGCATCGCTTACATGGTCTACACCCAGGAATGTCAAGAACTTAGTAGTGACTGTTCTGGGTACTGCAGCTTTGACCTATTCACTTGCAAGGGACAAGGGAAATGGTGGGGATCTGACTCTCAGCATACCCACCAGTCCACTTTTTGCAGAGATTGCCATGCTCAGCTGAGTGCTTTGGGCATTTCTTTTATTACATTAAGCAGATTGTCCCACAAAACATATTTTTTCCAACCAGCACTTGGATCTAAATATTTTTCTAATTTCATGTAATTAAAAATTTAGCATAGTCACTGAGTTATTCAATAAAATATATCTGTATAGCGCCACCTGCTGTTTGTTTCTTTTCTTATTTCTTTGACCAGCTCACTAAGATGGCAGCACATGCTAAGTTTCATCCTTCAACTGCCTCCTGAGCTGTGGTAGGTAGGCAGCTGTAGCAATGGACATGCACCCTGAAATGCAGAAGAAAGGATGCTCCCCATGAGCTGCCAGCTTGATATAAACCTAGCAGAGCAATGAATGGGGGAATCTCTGGATCCATGTGAGGTACAGGGCTGGTTCTAGCTCTGTTAGAAAGAGATGACCATTTATTATCTGATTTTCCTTTTTTATATTAGTAGTGTTGATCGAGTACCAAAGTGCTCCTGTGCTCGAGTAGAACACTTTGCGATGCTCAATGGAAGTCAATGGGAGAACCTGAGCATTAAACCAGGCACCCCCTGCTCTGAAGCAGGGAGGGTGTTGGGACTTCAGTACCGCTTAGGAGTCCCTGCTCTGACTCTATATATAGCATTGTCCAAATATGGAGTCAGTACTTGGGGACATCCCAGTGTATTTAAATCTAATTTAGCCTGTATTTCAGAAAAGTTTCTGCTGGGATTCCAACTCACTATGTTCTGCATTAGAGGCAAGGCACTTAACAACTCAGTTATAATAGCTGCATAGCCAGTCACTACAACAAACAAAAACAAAAACAAAAAAAAAGAGATGTCTACTGTAGAGGAATACTTACTACTACTAAGTATTCCTATACAGTAGAAGTCTATTTTTTTTTTTATGTGACTGGCTATGCAGCTATATAGTATAGTGGTTAAAGTTCTGAGCTGTGATGCAGAAGCTGTGTTAAAGTCCAGTCACAAACTTTTTCAGAAATTGAGGGTCTGCTACATACAACAGTGTGCGCTCTGCTACATACAACAGGGTTGGGCACTGCTACATACAACAGTGTGGGCTGTGCTACATCCTAGAGGACGCTGTGGGCTCTGCTACATAAAGCAGTGTGGGCTCTGCTTCAGCCTCCTACTAGTAGTAAGTATTCCTATGCAGCAGAAGTCTCATATTTTTTTATTGAGTGGCCATGCTGCTGTATAGTGTAGTGGTAAAGTTCTTGACTGTGATGTAGAAGCTGTGTGTTCAAATCCTACTAGAAACGCTTCAGAAATAGAGATTCAATTCCTATGTTTTATATTTTTCTAGTAATTGTAAAAATTGTATGGCACAAAATAAATGTGTAATTACTAAAAATTTTATTTAATCTCTATTTTTGAAAAGTTTCTGCCAGGATTCAAACTCACAGCTTCTACATCACAGCTGCACTATACAGCTGCATGGCCACTTAGTAAAAAAATATGAGACTTCTGCTGTATGGAAATACTTACTACTAGTAGGAGGCTGTAGGATGTAGAAAAACCAACAGCGTGCTGTAGGATGTAGCAGAGCCCACATTGTGCTGTAGGATGTAGCAGAGCCAACAGAGTGCTGTAGGATGTAGTAGAGCCCACACTGTTGTATGTAGAAGAGCACACAGAGTACTACAGGATGTAGCAGTGCCCACACTGTTGTATGTAGCAGAGCCCACAGAGTGCTGTGGAATGTAAAAGAGCTGACAGCGTGCTGTAGGATGTAACAGAGCCCATACTGTTGTAGGTAGCAGGGCCCACACTGTTGTATGTAGCAGAGCCCAGATAGTGTTGTAGGATGTAGCAAAGCCCACACTGTTGTATGTAGCAAAGCCCACAGCGTGCTGTAGAATGTAGTAGAGCCTACAGCGTGCTGTAGTAGAGCGCACAGCGTGCTGTAGGATGTAGCAGAGCCCACAACATGTTGTAGGATGGAGCAGAGCCCCCACTTTTGTATGTAGCAGTGCCCACACCGTCCTCTAGGATGTAGCAAAGCCCACACTGTTGTATGTAGCAGAGCCTCTTTTTCCAAAAAGTTGTTGACAGGATTTGAACGCACAGCTTTTGCATCACACCCCAGAACTTTAACCACTACACTATTTAGCTGCATAGCGAGTCTCTTGCTATGCAGCTATTATAGATGAGTAGTTAAGTGACTAGCCTCTAATGCAGAAGGTCATGAGTTCGAATCCCATCAGAAACTTTTCTGAACTACAGGCTAAATTAGATTTAAATACACTGGGGTGTCCCCAAGCACTGACTCCCTATAGGGACATAGCTATATATGGATTCCCTCACTGTACAGCGATCTTCTGCATAGAAATAGAGGCTAAATTAGATTTAAATACACTGATTCGAGCACACGCGGTTACATGATACATTTTATTATACCCACACATCTCTGATTTCTCACCTGAGTTAATAATCCTGCATATGGACAAATATAACTTTGCTATATTAAAATAGCTAAATGACATAGTTAATATGGTATGTGAAGAACAATAGAATATAAGAGAACTTGTTATATTCTTTCCGTTTTGTGGTCTGTGGTCACTCTGAGCAGACGAGCAGAATATTCTACTTGTACCACATACTTGCAGACTTGTGTGCTTTTTTTTATCATTTTACTTTGTACTTTCTTGTTACTCTGCATATACAGTATTTTTCGCCATATAAGACGCACTTTTTTTCCCCCAAAAGTGGGGGGAAAATGGCAGTGCGTCTTATATGGCGAATACTACCATTTTCCTATAGCTGAAGCCGATACATCGCACAGCCTGCGATGTATCAGCATGGAAGGAGGAGGGGGCGGAGCCTGGCAACACGCGGCGGGCGGCCCGCCGCTCACAGCATGACTGCTTGTATAACATTTAAAATCTTTAATTATGTCCCCTTATTTCCTAAAAGCCCAGGACAGTAGCGCTCTGCTAACCTGCTATAACGATCCTCTAGCAGGCAGAGCGGTGCGCGGCAGGCTGGTGTGTAACGTCCTCACTGACGTCATCTGCCTGCTCCTCCTGCTTCATTCATAAAGTGAAAGGAGCAGGCAGATGACGCCAGTGAGGACGTTACACACCAGCCTGCCGCCACACCGCTCTGCCTGCTAGAGGATCGTTATAGCAGGTTAGCAGAGCGCTACTGTCCTAGGCTTTTAGGAAATAAGGGGACATAATTAAAGATTTTAAATGTTATACAAGCAGTCACGCTGTTAGCGGCGGGCCGCCCGCCATGTGTTGCCAGGCTCCGCCCCTAAGCAGCCATGGGCCAGATGTTTTAGAAAAGGGGGCACCTGTGGATGACACTGTATTGGGTGATCTGTGGATGACACATATAGCATAAGATGCTATATATGTGTCATCCACAGATCCAATCCATTACAGTGTCATTCATAAATGCCCCCATCACAGTGCTATCCACAGATCCCCCCATCACAGTGCTATCCACAGATCCCCCATCACAGTGCTATCCACAGATCCCCCCATCACAGTGCCATCCACATCTCCCCCACATAACAGTGCCATCCACAGATCCCCCCCATAATACTGTCATGCACAGACCACCATTACTTCAAAAGCACACCTTTTGGTTAAAAATATTTTTTTTCTTATTTTTCTCCTCAAAAACCCAGGTGCGTCTTATAGGCCGGTGCGTCTTATAGGGCGAAAAATACGGTACTTATTACAAAAATACTTTTTATGGAAATATATTACTAAATTATTTTGTTTACGCCCCATTCACATGTCTGCAAATGGGTCTGCATCCCTTCCGAAATTCTGTTTCCGGTCCGCGGCTCCGCAAAAGATAGATCATGTCCTATTCTTGTCCGCAGCTGCGGACAAAAATAGGCATTTCTATGGGGGGTGCCGGCCGGCTGTGTTGTGGATCCGCAACACACCACAGACGTGTGAATGGGGCCTTAATGGAAGCTTCAATGTTAACAGTAGTTTTGAAATTTAACGAAGACCCATCACCACCCCTGACATGCCTGTTTTAGTCTATTATTTTATTCCCCATTAAATAACTGCAAACACTGCTGGCATGTCGCTAGGATATACCACCAATGTCAGATAGGTGCGGGTCTCACTTCTAGGACCCGTGTCTATATCTAGAACGGAGCTCCCAAAGTAAAGGAGGGTGTACAGAGCATGTATAGCCACCGCTCCGTTCACTTCTATGGAACTGCCGGAAATAGCCAACCCAGCACTCGGCAATTTTCGACACTCCCATAGAAATGTATTCACTTTGGGAGCTCCTGTCAATAGATAGGTGCAGGTCCCAGAGGTGGGACCAAAAGCTTTTCAGGAACGTCTGTTTTGAACAACCCTTTTCCTTCTGCAGATCCCTAGAAGAACCTGATTATAGTGTACCCGTATAGAGGTCCTGTCACCATTCCTGGCTTGACTGTTTTATCAAATACTTGTATTCCACCTAATATAATCATTTTGTAACATATTTTCTCTACATTGTTCTGTTCCTCTGTTATTCCATCTAGAAATGTATGAATTAACTAACACCTGGGTGTAACCAGTTGAGCATTTGTCCCTGCACTCTCTAGGGCCTCGGGCACACGACTGTATGTATTTTGCAGTCCACAAAAAATGGATCAGCAAAAAATACGGATGACATCCGTGTGCATTCTGTCTTTTGTGGAACGGAACAGCTGGCCCCTAATAGAACAGTCCTATCCTTGTCTGTAATGCAGACAATAATAGGACATGTACTATTTTTTCCCGAAATGGAAATACGGACATATGGAAACGGAATGCACACAGAGTACCTTCTGTTTTTTCGGGGACCCATTGAAATAAATGGTTCCATATACGGTCCGCAAAAAATTTAAAAAATGGAACGGACACGGAATGAAAATACATTCGTGTGCATGAGGCCTAACACTGTCCAAGTAGTGCTGATAGAGCCAGACTGTGTTGGGACACATCCCAGTGGCAAGGGGAATGGTAACGCCCAGCTGTCTATTAATTCATACATTTCTAGAAGGAATAACAGTAATGGCACAATGGAGCACACATACACATACCGTTTCCCCCAAAATAAGACAGTGTCTTATATTAATTTTTGCTTCCAAAGATGCGCTAGTTCTTATTTTCGGGGGATGTCTTATTTTTCCACGAAGAAGAGTACAGCACACATTTATGGCACAGGAGAATCAGAAAGGGGAATCAAAATGGCACAGGAGAGTCTGAGGGGGGGGGGGGGGATTACCATTTTAGTACCCTCTTCTGATCCTCCTGTGTCATTTTGATTCCCCTTTCTGATCCCCCTGTGCCATTTTGATTCCCACCTCCCCCCTCTGATCCCCTGTGTCATTTTAAGTGATCCCCCTCCCCTGTGCCAGTGGACAGTAGATTATTTAGTCATTTAGTGACCCCCCCCCTCCCTCCACCTCAATCACCCCTGTGTGTCCGTGCAACTCACACACTGTAATTGTGAGTCAGCCAGACTCCGGCAGGGCAGAGCGAGCAGCAGGCGGCAGAAGGCGTCAGCTTGTCCTGGCGGCAGCGCGGGTTCTCTGATTTAAAGCGACCTCGCACTGCCTGAACAGCTCTGGCTGGCACATGAAGGTACTGTAGCTTCGGGGGCCTTATATTCCGGTGGCCTTACCGGTATTATCACTCAGCCTTATTTTGGGGGTGGCCTTTTTATCAGGGTGGCCTTTTTATCGGGGAGGCCTTATTATCAGGGGAGGCCTTATTATCAGGGAGGTCTTATTTTCGGGGGGGATGCCTTATTTTTCAGCAAGAGGCAAAACTGGAAGTAGGTCTTATTTTCGGAGGATGTCCTATTTTCGGGGAAACACGGTACAGTATTTACTTAAACAGACAGGTCGGGGTGATCACAGGTCCTTTTTAATGCATGCTAAAATAGACATGACAGAAGTGGAAGAAGTACAGTACATGTTGGCCATTAAACTCAATGGCTTTCCATGGATTTCAATGCATGTTGCTTAGCATGCTGAGCTACAGTAATAGATGGGATCTGATCAGGGACCCTTCTCAATTAGCTCAGTATACCCTTTTCCATTAGAATATACAGGGTATGACATACTGTACATTTTATAATGATATATTTATTTGTTCTCTTTGGAGCCTAATTGGAGCGAGATGATGTAAATTACGAGGAGGCGTTCCGTGATGTGTCATCATGTGCTTCTTTGCATCAATCCGAAACTCAACTTAGAGGAAGTAACACTGCCTACTGACTATCTACTAATTATTTATAATGTTAACACTCAATGAACCCTAAAGGGGTTGCCTCCCTTCAGCAAATGGCATTCATTATGTAGAGAAAGTTAATACAATGCACTTACTCAGGGGCGTAGCTAATGGCTCATGGGCCCTGGTGCAAGAGTTCAGCTTGGGCCCCCCTTCCCTCAGTGCTTTGTATGTCTTCTTATGCCGTACAAGGGTCTTTGGGCCCCCTTAGGCTCCTGGGCCCGGTAGCGACTGCTACCTCTGCACCCCCCATAGCTACGCCCCTGCACTTACTAATGTATTGTGATTGTCCATATTGCCTCCTTTGCTGGCTTGAGTCATTTTTCCTTCACATTAGGGCTCATGCACATGACCGTGTGTATTTTGCTGTCCGCAAAACATGGATCTGCATAGCCCCATTGAAATGAACGGTTCCTTATACAGACCTGCAAAAAACGGAAAGGAAACTGAAGAAAAATACTCTTGTGTGCATGAGCACTCATACACTTCTTGTTTCCTGTGATTATGCCCACTACTACAGCACAGATACAAGGTGGACAGGACGGGAGCTGCTGCGCATGCGTGCCTATGTGAGCCCCTATGGTCCTGGCCAACACACAGGCCGGCGCCTTTTCCTATAGCGTGCAAGCACAACCACCACTTCTGGATTACAGGGTGGTCTGTAACCATGGAAACGAGCAGTGTGTAATGTGATAAAAAAAATGAATCCAGCCAGCAAAGGAGGAAATATGGATAATCACAATACATTAGTAAGTGGCTTGTATTAACTTTTTCTACATAATAAATGCCATTTACTGAAGTGAGACAACTAGTGTTGAGCGAGCACCAAAGTGCTCGTGTGCTTGGGCCGAACACATTGGGATGCTCGTGTGTTCTACCGAGCACCCGAGCACAATAGAGGTCAATGGGAGAACCCCTGCACCCCCTGCTCGGAAAAGAAGAGGGTGTCTGGTTCCCTAAAAACTGTTCTTACATGTCTGGTCTCCGTAGCCGCTCCAGTCAGGGCCCGTCCGTGCGCATGGAGTTCCCCATCACCATGGGAACGCCTCCGGGGTTAGAATGTACTGTCGAATGTACGATCTCACAACAGGGAATAGTCTTGTCCTAACACTATTCATCTAATAGAGGGCGCTGTTCATGAGGTACCTTCTATTAGATGAATAGTGTTAGGACAAGACTATTCCCTGTGAGTGACTTGCAACAGGAAAGTCTTGTCATAACACTTTTCATCTAATAGAGGGCGCTGTTCGTGAGTCGTGACTCATGAACAGCGCCCTCTATTAGATGAATACTGTTATGACAAAACTATTCCCTGTTGTGAGATCGTGAAATCTCACATCCGATAGTACATTCTAACCCCGGAGGCGTTCCCATGGTGATGGAGACACTCCATGATCAAGGGTGGGCCCGGACTGGAGCTGCTACGGAGCCCAGACATGTAAGAACAGTTTTTTAGGGAACCAGACACCCTCTTCTCTTCTGAGCAGGGGGCGTGTGGTTTAATGCTTAGGACTTCCATTGTTCTCAAAGATACTCAAGCACACAAAGTGTTCGGCCAAATACTCGGCTGAACCGAGCATGGCGATGCTCGAGTCGAGCACCAGTTCGGCCAAGCATGCTTGCTCAACACTAGAGACAACTCCTTTAACATTTCTACACACATTGCATTTATTTTACAATAGTAAAGATACAGAATTGGGTTCAGCTAATAGTTGCTAAAACATGAAAACCCCTAAAGTTACATTTTTAGATTCCCCTTCTTGAATCACCCACAATAAAATGTTGATATAATGTACAATAATGTATCTGCAAGTAGATTAGTAGTTTCTTAGTATGGCCTAACTACAGACAGCCCGATAGTTCTTCACTGGACTGTTTACCCTTTTAAGGTATGGGCATCAATTGTGTTTCAGGGTACGGTATCCCTGTGACAGGCGTTGAGCGAACTGAAGTTAACAAAGTGGAATTCTATCTGAATTTCAGGAAAAATTTGATTCACCACGAATCCGCATTTCTTGAAGCTTTGCGGTAACGAGTCAATTTTTCCTGAAACGACTGTAAAAAAAATACATACCCCATCCATTTGATCGCGGAAGGGCTGTTGCGGCCATCTCGATGAGCATGTGCAATTCAATGGCATGGCTGTGATGGCTTCTCCATGATCAAATAGATTAGGTGATTATGGATATTTTTGTTTTAACCCCTGATTAACCCCCTGTTAGGCTGAATGTGACTCTCAGATGCCGAGATCAGAGTTGAAATCGGCATCTGAGGGGTGATCGCTGCTCCCCATCATTGCACCCACGCCATACTGAATAATGAAATCCAATTCGTTATAAAGTAATTTGTAATAATCTGAATTTCTTGACAAAGTTCAATAAAGCAGGTGAATTGAATTTTTGAAAACTTCACTCATCACTACCTGTGATCTGATCAATGGAAAAGACCCCCGTGATCAGGTTTGATCGTGGCATATAAGGGGTTTAATGGCAGAGATCAGAGGTTTCTCTGCTCCTACATAGGCACAAAGGTAATGCCCACTCCATAAGAGCGCTGTTCTAACAGCGATTATGGATTACATGTGACCTGTGCGACCAATCCCAGCCATCATACACCTATTTTAGTGGTCCAGACATTTTCCCAGGTGCCTGAGCGTTAAAGGTCTTTGTGTCCTGCTAAGGTTGCTGCTGTCTGTGCTTGTGTTCCTGAATTCCTGACCTGTGCTTGTGTTTCTGAACTCTGCTTCCTGTTTGATCCTTATCTGTCCTGTCTCGTTTCTCTTGTTGCTGACGAGGATTGCGTGACCTGTACCTGAGCCGCCTGACCCATTGCTTATTTGACTTTACCTCTGCCTCATCCTTTGGTCCTGGTTACTACTCAGCCTGCTAACTATGACTGTACCTCTGGTACCTTGCACTGGTACCCCTGGTCCACCTGGACCAGCTGCCTCAAATGCCAATCCTCCTCAAGTGGTAGTGACCTGGTGTTCCCCCGAGGACACCATGGAGTTTTTTTTATTCACGTAAGTAAAAGTTATCTTTTATTTTAAATTCTAAGGCGCATTATCTATTGAAAATTTGTTACTGAAGTCCCCTCAGGAAAGTCTATCCCCCACCATCAGGGGTATTGCGAAGAATGAGCAGTTAACTTAGACAACGCCCCTTAGAGGAGGTTGGTCACGTGGTACAGTGGGTTCACACCCCCTGGCTCATGACAGGAGACTCGCCTGTGCTGCCTTGGTTCCAAATTGAAGAATTAAAAGAGTTGTCTGGTCTCATGAGAAAACCCAATAACCCTTGGGATCAGCTTGCAATAAAGAACTTATCAAAACTAACTGAGAAATCCAGTGCCAACTCTCAGGTTCTCTCTGCTGGGCTCTGTTTCTCTTCAGTGCACTTCTGAGGCCAGTAAATGGCTGCAGCAGTCACATGCTATCGACGTGATGTCACTGCTGTCACCAGTTAAACAGAGCCTATCCGGGAGAATTGGTGTGCCAGTGCTGGATCAGTCAGGTAAGTAACGATAAGTTCTTTTGCAGGCTGATCCCTAGGTTTTTCCGGATTTTTTTCTGGAAAGTGAACAACCGCTTTAATGCTATACACTGATACACCTATGGGATGTCGCACTAAAAAGACTTTCTCTAGCGCCACTCTAGGGGAAAGTATAACACAATGTCCATTTACATCAATAGACTGGTAGGTTCTCCAGAACGAGAGATGCTCTTTGTAAGACCTCTTGTAGACGACTGTATGCCCTCCGAGACATACGGCGCGCTCCTGTGTGCACGATCAATGCCACTCCGGGACATATGGCCCGCTCACAGACCGTATGTCTCGGACAGCATTTGGTCGTGTGCAAGAGGCCTAACTGTTCTCCATTCTGGTCAAGAAATAAGGTTCCTGAAGAGAGGACCTTCTCCCTTAGAACGGAGCGAAGCGAGAACACACATCGAGTAAGTTGAAATCAGAACACCCACATAGCGTAAAGTAATTAATTTCCAAAGTTGCTTAATTTTTTTTTTGTATTTACGCTTCAGTTGTCAAATTTTATTAAAATGTTGGAATTTTTCTTAATGACTCATGTTCTGTGCCTTAAGCTGGATTGAAATTCTAGAGCTTTTGTGGATATTGCCCCACAGTCATTAAACCGCGTGATGTGTCACATTCACACAAACTGTATGATGCAATGTGGTAGTAAAGTGAAGGTGATGGAGTGACATATCCGCAGCAGTATTACACGTTGCTGATTTGTTACAGCATCATGATTGCATAAGGGTGGTGTCCACATCACATTTTTCCCATCCAGGTAACGTATACAAAAAAATGTATACGTTAAATGGATGCCTCAGACTGATGTCACATGGAGGCATAAAATGTGATGTGAACCCACCCTAAGTACTTTGAAGACTTCTAAATCCTGAAAGAATTCATTGATATTCTGCAGGTAATGTAAATGAATGGGGAATCGGGGATATGGGGTGTAGGAGAGGGTTATCGGGTTGTAATGGTTGATGCAGGGAGACAGATGTTATATAGCATTGTGCAAAATGTAGGAAGCAACATTTTTCCCTTCTGACCATCTGTTCTGCCTTAGCCCCCGCGTCCAAATAATTTGTCTCAGAACGAAAATCCCAGCAACATTCAGTTTCTCCAATGCTTCTTTATTTGGAATCAAAAATAGGTATACAATAAGCCCCTCATGGGACGCGTTTCGGCTGACTTTAGCCTTCCTTCTGTGCAACAAAGAAACGGATCGTGAGCTGTTTTGTTTGCTTTCAAATAATTTGTCTCATCGTAAATGCATACAGTTAGAATACTTCATATTAGGCCTCATGCACACGACTGTATGTGTTTTGCGGTCTGCTAACCACGGATCCGCAAAACACGGAAGCTGCTCCGCATTTCAGCGACCCATTGTAGAAATGCCTATTCTTGTCCGCAAACTGGACAAGAATAGGACATGCTCTATTTTTTTTGCAGGGCCACAGAACGGAGCAACGGATGCGGACAGCACACGGAGTGCTGTCCGCATCTTTTGCGGCCCCATTGCAAAATATGCAGCTCGGTCGTGGACCAAAACAACGGTCGTGTGCATGAGGCCTTATAGTCATAGAATAACCAAATAACACGGCTATAAGGCTACATGCACACAACAGTTGTTTTTTGCTGTCCGCAAATCGGGATCCGCAAAGAAATCTGATTGTCCATCAGGTTTTTTTGGAGGATTCCTTTGTTTTCACAGATCCCTTGTAATAAATGCCTATCCTCGACCGCAAATGAGAAAAAAGTAGGAAATGCACTACTTTTATTGCTGAAGGGAAACACGGACAATGGACGCGGAGCACAAACGGATGAACTGTCAGCATTTTTTTGCTGACCCATTAAAATGAATGGGTTCCTGTCCTATCCGCAAAAAAAACTGAAACAGAAGCCGAGAAAAACAACTATTGTGTGCATGTAGCCTAAAACATACAACACTGATCAGGAGCAAGCGGGGGAAGAATACCCAACAGTTAAAGGGGTTCTCCAGTACTGCAAAAAGATGGCTGCCTTCTCCCAAATCCAACAACATACTTGTCCATGGGTTGTGTGTGATATTACAGCTCAGCCCCAGTCACTTAAATAGAGCTGAGCTGCAATACCAAACACAACCCATGACAATTGTGGGGTTGTTTTTGGAATAAAGCAGCCATGTTTTTCTAATCCTAGGTAACCCCTTTAAATTATTTAAATCAATGACTCAGGGGACAACACTTTGACTTATGTCAGTCTCTGTAGTCATTCATTGCCCAATTTTTTTTCTCTTAAGCTCCCAGTTCTAGAGACATATGCTGACAGCCACAATGCCCTCTAGAGTTTGAACCACTGTGCCTCTAAGACAGAGATCAGCAACATTTTGCATGCCAGCTGCTTTGAAACTACAACTCCCAGCATGCCAACATGCTTGGCTGTTCTTCTAAGTCCCATAGAAGTGAAAGGAGGATTCTGGGAGTTGTAGTTTCAGAACACTTGGAGTGCCGGAGGTTGCTGATCCCAACTCTAGGAGTCAGATATGCCCCTATGGAACCAGCCAATATGTCACCCCATAGATTCTGCTGCAATGTTACCCCTCATCTTTAGCCACAGGGCCTTCCTGTAGGTCCAACCACATAAAACCAGGGCTGTGGGACTGGAGTCACGGTTGTGGAATCGAGGGACTTTTTGGCCACCTTTAAAATAAAACTGTGAAATATTGTATATTAATAATTGATCTATTAACCCTTTGATCTGGTTTGTCTGGAGGAAACTGGACAACCCTTGGGATCCAACTTCAGTAAAGAACTGGTAAGTACTTACCTGACACCACCTCTCCAATTCTCTCGTTCCAGCTCTCTTTACACAGCCGCAGCGGTGATGTCATGTCCACATGTTTGCCTCACTGGCCTCAGTGGTGCACCCAATGGGGCGAGTGATTGACTGTAGCAGTTATGTCTTGTCGACATGATGTCACTGTTTCAGCTGGATAACTAGAGCCTGGGAAACCGGAACGGTGGCACATGATTTGAGTTGCTTTTGACAACTCATTTATTGGCCCAATATCCACCGTACATGTTTGTAGAACTTTCGTCGTCATTAAACTTTTGTGAGAATTTAATAACGTTTAGAAGTTTTGATGACGTAGATATTTATGTTTTATCAGGATAAGGCCTTATTTATCAAAAGACAACTAGGGTGCTAAAGTGGCAATTGAAAAGCAGCTACTGCTGAACTTCTCTCCCTTAGGCCTCTTTTACACGACCGTATGGTCTTGCGGTCCGCAAAAAACAGATGACATCCGTGTGCATTCTGTTTTTTGCGGAACGGAACATCTGGTCCCTAATAGAACAGTACTATCCTTGTCAGTGATGCAGACAATAATAGGACATGTTCTATCTTTGAACAGAAATACGGAAACTGAATGCATACGGAGTACCTTCCGTTTTTTTTGAGGACCCATTGAAATGAATCGTTCCGTATACGGAACACAAAAAACGGCCCGTAGAATCGAAAAAAAAAAAACGTCTGGCCTTAGACTAAAGCTGGCCATAGGCATGAGATAGCTGTTGGTCGAATGCTCATTCTATCTCTTCAGCTGTCTATTGTTAATAATGCACCGGCGAAGCCAGTCATTGGCAGCAGCAGAGCAGATGACCGTGGCCATGCCCGGGAGGAAGTAAACACGCCACAGTCCGGAAGATGGACATGTGGGAGCCAGGTGGAAGGACCGGAGTGGCAGGGAGAAGGTAAGTATGAACCTTTCCACAGCAGAGGTAGGCTGCTGGCATCAGTTAAAAGTAAGGTATTTCTGGACAACCCCTTTAAGCTATATCTCATTCCCACTAATTCATGCCCCCTTGTTGAAGGAGACAAAAAAGTATCTAAAACTATTAATCTAGTGCAAAGCAATCATGTACACCATTTTATGCCAGAATTACTGCGCATTTTGTTTAGTAAATCTCCTCCATTGTATTCAAAATTTCCAGATTTTATGAATAAATTATCGAAGGGAAGAGATTGCAACGAGTCAGCAGATTGTCATCGAAATATACGTTTATATCCTCCCTAAAATCCGGTCAGAAGCTATACATAACTAAAATCTGCTTATATGAGATGTTCTACTGTGTGTAGCTGCAAACAGTTCACCGTAACCGATCCAAGTTACGAGAGTGCTCGGTCTTGATGTGAATAAATTCCAATCTGCAGCAAAAGTTCAAACAATCGAGCCAGGCTTCATTATAAATATTCTACTTTTTCCGTCTGGGGAGAAGCTTTATATGTTCCTAGCTATTTCTCCAGTCAGTGTTCTTCCAGTTTAGAGAAGTGAGCAGTATTCTACGGAAAAAAAAGATACAATTTTTGTAAAAATTGCAAAAATAAGACGGCTAAATAATTTCCTACTGAGTTCTGTGAAGGTCCCATTACAGCATATGAGACTGAAAGTGAGCCAGTCAACAAAATCAATAGTTCTGCATGCAAAGGGTCTGTTTTTTGGTCAGAATTTAAAACTCTACTGTATGTGTGGTAAAAACCTAACACTGCCTTGGACCTCAGCAAACATGAAAGACAGATAACGAGTGCGAAAGATGAGATTACACTGCAGGTCAACCTGCTTCAGTCTACCAAAAACTAAAGCTTTGGAGAAAGTTCACCATCCAGCAGGGCAATGATACCAAGCATAAGGCCTAAACCACATACTTAAAAAAAAAAAAAAACTTTTTAAAAAAATTATTTTTTTCTTTGCATAGTCAGATTCTAATATATATATATATATATATATATATATATATATGCGACTATATAAATGACTACAGTGCTTTGTGAGGGCTCATTTTTTGCGAGGAAGTTCATACTTTTTATTGATACTATTTTGGACTATGTATGACTTTTTGATCACTTTTTATTCAATTTTTTGGGGGAGGTGAAGTGACTAAAAAACAGTATTTCAGCCATTTCGATTTTTTTTCATTATGCCATTCATGCCGTTGTGAGAGATACGTTTTATTTATATATATATATTAATTAGTGAAAATCGTAGTACACATTTTTGTCCACAAGATGGCCGCTATCCAGATGTGTGTGTAAGGTCACTGTGAAGGGGGAAGGGGAATTAGGTTGCAGTTTTCTAATTACCTATGAACTCTGAGTTGATGTTGCTGAAACCACTCCTATGAAGTTAAGGAGCCAATTACCTTTCCTTAAGGAACACCCCTTATGTGATGTCATGTCTACTATTTAAGTGAACATAATTTTGAATAAAGGGCGCGCTCTCTCTTGGCTTGGGGGATGAGAAGTGCTTTGAATGGAACCAACTTGTGTCTGGTCTCATTATGAAAGCAGTATGGTGTACACATACTTATAACTTCTATTTATTTGGCACCACACAAAGAAGATGAGAAGCGCATGAATTGCGACAACAAAATGGCGCCCAACGTGGGGCAGATCAGCTTGCGTAATTTCCGATTCAAACGCCACGAGAGGACTTGGCCAAAATTATCAGATGAGGTCATGCCGGTTAAAATAAGGTAAGAAGCTTTAATTCTTACACCTCCTCTGAATCTTTTGCCCAAGTTAATTCTCAAGAGTTGAATTGGTGTTATCGCGATGGAAGGGTTCAAATTATAGCTGATCTGTCCTTTAGAACGAAAGAACCCGTTTGAATATTCCTTCTTTGTGTGGTAGAATGTGCTGAAACTGAGCAGAACGGAAGTTGTTAGACAGCTGATGCATATCCTGTGACGTAGAATTGGATCTCAGCCAAGCTGATGAGATAGTCTTGGACCAAACTCTGACGAGAGTTTGAAAACTCATGAGTAGTGACCAGGGGTCCTCATGAGTGTGTAGGATTAACACGAAATTGCATTTGTTATCCCTATGATGCCAATTGGAAGTGTCCAATCCTATTAAATAAATGGAGAGTTTTCTCATGTTGTTAGTGGGTGCGGGAGGAAGCATTTAAGTGATTAGCCTGTCACATTGTCTGAATGTGCATCAGTACAAGGCAGAGAGTGTGGAGAAAGTTTCCATTAGACTCCAGGAAAGCTGGGTGGATTTGGGCTTTGAAAATACCTTAGAGATTAATGAGAAAATCATAAGTGCTGCCTTTGTGGATGGTTTTGAGGATCATCTCAAAAGGTCTAGTATTAGCTAGGCCTGAGTACAGTTCACTATAGCCCTATATTTAGTCCCTCCATGTTGTAGAAGTTCAATTGAACAAAGGCCTAAGGCGGGCGTGGCTGCTTATGAGTCCTCCCCACAAGAAGGGGGAAGGAAGACTCTGTATGTACTTGTCCACTTCCTCGTCTGTGGGAGGAGCTACAAATGTTCAGCCCTTCAAGTGCAACGCCCATAGGGAATCAACAACCCAGAATCAAATGCTGGATCCCGATTATCTATACAATCTTTAGGATTTGTTTCTATTGCCTCATAGCAAACATGTTCCATGATCTTTCATCATGGCTAAGAGTAGTATCACATGTGTAGGAGTAGATAGTAATGCAGCTCCTACTCCTCTTACCAACTGTTTACCGCCTTAAAGGTGCACAAATTTGGATACAAGCTACTCTGCTGCCTCTGGAAGGGGAGGGAGTAGTACTGTAGTACCTATAAAAATTCAAATTCACATGATTGTCTCCAATTAATAACCACATTTTTTAGAGTTTCTGGTAGATAATTTCAGTTTCTTGGAAGATGGATCATCTCAGACAGGATATGCTGTTCCTACGTAATCTGATGTTGTCAAGAAAGAACCACTCCCTCCAGCAATGTTAGTGCAGGAGACAGAGCTGAAGACACTCGCTGAGGTTTGTAAGATGGCTGAGGGTAAGACTGCTAACATCAATATTAATCCAGGTATGCCTTCGGTATCACTCATTATTATGATCTAATCTGGCGAAGCAGAGATTGTTTAATCCATGGGTAAGCCCATCAATAATGGATGCTGAATGTATGAGAGATGTTTGATGCCCTGATGCTGCCTGAGAAGGTAAAGGCTGAACTATTATCTGAAGTCTACGCTACATGGAAGTCTGTGTGATACAGGATGGCTTAGGGCCAGTAGACTTTAAAAAAGTTTGTCTTTTCCAGATACAGGCTACAGGAATGGAAACATCAAAGGCAAGAGAGAGAAGGTGTGATTGGGTTCTGTGGTGGATGGCTCCTGGGTTCAACAATGCTGCCACTAGGTTAGTTGAAGGTGAATGCTGTAATAATGAGGGGAGAACTATGGGAGTTCCAGGAAGGCATAGGCCAAGGTCATCTTACCATTTCAGAGACTGCGGATTGACTACATTCAGAACAAAAGTGGAACAGTGTGACTATGTCTGTGTCTATATTGATCTCTTTCCAGGATATTCGGAGATTTGAACTGTAGCAAAGGCTACAGATAAAAGGTACTGATTGAGGTAAGAGTACCTACCCCTGGGGCTTTTCTCCATCCGGTACACCCCTAACCAGAAGATAGGCTTAAGTCCATATGAAGTTCTCTTTAGGAATACCCCTGGATTAGGTCTCTATTTTCTCCAACAGCTCCAGATGAGGCATAGCAGTTTTCCAAATTATGTTGTCTATTGCACAAATTTATTGACAAATGTGTATTTCCAAGTTTTAGTTGTTTTCTAGAATCCAGACTGTCTAGAAGCAATTCATTCTTTACAATCAGGAGATTGGGGAGGTGATAAAACGAGAGATGTGCGGAAAGTCCTAGAGCTACGGTTTGAAGATCTACATCAAGTCCTGATAACCACCGCCACTGCTGTCGAATTGGAAGGAGAGCCTGATTGGATCTACGTGTTATGTTGCAATCAAGTGCCCGGACTATAAGAGCCATAATGTTTTTGCATGTTGTATTGTTTGGTTCATATTGTACAAGGGGAAATCACAGTCAAATCAAATTCCAACGGTGTTATATTATCAAGATGAGTCAGGAACAACTAAGTTGACTTTGCAGTATAGTGGACTGTAAGACACATGACAGAGAGGACACTTGGTTTTGGTCTGATAAGTACATCTGTGTGACTAGAACTGTCCTGGTCTATGGTAATTGTGTTTAGAGATGACCATACCAACTGTGGATATTAGAGAATAAAAGAATGGAGCACTAGTCTGAAGTGTTGGGAATATAAACCAGTGGAAACTACATCTAAAGTAAAGGTGAAGGTTTGTCTCAAAGGATGACTGTCCTGAAGAGAACACCACCAAACAGATGTAACATAATGAGTGTAATCCTGTGTTCCAGTCCATTAGAAATCCTATCCAATAGGATTCGGGGATATATGTTTAAGGAATATATGTAAGTGACAAAAATCCCCTAGGTAAATTTAGAATGTTGGTAAGGGAAACCCTCAAAGTGCAGTTACATCTGTGGCTCCTACGTCCTTACCTATAACTGGCATTAAATATTTGGCCAATTTAAAAACATGAAGACAAACTGGTCTTAGAGACAGGATTTTATACAGGAAAAAGCCCTTTGGTGTTTTCCCTCCAGTATATTGATCTTATATAATTCAGCTGAATGGGACAAGTAGTGACTCTGATAGTTCCTGACAGTTGGTTTATCAACCAAAATAATAAAAAACGTAGATATCTGGTGATTGTGTGGAGATTTAAAACTCCGACCCAGGATGCAGGTAGAATGAGGTGGCCGATGTCATTTATTCTATTCTCACCTCCTGAGTGGGATCAAATCAGTAAGAAATACAATGTCTGGTCACGACTAAGGAGGTCACTCCCTACATCCTTTGACTCACATGTATACATGGATGCCATAGGAGTCTGTAGAAGAGTTTCTGAAGAATTTAAAGCTAAAAGTCAGATAGCTGCAGGATTTGAGTCATTAATTCCCACGATTAGTAATAAAAATGTGTAGATTGGATTAACATCTATATTGTCATCAACAGAGATTTGTGAATTACACCTGTGATGCTGCGAAGGGAATGGCGGAACAACTGAGCTCTTTTCCAGTGATAACTGGTCCTTGACAGCAGAAAAAGGAGGGATCCACAAGATCGTTGGAAGTTCCTGCTGCATTTACATTCCAGACAACACTGCCCTTGATGGAAGGATCACCAAGGATCTGAAGAAACTGATGGACTTTATCAAATGAACTGATGGGAAAAATTCTGAAATGAATCACATCATGATCAGAATAATGTTTTGGGAACTGGTTCAGTGACTACAGTGTTTTTAGCCTTTGGCTTTAACAGGGTGCTGTATAGCTTTCTGTTAGGAAAATTGTTTTGGAAATGTTTAATTCATCCATGCCTATACTATGTATATGTACTATGTGCCCATGTCAGAGACAAAGATTATTCTATCCTGAAATAAATAAAACCTTGTTGATGGTTGCGGGGTAAATAGGACAAGGTGAAGGCAAACCCGAAAGGGAGTTGGGGGACCTGGTGAAGCAATAAGGAAAGTCCAGCTCTTCGCTGTTTAGGGCGTTGGGAGAGTACCTCACTTTGCCTGTTCACCTTTGGTCTATTTCCGCAAAAAGGAGGGATTTGTGAGAGATAAGTTTTATTTATATATATATATTAATTAGTGAAAATCGTAGTACACATTTTTGTCCACAAGATGGCCGCTATCCAGATGTGTGTGTAAGGTCACTGTGAAGGGGGAAGGGGAATTAGGTTGCAGTTTTCTAATTACCTATGAACTCTGAGTTGATGTTGCTGAAACCACTCCTATGAAGTTAAGGAGCCAATTACCTTTCCTTAAGGAACACCCCTTATGTGATGTCATGTCTACTATTTAAGTGAACATAATTTTGAATAAAGGGCGCGCTCTCTCTTGGCTTGGGGGATGAGAAGTGCTTTGAATGGAACCAACTTGTGTCTGGTCTCATTATGAAAGCAGTATGGTGTACACATACTTATAACTTCTATTTATTTGGCACCACACAAAGAAGATGAGAAGCGCATGAATTGCGACAACACCGTATATTTTTAAAAACCTTTTTCATGCTTATTTTCAGTCCCCCTAGGGGACTTGAACATGCGATTGTCTGATCACTTCTGCAGTCTATGGGAAATTCAGTGCACTCCTATCACACTCTGCTGGTCTTTCAGCCAGCATTCACATGTCATTACTTGATCTGTTGCTGTATGTCAGAATTGTAGTGGGGGGAAAAAAAAGGTCGCAAATTTTGGCGCACACCTGTTTTGCATAGTAATTAGCAATTTAAAAAAATACATTTCTCCCCTTCTTAACACTTTTTGTGAAATTGTGCCATGTTTAGTGGGAGGGGTTTTAACAGATTTTATATCATTTATATTAGTAACTGCTTTTCTGGGGCAAAGATACAATAAATGTAAGAGTCCTGTGCCTCTCATCTGAATACAATTGTTAGCCTATAACTCCAGAGAAGCTTGAAATAAGATTGATATGAAACACCAGTCTTAGGCCTCGTCCACATTTCCGTGTCAGTGACACGTCCATGAAAAAAAACGTACGTGTTTCATCCGTGATGATGTCTGTGAAGGATCCGTGGTTGGTCAGTGTGTCAGTTTTTTCTATCCATGTGTCATCCTTAATTCACTGACATTGCTCTGCTGAACATTAATTTCCAAAGAATCTCCTATCAGTCTTCAGTGAAAAACAGATGCCATCCGTGGTGTGTCCAGGATTTTCACGGACCCATAGACTTCTATGGGCGTGCTTGGTCACGAATCAAAGTAGTGCAGGTCAGTAAAAAAATGCTGAAACAGACACATTTAAATCAATGGGTACGGGGAAAATGCGGACAGCACACGTCAGTGAAAAACGGAAATGTAGACGAGGTCTTAGGGCTCATGCACACGACCTTATGTATTTTGCTGTCTTAAAAAAAAACTGATCCGCAAAAAATACGGATGACGTTCATGTGCGTTCCTTATTTTGCGGAATGGAACAGCTGACCCCTAATAGAACAGTACTATCCTTATCCGTAATGCGGACAGTAATAGGACATGTTCTATTTTTTTGCGGAACGTTTTTTTGCGGAACGGAAATATGGACATATGGAAACAGAATGCACACGGAGTAACTCCGTTTTCTATACGGACCCATTGAAATGAATGGTTCCGCAGACGGTCTGCAAAAAAATGGAACGGACACCGAAAGAAAATACGTTTGTGTGCATGAGCCCTTAGGCTGAGTTCACACTTCAGTTATTTGGTCAGTTATTTCCATCAGTTAGGGCTTGTTCAGTCTGCAAATTGTGTATCCGAAAAACACGGATGCCGCCCGTGTACCTAAAGGGGCAGCCCTTTATAGAAATGCCTATTCTTCTCCGCAAAACGGACAAGAATAGGACATGACTCATAATTTTTGCGCGGCCACAGAACGGAGCAACGGATGCGGACAGCACACGGAGTGTTGTCTGCATCTTTTGCAGCCCCATAGAAGTGAATGGATCCATGCACGAGCCGCAAAAAATGCAGCTCGGATGCGTAACCAAACCGCAATCGTGTGAACAAGCCCTTATTGTGATCCAAAACCTGGTATGGGTCAAAAACACAGAACAGTAGGAAATCTTTCCAGTACACCTTGTCTCTGTGGAGGTCTGACTACTGGTTTTGGCTCACAATCACTGATGGAAATAACTGACTAATTAACTTAAGTGTGAACTGGGCCTTAGTAAATTCCCCCCTATAAAGTAGTATACGATGTGGCGGATTTCTAGCGCAGCTTAAACTATGTTTTTTCTACAAAAAAAAACCTATATATATATATATATGTATTAATATATATATAAAATATGGTAAAACCCTACACACCTACAACCTGTCTCACACAGCGAATATCAGCCTCCATAATACGAATAGTTGTGTGTTGAGTCATGAACTCTGCCGCAGCAATTCTCTTGTCTGAATGACTCATTATGTAAAGTAATAAAGAATTCACAATAGACTTCCTCTTACAGACAAAAACATTTCCATAGAACAGTTATTGGTGGCAGCATGCTGACTTGATTTTATCTGAGAAGACTGTGAACCTAAAATAAGTTCAGCCATTCTCATCTATTTCTTAATGTATGAATATGTTTTTCCTATGGGGTCATTTATCAAACTGGTGTAAAGTAGAACTGGCTTAGTTTCCCATAGCAACCAATCAGATTCCACCTTTTATTTTCCAAAGGAGCTGTCCAAAATGAAAGGATGATTGGATGCTATGGGAAACTAAGCCAGTTCTACTTTACACCAGTTTGATAAATGACCCCATGTGCTCTGCAGTTTATACAATTAAGGCTATGATGATTATCTAAAGCCACAGATTATACAGAAATCAAAATTCCTCTTAATCCAGCATCCAAAAATCCAGAATTGTCTAGATTTGGCATCCTTCACATGTCATCCAGGAGATTTACTTTCTAACTTTCTGATCATCATCCGCCTCCTGTTCTCCTGCATTGACCCCACTGCTTGCTTAATATCCAGTGCACCCCAGCCACCATTAGGCAGGATACCCCAAATTCTAGAGTGTTTCCCAGGGGAAGAAGGGTTGAGTGCTTCCATTCACTGCCTGCGCGGCCCAGAAGTGTACTGGAGCAAGGATTAGCCACTCTGAGGACTACTACCACTCTCATTGCTGCAAACCACCAATCCTCTCCACCTCCCGTGAGGGGCATCCCCTGGCATACACAACACAGTACACCTCTATGTAAAATAATCTTGTCATGAATGTCGCTCTCATCTCTTGATTATAGAAGGGCATGGGGCTTTTATTAAAGGAGCTGTCTAGGATTTGGATATTGGTGACCTATCCTCAGGATAGGTCACCAATATCAGATTGGCAGAGGTCCTATATCTGGCACCCCTGCAAATCAGTTGTTTCGGTGTTGCTCTGTCACTGTAAGGCTAGTTACGGCATGGACCTCAGGCAGACTGTTCTGTCAGGTGAACAGCCTGTCGGATCCATCCTGCCGCTAGTGAACGTGTGCCCCGGACTACCGCTCCGGCCCTATTGACTATAATGGGGGCGGGGCGGAGTTGCGGCGGAGGCACGGCAGCGCACGCCGACACCGGAATAAAACTACGACATGTCTGGGGGCACACGTTCACTAGCGGCAGGAAGGATCCGACAGGCTGTTCACCCGATGGAACATTCAATGGGAACAGTGCTGCAGTTACCAGGTCTGACCACTACACAATGGATTGGCGCTGTGTAGTTCAGTTCCATCGTTGATGTCCGGTGCAGCTGCAGCTAATCGGCTACAGGGTACCAGGTCCCCACCGATCTGATATTGAAGGCCTATCCTGAGAGGTGCTTTGCACAGAGGTGGAAGAAACACAGCAGTTGGGGAGGGTAGTGGCTGGGAGCTGGGAGCACTGCCGATGACATGTCTTTTTGGACAGTGAGAACTTGTAGCAGCTCATTTGAGGCAGTTTGCTATCTAGAAGAACTATGTACTGAAATGTCAAAACTGTATATCATGTTTATGTGTGTGCCCGGAAGGAAGAAAGAAACTGTGAGCATGTTGCCTCACCTAAGGTAATAACGCTGTACTGTTGTTAAACTGCAATTTTACTTTGACTATTCCTTACACAAATTACGCCCCTTGTCTTGTCACCTTGGACTAGCTTAGCTGGTATCACCTGGTTTGCATTCACACTCATAGGGTGCATCACGGGCATTGCTAGGATCTCAAAAGATCCGGGGCCCAAGCCCCAATGAATATCGCCCAGTTCTCTAAGTCGCCCCTCCCTCCCCCCGCACACCGCATTTTGCTGTACTTGTTATACAGCAGCACATACCTCTCACATCCAGTGCCTCCAGGTGACGTCTCCACCAATGTAGATCTTCTCTGTCATCATCTTCTCCATTCTGTTCGTACAAGTTCTCTCAGCTGCACCTCATCTCTGCAGGGTGTGACACACGGACATCTTAGCTTCTTCACATTTCTATCATCATCCCCCAACCTGGAGTTAGGGTGTTATCCACAGTGTTATCCTGCTGCTCGCTGTGCTCCCCAATAATTCCAAATACTATCCTGAAGAAATAATAGTGCCCCCATAGTAATAGTGCTCGTCATAGTCCCACCAATAGTAATTCCCTTCTAGAATGCCCTCATTAGTAATACTGCCCCTACAGTGCCCCAAACCGTGATAACGCTCCCCAAGAATGCCTCCATTAGTAGAAGAGCCCTCCAGTATTAATAATACCCTCACAGAGCCCCCAGTAGAAATAAGGCCCCCTATTGTTCCCCCAGTGGTAATAAAGCTTTCTACAGACCACTCAGTAGTAATAAGGCGGCTCTATAAGTCCCTCCTATAGAGCCCCCAGTAGTAATAAGAACGCCTATAGTGTCCCCTACAGTGCCCTCAGTATTTATACTACCCCCTGCAGTGCCCCCTGTAGTTATATTCCTCACTCCACCATACAGTCTCATGTAAATAACATCACACTATCTCTCCTGCCCCCTCCAAAATACAGTCCCAAGTAAATAATATCACCTCCTCCCCAGCTGCCTCCAACATACAATCCCATGTAAACATCACCCCCTCAACATTCAGTATGATGTAAATAACATCATTCCCCCTACCAGCCACCTTCAACATACAGTCCCATATAAATAACATCACCCCTCAACATTCAGCCCCATGTAAATAACATCACTCCATCCCACAACCACCATCAAAATACAGTCCCATGTAAATAACATCACTGCCTTCCCAGACCCTTCCGACGTGCAGTCCCATGTAAATAACATCACCCTGCCCCAGCCCCCTCCAACATTTAGTCCAATGTAAATAACATAATCCCCTCCCACAGCCACAATCAACATACAGTCCCATGTAAATAACATCAGTCCCTCCCACAGCCACTATCAATATACAGTCCCATGTAAATAACATGACCCCCTCCCCAGCCACTTCCAACATACAATCCCATGTAAATAATATCCCTCCCTTCAGCCCTAAAATACAGTCCCAGTTAAATAACCACAACTCCCAGCATTGCTCTGCCTCTCCCTTCACTTACCTCTCCTAACCAGAGCTGCTTCCCCCAGGTCTTCTCCATCATCTCACTGCCATCCTCTCCTGCACTGGTCACATGATGGTGACATCATCGCAGGTCCTTCTCAACCATTTCCTGTTTTACTGGAGTGGTCACATGGCCTGTGATGTCACCACAGGTCCTTCAGATGTTCCACTGCATTAGATTCAATTGTGTTGCCGTTGTTCCGTTATTTTTGCTACCCGTTAAATTTTGCTACCCTCGTCACTTCCGATAGGGACGTAGCCGCACTGGAAGGTGTGAAATTTACCTACCCCGTCGTTGTGCGCCTGCGCCGATACACCTCCTTCTCAGCCACTCAAGTGGCGAGCAGTGAGACACACCTCCTTTCAAACCTTCTGGTGCGGCTACGTCACTACCGGAAGTGTTGAGGGTAGCAAAATTTAACGGGTAGCAAAAAATAATAGAACATCGTCCTCAGGACGGCAATACAGTTTGATCTATCTGGCAGGCAGGGCATTCGGGGCCTGGGACAAAACATCCGGGGCACAGGCCCCGAATGTTTTAACCTAGCGACGCCCCTGGGGTGCATGTTCAGGTTCTTTATGCAGTTGTAGGCCAAAACTAGGAGTGGATTCAAATAAACTGGTAGGAATGTGCCTGTTCTTTTATGCTTTCTCTCCTTTTATGATCAACTCCTGATTTTGGCTTCCAAAATGGCATCAAGAAACCTGAACATGTGGCAGCACTCTCATACATAGGTACTTTTCAAAAGAGATGGACTGGGAACTTAAGGTGTCCCTGGAAACCAAACCCAAAAGTGGCCCCATGTTGTAGATGGGTCCAAATTGACAGGAGGTAAAACAACACGGTTAGATGTCATCTGCAGAGAAAAAAGGAGGAAAATCCAGCACTCCAACTTGGTTCAGAAAAGCCTTGTAATCCTTTATTTCTGTAAGTACAGTCACCATACAGAAGTGAAATCACCAGCGTTGGTACACATTGGTTGCGGTAGCGGTCTACGCGTTTCGAGCGGTAACGCTCTTACTCATGACCTGGACAATCACTTTGTTTTTAGATGTCATCTGTCTGCTGTCCACGTTTGTGCAGCTGCTTCACAGTTCTAGTAATGGGAGTGTGAAAATTGCAGAATGCGCATGGACAGTATCCGTATGCTGTGAATCCATGATTTGCTGACTGCAATACAGATATGGTCATGTGCATGAAGCCTAATGCCTTTTTTCACACTATCAGTGTTCAGTCAGTGATTCCCATCAGAGATTGTGAGCCAAAACCAACAGAACATGATTGTATGAAGGAATATGGAGAAAACTCCCATGACTCTGGTGGCCCCACATGGCCATGGACCTACGTAGTCCCGACTGACTTTTTATGCCAGCACACCAAATGAAAGGACTGACGTGTGGTGACCTGCAGCCATAATGTGACATCCTTGATCCTGCCATGTAGACAGGTGGACAAACTTTCTTCTCTCCAAATTGCTAATCATACCTGAGCAATGCCTGAATTCCATACACCCGGTGCGCCTCACTAATAAAATTCACATAGCAGAAGAGGACTGAACAGTAGGGTGAGATGGTACCTACCATTTTCTTCCTTCTCCACCTGGCTCATCTTTTAACCCTTATATAATCCTATATCAAAGAGTAACTCTCATTTCACAGGGCAGGAGCAGCAGGCAGATCTTTGGTCAACAATGACTAACCCACTGCAGGACTCCACACCCTCAGTGCACCGCTACATCTCTGCACTGTCCGCTGTCAGGTACCTTCCTCCTCCTCCCAGTTATGTAGGTGCCCGTATTGCTGTGCCTATAGTACAACCTGCCCTTGATGGCTTATCTTATGACATCATACCCCATCATGGCAGATCCGTTTAAACTCTTTATTACAAGTATTATTGTAGTCAACAATATAGCTCACATCAGAAATATTATTGTATTTGGCACCTAATGTGCTACTAGCTCTTCATTGCAGCGTCCCATAATATTTTAATTAGACTTACATAATCTTATGATAACAATTAGAGATGAGCGAATTTCAGGTTATGAAATTCGTTCACGCTTCGTTTACTGGTAAAAGGTGAATTGTGTTATGGATTCCGTTACCACGGACCATAATGCAATTCTTTAACGGAATGCCTCTATTCATTCCGTCATAATAGAAGTCTATGGCCTGCATAACGGATCCGTCCCGTTTGCGTTATGCAGGGGAGGACACACCATCTAATATTAAGAGGAGTTTCCCACATTTCATAATTATAGGTGACAAAAGTGTGATTGCTGGAGCTCCACCATTGTGAACCCCAGCTAATCTCTAGGCCGGGGGTGTCAGATATATTTTTCCTTCCCACCGCACCCACCATCCCAGTAAGGAGAGGTTTAAATAGATGGTCGATCATGCCCCCTGCTACTCTATGCAATGTCTATTGGGCACGTCTACAGAGTCTACTTGGTTGCTAAAAAAAAGAGCTAGAGAAAGCAC
Source organism: Bufotes viridis (assembly GCA_033119425.1). Classification (NCBI taxonomy): domain Eukaryota; kingdom Metazoa; phylum Chordata; class Amphibia; order Anura; family Bufonidae; genus Bufotes; species Bufotes viridis. Next base: position 57,095,222 of record CM065594.1, read on the forward strand.
CGAAATAATGAATTAAATAAATCCATCGAGTGCATTATAATGCATTGTGACCGCCAGTCAAATCCATGGCTGTGTGTGATAACAGAAATGCACTTTTATAGCCATTATGCAGTATATGACTTTGTCTTTGATCACTACATTTTTTAATTAGCTAAATATAATTACCATACCAATGTTAATTGAAATTCTATATAGCCACCAAAGAACATGTATCCAGGGGCATAGCTAAAGGCCCATGGGCCCTGGTACAAGAGTTCAGCTTGGGCCCCCCTTCCCTCAGTGCTGTGTGGCCAGGGGCAGGGGGCACATAGCCTTTGTGCTGCCTGAGGCAAAAATTGAAACAGCACACCTAGACCCTTTTGCCAAATTCTTGACCTAACCCCTTCCCTCCGGCCAGTGGTGTAACTTTCTATAGTACTGGTGTCTTCTTATGCACCACATGGCCTCCTCAGGCTCCTGGGCCCAGTAGCGACTGCTACCTCTGCACCCCCTATAGCTACTCCCCTGCATGTATCTAAGTGATTCGGCTTCACTCATGGATGCTTCTGTAGACCAGCACTTTCTTATTTTTTTTGGCAGCAGTTAACAATGTGCAAATGGGATTTGACTTTTTTTGATCCTAAAGTAACAATTGCAGTTTGGGAAATTCATGACCTGTGACCAGTAATTCATACCCCGGGGAATTATTCTGTGTACAGAAAAAGATAGCAAAGCGGTATTACTGGAGAATAAGGGAACACATCTGCTTCTGCTTATGCTGGCACGCTGCCCTGTGCTAGAGTGATGCAGTCTCGCAAAATATAACCAGATAATTGGCACAGAAAAGTTGGTTGCAGGGAAACAACTACCGTAATGTCTTTTCCTCTGCCCAACAGCAGACGCAAGCTCTCACGCTGCCTCCCCCAATGTGTGGGGTCTCCAGATGTAATAGTTAAAGGGGTTTTCTAAGATATGATTGCTGATAGATCATCAATGTCTGATCTGTGGGGTCCAACACCCGGGCCCCTGCCGATCAGGCTCTCCTGTGAGCGCTGCGGCCTTCTCCGTGTTCACCAGCACAGAACCGTACATTGTACAGCGGCTGTGCTTGTTATCACAGCTCAGTCCGATTCACTTCTATGGAACGGAGCTGCTCCTAGGCCACGTGACCTATGAACGTGACGTCACTGGTCTAAGGAAAGGTGCGAGAAGGCCTTTTAAATCTAAGGTCTACCTTTACCCTATTTATATGTGACCTTCACTACAACCTCCTCCAATTGGTCCAGGTTGGCATGCTGGCTCTTGGTCATTTGTTTTATTAAACACATTATTAAAGGGAATGTTTAATGTATTGAATTTTATTTTCATGAATGTGCTTGTTCACCTTCTCATGGTATTGAGATGGATTTGCATATTTTCATAGTTTATACAGCAAAGCTAACAAGTGAGCTGCAGACAACAGGCAGTGTCATCCTACAGTCAGTTCCAGTCTTATTACCACTTTACAATGACACCTCATCCACATTTTCGTTTGTCACTGACGTGCGCTGTCCTCATTTTCTGCAGAGAGCATACATGCCCATCGATTTAAATGCGTCTGTCCACATTTCAGTATATTTTTACTGACTGCGGGTCAGTAAAAAAAATCGCGGAGACATGCACTACTTTGAGCTGTGATGCGAACCTAACGTTCCCATTGAAGCTCTCGTCCACATTTCCTTGTCAGTGTCATATCCATGAAAAAAATGGCCGTGTATCATCCTTGAAGATCTCCGTGAAGGATCAGTGACGGGTCCGTGTGTCCGTTTTCTCCCTCTGTGTGTCAACTGTAATTCACAGACATTGCTCAGCAGAAAATTAATTTCAAGAGCATTTTCTATCTGTCTCCCATGAAAAATGAACGCACCACGGATGCCATCTGTGATTTTCATGGACCCAGAGACTTCAATGGGCATGCTTGGTCAGCATCACGGTCAGTAAAACAAATACTGAAATGTGAACAGAGACATTTAAAGCAATGGGTATGTGTGCTGTCCAGGGAAAATGCAGACAGCAGATGAAAAACGGAAGTGTGGACAAGGCCGGTCTATGGGTCTGTGAAAATCACGGACACAACCCGGATGGCATCGGTGTTGTATTTCTGTTTTTCCCTGAAGACTGATAGTAGATTCTTTAAAAATGAATTTCCAGCTGAGCAACGTCAGTGAATAACGGATGACACACGGACCAACCCTGGATCCTTCATGGACATCTTCATGGATGAAACACGTACGCTTTTTTTCACGGATGTGACACTGACACGGAAATGTGGACGAGGCCTGAGACTTGCTTTTCTCACCCCAGCAATCAGCTGTTATTACTTAACGTACCTTTACACGAGGCGTTGATTGAGCGATGAAGGAGTCGTTTCTTGGCGCAGTGAACGTTTCAACAATGGACCTTTAAACATGCAGATTATCGTTCACAAAATCGTAATTTCCATCGCATATTCCATCGTTTGTAAATCAGACTGTTGCATTTACACAAAGCGAAATTTGATTGGCGTGCTTAAACACAGCCACAGTGTAATCACCCAAAATTGTGCGTGCAGTGAATGATTCCTTTTTATACGTACAACATCGTTAATGTCCAACGGTGATCTTTGTGCCCACACAAATGATCGAACCAACGAGAAATCTACCGATTGTCGGACGCTCTATCGTTCATTGCTTTTACACTACTCAATAATCGTGAAGTTTTGCTCATTTTAACGATAACTTACACGATAATTGTCTCGTGTAAACTTATCTTTAGGAAATCTTACAAGGGCTAACTCAGCAGGTACCATTCATTCCCAAAAATTGTCTGCTCGTCAGAGAAGGTGAGAGTAGCATTTACATGCAGCAATCATCTCCTCTATATGGGAATGAGAGAGCAATGCTGGGATCGCTTGTCCTCATATACATTCATTGTATCTAGGCAGCAGATCCCAATACAGATAGCATGATCTGATGCCCAAAAACAATGATCTTGGTGTCCACATCAATGGGTGTTGGGTTTCAAAACTGTTTTTTGCACTAATAGTTTATATTTCCATGATATGAGAGTTTAATGTTTATTATTTTTAGTAGTTTTGCTTATCGGACAGGGACCCAGTGTGGGAGGGGGTCCTGCACTCACCTCTTTCTTCCAGCCAACATCGAGCACAGCAGAATGGTTCAGTGCTTAGCGAGGAAGGTCGTGTGCTGGACTGAGAGGAGAACTCTACTACAACTCTGGTACAGCGTAAGGACATTTGATGATGTCCTCAATGGGAGGAGCCAGAGCAGAAAGACTATACAGCCGGCACTGAAGTAGGGATGTGAGTTTTTACTAAAGTTTTAACTAAAGTTGCTCTGTGTGTGTGTGTTGCTTGTGTATGTATATATACTGTATATGTGTGTTGTGTGTGTATTGTTAGAAGCGTATCGTTTGGGAGAACCGATATCTGCCATTGAAACAGTTGAACCGAGAGGTTAACCCAGACACGGGATGAGCAGGGTTGATAGCCGGTTTTGTCTATGTTAGCCATTGCTAACATAGACAGATTGCAAAATACGTACTGGGACCTGCTTATACTGGAGTGAGTGAGGTTGGCAGTGGGATGCTCACTCCACTCGGGCTTCGGTCCTGGGCTTCCATAGCCCACAGCTGCGGGTCACATGGGTCATTGGGGCCTAATTTAAAGCTCAGTGTAGAGCTGAGCAGTGTGGCCATACCTGCAGAAGCTGACTGTTGACTACAGAAGGTATTGCATGTGCCACCCAATACTTTCCATTTGTTCCTGTGGGCCGGGTAGCTGGTCCTGAGTATAGTCAGGGATTGTGTTGTTGTATTAGATACTTGCTCAGCCGAGCAGGGTTTGTTTGTTTAAGCCTATTTGTTAAGGCTATGCTTATGTTTAAATATATAAGTATAAAATAAAAACATTTAGATCGGACTTTATCCTGTCTGTGTCCCCGCATCCTGCACAGCTACCAAGTGTCTACCAGAGCAACCCCCCACACATGGTGGAGGATGCGGGCACTGGTGCAGTGAAGCATATACTGGTTGCATGTCCTCGCTGTCAACGGCGCTGAAGCAACAAGCCACATCCATGGATGAGATAATAAAGAAGCTAGTTCAGTCCAACTTGCAGCAGCAAGAAACTAACCGACTGCTGGCACAGCAGATGACAGCACTGGTGGCTGCACAACAAAGGGCTGGTCTAGCAATGCTGGAGCGGGATGCCAGGAGAGAAATCCGGAAAGCCATGACGAAGATGACGTCAGAGGGCGACGTAGAGGCCTTCCTGACGGGGTTCGAAAGAGTGGCCACCCACAAAAGGCTGCCGCAGCAATACTGGGCAGCGGTGTTGGCACCCTTCCTCGTCGCAGAGCCCAGCAGGCCTATTTCAACCTAAGCGAGCAGGAAGCCCGGGACAGTAAAAGTAAAAAGCAGAAATCCTAGTCCGCTTAGGAGTCAACCTACACCTACTGTACTTGCCCAAAGAGTCCATAGCTGGAGGTACCAAGAGGCTTTACCCCCAAGGGCACAGATGCACCACCTCGTCCACCCATATCAGGCTGATACCCCAGGGGAGGGGGGAGGCTCCCACCTGTTGGTCCAGCCAGGAACCCGGCCATATTGCGGCCAATTGTCCCCACAACCCTGATCCCATGGACTGCAGCTCTCCCCAGAGGGTGTCCCTTTATGCGGCCCCTGTTTACACAGCTGCCACCTCAGACTCTGACAATAGGCGCCACCTCTGCTGGGTGACCATGGCAGGGCGCCAAGTGGTGGCCCTGTTGGATTCTGGAAGTCGGGTGACCCTAGTTAATGGGTCCCACATCGACCCGGGACTGTCACAGGCTGCAAGATCGGGGTCCTGTGTATTCATGGGGACTTAAAAGGCTATCCTACTGCTGTTGTCACCATGTGGAGAGCGACGATATGAGGTGGGGGTCGTCATGAACTTGCCCCATGACCTCATTGTGGGATGGGACTTCCCTATGTTCTGGACATACAGATTGTACGCAGTCAGGTGACAGTGCAGCTCGGGCCAGCGGAGAACAGCGATATGAGCGATATGAGATATGAGCAGTCTGAGGATCTAATACGATGGTCTGATTTAATATGGGGGTCTGAAGATCTGATATGGGGGTTTGAGAATCTGATATGAGTGTCTGATCTGATATAGGGGTCTGAAGATCTGATAAGGGGGTCTGAGAATCTGATATGAGGGTCTAAACTGATATAGGGGTCTGAAGATCTGATATGGGGATCTGAGGATCAGATATGGCGGTTTGATTTGAAGATCTGATTTGAGGTCTGATATGGGTCTGATCTGAAGGGAAGGGGGGTATTTTTTGTGTTGTCACAAATTATAGGGGGGCATGTTGTACTGGTGCATATGATAAGAGGACATTTTTCTACTGGTACACATTGTAAGGAGAATTATTACTACTGGGGGAGTGCACGCTGGCAAATAATTATTTCTATTGCTGGGACTTTGGGGAATACTATTACTGTGGGGGGCACCCTGGCACAGTATCACCTTAGCGCAATTATTTTGGGGGGACATTATGGATAAAATCACAGAAAATAATGCACGAAAACAGTAGATGCAAACATAATATATGGACTAAGACCTCACTCTAATGAGAAAGTCTGAGACACATCTGTGCCCACCTACCCAGCGCCGTGGTGGTCTCAGGTCAGGCATATCCTACTCTAGACCTACGTATGCAGTTGTGCATCTATATTCGGTAGAGCGGACCTTGCACATATGGTGTGCTGCTCCCAGTTACCTCTGTGTGCATCAGCAACCAATGAGAGGAGGAGCACACACAGCTAAATGTACCAGTACCACTTTAATCTAGGTCGCCTATTAGATAGGTGGGGCAAAAGTGCAGATGAATGCTACTCCCAGGATAGAAGCGCATTCACACTTGAAGGTGCCACTCCTCCAAGGCAAATCATTGAAAAAAAAGATACAAAACATCCTGCACGATATGATAGTAAATATGCGGATGTGTGTAGCTACATTTATAAAGTCCCAGAAAATAATGCACTAAAACCTTAAGAATGATTTCAGGGATTTAGGTCAAAAGCTTAGGGCAAGGACCTCAAAGGTAGTATTTTCCGAAATACTGCCTGTACCACGGGCCACACAAGAGAGGCAGCGGGAGATTAGAGAGGTTAACAAGTGGCTCAAGAACTGGTGTAGGAAGCAGGGTTTTGGGTTCATGGAGAACTGGGCCGACTTTGCTATCGGCTACAGGCTCTATCGTAGGGACGGGCTGCACCTCAATGGGGAAGGGGCAGCCGTGTTGGGGAGAAAGATGGCTAGAAGGTTGGAGGGTGTTTAAACTAGGGACTGGGGGGGAGAGAAATTACATTATAGGAGGGGAAGATAGTGCAGATAGAGACCAGGGGCAAGGTAGTGGGACTGGGGGAGAAATGGAAGGAGGGACTAGAAAAGTTCAGAAGGAAAGGTGTAGGGCAAAAATATGCATAAACCTCTCAAATGTATGTATACTAATGCCAGAAGCCTGACTAATAAAACTGGGGAACTGGAATTAGTGATGTGTGAGGAGGATTATGACATAGTGGGAATAACTGAGACATGGCTGGATGATAGCTATGACTGGGCAGTTAATGTACAAGGTTACAATCTGTTCAGAAAGGATCATCAAAACCGGAGAGGGGAGGGGTCTGCCTTTACATAAAGTCCTGTCTAAAGCCCACACTCCGGGAAGACATCTGTGAGGGACACGAAAATGTGGAGTCATTGTGGGTGGAGATAAATGGAGCCAAAAACAATAATAAATTACTAATAGGAGTTTACTATAAACCACCTAATATACCAGAGTCCGCAGAAAATCTATTACTAAACGAGATAAACAAGGCGGCAAACAATAATCAGGTGGTTATTATGGGGGACTTCAACTACCCAGATATAGACTGGGAAACTGAAACCTGTACATCCCATAAAGGAAACAGGTTCTTGGCAATAGCCAAAGACAATTACCTTTCCCAAATGGTTCAGGACCCAACTAGAGGGACGGCCATACTGGACTTAGTATTAACCAATAGACCTGATAGAACAACAGACGTGCAGGTCGGGGGACACCTGGGAAATAGTGACCATAAAGTAATAACCTTCCAATTATCCTTTAAACGAGAGTTTCTACAGGGAGGAACAAGAATACCGGACTTCAAAAAAGCAAAATTTAGCCAACTAAGAGAGGCCATAGGCCCAATTAACTGGGACATAGTCCTCAAAAATAAAAATACAACCACAAAATGGGAGATTTTTAAAAGCATTGTAACATCAAATTGTGATCGATGCATACCTTATAGAAATAAAAGGCTAAGAAATAAGAAGAAACCAATGTGGATAAATAGAACCGTAAAAAAGCAATAAATGACAAAAAGAAAGCATATAAATCACTGAAACAGGAGGGGAGCCAGGAAGCACTGATAAACTATAAGGAAAAAAATAGAATATGTAAAAACTAATAAAAACTGCCAAACTAGAGACCGAGAGATTAATTGCCAAAGAGAGCAAAACTAACCCTAAAATGTTTTTCAATTATATAAATGGTAAAAATATAAACCTGAAGGAGTCGGCCCTCTACATAGCAATGAGGGGGAGTTGCAGAAAGCGATGAGGATAAAGCCAAGCTATTAAATATTTTCTTCACCACTGTTTTCACTGAGGAAAATAAACTGTCAGATGAAATGCAAAATGTAAAAGTAAATTCCCCTTTAAAAGTGCCCTGTCTGACCCAGGAAGAAGTACAGCAGCGACTTAAAAAGATTAAAATAGACAAATCGCCAGGACCGGATGGCATACACCCCGTATCCTAAGGGAATTAAGTGATGTCCTAGCCAGACCCTTATTTTTGATATTCACGGACTCCATACTGACAGGGAATGTTCCACCAGACTGGCGTATAGCAAATGTGGTGCCAATATTCAAAAAGGGTCCAAAAACAGAGCCTGGAAATTATAGGCCGGTAAGTTTAACATCTGTTGTGGGTAAACTGTTTGAAGGTTTTGTAAGAGATGCTATCTTGGAGTATCTCAATGAAAATAAGCAAATTACACCATATCAGCATGGCTTCATGAGGGATCGGTCATGTCAAACTAATTTAATCAGTTTCTATGAGGAGGTAAGTTCTAGACTTGACAGCGGCAAATCAATGGATGTCGTATATCTGGACTTCTCCAAAGCATTTGACGCTGTACCACATAAAAGGTTAGTATATAAAATGAGAACACTTGGACTAGGAGAAAATATCTGTATGTGGGTAAGTAACTGGCTCAGTAATAGAAAACAGAGGGTGGTTATTAACGGTACACACTCAGATTGGGTCACGGTCACTAGTGGGGTACCTCAGGGTTCAGTATTGGGCCCTATTCTCTTCAATATATTTATTAATGATCTTGTAGAAGGCTTGCACAGTAATATATCAATTTTTGCAGATGACACTAAACTGTGTAAAGTAATTAACACTAAAGAGGACAGTTTTCTGCTACAGAGGGATCTGGATAGATTGGGGGCTTGGGCAGAGAAATGGCAGATGAGGTTTAACACTGACAAATGTAAAGTTATGCACATGGGAAGGAATAATGCAAGTCACCCGTACATACTAAATGGTAAAACACTCAGTAACACTGACATGGAAAAGGATCTAGGAATTTTAATAAATAACAAACTAAGTTGTAAAAACCAGTGTCAGGCAGCTGCTGCTAAGGCCAATAAGATAATGGGTTGCATCAAAGGGGCATAGATGCCCGTGATGAAAATATAGTCTTACCACTTTATAAATCACTAGTCAGACCACACATGGAGTACTGTGTACAGTTCTGGGCTCCCGTGAACAAGGCAGACATAGCAGAGCTAGAGAGGGTTCAGAGGAGGGCAACTAAAGTAATAACTGGAATGGGGCAACTACAGTACCCTGAAAGGGTATCAAAATTAGGGTTATTCACTCTAGAAAAAAGACGACTGAGGGGAGATCTAATAACTATGTATAAATATATCAGGGGTCAGTACAAAGATCTCTCCCATCATCTATTTATCCCCAGGACTGTGACTGTGACGAGGGGACATCCTCTGCGTCTGGAGGAAAGAAGGTTTGTACACAAACATAGAAAAGGGTTCTTCACGGTAAGAGCAGTAAGACTATGGAACTCTCTGCCTGAGGAGGTGGTGATGGTGAGTACAATAAAGGAATTCAAGAGGGGACTGGATTTATTTCTGGAGCGTAATAATATTTCAGGCTATAGCTACTAAAGATGGGTCGTCGATCCAGGGAGTTATTCTGACTGCCTGATTGGAGTCGGGAAGGAATTTTTTCCCCTTAAGTGGGGAAAATTGGCTCTACCTCACAGGGGTTTTTTGCCTTCCTCTGGATCAACTTGCAGGAAACAGGTCGAACTGGATGGACAAATGTCTTTTTTCGGCCTTATATACTATGTTACTATGTTACTATGTAAAACAGTAGATAAGGCACATTCTTTGCACGGGCGCCTCCTGCGACCTGTATCCACCCCTGCTATAATTCCAAGGTGTGTAAGTGAATTCCGGATGTGTTGGCCTTATATGTGATTGTCATACTTGGCAATCTTCCTTATACTTATTACTGCTGTAAACCAGTCTGTTTGGCATGGCAGGTTTGTAACATGAGAACAGGATGTAAAGCCGTGTATAAAAAATGTGTGACGTTTGTAGTTGACTCTGTTCGGCACCTCATCAGCATATAGGGGTATATTATACTGTAACTGTTAAACATAGGGGCCCATATTTCCTAAGGTGTCTGCGCCAAAAATCTGCCTAGAAAGTGACGTACATTCGGCACAACTAGGGTTTCTAAACTTTTTCTGAAAAGCTCGAAAAGGAGACAGGGCTTAGCTGTAAGGGATCTATCATCCTATCTATAGGATTAGTAATTCTGGGCCCGTATTCCTTATAGATTGTAAGCTCTTGCAAGCAGGGCCCTCACTTCTGGCATTTAAATTGTGTATGTCTGTATTATTAATACTATAAAATCCAGTGGTTTTCTAAACTGATATCCTGGCAAATATTTCTTTCTAAAGGGGTCATTGAGATTTGTATTAAAGTGTTTTAGTGCTCATGCACACGACCATCTGTTAATTTATTGTCCGTTCCGTTTTTTTTTTGCAGACCATTCATTTAAGAAAACAGAAGTTACTCCAGTTACTCCGTGTGCATTCCATTTCCGTATGTCTGTTCCGAGAAAAAAATAGAACATGTCCTATTATTGTCCACATTATGGACAAGGATAGGACTGTTGTATTAGGGGCCAGCTGTTCTGTTCTGCAAAATACGGAATGCACACGGAAGATATCCATATATTAGCGGACGGCAAAATACATACGGTCTTGTACATGAGCCCTTATTCTGTAATTGAAGTGACTTTTAAAATCACTTGTGGGTCACACAATGCAGCTGACTCTCCTTTGTGTCACAGTCATTAATCACAAGGTCTTCATGCTAATGGCATGACCCTAATGCGGAGCGGCAGCTCCAACACATGCGCAGTTCCATCTTATATACAGCACGTCAGCAATCAGATGCACCACGTGGAGGAGGGATATCAAGCAGAGGCTTATCTAGAAGAGAACTGTGCCCTATATTATGCAATTGCAGCCCATCACCTACAGTACATCAACAATAACATGTCTGCCCCACGGACTAGACTTACTATCTAACCCATGCACAGTAAGTTCTGTCAATAAAGGGCTTCTGTCACCCCCCCCCCCCCCCATTTAGCTATTTGCTAATGTCAGCTGAGTCCAAACATATCACTCTTACCTTTCTCTGTGCTGTAATTTCTGTAAAAATCGTTTTTTTATATTATGCAAATTACTTCACTACCAGCACCTTGGGCGGTTACTTGCTGGTAGCCGCCGCATCCTCAGACTGTAAACACGCCCCCTTCCACTTGATAGACAGGGCGAGCGAGCGCTCTCCTCCGCTGGCCCTGTCTGCCCATGAAATCCCACGCCTGCGCCGTAACGTTCCTCATTCGGCACAGGCGTTCTGTGCCCAAGGACGCGTGCTTGCCTTCCTGAGTGCGTCTGCACCTATGACATCAGACTACACCCGGAAAAGAAGACTGCCCACATCGGGTGTAGTCTGACGTCATCCGCACAGGCGCACTCAGGAAGGAGCTGGCAAGCGTGCGTCCTTCACTCAGAACGCCTGCGCCGAATGAGGAACGTTTCGGCACAGGCGTGGAATTTCATGGGCAGACAGGGCCAAGTGGAGGGGGGGGGCGTGTTTACAGTCTGAGGATGCGGCGGCTACCAGCAAGTAACCGCCCAAGGTGCTGGTAGTGAAGTAATTTGCATAATATAAAAGTACGATGTTTACAGAAATTACAGCACAGAGAAAGGTAAGAGTGATATGCTTGGACTCAGCTGACATTACCAAATAGCTAATGTCCGCTACTGAAAATTGCTAAATGGGGGGGTGACAGAAGCCCTTTAAATCTTTTCTGAGTTCTTAAACATTAGGTCAGTTTCCCGGACATATAAGCATTTGGCTACATGCACACGACCGTTGCCTGCCTCGCGTCCGCTCCTCCTTGAAATTTTGCGTCCGTCAAAAAAAACGAATGACGGATTTTTTTTTGACGGATCCGATTTTTATGGCAGATCCACTGTAAAAATGCCTATCCTTGTCCGCAAACGTGAAAAAAATAGGACATGCACTACTTTTGAAATGAAATGAATGGGGAAGCATCCTATCCGTGAAAAAAACGGAACGGACGCGGAAACAAACAACGGTCGTGTGCTTGGGGCCTTTGTCAGACGTAGGACGTTGTGGACAGCAGAGGGCAATTAAAGTATTTGCAGATAAAAGACCTACCTCTCTGCTTGCCAGCTGTCACAGAAATGCTAAACCGTACTTCATTTCCTAGTTAACGTGGAGATGCTAATTCATGCATCCCACTGACAGGAAATCTCCATACCACCGCAAAGTCCGCAATAGGACAAGGACCATGAATAGGACTGTTGCATATATTATAGACCAAACCTTAGTCTGGTCATAATTCATGTTCTGTAATAAATACCATGGTCCTATGATGAGGGGACTTGGATTCTTCTTTGCGCTCAAGTGCTAGGATTTTTGGCCATAGGAAACCTACCAAATTTTACATTGAAAGGATTAATATTTCATATTCCTGTTTGGTATGCCTGGTTTGGTAAAAATTTCCCATACAACTTGCTATCCATTCAAATATACTGCAACTGCCATCAATACTTCTTCTGTTGGGAGTTTACTTCAGGTACAGTGTGTATGAATGGAGAAGGTATTTGCCTGGTCACATGACCCTCCATCAGCGGCCATCTTATGGACAGGACCTCTGTGCAGACAGCATGAAAAGACTTTGTATACAAGGCAGCGTATCTTACTAAATACTGCAGAATTTCCACAAAGGCTAGATTAGTAAGACATTGGTCAACAGTAACCAGAAAATGGCCAAGCGCTTTAATGTTCATGGAATAGGGCCAGACATAAACCGTTGCATCCATTTCAGAAGTCCAATTGTCAGCATTGTATTCCAGCGGCAGATACTCATTCAAATACACTAAGGATACGATCAAAGGTTGTGTTATTCTTGACGTCTTCCTTTAATTATATGGGTGTGTTTTAATAAGCTTTTTACAAGCTGAATTGACCTTTCAATGGCTTTCACTTCTATCGATACCGTGTTAGAGTTCAGACCTGATCAGTAGGACCTTGAACTTTCTCATGCTGTTTTTTAAGGAAATAAGCCAGTCTATGAATAAAGGTATGATGCCACTGATTTATGACTTTGTCCAAGGTATGCCAGAGCTGGTTGATTAACAAGCGATATGTGTGCAGTTTTATGTATTACATTGTATGTGCTATGTGCATATATACTATATGTGTTCTTTGGTGTTAAAGAGGACCTTTCATTGGTCCGGACTTTGTTGACTAGGTAGCAGGACATGTAGAGCGGTGCCCAGGGATCTCCCTGTCCCTGCACTTACTATTATATCTGGGCGCCACTCCATTCGCCCGCTGTGGCCCCCGTTACCGTCTCCCGCGCTGTATGCTAATTACTACTATCGGAACACCAGGGAGGAGACATCAGCTTTTCTCCCTGGGCGTTCCTTCTCCCTGTAACAATAAAACATTTTTTTATCAAACTTAGTGCCTCCATTTGCTCGCGACCGGCCGGCCGGCGTGATGACATCATACGATGACGGCGTGATGATGTAATCTTGAGGCGCACGTTGCGAGCAAATGGAGGAGGTAAGTTTAAAATTTTGTGTTTTTTTATATTGTTTCAGGTTAAGTCGATTCACTGACACGATGCACGAGGAAATTCGGCTTCTGGGTGAATCGAATTTATCCTGAAATTCGGATCGAATTCCACTTCATGGGATTCAATTCGTTCATCGCGATTGATGATCTATCTTCAGGATAGGTCATCAATATCAGATTGGTGGAGGTCTGACACCCGGCACCCCTCCCAATCAGCTGTTTGAAGAGGAGGTGGCACTTTTGGCAAAGAACCTGCTCTGTATCTGCTACACTGCAAGACCTGAAGGACCTGCGATTACATCAGTGTCATGTGATCAGTGCAGGAGGGGGTGGAGCTCAGCAGTGGAGAGGAGAAGCGGTGGTAAGGGACCTGTTATGATGTGATATGAGGGGGTGGAGCATCATGTAGAGAAACGATCGATTCAGCATGAAAACCAGGGATATGCTGGGAGCTGTAGCCCGCTCCACACCTTCTCCCTGTAGTGTCCTCTGATAGTATATAATACCATCCTGGACCTGTTGGGAGTTGTAGTTCACTCCTCTTTTACCTCTTCCCTGTTATGTCCAGTAGCAAAGGCCTCATTCCCCAAGCGTTTTCTCCCCAAAGGCACAATGCAGTGACATGATCCCACCTGCTGGAATGAGTAGAAGAGCTCAAGAATCATCCCCCGGCCTGTTCTCGACTACTCACCCTAGCAGGTATGATGATCTCTGTATTGCGCCTGCTGAGAAGAGTGGGATGTGCTCCGTTCATCTGGCAAACTGGACTAGGGGAATATTATTATTATTATTTTTTTAATTTATTTACACCATTGGGGATATTCACTGGGTATATAAGGAAGAGCACTACTGTGAGGGTAGACTAAGGGTATGTAACTTCTGTGGGGGCACTAACAGGGCGTTCCACTGTGTGGAGGCACCAAGGGGGTATTCTACTGTGTGTGATGGCAGAAAGGGGCATAACTACTGTGTGGGGGCACTAACAGGGCATAACGTGTGTGTGTGGGGGGGGGGCACTAATGGGACATAACTACTGTAGGGGCACTAACAAGCATTCCACTGTGTGGAGGCACCAACAGGGGACGTAACAGGGCACAAATAGTCTGGGGGGGCACTAACAGAGCATAACTAGGGTGTGGGGGCACTAAGGGGACATAACTACTGTGTAGGGCAGCAAGATGGCTTAACTACTCTTTTGGGCAATGAGAGGGCATAACTACTGTGCGAGGGCACTAAGGGTACAACTACTGAGTGGGTGGAGGGTTCTATGGCAAGTGTGGGTGGTCATGGCTAGCCTTCACGGGGGAGGGGGGGGGGAGAAACTTGCTCAGGAAGTTTAAAAATTTGCTATGGGGCCCAGCCTTTTCTAGTTATGCCCCTGATCCTACAACTAGGTCATAGATATAAATCCCCTTGCATAACCCCTTTAATATAAAACTGCCAGACAGTTTGGATACATTCACCTTTATTAAAAGTCTGTTATTAGTTTCTTGTATTTTTATATTATGTATAATGTAACACCCTCTTGATGTACAGCGCCAAGGAATTAATGGCGCTTTCAAATAAATAATAATAATTTTAGTCTGCAAAATCTCCCTATCCCTCTGTCTCACAGCTCCCCACAGGAAACTGCATTCATCAAGGGACTTCTGCTTCTAGACAAGACACGGGTAGAGACCTAAACTAGGAAAATACGAAGGACTTTGGGTGTCTAGCCAGACATCTGTTCTTTATAGAGCTAAGATCTCCTGGATGGCAACATGCTTAGGCAAGGATCATAAATGGAACATCTAATGCTCTGCAGCTATTATTTTTTTAGGAGGTCAAAAAATAATATAGCTGTGGGGACATATTGTGTGGATCCACAATATAGCGCTTATGGCCTGTAATGGATTCATGATGTACCGCCATGTACCTACTTTCTTATACAGGGGCCCATACCAAGGTTTTTTACACTTGGGTTAATATACTGCCATCTTCCATCCCATGCCATTTTACCCGCATTGATTCTGATTCTGCACCATATGGCAGCACCAGCTCCTAATACAGACAGGTAGGGACCTTGTGCCTCAGTACCGTATTTGCGCACTTAGTAGCTTTGCCATGTACACGAACATTATTTTTGCCAACGTCTGTGTCAGAATTTATAAAGTCAAGGATCTCATCAACATACGTGTCAGAAAGCAGTTGGACGAGCACTCTACCACCAATGCACCACATACATGCATGCGTTCATGCATGTTTATTTCAAGGAGGAGATGGGAGTAAGCCAATGCCAAACCACTCTTCCCTGGAAATAAAGGATAGTACATGTTGAAATCCTACATGATTGTTTTTGTTTTCCTCAGACTCCTATCATTCGGAACGGGCCAGGTTTTATGTGTATGGCCAGCTTTATTTAAAGATACATCACAATCCGTAGGATCTGCCATAAATGTCAGAGAGATGTGAGCCCCACCCCAGAGAAGCTATGCATGTCTGCCTGCTTCCCTGACTCCCACAAATGTGAATACAGAGAGTCCTGCACATTCACAGCCACCTCTCCACTCTTCCTCTACCTGGATGCAGTCAAATATCTATAGCATATCTTTTGAGCTTATGGAGGTTACTCCAATCTGGACATGGAACCTGCTTCTATCTCATCATTAGAACCCTGTAGTTAGCAAGTCATCCATCTGTGCATCTCTCCATCTACTGCCATGGGACTTATTTTTATGGTCAATATAACACAGTCTACAACACTATACTAGTCCATATACCATAATCACAAAGAAGCCTGATGGACTCATTATAAGTCGTCTGGATCTATTAGGATTCATTGGGATCTGTTTTAGAATTGATCTGTCATAGCCATTATGGCTCTGTTAGAAATGAAAGCTTTGAAGCCCATGTGAACAGTGAGCAAGTTTATAGCAGTATTGTGTACAACACAGACAGTAATATTTATTAGCAGACCTACGAAGGAGAATGAGCAAAATGGAGTGGAAATCATCAGGAAATAGTAGTAAACACATGGCCCTGATTTATCAGAAACTAGGCCTACACCAGTCTATGATAACGCACGCGTTGCCAAAGACCATTCCTAATTTACGACAAGGCATACGCCTGGCGTGACGTAGACATCAGTCTTCTTCTACACCAGAAAACTGCCCCCTCTATCAACACCACCCAAAAATTGCGGAGGTTTACAACTTTTTCATGCCAGAAAACTGTCTTATATTAATGATAAATTAGGCCCATATTATGCAGAGACCGCATCCAACAATCTGATATAGCTGAAATTCTACCTGTGACACTATGAGGTTGTGGAATGCATGGAAGGGAAAGCTAGACCTGAAGCTCCGGGAAAGGTCCAAACAGTCCAGTAAATGTAGCAGGGCAATCTGGAAAATAGGGTTCACACATTTCATATCATTGACATAGGAATAACATGTAAAGCCTTCAAAGAAATTATTTTCTTAAAGAAACCTGTTCAAACAGGCAAGTTTATTTTTCAGATCATTGAATTTCACATTCACATTGAATTTCAGTCAAATATGACCCCCCCCCTCCCTCCCCCAAACAGGTTTTATGGCATTCTCCAAAAAAATACACTAACTCCCAGCTAAGTAATTGCTGTGTATAACAAAATTAGATTCACCACACAAAGACCAAAATACGCAGCATGTAATTAATCTAAAAAAATATTTTATTAATTACATATCAGACAACATTTAAAAAACATGTAGCCGCAGTATACATATATAGGAATAAAAGAACCACAGTTGATGTATCGTTTACCAAAAACAAGACCCATTGATGAATAATACTAATATATGGTGTCCATCGCCATCATAAAATGGGGTTGAAGAAATACCTAAGATTAAAAAGTGCAACCCTATCATACAGTGAAAGGAAAAAATAACATTCCTACATTAAATATATGAAAAAAAAATGCCTAGTGCAATATATAATATATAGAGTTCATCAAGGAGTACATAGTAAAAAGAGTACTACCGACCAGTGTGGTTCTAACCCCGACGCGCGTTTCGCATATCGCTTCCTGAGGGGATGATGCCTCCTCAGGTTGTATGGCATGTAAGGGTCCATTCACACGTCCGTGTGTGTTTTGCGGATCCACGGATCCGCGGATCCGCAAAACACAGACATCGGCGATGTGCAGACCGCACATCGCCGGCACTCTCATAGAAAATGCCTTTTCTTGTCCGCAATTACGGACAAGAATAGGACATGTTCTATTTTTTTTCGGGAACGCGATTGCAGACCGGAAGTGCGGATCCGCAATTGCGGACCCGGCCGGGACATCATCTGTCCCCATTGAAACTAATAGGTCCGCAATTCCGTTCCGCAAAATGCGGAACAGAATTGCGGACGTGTGAATGGACCCTAAATGTGACATATGAGGTGAGGATAGAAAGCTGTGCATATGACAACAGTTCTTACCCACGCACAGGTTGAAAAAAAAAAGATAATTTCCAATCTACGAGTCTTACTAATGTCATAGTAGACCTTTTATATAATCCCTAAACAAGGGATCTAAACATGTTGGCTGCAATGTTCCAAATCTTAGAATTTAGTCTAGGGGTAAAAAGAGAGAAGACAAGTATATGAGTCTTCCTCTTCCCACCTCAAACTGCAAAAGGCTCCCTTTCATTAAAGGGGTTGTCCCACAAAAAATATTTTACAGTTTTTAAACCAGCACCTGGATCTGAATACTTTTGTAATTGCTTGTAATTAAATATTTACTATAGCCACTGAGTTATTTAGTAAAATGTATCTGTACAGCTCCACCTGTTTGTTTTTTTCTAATTTCCTTGACCTGCTCACTAGCGCAGAAAAACCAAGGCAAAGGCATTCCTTTGTCTAGATACATGACGTCCCTTCTGTAGCCTTAGTTTTCAAATATTGCAATTTAGGGATACCCAGGATTTATGTTTAACCAGGGGCGTAACTACCGGGGAAGCAGGGGAAGCAGCTGCTTCGGGGCCCGGGCTTACAGGGGGCCCGGCAAGCACGTGTTTGTCCTCACTTCTCTCCTCCCCTGGGTAATCAGCACGTGTCCTAACTCCTCTCCCGAGCGCAGTGTCCTCTCGCCCTTGTCTATTTATTTAAAACTTATTTCTTCTTTCTTTCAGAAAAGCTTGCCCTGGGGATCGAACCTGCGACCATCAGGTTCAAAGGCAAGACACTTTACCACTAGGCTATATCTGCTGCCTAGCCAGATAGCTAAAAAAAAAAAAATATGACCTATAGATGTGGAGAACTTTGATAGTGTATCCATACACATTACAGCTGCACCAGCACATTGTATATGGATGTAGCAGAGCTTGGTGTGTTGGGGCAGCTGTAATGTGTATAGATACACTATCAAAGTTCTCCTTATCTAGAGGTCTTATTTTTTTTTAGCTACCAGGATATGCAGCTCATATGGTCTTGTGGATAATGTGTCTTGCCTTTCATCCTAATGGTCACAGGTTCGATTCCCCTCACAAACTTTTTCTGAAAGACAGGATAAATGAGGCTTGCCTAACATGGAGGTAAGTATATGTGTGTTTTTATTTTTTTATTTTTAAATACTGGACTTTTACTTTACTGCCACAGGGAGGAGGGGCTATTGGCACTATGATATTGGCAAATGGGGGGGAGAGATAGGCACTTCATATTGGCACACACATTAGGGGGCAGGGGAGAGGATGGCACTATGATATTGGGATAGGGGAAGACAGAGGCACTTGATATTGGCACATTATAGGGGGCACTATGGGGAGAGGAGCACTATGGGGGCATCTGGTGCTATATGGCTGGCTACTGGCACATTATAGGAGGGTTATATGGCTGACTACTGGCACATTATAGGGTGGGTTTATATGGCTGACTACTGGCACATTATAGGGGGTTATATGGCTGACTACTGGCACATTATAGGGGGTTATATGGCTGACTACTGGCACATTATAGGGGGTTATATGGCTGACTACTGGCACATTATAGGGGTTATATGGCTGACTACTGGCACATTATAGGGGGTTATATGGCTGACTACTGGCACATTATAGGGGGTTATATGGCTGACTACTGGCACATTATAGGGGGTTATATGGCTGACTACTGGCACATTATAGGGGTTATATGGCTGACTACTGGCACATTATAGGGGGTTATATGGCTGACTACTGGCACATTATAGGGGGGTTATATGGCTGACTACTGGCACATTATAGGGGGTTATATGGCTGACTACTGGCACATTATAGGGGGTTATATGGCTGACTACTGGCACATTATAGGGGGTTATATGGCTGACTACTGGCACATTATAGGGGGTTATATGGCTGACTACTGGCACATTATAGGGGGTTATATGGCTGACTACTGGCACATTATAGGGGGTTATATGGCTGACTACTGGCACATTATAGGGGGTTATATGGCTGACTACTGGCACATTATAGGGGGTTATATGGCTGACTACTGGCACATTATAGGGGGTTATATGGCTGGCTACTGGCACATTATAGGGGGGCTGGGGGGGCTATATGGCTGACTACTGGCACATTATAGGGGGGCTATATGGCTGGCACATTATAGAGGGGGAGCGAAACGCACGGGTAGGGGGGGGCCCAATACAAAAATTTGCTGTGGGGCCCAGTCATTTCTAGCTACGCCCCTGTGTTTAACTAATTCTACAATATCACTGATAATTATCAGAGGCCTACATTTATCCAGCCCCCTCCAGTTTTCTGGTGTCAAAAAGTAGCAAATTGTGGTGCAAGCCTCATTTGCACAAAAATGTGTGACTTTTTGGGGTGTGTGTGTTTTTTTTCTTGCTTTTGTTCCCCACTTGTTACTATTATAATTTTCACCAGAAAACTAGAAAGCTTGTGGCTGGAGCTGATTTAAGTTATGGTGCATGGATGTCCCTTATATATTTGGGGGCATCCATAATGCTTAAAGCAGATCTGGCATCATAGAACCAAATTCATTGTAAGTCTGGCTAATAGCAGGTGAACAATCCTGGCTTTCACAATTAGAGGCTATTTTTAAGGATGAAGGGGCAGTTAGTAGTTCTATCAATAGGGGGGGTGTGATATGGGAGACCCGTATTTGGTGGAATAAGGCCTTTCTGGAAAAATACCTTCAGAGGGGCCTTATCCCCCGTGGTCTTACAATTCAAGTTTTCCCTTCTTTCCTGGTTGAGGATGACATTTTCACCTCAAAATGGGAGGATGTTTGCAATGCCAGCTCCTTTAAATTCATGGAACTTTTAATTGGTCTTAATAGGAAAAGTCTGGAACATATGGACATAGAGATTGAACAACTACAGACACGTTTATCTAGTGAGTGTAGAACAGAAGCACTCGAAGACTTTCAATAACAGATAGATCGTAAATATCTCATTTGGGAAAAGGAGATACAGGAAGTTAAGGTCAAAAAATTTGCCCTGGATAACAATGATGCCCAACTGAAAAGGGTTTACAGATGGAGAGGCAAAGATAAAGATAGTCCCTTTAGTAGGGAATACTACAGGGAATGTGCTTGGATGAGGATACTTTAATGGTAACGTGTGACATTGAGTCCCTTTATACCAGCATCAAACATTCGGATGGGCTCCAGGCAGTGGAATTTGTTCTCTTGGCCAATGATATTGCGAAAGATTTGGCGACTTTTTTGTTGCAGTTGTTACGGTTTGTTCTGACAAAGAATTTTTTTACGTTCAATGGGTCCTTTTTCCTACAGCTCCAGGGAACCACAATGGGGGCTGCCTGCGCGTCCTCATATGCAAATTTGTTCCTGGGACTGTGGGAGAGGGACTTCTTCTTATCTGATAGACATGCCATCATGGACCGTGCCATTTTTTGGGCGCGGTACATACAGTAGATGACGTATTTATCATTTGTCAGGGAACAGAGGAACAGCTATATCATTTCTTTGGCATTTTAAATAACACCAGTCGGAACATTAAACTTTCCTATACATATCACAAAACTAAAATAGATTTTTGGGATGTATCAGTGATGAAAATGACAGACGGATATGTACAAACTGATATATATCGGAAAGACACTGCCGTAAATGCATATTTACATGCATCCTCTTTACATCCCTGGAGCACCATAAAAGCCATACCCATTGGTCAATTCCTACATGTACACCGAATATGCTCTGATGACTCAAAATTTGAGAAACGGGCTGATGAGTTGAAGGATCGCCTTCGGAGAAGAGGTTATAGTAACCGTTCCATTAAGAAAGCATATTTAAGAGCTAAGAGACAAAAATAATCCGACCTACTACTACCTAGGAAAGACAACACTACGGACAACAACATTAGGTATGTCACTACTTATCATTCACGATGGGAGGAAATGAGAGGAATCATGGTGAAAAATTTGCCAATTCTTCTGATCCTATCTTGCAGAGGGTGTTTCCTCCATGGCCGTTGATTACGGCCCGGAGAGCAAGCAACTTACGTGATATGATGGTTAGGAGTTACTTGGAACCAACTCCCACAAAAATCTTCCCGGGGGCAGGCAGACCACAATGGGGTTTTAAACCCTGTGGTCAATGTGTAGCGTGTCCCAATATGGAGCGGGCATGTTATTTTATGAATTCCGCCGGATCAAAAACCTTTAAAATTGAACATTGCCTTACCTGCTCCAGTTCTACAGTCATCTATTATGCTTCCTGTCCATGCCCCAAGATATATGTGGGCTATATATATTTTTCAACATTTTTGTATTTTCCTTCATCCTTCACTTGTATTTGGCAAGTACCGTAATGCTGCCATTTAACACTTTTTTCTGTCTATTCATAACATTCCACTTTTCTTTTCTTTTTTTAGCACCCAGGCACATTCATACATATTTTGTTTTTTGCTTCATGATTTAGTGTGTATTTTTATGAATTCATTATGCATTAAGGCATTTTTTATTATATTTATGGTTCACATGCACATACTCTAGCTCTTTGTATGATCTCTGTATGTCTGGTGTATATATACGGTCTAATATTGTTTTTAAATTATTATTTACACATTATGAATTTTTATATTATGTGATGGTATATGTATATTGTTGCAGGGTATTTTGTGTGTCCCATGTATATATATTTTTGTTCAGTCTTTATGATAGTGTGTCTCCCTTCTGCTAGTTTAGTCATTTTATTTAATCTATGACACTAGCAATGCCTTCTTTAACACTTAGATCTGCTTTTGACTCTCTTGGCCTGGGGGGGGGGGAGGGGGGGACCACCGGGGCGGGTGGTGCTGCGCTTTGCGCCTCCGGGCTGTGCATCATTACGCCAGGTCCGCTTCATTGTGTGACAATGTCATGTGACGCCGGCCGGGAGGAGGGTGGAGTCTGTGGCGTTCACGCGGCCCGCGGCCACCACGTATCCAGGTGAGGAAAGTCAACGGGATTGATCTACGCACCCTATTGGTCAACACTGGTTTAAATATGTTCTCCACAGTGATGGGGTTACCTCCAAATGAAGGCACGCCGAAACACGCGTTGGGGTAGCGCCATCCTGACATGCGCATTTGGTGCATTGTGAGTATGGGTGTTTTTCTACTCCATCTACCACTATAGGTCGTGACTTTTCTTATTGAATCAGCCTCACTTCTGTGGGCTGAGGTTAGGATGTTTCATATTGTTGTCATATCCCCATGCTTTTTTCTCCTACACTACCACTTGGGTTTAATTTGTAATCACCATTGTACTTATGTAATGCTGCATGCCAGGATGGTGTTTTGTTATGTCTTTTTTGCCTTTTTTATGGCAGTGATTTTGCTTAGATGACTTTGTTACTTCAATAAAATTGATCATTTTATGGGTAAATTCTTGAGCTCGGCATGTTGGTTTTTGTTTTGCTTATAATTGCGAGCTTGTACCCCATTACCTTGTATTGAAAGTCCTTGCACTAGTCACAATTCTTATTGTTTGATTTGGTGTGGCTTATTGGAACTTTCATGGTCGGTTTGATACTAATCAAAAAGAATATACTAGACTTATAGCTATAAGCAGGGGCGGTGTTCAAATTTTTAACAACAGGTTCCCTACTCAACTTCGGAACAACAGAACAGAAACAAAACGGAAGCACAATGGATCCAAAAAACGGAACAACGTATCCATGAAAAACAGACCGCAAAACCATACGGTCGTGGGAACAAGCCCTAAGTCTGTTTGCTGTACTTTAGGTCTGTTTTGGTGTCCTTGGATGGAGTGCTGTCGACTGTTATTCCCCTCCTGACAATCAGCAAATAACTTATTTTCAGCCGAAGAACAACTTCCTCTGACTGCTACTTCTTTCAGGTCTTCTTGGCTCCAACCTGGAGTCTAAACTGGAATAATCTAGAACTGCCACCCCTCCCTTCTGGTAGGAAGCAGTACTTGCCCACTTCTGCCCAAAAGGGGGAGAATGAAATGGTAAGTTCCATTCTGACTAAAGATATCTCTGCCATATACACTGCCACCTGCTGGTGAATCAGACATATTACATGAACAAAACAGTTTCATAACAATCATATCAATGCACACTGGTTGAAGGACCTGGAAATAAATAAAAGCATGACATTGGTGTTAGCCATTAGAGACAGTAGCGGAGTGCAGAAATGGTAATACCACTCCGGGGTATTACACACGTGTTTCAATATGCAAAGAACGCTGTCATATGTACTAAGCATAGAAAGATTAGACATTTTAATGCATGAAATACAAGTTATACTAAATCTCTTCCCACAGAACTGTATATCAATCTGCTCATCTCCCCCTGCTCTAGAACATGCTGTCTGCAGATTATATAGCATTTTGCTTTAGTTGATATATTATATTAATGTGAGGACTGAGGTAATTTTCAACCATTATCTCGGGAATAATAGTGCTCAGACTCTCCTGTTTTTCTCCAAGTGGATGACATTTTTGGCTTAAAGGTAAACTGACATTTTGATCATGGTGTTTGAGCTCATGGCAACATGTTATAGAGCAGGAATAGCTGAGCAGATTGATATATAGTTTTGAGGGAAATTATTTCAAATAATTTGTATTTTATCAATTTACATTCCTGCTCATTCTGGGCTTTGAGGTCCAGGAGGCGGTCCTATCAGTGATTGACAGCTCTCTGTGTATACACAGTCATAAAGGAGAGCCAAGATAGTGAAGTACTGCAACACTAGGTTCAGCCAAGGATATTTAGTATACTTACAGAGATATTGGGGTATGCCAGACCGACAGGGGAATTATATGTGAGGTCACAGTGTGAGCATTAGGTAGGCCGAGGTGAATACAGTTCTGGTTACTCACGGTTATGTCATCCCTGGGCAGGCTTGCACAAATGATGAGGAGAACGGCACAACGATTCTCTGGGGCACGCCCTGATAAGGGACACAGGCCAGATGGTGTTCCGAGGTGCCCTTGGTGGTCTGTATTAATGTGCCTATGGCAAGGTCCCTGATTGTCGTGACGCCAGTACCTTTTGTGGTGGTACAACCATTTATAGTAGTAATTGAGGAATTGGAAACTGAGACAGCAGTGAAATCCAACTTGGGACTTTTACTGAACGTTGCTCCTGGTAACAGTTACATCCAAGTATAAAACAGTCTCTAGTACATCCAGACAGTGTCGGACTGGGGTACCTAGGGCCCACCAGTAAAAATTTATTTTGGGGGCCCACCATACGGATACATTAAAATATAATAAATAATCTAACAAGTTTTTATATGAACATAGGATGGTTGAGGTGCTGTACATTAAATATATGTATGTACTGCAGTAAATCTAATGTGTTATGTGAAATTTGTGCAGGGGTGGGAGACTAGGGGCCCACCTTGCTCAGGGGCCCACCGGGGGATTCCCCTGTACCCCTGTGGGCCAGTCCGAGCCTGCATCCAGATATGAAATACAGTCTTTAAGATGGACAGAGGTAAAGCTGCAATGATCCACTGCTCACAGGTGTGATGTCTGTCTCTCAGGCTATTAATGATATAGGTTTTTATGCTTACTGGTAGGTGACTTCAACGCTGGTCCCTGTTATCCCAGTGCGGGTTAGTGAGGCTGCTGGAGGGTGGTAATTCCTTCACTTTTAACTCCAAAGGTCCTCAGGCGCTTGTAGAGATGACCGTAACCCTTTGGGTCTATGTTCCTTTATTTCTTTGTGGATTAATATCCTGTTTGAAGCTAAACTTCTAGCTCATGTCCACTAACTCTTAGCTGAGTTCTGAACAGAATGTGGACACTTCAGCTCAGGGCTGAAGACTACTCAACTAGCTAGGCCTGAGCTGGGCTATATATGGGATTATCTCCCCTAGTGGTAGGCTCAGTGTAATGTAATCTAACACACCTGTAGGCAGGGGTTATGCATAAAGATGCACTGCAGCATAAAACAAGTTATATAAAGCATACAAAGCATAACACGACAACTTTGCAGTAGCCACGTGGGTAGTGGGACACTGCAATATTATATAAAGAACGCATGTAATAAAACCAGATGTCCTGGCAAAGCGGACCCATATTTCTCAATGCTTTTTAAAAGGGCCTTAGTGTCTTCGATGTTATTCGATTTTAAATAACACCCCTATTATCATATGGGCGGGTCTTACATTGCTCAATCAAATGTTAAAATTACCAATTCCTTATAAATCATCAAGTACCAATAAATAAAACAAGCAGACATACATAACAAATCTAAAATTACTACTAAAAAGCATTTATAATTCATAAAACAATATGGCCTATTTAGCCCACATTCACACACTTCCTCATTCTCAGTCCCTTTAAACCGATCACATGTTTCTGGCAACCAATACTCTTTGTAGTTCCCCCTTAGGGTCCATTCACACGTCCACAATTCTGTTCTGCATTTGCGGAACGGAATTGCGGACCCATTAATTTCAATGGGGACAGACGATGTCCCGGCCGGGTCCGCAATTGCAGATCCGCACTTCCGGGTCCGCAATTGCGGATCCGCACTTCTGGGTCCGCAATCGCGTTCCCGAAAAAAATAGAACATGTCCTACTCTTGTCCGCAATTGCGGACAAGAAAAGGCATTTTCTATGAGAGTGCCGGCGATGTGCGGTCCGCAAATTGCGGAACGCACATCGCCGATGTCCGTGTTTTGCGGATCCGTGGATCCGCAAAACACACACGGACGTGTGAATGGACCCAAAACCTAATTACTCAATACCATAGTTGGTTTTACATATACCCCGCCCTTCTGCTTTTAATAAACGCACCCCTTCTTAGTTCATAAACCTAGTCCTGAGACAGCACTCACCTCTCCTCTCCAAGTAATGCATGGTTTTAGATCCAAGTCTATATTCAGACCATTAGGTTGAAGTGAGTTCACACAGTAAATCCACTCCACCTCTTGATTTGATTAATTTGTTTTACTGGATCTAAACATCTCCATTTCTTTTCTAACTTGACACTAATGAATTTCCGCCCTCTAGGATTTTTACCATGGACTTTTTTAAATGCAGAGAAACCTTATGTGTTTCCAATCCTTTTTTATATTACTGCAGTGTCCCACCATGTGTTATATTTGGGCACTTCAAACTTATGGCCAAATGTCATAATAATGTATTATGGTATCAAGCTGTAATTCCGATTATCTGGGGTTTGCTAATAAAGTTAGTTGTGAGAAGGATTTGTTGAAGAACTTGATGGAGGAGCAGAACAGGCCTAGTCCACAATGTAGCTGCTATTGCAACCCCTTGGCCCTGATCAAGCTAAGGGAGTATAGAGAGCAATATTACAGCAGCACAGCACAGACCAGTGAGTCTATGTCTGGATATAGAGAAAGTCTAGTGGAGGTTGGAGCTAAATTAGCCAATGGACTTCACAAGCACCAGTGACCAGGAGGAACCTAAAAGTACCTGGACACAGCCGGATTATTAATGCGCAAAATTATCCTTTACCACATGCCTCTATGGACATAGTGGACCGTAATTCTTCAGTGAGCATCCTCTCCAAAGAATGGAGCAGAAGACTGATGCCTGCCAATAGAGAGACCGCCCTGTGGATGGCTACTGACCAGTAAGAGTTTATTATATTCAGTACCTGAGTGCTAGAGTGTGGACGAAGTATAGGCAGATATAGAAAGAAGGAAAACTCCTCAAATTACAACTGTCCAGCCTGTTACAAGGAATACAGCTAAACCAATATCTGAGTCATATCTTTATGCCATATAAATGAACTATGCTGACTACCTGGAGACAAGTGATTTAAGTAAAAGTTCAATTGTTTTACTACAACGGACTCCTCATCTTTTCCACCACCAACCTTTGCACCTAACGGTGCTGGCGTCACGAACAACCGGGGTCCCAGCCTCCAAAGCACCCTAAACACCTATACCATCAAGGGAACCTCATCTACCATCTGGCTGGTGATTCCTGTACTAGAGAGTGCCCCAGAGGATTTAGTGCTGTCTTCCCCATCACTGCACGCCGGCCCAGGGAGGCTCTGCTAACCGTGAGTACCAAACAACTACTACCCCCATCGGCCCACTGTAGCTCACGTGTTGCCCCTGCGGTCCAGTTCGCTGTAATACCTATGTGTTCTTGCACACATGTTTTTAATTTTCGGAAAGTTCTTCCCACGTACTGGAAGCCATAAGGGCACTCCAGCATGTAGATGTCCCCCATTGTCTCACAGGAGATGTTCCCTTTAACATATTCTTCTGAATTCTGAGGGATTACAGGAGGAGGAAACCAGGAGTGAGGGAGGCAACATGGCCAGCTTGCAGTGGTTGTCTATGTGCCTGTGGGAAGAGGAGGAACTTGGTCTTACCAGCTGCTTTGGATTTCTCATTCAGGATATCGGCAGCGCGGATCTAAATATCTGAACTTGTTTGCGGTGAAGGTGGCCTACTTCTATAGATTCTGAAGCTCCTAAAAACAGTGGAACAATTCGGTTTTTTATTCTTTGATTTTACAGTCATCAAGGGGAAGGCTGTCAATCACTGATAGGACTGCCTTCTTGACTTCAAAGCCCAGAATGAAGGCCATTAGCATTAGCTAATTAGCATGGCAACATTAGTCTCACAAATAGAGGGTATTGCTCAGAATCCCGCCAGACTAGTCCCTCTGTTTCCGCAGCCCCGTCACCAGTGCAGGCTGAAATTAAGCTCCCTAACCACTTCTCTAGTGACCGTAAGGGTTTTGCAACTTTTAGAGGGAGTGGCAAACTCTATTTTTGTTTGAGCCCTCACTCCTGTATGATTAGCCTGACAGGGCAGCCTACGCTGAAAGTCAACTCTTTTCTTTAAGTCAAGGCACGCACCCTGTTGAGGAGTATTGCTCTGAGTTTCGCAGGTGGTGTGCTGCCCTTAGATCACAGTTCAGACTGGGCCTCTCAGACACTCTGAAAAACCTGTTAATTAGTCATCCAACTCCAGAGTCCTTAGACAAGGTGATGTCTCTTGCTATTCGACTATATAGATGTTTAAAGGAACATAAGTGTGAACATTCTGTCTCTGTCCGTTCTCCTCCCTTCCCTTCTGTCTCTCAGTCTAATGTGGTGAAGGCGCCATTGGAGTCCAAATAGCCCATTCAAGTGGGTACCATGTCTTCGCAGCAAAGTAAGGAATATCGCTTCAAGAATGGCCTTTGTTTCTACTCTAGCAGTCCTGCACATCTACTGCGATCCTGTCCAACTAGGCCAGAGGCGGAAAATTTCAAGCATATGATTGATAATCGAGGAGGTCACTCAGACGCACAGGTATTTCCTGAAAATATTGACAGGGTTCTATTGCTTGTAAATCTCTCTTCACAAGGGAGATCTGTTTCTGGCTGAGCTTTTGTGGATTCGGGAGCTGCAGCTAGCTTTGTTAATTTTGATTTTGTGATTGCTTTGGGTCTCAAATTACTTGGGTTACCAGAACTGATTCCGACATCTGGTATCTGGCCGGAGAAATTTCTGATTTGCTAATGAAGGTCGGTTACATTCATTCTGAGAAGTGTGCCTGTATGCCTTTGTCTGCTGATGTCATCCTGGGATTACCCTGGTTGAGGGTACATAGTCTTGTCTTTCATTGGAGTACTGGAGAATTAGTAAAACGCGTTCCCAGTGCTCAAATCATTGCATTTCTATCTAGCTTGGTGGTCTAAAATTAGAGGAAAGTTACCTGCATGTATTAAGGATTTTTAGGATGTTTTCTCCATAGAAACATCTGCGTCCTTACCTCCACATCGTGATTAGGACTGTGTAATAGAACATGTAGCTGATGCTATGTCCCCTATGGGTTCCTGGGTCTGGTAATGTGAAAGCAGATGTCTTGTTATGTGTTTTTGGGACCTGTGAGTCCATTGATACTGAACCTGTTAACATTCTTCCTCCTGATATTGTCCTTTCTGCCTGATCTTGCCTCTGAAATTCAATGTTGTCAGAATTTAGATCCCAGTTATCTTCCTTTTGGTAAATTATTTGTGCCTCAAAATCTTCATCCTAAAGTTTTGGAGGAGTCTCATTGCTCGGTACTTGCAGGTCATCCATCAGGTAGTTGCTGAGACTAAACTCCTGGTCTCCAGAGCTTACTTGTGGCCTACTTGGTCACAAGATGTGGTTGCCTTTGCCTTGGCATGTTATGTCTGCGCAAGCGGTAAGGTATCAAGGATAAGTCCTGCGGTGGATGCCATCATGGATGATCTATGCACAATTTCAGCCTAGGCTCGTAATAGCCTGGAAAAAGCTCAAAGCATCCATGAACTGGACTATGCGATAGAGAAATTTCTTGACTCCTGGAAAGTTCAGGACTGTGTCAGGGCTGGGCTCTGTGGTGCTGAGGAGAGGACAAGAGTTGCGGCTTGAGATGTTTATGCTCCTCGTCTTATTAAAGTTTGATCTTGCTTTCCTTTTTGAGTTCCCTGCTCCCTGTGTTGAGGGTCTGGTGGCCCCTCTTACGGGGGGTAATGTAATATGCTTACTTGCCTGGGCTCCAGCGGCATGATCCTTAGCCTTGGCATGGTTGCGCTGGGAGAGACGTGCTACTAAGCCATGCACCCTGGTGACGCAAAAGCATCCATAGTAACAGGATGTAATACTTTTTTTCTCCCCACAGCGGCGTGTGCTGGAGGAGATTAGCAGTGGTTTATTGCTCGGCTGTTCTATTCCTGTGTGCTGTGTTCTGGGTAATGAAGCGTTGAGTTATCACCTATCAGGTTCTGATCCTGGGACTCGTGCTCTATTTAAACCCTTTCCTGGCCATACACCAATGCCAGTGATAGTTCTCTGACTCACTAGCTGTGTTCCTGGTTCCTTGTTCCTGTGCTTATTGGATTGCTCATTCCTCTAATCCCGGATTGTCTTCTGACCACTCTCTGTCTCTCATTTGGCACTGCGTTTGTAACACCCCAGAGTGGTGTTACCACTCCTGCACCCTGCTACTGTCTTTAATGGTCTAACATAAATGTCATCTATGTATTCTGTTCCAGGTTCACCACAATGTGCATCTATAATATTCCTATGCAACTGTTATACATGTAATATGCCCGGTTCACCAGCAGGTGTCAGAGTTTCTGGCAGAGCTAACTCACCATTCCATTCTCCCTCTTTTTGGGCAGAAGTGGGCGAGTCCTGCTTGCTAACAGATGGAGGGGTGGCAGTTCTAGTGTATTCTGGTTCAGACTCCATGTTGGAGCTGACAGGACACTAACCTATTCCTTGGCTGAAACTAATTCAGACTAAAGAGTGGAGTGCAGCATAAGGAAGGAATCAAAGTGACTAAGCTAGCTTGTCAGCATAGCAGAGAGAAAGAGATAAATCAGAGTTGAGTTTGCCTGACAGTTCATGCTAAAGCCTGCTGGAACAAGACAAAGCCTGAAAACTGTTTGAAGAAATGTTTATTCAAGTAAAGCTGCCATTGAACTTCGTCTCAAGTTCTGGACTCAAGTTATTCTTTCAAATCCCTCAATTATTTCCCCTTTTTATTGCTTCGGAGCCAAAGCCTGGGGTCCAGCGGTATCGAGGTAGGAGCACCGTGACATACATAAAGAGACATTTAGGCTGCACTACACCACTCTTGCTTGAAAAAGGCTGACGTGAAAGCCGAAACGTAGCATCCGGATTAAACCACAATTGGCATTGGACGTGCTGTCTCCGCTTTTTTATTTTCCTTTCTTTGCTGCACTACACCACTTGGCATTCCTACTACACCTGGGAAACTCACCTTTTATATGTCCCACCACTGCATAATCACTGCTCCAATCTCGGTTACTCTGGTTACTACTCGACCTGTAGCCGTCATATTCTTTACATCCCTCACATGACCAGTGAAGCCAATCACTGTCCTCAGCGGTCACAGGTCATTCATGTACATGTGACAACAAAGGTCAGTGATTGGTTGTAGTGGTCACATGGGCAATGAACTGAACTGTTCAATAACAGTACATCATGTTGGTGTGGACTCAAGAGCTGTGCCCATAACATTGCTTGGGTTGCCAGCTGTATTATACTCTCTCACAGGATTGCAGATAACTCTGATACCAGCAGTTTAACCCCTCAGATGCCATGGTCAATAGTGACCCACATCTCGGAGCCCATTCTATCCTCCAGTAGTTAGCACAGCTGCCGGCGGGCCTGTATGTCCTTGATGCTATTATATCCTGTCTCTGGTAGGATGTAACAGATTACCCGTGAGAATGGCTATGCACTGCAATACAGAACCATTACACTGTATAGTACAA